>BSBN01001013.1:0-1200000 GCA_027924645.1 Cunninghamia lanceolata | reverse complement strand
AAGATTCTTCAAACTTTGTTAAATTACTCCCTTTATCCTCATCAGATAATTCATAATCTGACTCAATTAGACAATCAGTTCCTGGGGTGATGTTACTTTCATATTTGGCAATACTTTCCATAGTCATCAAGATCTCTTCTAAATTATGGGTGTGACTCTCATCCTGATGTGTGTCTCCTTCTGTTCTTGTAGATGATAAATAAGGATCAGCATCATTATGACTATCTATTTGGCTTACTTTAGTTGAGATCGATCTCTTCTTGATGCATGCTTGCTCTAGCCCCATCATATCCAAGTAGGCATCACAAGTTCTCTTTGAATGTGCCTCATCATGCAACCTGCATCATCCTTCAATCAAAATGTCCTCATTGGGTATGTTCAAGGTTTGGCAACGGTGCATTTCTCTAGATAAGTGTAATTCAAAGTTCTTGAAATGATCCACTCCCTCGCCATCATCTAAACTATAGTTAGATTCTATGGTTACTCTATTATCCTGATGAACATCTTCATGGACATGTGTACTATACATGAGAATCTCTTCTATCCTAACTATTTGAGGCCTAATGGTGTAAATCCTTGGTTCAACATCTACGCAGTATATCATTCGTGTTGTTGTATTTAGTGATCATGTGTTTCATTTGAGGTTCAGCCTCTATTCCAATTTGGTTAGGAATCCCTTTCCAAGGTAGCCACATGTGACTGAAATCTATGGACATATAGCCATTTAGTGTTTTCAACCAATCCCTACTAAGTAGCATTCCATAAGTGTCAAAAAATATTAATGCTAAATTTTGGAGAAAAGCCTGTTGATAAAGAAACAAAAGGATTTATTGAATCTAATGGAAATTCTTCTGATGAAGAAAATAATGCATTGAATATTTTTAGTCAGGTCATCAGACAGGAGATGATAAAGTGCATTGAACAAAAGGTTCATGTTCAGTGTAAGTTATACAAAAGCAAGTGCAGAGTTCACAACACATTAACTCTAAAGAGAGTTGTGAAATGTGCAGAGACATTATTGAGTATGAATATATAAGATGCACAAAAGTGATGGAATTGCAAGAAGGAAGTGTTATTCTTACTCAACCAAAGAAATATTTTCAAGATAACATGGAGAAGTTGAAAAAGAAGCAAATGACAAGAGTGTTTGTCATTCTGATCTACAGACTGAAAAGGTAAATGTACAAGTAAGTCAAGATGAATTGCCTAGGGATAAACAAGATAGCACTGCACAAGTGATAGAAAGGGTAAAACATGCTAAAGCAGAACATCAAAAGAATAGAGATGGCATGTGGACATTAAAGTGTGATGGGTCCAAATCAAAATAGGGTGTAGGTGCTGGGGTAGAACTGATAGATCCTCATGGCAAATCTTATCTAGTAGCATATAGGCTACAGTTTGTATGTACTAACAATGTTGCAGAGTACGACGCTCTAATCTATGGACTGGTCATGGCTATAAAGAAGAGGGTAAAAATGATCAGAGTGTTTTCAGACTCTGAGTTAGTAGTCAGACAGGTAAGGAAAGTATATGCTTGCAATTATAACAGAATGGTTTGTTACATGCAGAAGGTATGAGATTTAATAGAGTCATTTGATGCTTTCAATATAGAGCATATCCCTAGAGAACTAAACCATAGGCTAGACACACTAGCAGTTGCTGCTAGCACACTAGAACCTTTAACATTATTAGGATTGAAAAGATTTGCTGTAGAATTAGTGAATGTGCCTCGTGTACTAGATAATGTAACTCATTTTCAGGTATTCAAGGGGGATAAGCAAATTGTTGATTTTCCAACTTGCAATAAGGTATTTGAGGCCCAAATTATTGATGAACAAGAGAGGCCTGATATATCTTGGGATGAAGAAGACATAATTAACTTAAGGAGTAATTTTTTGCCTAAAGGAGTGATTGAGTTAGAACAAATCTTTGACTTTGATGGGGTAGTAAAACAAAAAGACTTACCTAAAACAGAGGGAGGTAAATGTGATCCCTATAACTTAGGAATAGAGCAGAACCCTCAGAATGTACAAATTGGAAAGGCCCATTCTGAGAGGATTAGAGCTGAAGTTATTGATGTTCTGAAAGATTACAAACACATCATAGCATTGACATATGAAGATTTAAAAACCTATGACACGTCCATCATCACTCACTTGATCCCTTTAAAGCCAAATATCAAACCATTCAGGCAAAAGTAAAGGCCTGTGAATGCACTTTTAGAGCCTTTGATATTTGAGGAAGTGAAGAAACTGCTGTCGGCTAGAATAATTTTCCATGTTAGAGACTCAACCTGGGTAGCTAACTTAGTACCTGTTAGAAAGAAAAGTGGAGATATCAGGTTATGCGTAGATTTTAGGAATTTAAATAAAGCATCTGAGAAAGATAATTATCCTTTGCCTCCCATGGATGAAGTGCTGCAAGCAGTGAATGGGGCGAAGATGATGTCTTTCCTAGATGGATTTTTAGGGTATAACTAGGTCTTGGTCGATAAAGAGGATATGTTGAAAACTACTTTCACATGTGAATGGGGTAATTATGCTTACAGGGGAATGTCATTTGGGCTAATCAATGCAAGTGCCACTTTTTAGAGAGCCATGGATATTACATTTCGTGGACTGACAGGTAAGTGCATTGTAATTTATATGGATGATCTAACTGTGTATTCTAGGGATGCTTCCACCCATGCTAAAGATCTGAGAAGAGTCCTCAAAAGATGTGAAAGGTATGGAATTTCGCTAAATCCTAAGAAATGTGTGTTTGGAGTAACAAAAGGAAAACTATTAGGGCATGTCATTTTTGAAAATGGGATATCAATTGATCCTGATAGAATAGAGGGAATCAAGAAATTGCAATTACCAAATACTAAAAAGGAATTAAAATCATTTTTTGGTAAAATTAACTTTGTCAGGAAGTTCATTATAGGGTTCGCAGAGATTGTGGGACCATTAAATTCTATGTTGAAGAAAGATGCAGATATAAAATGGACTCCAGTAGCCAAAGCTGCATTTGAAGATATCAAGGAGGCAATTTCTGAAGCTCTTGTATTGGCAAGTCCGGACTACGCAAAGCCATTCTATATTTATTCGTTTGCATCTACACATTCTGTTGCAGCTGCTTTGATGCAAAAAGGAGAAAATGATGAAGAGAAGCCAATAGCATTTATGAGTGCATCTCTGAAAGATGCACAGTTGAAATACTTGGATACAGAAAGACAAGTATTTGCACTGGTAAGAGCTATAAAAAAGTTTAGACACTACATCTTACGCAGTCAAGTTAAGGCTATAGTACCAGATGTAGCAGTGAAGATGCTGTTGATGCAAAATGAGCCTGGAGAGAAAAGAGCTAAGTGGATCACCACTTTGCAAGAATTTGACATGGAAATCATTCCTATGAAGTTAGTCTAAGGACAAGCTCTAGTACAAACTATAGCCAATACAGACCCAAATTTGATAAAACAACAATATGTATTGAATACTAATAAGACATCAAGGTGGTATGACGACTTGAACCGTTTTATGATATCAGGAAAGTACCCAAGCAAGATGAAATCTTTGCAAAGAAGGGCTTTAAAGATCAAAGCACAAAAATACATGGTGCAAGGCGGTCTTCTATACAAGAAGAATCATGAAGGAATTTATTTAAGATGTCCGAATAGAGATGAAGTTGATAAGTTATTGCTAGACTTGCATGATAAGTATGGAATTGGACATGGTTCCTATTTAGCCACAACACATAAGATACTGAAAGCAGGTTATTACTAGCCTACTATGTTTAAAGACACAGAGAATCACATCAGAAGTTGCCACATCTGTCAGACTACAGCAGAGAAAGGGAGAAATCGAGCCAATCCATTGCAGCCAGTAATTGAGTCTAGGCCATTTGCATAGTGGGGCTTGGATTTCATTGGAGTCATAAATCCTCCATCATCTACAGGACACAAATTCATATTGACAGTGACTGATTACTATACAAGGTGGAATGAAGCCACCTATTGCAAATTCTCTACTACTAAGGTAGTCATCAAATTTCTTGAAGAGAACATCATAACCAGGTTTGGAGCTCCTTATTCGCTGGTATGTGACAATGGCCCTGCTTTTTCTTCTTTAAAATTTTCTAAGTGGGCATTTGAACATGGAATTGTTTTAAAGATTTCTTCAAATTATTATCCTCAGGGTAATGGGTTAGTTGAATCAACAAATAAGATTTTATTGGACATAATCAAGAAACTAATTGAAAAGAACCCAAGAGAATGGAACACCTTACTAAAATATGCGCTGTGGGTAGATAGGACCAGAGTTAAATTAGCTTTAAGCAATGCACCCTATCATTTAGTTTATGGGATTGATCCCATACTTCCAGTTAATTTAAGAATACTAGTTTGGAAATTTGCTAAAGAATACTTAGGCTTTGATGATCACAGAGAAGCCAGGATAATCCAACTATTGGAGTTAGATGAGAAAAGAGATCAAGCCATTGAAAAGTTTGCTAAACATCAGGCAGTGGTAAAGAGATGGTTTGACAAAAGGGCAAGAGTCAAAACATTTAGAATTTCAGACTTAGTGCTGTGTTGGGATAAAGCACATGAGAAAAAGGGAAATCATGGAAAATTTGACAAGTTATGGTTAGGTCCATTACAAGTGTCAGAAATAATTGGAGATAGCACTTTCAGGCTTAAGACCTTGACTGGAGAAGATGTGCCATTACCAGTTAATGGCCAACACTTGAAACATTACTTTTAGGCTTAAGGTGAGGGTTGTTGGTCTATTCTGTATCATAATGTGAATAATGTATAGTTTTGTTTTTGTTTGTTTTTGTTTTGTTGGTTTTTTCTATTTTTGTTGTTTTTTCTATGTTTTGGTTTTGTTTCGTTGTCTGTATAGTTTGTTTTGTTTTGGTTGCTTTGTTGTTTTGATGTAGCTGGGATGTTTGTTTTGCTATAGAGTATACAGGAGCAGATTAACAACCATTGAAAACAATATAAAATTCAAAACATTCAAGTGAATTATTTGAAATTTGTACATAATTTGTTGTGACTGTCATGAATGTAGAAAGTTAGTTAACTTGTCAAATTTTGTATTCAATAAGAATGGGTTGAGTATTCAAGATAAGCTCTCACAATGACACACTTAAAATCCTTGGGTTTGTTGAACTTACCAGTGTAGATATTAGGTGAAAAATTAGAGGTCACCCTTGCTACCATTACAATTCTCAGCTTAATTTTAGCAAGTGACTGTTCCTTGCATCATGAAGTTACAACTGAAATATCTTATGAAATCTCTATCAAGTATAAAATATAAAATATAAATAAATAAATAAAATGGATTTTACTAAAATCTAGGTTAAGTCATCTAAGTAACTCTATCGAGGCTATAGACGCTTGCTGGTAATAGGGCTCTACTTAGGAGAATTGTAACGATAACCTTGCCGGGGCTATGGACACCTGCTGGTAGCAAGGCTCTATCTGGTTGGCTATGAGGGAATGACATCAACTAGGTAGTCTAAGGTTAGTCACTGGTTTGTTCAACTGATTTTCAAGATGATAACTAATCACGTGCACCCACTTAACTGAAAATAAAAATTCATGCACCTTATTGAATACATTAGGTTTCAAGTTGAATGACGATTTGTAGAAAAGATAGTTGGAAATTTTGAATTTATTTCATTTCAGTTTTCTTTAATGGTTTTAATTTAATTGTTTTATTTGGTTGCTAGTTGTTGTGATGCTCACAACACACCCCTTTTTGCTTCCTAGAAAAAAGAGTACCCCTGTTGTAGCTGGCTTTTGTTGCTTCTGTGTGTGGGTCTGCTTGGTGGTAAAGGCAAAAAGGTAAATGCAAGTACAAACCTTGGTGAAAATAGAGAAAAAATAACATTGAGTACCAATGCATAGTATGGGTGAATTCTTTGTGAAAAATGAACAAGGGTTACTTTTTGAATCATTTGAAAATTTGCCATATTTTGCAAGTTATAAGTGTTTTGGGTAAATGTACAATCAGGGGTTTGTGTTTTGTATATACGAAGTTCTTTGTATGTACAAAGTCATTTCATATACAAATGCATTTGTATATTGGGTCTTTCTTTTGGTCACAAAAGGAGGTCATCGGGTTTGAAATGCATGTTGTTACTTGTATACATATTGGTTAACGCTTTATCCTAATATACAAGTCGGGCCCGAAAATGGTCAAAATTGGAATGAATAAACATTGAAGTCCGCTTTGTATATTTTGGCTTCTATATTTGGAAAGTGATAGACATACAAACAAAATATACATTAGGTTATACATAGAGCGGAACTAAAAAGGTATTAAATTTGACTTAGTCTTTGTATATTTTGCACTTTGTATATGTATGTTCGGTTATATACATTGCGTTTATATACAAAGCAGAATTGAAAAAGGTATGAAATAACGAATAATTGTTGTATATTTCGGGTTTGCATATAAGGTATCGGGAGACATACATTGTGAAATATACAACGTGGAATTGAAGTAAAATTGAAATACAATATAAATGATGCATTTGGACTTAATGTATATTTGGTGATGTAGTTTATATACAAGGCACGAAACTGAAAAGTTATCAAAGACAATTAAGTTGATGTATATTGCATCTTGTATATTTCTTATATAAACGCGATATACATTGCACTTTATACAAACTGGAACCAAAGATATTATGGAATAATGTTTAACTATTGTATGTTTCAGAATATACAAGGTGAAATATACAACATTTTATATACATTGCGGAGCCGACGGTAAGTATAATATGATTCATAATAGTTTGAGGTCCGAAAGTTCAAAAGGAAGGAAAGGCATCACGGAAAGGCATTATTGAGAGGTAAGGTGGACCCCACTGAATGTACATGTTTGCTTGTATAATAACCATGTATATTTTGCGATATACAAGCAGTTGTATAGTTAAAATATGCAAGGTGGATAAGGAAGGCGGATTTGTCGCAGAAGTTAAAAATGGTAAAGTCTTTGTACATTTGGCGTTTGTATATTTATAAGATACATTCCTGATATACAAAGAATCAATGCATTGCGGAAAGAGAAAGGGTAATGAAATGAATGTATGTGGGGTTTGTATGTGCGCTTATACAACAAAATATACAAGTGAGATATACAAAGATGTACGGAAAAGGGTTAAAACGGTAAAAGAGCGTTAGTTGATTATATGCATAAAAAGTGTTTGTATGTTTTGGAGGTACAATGAAGACATACAAAGGGAACATACAATGAAATATACAAAGGAGAAAGTATGCATGTTGAATCAGGCTAACGGTAAAAAGTTTGAAAAACATAAACACTATAATAAAGGTCGAGAATGTGGTGCATTAATTACTGTAATTAATGCGAATTAACACTCAAACAAAGGGAAATTTAACGGGGGTTAGGGCATTTTTTATGTTATTTCAATTTTAGTATACTATTTTAAGTGAAAATTGTAGAAAAGAGAGCTGTTGCAGTGGTTAAACTGAATTTACCAAGAGTGACAACAGTTACAGTAGCTAGATAAAGGTGAAAACGGTAAAGTAAGTCAATGGGTAAACGGTCGCAAACAACAGGTATCTATCCAAAATGTTGTTTATTTTCGGTTGATTTAATACTGTTATTTCAGTAATATTCTTTGAAACTTATGCATTTAGGCAAATTACTATTTTAATGGTTAATTAGCTGAATAGAGCTTAATTAATTTAGAGGTTAAAATAGAAAGGAAAAAATGAGTTAGGGTAAATTGTAAAAGTAGAAATTCATGGCGAAAACCCTAAACCAGAAATTGAAACGATAATTAAAAGAAGTATGTTTCTACAGGATGGCCCCTAAACAGAAGGATACAAGGGAAGAGGTGAAGAAAGAAAGAAAACCCCAGAAAGAAGTAGAGAAAGAGGAATTGCCCATTCAAAGGGGTTATCCATCACTGATTAGTACAAGTGGAATGGGCATGGACACGAATATTGGAAATTATGATGCAAAAGATGTGCTAAAGAAGATCACTGCCGCAGATGCATCAAAAGATATGAGATGTATTTGGGAAAGCAGATTATACAGAGCTGCAGGTTTCCCACTGGCAATGGAGGACAAGGATTTGTGTCTGGATTGTGTGACTTTATACAACCCATCTACAAGGAAGTTCATGCTGTATGATAGATTGATTGCTGACCTAACCACAGAGGGCATTGCAAGAACTTTTGGGTTAGAGATTACTAAGAAGATGAGTGATATCGACATTGACCAATATAATGAGGATTTCCTAACCAATGAGAAAGAATGTAAGAGTAAAATATTTCATAACTGGTATAGCTCAGAAAACAAACCTAAAGCTGTGGCTAGGATACCAAAGAACTTAATGAGGATATGCTTCAAAGAAGAGATTTATCTGATGATCACTATGCTGAACAGACTAGTTGGATTAAGGGATGGTACAAAATGTGAACCTTGGATGTTCATTGTCATAGAATTCATAAGAATGGGAGAAAAAGAGCAAGGGTAGATCCACTGGGCCAAGGTCATTAGCACAACCATTTGGAGGCAAGCTATGTAGAGACAACAGAAGATGTTGCCATTTTTTATGTCTTCTTATGTATTATATTCATGTGTTGCAGAAATCAAACTGTACATTCATGGAATAGAAAGAATAGGCAGCCTAGGAAACGGTCCTAATCAAAAGTTGGTGTATGAACACTACCCTGTCCTATAGGAAGAGAATGCCTTGAAGAATTTTTCTTTAGTGAATAATGTTTTTTATACTTATTTGGAAAGAATTTTGAATCAGGAACCTGACAAGAGAATATCAAAAAGGGCAGAGGATGCAATTTGTTTGCACAGTTCTTGGTTCATACAATTTGAGCATTTCACTTACATTAGAACTGAAGGATTTGAGGGAAAACCATTTATGTTGCCAAGGTACCCTTCTGACAAGTTGATTGTATTAGAGTTTTCAAGACAGAATTTGAATGTTTTTAGGATGTATAAGAAGAAGTTCAATAATAGAGGAAATGTGAACTTACCATGGGCTATTGGTAGATATTCCTGCTACAGTGAAGATGTTGCAGGGTATTCTGAGAAAGAATTAAGATTCTATGGTTTCCAAGAATTTGACTTAACAAGGAGATTTGATCCCTTCCATAGAATTCAGAACTTTGTAGATAAAAAGTATAAACATCTGATACATATTGAGGATTTCTAGGCTGACTGCAAGAATGACAAGGAAGTAAGAAAAAGAGCTCACAAAAGATTGACTATTGAGCAGATGAAATCTATAGGGAATATATATGTGCCCCCAGAGGTTCAATATGATGACAGATTGTTACATCACAGCTATGCATTAGTAAGGATGGTTCCTATTATAGAGCCTGATTGGTCAAAACCATGGAATACGTCTCTGGATGAGGTATCTGAACCAATAATATTATTTTCAAAAACATGGCTAAGGGATAGAATTAAAGAACTCAAAGCTGAAGGCAAAGAGGTCACCTACCCAAAGCAGGGAAGGAAAAGAAAGGCAGAGCCTACTGAGGACATATAATGTTTTTACAAAAAGAAGAGAAAAATTGTTGAAGCCAAAATTGTAGAAAAGGATAAAAATGCTACATTGATGGATCCATATGCTTTGGGGATAACAATAGCAGTGGCATTAGACACTTTTGTTGATGCAAAATCAATGATCCATGAAGTAAGTGCAGAGGAAGCACAGGCTGCAAAAGAGGTAGCAGGGCAAACAGTAAGGAGGGCAATTCCCATAAGTTTATCAAAAGGAGAAACTTCTAAGCCAGCTGATATAATTGGAGCACAGGAGGTAGGGGAAAAGATGAAAAATATATCTAGTGCCTCTACACCTTTAACACCAAGAGAAACATTCATTAAGGTAAAAACAAAATTGGCTGGAGAAAAGCTGCAAGAGTCAAGCACCTATAAAGCCAAACAATTTGTGGAGACTGTACACATTGAGAGTAGTGATAGTGAAGAGGGAATAATGTATAAGGGAAAGGCAATTGACATAGAAGGGGATTCGAGTGACTTCCTAAGTGAAGAAGAAAGGCCCAGCAATCAAGCTAAAATAAAGATTGGACATGGAACAAAGCAAGAAAAAGAAAAAGTACAGGAAGAAACAGAGTCAATAGATCCCTTTGGTACTTTGGTCCCACCAGAAATCATTAAGGATGTGTAGGAACAAGCACATAAAATTGAAGAAACTAAAGGAGAAACAATAGAAGAAGAAACAAAACAAGAAACTTTAGGTATAGATGCCTTAAACATGCTAAACATGTATGGTGAACCAGGGGAAGAAGAAAAAAGTATAGAAATCATGCACGATCAAGAAGAAGAAGTAAAAGAAGATGATGTAAAGGGTAGTTCACCAGTACATACAGAGCAACCATAGACATAAAACATAGACAAATCAGAAGAAGAAATTAAAAGGCCTGAAGACAAAGAGGCAGGAGAAAAGGTTGATGATAATGAACCTGAGGAGCAGGCAGGAGATGATCAAAAGGAAGAATCATCAGTAGAAAGGGCTCCTAAAGAAGAAGATCAAGAAGGGGGAGATACTAAGGTAGAGGAGGAAGAAAATGAAGTTGAGTCAAAAGAACAAGAGCCTCCATTGTAGCAAGAACAAATTCCAGAAGAGGAACAAAAAGATCAACAACAACAGCAAAATCCAGAATAGGTACCTGAACAACAACAACAAAGAGAAGTAGAGATAGACAAACCTCATGAGGAGGTAATCAATGAAGAGAAAACTACAGAGGGCACAAAAGAGGTTCCTACATGGATGGAAGGAGAAATAAGGAGAGAAAAGAAAGAAATACAGTTAGCTCCAATTGATATTAAGAGCTTATTAGGAGAAAGGACAACTCCAAGGAAAGAGAAAAGAAAAGCTAGGACAATGTCAGCAATCCAGAGGGGTCCAGATGGATCAAGGACTCTAAACCTAGCTATACCACAAAAGGAAAAGGCAAAAGGTGAAATAGCCTTAGAAGAATATAAGATATTGAATATTGATCTTGGGCATTCAACAAGAGAACAGCACCTCCATGAATGGGAGGATATGCACTAGGTAATGGATGATATCCTAAGGAAGGATAAAGATAAATTGGAACATTTAAAGGGACATATTGCCCAGCTATAGCAATTCATTCAGGGGATATTTGATCCCAATGCCACAGTTCCTGATTTACCTACTAACATAGTAGTAGTGTCCAAAGAGGAGATAAAAGATATGGAAAATAAAAGGTTTAAAGTTAATATTTTTGATGAGTGGTTTACTAATTTCATGCAAGAGGGAAAGCAAATAATAGATCAATCTGTGGAAAGTTGGAAGATAGGTTCAGTAGAGAAGAATAAATGTATGATACTCATACATAATTGCCAGGTCTAGAAAAAGGAATGCAGGTCAGAGATTGAGCAATTGAAAGAAATGGAAAGAAGAGCAGATGAATTGATTCATGAAGGAGCACTTAGTGTTGCATTGACGAATAAATTGCCAGGAACAATAATGGAGCTTCAATTTGAGGAAGATAACCTCAAAAGATGTACAACAATTATACAGGAGTTGGAAGAAAAAGCAAAAGACCTGATAAAAATGCATAAAGGGATCATAGAAAGACTCCTACAACATGAATGTGTTGAGATGCCAGCATATGATTTAGAGAGGGCCTTAATAGAATTCAAGGCCATATTCACACCTTGTATAGAAAATCCTGATGCAGTTCTCAGCAAGCAAATGATAGATACATTAATGGAAGAGCAGGCTAAAATAAACAAATACAAGAAGAAAAGAGAAAGCTCAGGGAATGAAGAGAAGAAGTTGAAAGATGAGGTGGTGATGCAAGAGTATATTTTAGAAAAAAGTCCAGGAGTGGACCGCACCTTTGTAGAAGGTGTAATTGACAATTTCAAAAAATATTTGAAAAAGTGAGAAGGCAAACAAGTGTAAAGGCTTTTGAAAAAAGGTCAAGTAAAGATGCCTTTGTGGGAAAGAGTCAACAAAGAGAAAGGGGAATCTTATTTTGTAAAGATTCCAATGGCATCCTTTGAGTGAGGATAAAGATGCCAAATAGATATTTTGGGCAGATGGTTAGAAACAAGAATAAACCATTGATCAGAAATAGAG
This sequence comes from Cunninghamia lanceolata, assembly GCA_027924645.1. Taxonomy (NCBI): domain Eukaryota; kingdom Viridiplantae; phylum Streptophyta; class Pinopsida; order Cupressales; family Cupressaceae; genus Cunninghamia; species Cunninghamia lanceolata. Next base: position 1,187,880 of record BSBN01001013.1, on the reverse strand, counting down.
GGATCTCAACCGTGGATTAAAGTAGCAGCCGTGGCCATTTGAAAGTTCAAATTCTATATAAGAGACATGGTCACTTGTATATTATTTACACAGGGATTTGAGAAATTAGTATAGCAATTGTAATTTGTTCTGAGACATTGAATAAAAGGAGTATTTTAATATAGAGGAGGTCGCTTGTGTCTGCATTAAGGAACGCGTGGAAATGTCCAGCTTTCTTACTGTATCTGTAAAGCATTGTAAGTTTTGGTGAATTTGATTAATAAAGCTAAGAGTCATACCTACATTGTAAACCATATGTGGCTATGTGTTTTGAATATAAATGCATCTAGAAGTCTGCATCTACTTTCTGAGTGTCTTCTAGCTCTTCTTTATATTTGAAACAGTTTCTCTTAGAGCTTGCAATCTTGAATGCTTGTTTGTGAAAATATTCAGAACATTTGCATTTAGTGATTTGATCTACTGAGTTAATTGAATTCGCTATAATCTTTACCATGTGCATAACAGAGAATTTAGATCCTGTAGCAAGTGAAGTTGAATTTGAATTTTCTCTAACTTTTCCCAAACTTTGAAATAATTAGCTAAAACGCAGAAATCTAAAAGAGATTGTCTAACATTTGAAAGAATTTAAAGTAATTGAGTTGATAATTGACAATCTTTATATATATATGAAAAGAAAAGCATGTTTTAACATTAATCATTCAAAGTTTTGATATCCAGTAACTGATTTATGCAAAGAGATAGTAATTTTGCTGATATTTGTAATAATTTGCATCAATTGAGTCTAGTAAGTAGTCAAATCACTTTAAATCACGTAAGGCCCCTTGCATATTACAGCTTCATAGTAACCTACTAAACTATCCAACCAATCAAGACCTGACCATACGAAAACTTGGGATTGAGTAATCTTAGTTGATTTCTCCATATCTTTCAACATAGTTAGGTTCATTTATGAATTTTAACTTTTGTTGTGACTATGTAAAAACAATCATCAACAGGACCATGTGTTTGACATTGTTTTCTTTAGGTACATGATCCCTGTTTGCAATCTAGCTAGGATTATGAGCATGACTATCTTCTTTTGGACTAGGCTCTATTGCAAGTATGGGCCTAATCAGTGTTGTCATTGATGTCAACATACTCATATTGCATTAATGATAAGGATTAGATGAGTTGTGTGCTAAGGATATTGAGAAAATTAGTCCTATTCAGGAACATAGAAGAACATTGAAGAAAGTGAGGTAAAGATCCCAGTTAAGGTGAAGATCAGAGCATGCGCTTAAAAGGGTTTGAAGATATGTGTCTTAATATGATCCAGTAAAGATTTTAGAGATCCACATGAAGATCTAAAGAAGTTATGGCCACTTAAGTAAAACCAGTTCTGGCAGGTGTTCAGAGGTGACAGAGTGACACAGTTGGGTCTGGTGAGATCCGGAAAAGCAATATCTTATTCTACAGATTTGGTGGAGTGTTTAGGAAGTCAATGTGAATTTACAACCCAATTGATTCATGGTCTGGAGGTCCACAAGCATCTATTCCAATATGACAGTGATGATAGACTGTGTTCTTGAGGTCCCGGATCAAGGTGAGAATGATTTCAATGAATAGAAGTAGTGTGGATGTTCTTGGTGATTCAGACAAGCTTGTGGAGGTCTTTGGATTATGTCCAATTCATGTTGGTGGTCTACATTGAAGATTGAATTCATAATTGAAGAATTACTTCTGGATGATGGTGTTCTTCCTGAGTTTGGCCGACCAGATGAGTTACACATCCTGTGGATGATCTTGAAGATGTTCTATGAAGAATGGTGTGTTCCCAAAGAAAGATTGAAGTCTTAGATCTATGTGGCTGACACTGTATTGATCCACATGAAGTCTTTTTGCAATTAGTTATATTGTATTTATGTACTTGCTCTATAATGTTTGCTGACTTGGATGATTATCCCTAAGTCGATGTCTTGTATAAATAAGGAGTTGTAAAGTCATTTCAAGGGTGTTGTTGTTGTGATGAGCATGTGGTAGAGAAGAGTAGAGCAAAAAGCAAAGCAGAAGTATTGGGCTTAAATGGAACTAACTCAAGCATGGTAAAGATGCTATTCTTTAGTTCAAGTACGTAATACTTATTATTTTGTAGACAGTGTGTCTCCTGTAGGCAGTGGGCCTCTTGTGAGAAGTGTGCTCAGATAGTGAGCCCTAATTGGCATGTGCCATTTTGTTCTTTCTATTCTTTTAACAAAGAATACAATCTTGGGTTAGTCACCCCATGGTTTTTCCCTTAACTAGGTTTTCCATGTCAAAAATCTTGGTGTCATATGTGTTAATGTGTTTTTGCTCTTGAATTGTTGCACTACATTTCCATGATTGATTTATTATTATGTTGCTGAATTAAGAAAAGAATTTAAGTGATTAATTGGAAGAAAGTTTTGGACAAATGATTCACCCCCCCTCTCAGTTGTCTGTCCTTAAACTAACCATTGGTATTAGAGCTAGGTTCCTTAAATAAAAGCTTAACTACTTGAGGAGATCCAGGATGTCGTCCTACAAGAAGGATAGTCTGAGGTTTGATGGAACCAATTTCACTCTTTGGAAAAGTCGCATGGAATATTACTTGCAATGTATGGGAATACAATATTGGATCATGGCTTCAAAGAAGTATACTCCTCCATAGAATGGTTCGAGATCTATAGATGAAATCAAAGATGCTGAAAACAATCTGCGGACTAAAGAAGCTCTTCTAAGTGCCTTCTCTAATTCAGAGTTGACAAATGTTGTTGACCTACAAACTACTTTCGAGATTTGGGAAAAACTGGAACTTCTGCATGAAGGAGATAAGTATGTTAAATGTGCCAAGCTACAAGTCTGAAAGGAAAATTCAAAAATTTGAAGATGAGAGAAGATGAAAATATCACTACATTTATGCCAAGAGTAAATGAGCTTGTTTGTGGCATTAGATGTGCTGGTGGAGTCTTGGATGAAGATGAGATTGTTGGCAAAGTTCTTAGATCCCTTCTTGATTCTTAGAAATACAAGGTTGCTGCTATTGAAGAATTTAGATCTATTTCAGGTATCACAAGAGATCAATTGGTTGGTAAATTGGCTGCATTTGAATGATTGAGTTTGGAGATGCCCGCCCAAGACTAAATATGCAAAATAACCTAGTGCCTCTGTTAAAGGAAAATAAAAGCTTGATCCGGGAGAGAACTCTTCAAAGAAACTATCATGGTATGAGAAAGCAAGAAAAGACCTAGAAGAAGATGAAGCAGAAGCTGCTCAACTTGAAGCTCTTATTGCAAAAAGATTGCCAAGAGGATCTGGTAAGTATGAAGGGAAATTACCTTTTAAATGTTTCAACTACAATAAGATTGGTCATTTTGCCTCAAAGTGTCCAGAAAGATTTTCAAGGCCAAATTCTAATAGATCAAGGTTCCAAAAGAATTAATACTATGTTCATGAAAATGATGACAATGAAGGAGTAAGAGATGATGAATCAAAGACAGGAAACAAATCCAGAAGTGACTGGGTGTTTATTACCATCAAGGAAGAAGATCCAATGCCCTCTGAATCTACCAATCATAAAATTGTAGAAAGAGCTCTAGCTGCCCAAGTTGAAGAAAAGGATGATTGGGTCATTGATAGTGGATGCTCTCACCACATGATAGGTGACAAAAATAAGTTCATAGATTTGGAAAGGTATGAAGGAGGAGTGGTAAAATTTAGGATAATTCTACTGGTAGAATTAGAGGTAGAGGAACTATTTCTTTGGATGGAAAGAACAAAACCAGTAATGTACTGTATGTTGAAGGTCTGAAGCACAATCTTTTCAGTGTTGGATAGTTGGTGGACAAAGGTTATGATCTTTGATTCAAGAATGGAAAATGTAAGATCTTTGAAAGTTTCAGAATAGAGATTGCATTCGATACTCAAACAAAAGGTAGTATCTTCCACTTGGTTAGTACTAGTAAAAGTTGTTTATTTGTTCAAATTGATCAGAGTTGGTTGTGGCATAGGAGAATGTGTCATGTGAATTTTGATAATATCATCAAGATAAGAAACACTCAGGCTGTAAGAGATCTTCCAAGATTGGTGAAACCTAGAAATAGTTTGTGCAAAGAATGTCAGTTGGGTAAACAAAGTAGAATCTCATTCAAAAGCAAAGAACAATCCTCTACCAGATTATTGGACTTAGTTCACATTGATCTATGTGGTCCGGCAAGAATCAGGAGTGTGCAAGGTGACAGATACTTCATGTTATTAATTGATGACCATTCCCAGATGATGTGGGTGATTTTCTAAAAGAGAAATCAGAATCTCTTGAGAAATATAAAATATTCAAGGCTATGGTAGAGAATGAAACCAGATTAAAATTAAAATGCCTAAGGTCTGATAGAGGTGGAGAATTCACATCCAGTGAGTTCATAGAATTCTGTGAGAAACATGGCATAAAAAGATAGTTGTCTACTCCTAGGACTCCACAGCAGAATGGAGTAGTGGAGAGAAAGAACCAGACCATCCAGGGAGCATCTAGAACCATGATAATGGAAGTAAATGTTCCTCAGATCTATTGGAGAGAAGTTGTAAGCACTGCAGTCTATACTCTCAATCAAGTACAAATCAGAAGCAATACCGGTAAGACTCCTTATGAACTTTGGTTTGGCATCACTCCCACTTTGAGGTATTTCAGAGTCTTTGGTAGCAAATGTTATATTAAAAGAGATGAAGATCTAGGAAAATTTGATGCTAGATGTGATGAAGGAATATTCTTGGGTTATTCTACTCAAAGCAAAGCATACTAGTGTTATAACAAGAGATTAAGGAAGATTGTAGAAAGTACAAATGTGAAGGTTGATGAAGGTATTGAAAAACCCTCAAGGTTTTGTGAATATGATGAGGATGATCAAAATGATGTTTTTGTTCAAGAAGTCCAAGCTCCCTCTGAAATTTAGATACAGATTGATCCGGTAAATTAGGAAGAAGAGATAAGTTTAAATGAACCTATTCAAGAATCAGAAGTGCAAGAAACTCCCAAAGTTCCCAGGTATGTAAGACTAAATCACTCTGAAGATCAGATCATAGGTGATAAAAGAAAAGGTGTACAAACAAGAAGAAGGATTGCTCAAAATTCAGAAGAGTATTTTCTGATTTCAAAGATTAAACCTAAGACAGTGAATGAAGCTTGCAATGATGAAAACTGGACTAAAACAATGGAGGAAGAGCTGATGGAAATTGAGAAAAATCACACTTGGGATCTTGTCCCTAGACCTAAAAACAAGAATGTGATTGGAACCAAATGGGTCTTCTAGAATAAACTGAATGAAGATGGTGAAGTAGTCAAAAACAAAGCCAGATTGGTCCGCAAAGGTTACTCCCAAGTAGAAGGAGTTGATTTTGAAAAAACTTTTACTCCGGTGGTAAGAATTGAAGCAGTCAGATTATTTCTTGCCTTTGTTGCCTTCAAGGATTTCAAAGTATATCAAATGGATGTCAAATCTGCCTTCTTGAATGGTGACTTGGAAGAAGAAGTTTACATTGAGCAACCGGATGGATTTCAATTGTCTGATCATGGTGATATGGTCTGCAAATTCAAGAAAGCACTGTATGGACTCAAGCAAGCTCCAAGAGCCTGGTATGAAAGACTAGATAAGCATCTTTTGAAGATTGGTTTTAATAAAGGTACTACCGACAGTAATTTGTATTTCAAAATTGATCATGAAAATATCTTGATTGTTGAAGTATTTGTTGATGATATCATTTTTGGAGGAAGAGATAGTATGTGCAAAACTTTTGCAAATCAAATGAAAAGTGAATTTGAGATGTCCATGTTTGGGAAAATGAATTTCTTTTTGGGTCTACAAATCACTCAAACAAAGAAAGGAATCTTCATTTCTCAGACTAAATATGTGAAAGAATTGTTGAAGAAATTTGGGATGGAAGACTCAAAACCAATAAGTACTCCGATGGCAACTGGATGTAAATTAATCAAAGATGATGACTCTCCTAAGGCTGATCAGAAAAAGTACAGGTCAATGATTGGAGGATTATTTTATCTCACTCAAACTAGACCTAACATTATGAATGCTATTGGTCTTGTTGCTAGATTCCAAGCTGATCCTAGAGAATCTCATGTCATGGAAATCAATAGGATCTTTAGATATCTAAAAGGGATAGTTGAGTATGGTCTGTGGTATCCTAGAGATCATGATTTCTCTCTTCATGCATACACAGATGCGGATTGGGAAGGAGATGTGGATGACCGAAAGAGTACCAGTGGTGGAACATTCTTTTTAGGGAAGAGATTGGTTTCTTGGCTAAGCAAGAAACAAGAGGCAATATCTCTGTCCACTGCAGAAGCAGAATATATTGCAGCAGCAGGTAGTTGCACTCAAGTATTGTGGATGAAACAAATTCTAAGAGACATCAGAGTGGAATATGAGGAACCTATCACAATCTTCTGTGATAATTCAAGTGCAATAAACATATCAAAGAATCTGGTGTTGTATCCAAAGATTAAACATATATCCATCAAGTTTCACTTTCTGAGAGAGCAAGTGAACAAGAATGAAGTCAGATTGGAGTTTGTGCCTTCCAAGGATCGGATTGCAGATATTTTTACTAAACCTCTACCTAAGGAATCTTTTGAGTATCTTAGGGAGAACTTAGGGGTTATTACCCCTCCGGTTCTGAATTAAGGTGCACTGATGTACATCAGTCCAGTGGATCTCACAATCATATTTTGTGGTCCAGATTGATGATGGGAAGCTGCTACTCAGGGGGAGTAGCTGATATGTTTCTAAAGTAATGCAAGTATGTGCCCTTTGCCATTGATGTCAAAGGGGGAGAGAGGACATGTGAAAAAAAAAGTAGTTGCTGATCAAAGGGGGAGTAGTAAAGGAAGAGAAAACATGTAAGTGGTTGTTGTTGATAGGGGGAGTTATGTTAGTAAGGAGAAGTTCTTGTCTTGATGGTTAAAATAGTTTTTCACATCATATGTTGCCATCATTGACAAAGGGGGAGATTGTTGCAAGTATGGGCCTAACCGATGTTGTCATTGATGTCAACATACTCTTGTTGCATTAATGATAAGGATTGGATGAGCTGTGTGCTGTGGATATTGAGAAAATTAGTCCTATTCAAGAACAAAGAAGATAGTGAGGTAAAGATCGCAGTTAAGGTGAAGATCGGGGGATGCACTTAAAAGGGTTTGTAGATATGTGTCTTAATATGATCTAGTAAAGATTTCAGATGTCTGTATGAAGATATAAAGAAGCTATGGCCAATTAAGTAAAACTAGTTCTGGTAGGTGTTCAGAGGTGACAGAGTGACACAGTTGGGTCTGGTGAGATTTGGAAAAGAAATATCTTGTTCTGCAGATTTGGTGGAGTGTTTAGGAAGTCAATGTGAATTTACAACCCAATTGATTCGCAGTATGGAGGTCCGCAAGCATCTATTTCAATATGACAGTGATGATAGACTATGTTCTTGAGGTATTGGATGAAGGTGAGAATGATTTCAGTGAACAGAAATAGTGTGGACGTTCTTGGTGATTCAGACAAGCTTTTAGAGGTCTTTGGATTATGTCCAATTCGTGTTGGTGATCCACATTAAAGATTGAGCTTGTAATTGAAGAATTACTTCTGGACGATGGTGTTCTTCTTGAGTTAGGCTGATCAGATGAGTTACACATCCTGTGGATGATCTTGAAGATGTTCTGTGAAGAATGGCATGTTCCCAAAGAAAGATTGAAGTCTTAGATCTATGTGGCCGATAGTGTATTGATCCGCGTGAAGTCTTTTTGCAATTAGTCATATTGTATTTATGTATTTTCTCTATAATGTTTGCCGACTTGGATGATTATCCCTAAGTCTATGTCTTGTATAAATAAGGAGTTGTAAAGTCATTTCAAAGGTGTTGTTGTTATGATGAGCATGTGGTAGAGAAGAGTAGAGTGAAAGGCAGAGTAGAAGTATTAGGCTTAAATGGAACTGACTCAAGAATGGTAAAGATTCTATTCTTCAGTTCAAGTATGTAATACTTATTATTCTATAGACAGTGTGTCTCCTGTAGGCAGTGGGCCTCTTGTGAGTAGTGTGCTCAGGCAGTGAGCCCTAATTGGCATGTGCCATTTTGGTCTTTCTATTCTTCTAATAGAGAATACAATCTTGGGTTAGTCACCCCATGGTTTTTCTCTTAACCGAGTTTTCCACATCAAAAATCTTGGTGTCATATGTGTTAATGTGTTTCTTCTCTTGAATTGTTGCATTACATTTCCATGATTGATTTATTATTATGCTACTGAATTAAGAAGAGAATTTAAGTCATTAATTGGAAGAAAGTTTTGGACAACTGATTCACCACCCCTCTCAGTTGTCTATCCTTAAACTAATAGGCTCATCTAGAGATCTCATGAAAGCCCTCTTGATAGTTGGGGTTTTAAGCAGTTCTGATAATGACAGGCTCATTTTAACTCTTTTCATCTCCTCTGCTAAATATGAGACCAATTTTTTAGGCTTCAAAAATTCATTGTTAACCTTCAGTATGGTGTTCTGAGGTATAAAATTTTGGGTATTAACCTATGGAAGATCAGGATTATTACTAGCTTTTGGATCAGGAGGAGTGTTGAAGTTGTTAGGAGTTAAGGACGTGGTTAATGGACCATAAGGTCTGTTAGGATTACTCCTAAGGTTGTAATTGTGTTTACCTTGGTATTGTTGTTGATAAGCATGAATTTCTTCAAGTTCCACTGCTAGTTCATTATCATCTTCAAAAGGGAACACATAGTTTGTTTCAAATGCCAAGTGATGAAGAGCTCACTACACAAAGACCACAAAGGATAACAACAAAAACACAAGAGGAAAGAGGATATAGGGGATGGTAGGGAAAAACAACTCTTCTAGGCCTCAGTGGACCAAACTACAACACTTGACATCAAACAGGACAAGACTATCCACTCACTCTCCATTACTTCACACAGCACAATGACACCATTTATAGGTTCATACACATTGGAACCTTTCCAAACATTATAGGGACCCCAGACCTGCTAGGTTTGACTATTCCAATCTCACAAAACTATAAAAATGAACTGAGGGTACCTCCTTGTACCACTTCCTTCACAGACTGACCTATCTCCTTGTAGCCCTGTCAGAGAGGTTTTTGAAGCATAACTTTTAAAATACATGACAAGACCACAAAGAAAATACCTTTTCTAGTACCCATTATGGATTTACACAACATACTAAACATACAAGGTGGGTTGTTTTGGAACACAAGCCTCTAATTTTGACTGTCACTACTGTCCTAGAGGGCAATTAGCCCACTTTTACAAAGGAAGTACACAAAATCTCTAACCCACAATCAAAATTCCACTTTGGTGAGATTAGACACATCTCAAATAGACAAATTTCAGAGTTTTTATGGGTCTAAGGTCATTTGAACTCATTTGATGATCAAAACTTCACTCCAACTAGGTTAGTTGGCCAAATTCATGTCACAAAGAGGCTAAATGGATCAAATCTTCACCTTTTGTTTGTACCCTGCTCTTGTATGCAAAACCCATTAGATAAAACACCATTGTAAACTAATTCCACCCATTTTGGGGTTCTAATACAACATCATGAAGTGGGAAAACTCAAAACCTCTCTAAAATCCCCAAATCAAAGGTTTGCTGATATGACATAGGCAGTCTTAGAACAAATGCAATATCGCCTTCTAGAAATTGAATCAAGACCCCAGACTAGAACCATTGGAAATGTATCTCAACCTTATTTCCATAAATATATGTATTTCCCCTATATCTATCCATATAGAGGTGTGTAATGGCCGGGAACAGGACTGTTGCAGTAAAAAAATAGGGTTTTTGCCAACTTTTAGCAAAAATGTGATAACTTTCACAAAAATGAACAAAATGACCTCAAAACAATGGAATTGGATAGTTAGCTCACCCCTATATCACATCCAATAGGTTTCATTGCATGACTATTCCATACAAATTCATGGTATGGTCTGCAACAATATAAAAATATAGAAAAAAATAGAATTTGGGACAACAAAATAGTATTTTCTTATTTCCTTTTCTTAAACTTCATCAAAAATCATCCTCATTCAACCAAACCTCCTTTACAATGCCTTTTAACCATATCTATATCCTTCTACATAGATTCCCATTGTGGGGAAAGGCTAAGAATAGCCTAAACTGACTTCTTTTTACTAAAAAACTATTTTTTTACTAAATATACACTGTCACAGTCTTAAGAGGATTGCAAACCACTAAAGATAAATAACTATTTTTGATATCCACTATATGTTTTTTCCTTTCAAGGCTTTATTACATTTATTTCAAACTTCATTTTTCCTTAACAACTAAAAATTTAAAAAATTTAACTAAATGACTATTCTAGGTGCACTGCACCATACAACCTAACTTGAAACTTTTCCAAGTCCCTTGGAAATATTCTTGCAAATTGTCCTCCATTGCTTTCCTTTGTCTTCTTTTCTTGTCTTCATTAGGTTCATCTTCACTATCTATAGCATGCTTGCCAACATTTCTTACTATTTGTTTCACTTTGTCATAGAGTGCTTTGTCAACTTCACTCTTCTTCACCTCTATCAACACTTTCTTCTCAACTCCTTGCTCACACCACTGTCTCATACTTTTCTCTCTATTGTTGACAATCACCTTACCTTTACCAACCTCTATTAGACCTACAACTAGGATGTTCACTATCCTTGTTATCTTGTCAACTTCTGCACCAACTTCACTCGGTTGTCTCTTATATCTTTTCTTGACTACAAGGCACATGATTGTCCCTACTAAGACTCCTTCACTCACTTCTTGCCTTCCATAGGCTCCACACTCTTACACTTCTCATTTTTACTCACCTCCTTCTTCGACATGAAGATATTCCTCTTCTCAATAGGCTACAAATCAGCTCCATACTTGCTCTTTGTTGTTTCAGCAACTCCATGCCTTGAAAAGGCTGCACACTCCTTGTTTCCACTCTCTTCAACCATCACTGTCTGCTTCTTGCCAAACATAACCATCCCTGCTATCCTTGACTGCTCCTCTAATGGCAGTAGCACAAAAGTCTTCTCATCCTTCTTGATAGTGAAGGCATTGACTCTTCCATCATAAACTACAAACCTATCAAATTTCCAGGGTCTTCCCAGTATCACATGACAACAATCCATAGGTAGGATGTCACAAAGTACCCTATCCTCATATGCTCCAATCTTAAACTCAACAAATGCTTGCTCAGTCACTAGAATGGACTGATGATCACTTACCCAAGAAATTTTGTAGGGAACTTCCCTAGGAACTCTCTCCAACTTTAGCTTGTCTACCATCTCACTAGACACCATATTATCAGTACATCTAGAATCCACTATAACTTTACATACCTTGCCCTTGCTCTTGCAGGTTGTCTTGAACAATGCTCTCCTCTGAATTAGCTCCTTCTCCCTGGAGGTCTTGAGTAGTTCTCTTTCTCTCAGCATCAATGCTTCTCCTAACTCAGCATTACACCTTGTGGAACTAGAACCACATTCTTCTTCTTGGACTAATTGAGTCCTTTCACTCTTTCTTTCACCATCAGTAGAAAAAATTTGCTTCTCAGGACATTTATATGTTGGGTGCCCAAACTCTTGACAATTATAACACTTACCTACAAAGGTATTTGCACTTCTTCCACCACCAAATCTTCCTCTACCTCTACCTCTGAAATCTGCACTTTGTCCTTACTTGAAATCATCACCTTGTCCTTGTGCCTTGTTCATGTCTTCTTGACTTTCACTGACTTGTTTTGTATTGAAAGAATCTCTACCTCTAGCTGACTTATCTTGTCTTGTTTTCAGCTTCTCTTCCACTCTAACTGCCATCTGGTAACAGTCTTCAACACTCCTTGGATTTGCCAACACCAACTCATCTTGCATGTTAAACCTCAAACCACTAATATACCTAGCAACCTTTTGCACTTCAGTTTCATTTTGACTAGACCTTATACTCAACTTATAAAACTCTTCAGTATATGACTTAACATCCATTTCTTTTTGCCTTAAACCTTGAAGCTTCTTAAACATTTGAACTTCATAATCTTTAGGCAAGAACTTACCTTTGATCTTAGCCACCATCTTTTTCCATGAGAAAATCTTTGACTTTCCTTGACAGAGCATGACCAGTTAGCTTGGTCTTTGCAATCTTCACTTTATGATCCTCAGGAACTTCTTCACACTCAAAGTTGTTGTCCAATGCTGCAACCCAATCTTACAACTCTTCATCATCCAGGCTTCCTCCATACTTTGGCACATCTATCTTCATCTTGTGCTTGTCTTCTTTTACTGCCCTCAGCAACTTTACCATCCTCTGATCCTTAGGGTCTAACTCTTCTTCCACATCTTCATACTCAACTTCTTCTTCTTCCTCAGACTCAATCTCATCACCTAGAGCCACTGCTCTTCTCTAATTTTGTTCTAGGGTAGCCATTCTTTCTTTCAGCTCCCTCAACTCTCTGGCATGCTTCTCCTTTAGCTCATTCATCTCTTGAGCCATGTTTCTCACTCTTGGAGGCATCTTGACAAACTACCTCTTCAACTTAACACTTCACAGACCTACTAACTATGCTCTGATACCAATTTGATGCAGAGCTCACTACACAAAGACCAAAAAGGATAACAACAACAACACATGAGGAAATAGGATATAGGGGATGGTAGGGCAAAACAACTCTTCTAGGCCTCAGTGGACCAAACTACAACACTTGACATCAAACAGGACAAGACTGTCCACTCACTCTCCATTACTTCACACTTCACAATGACACCATTTATAGGTTCATACACATGGGAACCTTTCCAAACTTTCTAGGGACCCTAGACCTTCTAGGTTTGACTGTCCCAAGCTCACAAAACTCTAAAAATGTACTGAGGGTACCTCCTTGTACCACTTCCTTCATAGACTGACCTATCTCCTTGTAGCCCTATTAGAGAGTTTTTGAAGTATAAATTTCAAAATACATGACAAACCCACAAAAAAAATACCTTTCCAAGTACCCATTATGGATTTACACAACATACTAAACATACAAGGTGGGTTGTTTTGGAACACAAGCCTCTAATTTTGACTATCCCTGCTGTCCTAGAGGGCAACTAGCCCACTTTTACAAAGGAAGTGCACAAAATCTCTAGTCCACAATCAAAATTTTAATTTGGTGAGATTAGACACATGTCAAATAGACCAATTTAAGAGATTTTATGGGTCTAAGGTCATTTCAACTCATTTGATGATCAAAACTTCACTCCAACTAGGCTAGTTGGCCAAATTCATGTCACAAAGAGGCTAAATGGATCAAATCTTCACCTTTTGTTTGTACCCTACTCCTGCATGAAAAACCCATTAGAGAACACACCATTTTAAACTAATTCAACCCATTTTTGGGTTCTAATACAACATCATGAAGTGGGAAAACTCAAAACCTCTCTAAAACCCCCAAATCAAGGGTTTGTTGATATGACACAGGCAGTCTTAGAAAAAATGCAATATCTCCTTCTAGAAATTGAATCAAGACCCCAGACTAGAACCTTTTGAAAGGTATGTAAACCCTCTTTCCATTAATATATGGTTTTCCCCTATATCTTTCTTTACAGAGGCATGTAATGGCCAAGAACAGGACTGTTACAGTAAAAAAATAGGGTTTTGGACAGCTTTTAGAAAAAATGTGATAACTTTCACAAAAATGAACGAAATGACCTGTAACCAATAGAATTGGATAGTTATCTCACCCTTATATCATATCCAATAAGTTTTATGGCATAAATATTCGATACAAATTCATGGTACGGTCTGCAACAACAACAAAATACAGAAAAAAATAGAATTTGGGACAACATAATAGTATTTTCTTATTTCCTTTTCTTAAACTTCATCAAAAATCATCATCATTCTACCACACCTCCTTTACATGCCTTTTCACCATATCTATATCCTTCTACATAGATTCCCATCATGGGAAAAGGCTAAGAATAGCCTAAACTGACTGCTTTTTACTAAAAAACTATTTTTTTACTAAATGTAGATTGTCACAATCTTAAGAGGACTGGAGATCACTAAAGATAAATAACTATTTTTGATCTCCACTATATGATTTTTCCTTTGAAGGCTTTATTACATTTCTTTCAAACTTCATTTTGCCTTAACAACTAAATATTTCAAAAATTTAACTAAATGACTATTCTAGTGCACTGCACCACCAAGGTAGATTCCTCACATGCTAATGTGTAATTCTCATGGGTTGAGATAGCTTCTTAGTGAGGATGATTTACATAAATTTCTAAGACAAGAGAAGAATCATATCCATAAGGGATGATTTCATTTCCTTTAATAAATGGAGGATTTCCTGTGGTGTTGGACACTTCATCCTAAAAAATAGTGGCTGCTATTTTGAACTGAGGACAAACTAGTTTAGCATGTGCATTGGTGTTATGTATCCAACACCAATTTGTAAGGGCTGATTTTGCTAGATTAACCCTAGTGGTCTATTTTGGTTCACTAGGGGGCTGATTATCTAAGGGTGATGGTAAAGATCCATTATTTGGCCTAGTACTCCATACTCTAGGTTGTCTAGGTGCATTATTATTATTGCCATTGATATTGTTATAACTTTGTTCATTGTTGTTATTGTTGTAATTTAGATCATTATTGTATCCCCTGTCAAGATATCCTAATCTATCATTATTATATCCTATGTTTTGACTAGGCTGAGAATAAAAGTTTTTTCCTCTCATATGTGTAATCTTTGTTGTCAGTTTTCTCAGTTGTACAAATATCTCTTTAATGTCTTCTTTCTCCTCTTGAACATTGGCTACTACATTTTTTGATTGAGGTTTAAAGAAGGAAGAACTATTATTGTTGTTTTGCCCCACATCCTGAGATGTTTGAGCATGTCCCAGATATTGTACTATCTGACCATTCCCATTAGGAGGGGGCATGACACTAAGGGGAGGTACTTGTAAAGGACTGGGCATTATGACTAGAGGCATCATAACTCCATTAGTTTTCTACTGAGTAGGGTATGTAGGATATGCAGGACATGAGGGATATGCTATGTTAGGTGTTATAGCAGGAATCAACTATTGATTACCCTTAATAACTTCCTCAAAGGCCTATGTCAGAGTTGTGACACCAGGATGTGTCCTCCTAATGAACATTGAAGTCAGGGGATGTAGGGCTAAGTAATATATACTTCTGGCTGCCTCATCTACTACATTATAAGGAGCTACTAGTTTAGAATACATCTTTTGGAATCTAGCATTGAAGTTAGAAATGGGTTCTCCTTCAAATCTTTTGATTGTGGCAAAGAGGTGATAGGTCATAGAAGGATCTATAGGTATTTTGAACCTATCCTTGAAGGCTTTCTCTAAGACATCCCATGAGTTAATCGAGGCTTGAGCTAGGCTAATATACTAGTTGTATACTTCCTCTCCCTAGGAATATGGAAATAGTCTACATACAACATCTTGATGCTTAATTCTTGCTCTAAAGCAAGCTTCCTTAAAAGTCCTGATATGGTCATTTGCATCCTGATATGGATGGTATTTGGGGCAAATCTTGTCAGGATTCTTAGGTAAACGATGATATGTAGTAAAAGTCAAGGGTGACTCAGTAGCAAAGAAAGACATCATTACTAGAGCTTGATGTACTGGAGGTGTAATCGATGATCTAGGATGTGTCTGGAATACATAGGGACATACCGAAGGTGTCATAGTATATCGTGATGAGGATGCTGATGCACCTGAGTCAGGGGTATGATGGATATCTATGGTGCGGGGTCTAAATCCATGAATTAGCAATTCTTCCAAGAGTCCAATGGATTGGGACCTGGTGTTTGGCCTGTGAGCTAGGATTCTAGCAGTTTATGACAAGAAATGCCTATTTAACTAAGTCTTTGCAAAGATCAGAAGTAATGGTCTTCCAAGGATAATATTTATGATCAGGATTGAGAAATGACTAGATATTAAAGTAGTATTTGCATCAAACATGTAAATATGAACAAAGATTGGGCTTTTGATCACAGATATTAGGATATCTAGTTATACAAGCAAATTATTACTAAAAGCTCACAAGGCAATTCGAGCAACGAGTCGACTCTTCAATATTTCAAGGATTTGACTATAAAGATTTAGGTATTTATGCTCAATTCTAAGATATTTATGATCAACAAACATGAAAATAGCACAAAGCAGGTAAATCCTTGTACAGACACTCAAAGTATAAACAATTCTGGTGAACTTTGAGAAGATTACCTCATATAGGGACAAGAAAGAAGTGAATATGATCGATTCACCAAGTACCTGAGAGAGATGGCCATCCTTCTAGTGCTAATTTATGTTGATGATGATTTGGTAGTCATAACAACATGCATAAAAGTTCACACATCAAACCTTTATTATCTTGAAAGGTATGATCAATTTGGATGAATTGATGACTCCAAGTCTCTGTTGATTAGTTCATGATCATCTGACGTTACTTAGAGGTCGATGTGATATGTTGTTTTCCATTTAAGGGGCCTTACAATGTTTTGATATAGTGAATTGATGTCTACACATTGATTCTGCACCTGTTTCCTATAAATCTTTTCACAAACGAGGTTAATCCTACTATATTTGATAGATGATGATGATATTTATAAGTTTAATCAATTCTTCTAATCATCAACTATTATGGACTTGTCTTTACTTCTGCACTATATATTTATCTAAATAATGTGCCTACAAGTTGATATTTGCATGATTTCCAGTGATATTCATATGTATTTGAATGATGTTTATCATCCTTGACATGCTTTTACCCAAATATGCTTTGTATTTTCAGTTATCTACGAGATATAGACATATTTCATGTTATTTGCTTTAGATAATATGTTACTTGCAATTGTTGTGATGACTATAATTAAATTAAGAAAAGTGAAAGAATGCTTTCTAAATTTAATGAAGTTTTAGCTATTGATTCACATAAATTCTAGATACTTTCATGAAGAGAAGAAACCAAACCATAATTTCATTAGGATGTTCCACAACTAGGTATGGTTGATGCTAACTTCAAAGGAACAAAGAATGAAAACAACACATGCAGAGTGATAAGCACTCCAAGGGACATGACTAATCAATGCATATATCTAGGATTCATCCACTGTTTACTCAAGATTTATGATTATTTGTAATCAAAATAGCTTCTCTTTCATTAGGTATTCAAAAGATATGTACATTCACAATGAGCTTTGAAATTAGTCTTGAGAACTTTAGCAATCTAACTTCAATTAAGTTTCCAATAATCATACAATGTGCACTCCATCTCCTTTTATAGGATAAAGAGAGGAGGCAGTTAGAATGATCCAATGATCAAGATTTGTCTATCTAAATCCATGGTCAATATTGCTTTTGACTTTGTCAGCATGTCCATGTGGCACAGGTTGCCATCTGGCAACTATCTGGTGGAGTTTGATTACTTTTTGTCTTGTTATGCATATGACCTTGCATCATGCATCTTTACTTACTCTTCTTCTTCAACTCCATCATCATCTTCTTCATCTTCATCATCTTCATCGTCATCGTTATCATCAGCGTCAACTTCAGGGTCACGTCTTATATGTACGCTGATTATCCTCCTAATAGACTCATAGGCTTGTACTATTGTCTCCATCTCTCCTCCATCCTGAATTCTGGTTTTTACTACAGCATGCTTTTGAGAATGAAACTATGCCTGAAGAGCATTCCGTATGTTCTTTCTACTATTCAATGTCTCATTGTATGTCTCTACTTTAGCTTTCATTCTCATGGCCTTATTGATCACATCCTTTGTTAGGTAATGAAGAGGGTCATCTATTGCTTGCTTAAAATTGTTGTGGAAGGCCTAAACTGTAAAATTGGTATCTTGATTTTCTACCTTTCCTTCCACTCTATCCTCCAGAGCCTCCAAGGTATTTATTTCCTCTGCCATGAGGTGATGTAGTTTAACACTTATATCTCTGAGCCTGCTATTGCATCTTTTTAGGATATCACATTCAAATCTGGTGTCCTCATACCAAATGCCTAGCAACTATGTGGTGTTATTATCCATTACTTTATTATCCATAAGTAATTTTGTATCTATCCTCCTTATTTCATCCAAGGCATCAAGGTGTTTTTCCAACTTAAAAGACCATCGGCCAACCTCATTTTGCAGTTTAGCTACTTTGCTCCTTAGAGCACCAAGTGAATTCCAATTTGAAAGGGAGGTCTTTACTACTTTCTCTACCTCAAATACAAAAGAAACAAACCAATCATCCACTGGTTGTGCCTTATGCTTCATGAGGTCTAACCTTGTTATCTCATCTTGAGATATGATGGTCAATGGAGTGGCTGTGTCAGGTGGTGTATGATTAGGGTTAATTAACCGTTTTGTAAATGAATGTAATTGAGCAATGTGCTCCTTATGCTACTTGTTCTTTTCCTTCTCCTTCTTTATTCTTTTCAATAAAGAATCAATGCTATCCTTGACCTCTTGGCCTTCTTGTTCCTCAGTTGCAAAACCTAAATCAATATTGAATATTTAGAATTCTTCCATATTTATTTCCCCTTTGGCTTTATCTGCCATTGGCAGGGCAACTTGGGCTGTTCTCCTACCTGTGGTAGGATCTCTTCTTATTGCAGATGTTGGTCTAGCCTTTCTTTTGGGCTTCATCATACTTGTTGAAAATAATGCAGAGACATCTGACTCCCTAACCTCACTGATCTGTTGAGGGTTTACTTCCTACTACAACCAATAGGGAACATTAGCACTAGGTCCTTGCTGATCAGTTTCCTCAATGTGAGCATCCTGAGACTTTGTATTATGCTCTTCCTTGTGTGGAGAAGTTTCTCTCCTCTTCTCATTCTGTAGGATCTCCTTAAGAGTTACCTCCTGTTGTGCCAAAGCTTCTTGGGATACAGGGGTTCTTGTGATGTAGGGGGTGGTTGTGGTGTAGCCATATTCTGATCAAGTACATTTTGTTGATGTTGATTCTCAAGAGGATCCTAAACAATACGGTCATGCACATTCTGCTAAGGTGGATCTTTAGGAGGAGGCTAGATATTCTAATCTACCTTGTCTGTATGCTCTCCTTGACCATCTTGACTCACATTCTCTACCTCCTTCTGCTGACCATTATCCGGTTGAAGGCACTGTCCTACATCTCTTCATGTATTTCCCTCTGTAATGTCCTTAGTTTCCTCCACTTCTTTCTCACTGGTTTTCTCTTGTGGCACTATATTTTCATCCTAACTATCATTCTTGGCAGCATATCCTTATCCCCCTCCATATGTACATGAACTTCTACCTTATCTTGCTATGGGGGTGGATCATTACCTTGATCTTGATCTTGGTCACCTTGATATGCTAGATCATTTATTGTAAGGTGTGTGACCTGATCAACCCAATTGGTCAATCCAATTTGTTGGGCTATCACCTCTAGGCTTTCCTCTTCAATTTCTTCTATTTCTATATCCTCCTGATTAGTTTCCTATTCTATCAATGGAGTGCTGTGAGGGGTCATTCTTGTATTTGGAACCAAAACTTCCATCTTCTGAGCAGACACCTCATTAACTATCTCATCATTCGATAACTCCATTGTATCATCAAGTGGCAAAGGTGGCTCCCTTCTTGTACTCTACATTTCAACCCTCTATTCTTCTACCTTTTTAGTTTTGAAATGTATAATGTCAGGAAGGGGAACCTCATGTTGTAAGTTCTTCATGATGTCATGACCACTAGCTCTTATGGAAAAAGATTCCCAAGTCTTTATTGTCTTTATTCATTGATACGACCGCTCTCCAAATTGGAATTCTTTCCCTCACAACCATTAATTTCTCTAGCTATTCCAATAGATATCAACCATAGTTGTGATTATCATCCTTTGTCATATAAGACTGTTGAAGATATTGGGTGTGACTAAATTATCAACAATTTGGCACATTTACAAGACTTGTTGAAAAAAGAAGAGTTGATATGATTGTTCTATCGAGTATCCAAATTAAAAATACTTTCCCTCACTGCCTTTAATTTTTCGAGCTATTCCAACAAATATCAACTACACTTGTGTTTATCATCTTGTGTCACATTAGACTCCAATATTACTATTGAAGATATTGGGTGTTACTGAATTATTGGTAATTTGGCACATTCACAAGACTTGTCAAAAAGTAGAGTTGATATGATTGGTCTGTTGTGTTTCTAAAATAAAAATACTTTCCCTCATAGCCTTTAATTTCTCTAGCTATTCCAACAAATATCTACCACACTTGTGATTATCATCCTTTGTCACATAAAACTCCAAGATTAGTGTTGAAGATATTGAGTGTGACTAAATTATTGGCAATTTGGCACATTCACAAGACCTATCAAAAAGTAGAGTCGATATGATTGTTCTGTTGGGTGAGTGCAGGATCATGATGGGCCAAACAATACCTCTAAGTGGCAATAATAATGCTAAAAAATAGACTTAAGAAACTTCACGAGAAAATTCGAATGGGTACTGACATAATTTGAAAAATATGTAGTAATAAAATTTGTAGGAAATTGAATGTCTAGTTTATGGGCTACTATATTTTTTTTGAAGAAAAATAAATTTATTTGGTGAAAATTGGATATTTCAATGAGGCACTTCTTAATTTTTTGAAAAAAAATAAAAAAGTAAGTGGCATTTCGGCCAACCTAAGTATGAGAAAAAAAACATTGAATCTTTAGATACAAGCAGAGGACACATGCATGAATGTGACACATATTTTAATGATTTTTTTTGGTAAGTAAATAATTAGTTATGAATTTTTACTACAACTTTTTAAAATATTAAAAAGTAATTTTCCAGCCAACCTAACTTGGTCAAAAAAATTTAAAAAAAATATGAAATTTAAAAACCTTTTTTTAGATTTGTAGCTGATGAAGTGTAGATTGTGACACAACTTTCAAATTTGAAAAAGGTCAAACGGTTTGAAAGTTATGGATGTTTTTCAATGAGTGCATCTCTCAGGAATTCAGACATAGTGTAGGTAGAAAATTATTAATAATTACCTATTAAAATTATAATCAGACATATATTATATTTTTAGAATCCTAATAGTGTCTTGAATATACCCTTTTGATTTTGTCAAATTTGGATTAAAAAAAGTCTATTAGCATCAAGGGTGAAGTCAAGGAAAATCTATAAAAACATAAGAATTCTTCATTCATGTTGAAAATGCAGGTTTGGATTCCCAAGCCTAAATTTTGGGGGGGAATTTTTTAAATCAAAATAGAAGAAATAGACATCCGTTTTCAAGAAACGACTATCCATTTTCAAAAAGCAGATATCTGTTTTCAAAAAATGGATATTTGTTTTCATCTGTTTCTCCAAATGGATATCCAAAAAAGTGTTTCACAATTTTGGCTAACACTTTCACATTATTTTTTCTCCATTGCCACTGTTTGACCCCTCATGATCTCGCACACACCCTATTGTGTTTCCAAATTAAAAATACTTTCCCTCACAGCCTTTAATTTCTCTAGCTATTACAACAAATATCTACCACACTTGTGATTATCATCCTTTGTCACATAAAACTCCAAGATTAGTGTTGAAGATATTGGGTGTGACTGAATTATTGGCAATTTGGCACATTTAGAGGACTTGTAAAAAAGTAGAGTTGATATGATTGTTTTGTCACATTTTCAAAATAAAAATACTTTCCACACAACCTTTAATTTCTCCAGCTATTCCAACAAATATCAACTGCACTTATGATTATCATCCTTTATCACATAAGACTCCAAGATTAGTGTTGAAGATATTGGTTGTGACTGAATTATTGGCAATTTGGCACATTCACAAGACTTGTCAAAAAGCAGAGTTGATATGATTGTTCTATTGGGTATCCAAATTAAAAATACTTTCCTTCACAACGTTTAATTATTTGAGCTATTCCAACAAATATCAGTTTTGCACTTGTGTTTATCATCTTGTGTCACATAAGACCCCAATTTTAGTGTTGAAGATATTGGGTGTGATTGAATTATTGGCAATTTGACACATTCACAAGACTTGTCAAAAAGAAGAGTTAATATGATTGTTATGTTGTGTTTCCAAATTAAAAATACTTTCAGGCCTCACAACCTTTAATTTCTCTAGTTATTCCAACAAATATCTACTGCACTCATGATTATCATCCTTTGTCACATAAAACTCCAAGATTAGTGTTGAAGATATTGGGTGTGATTGAATTATTGGTAATTTGGCACACTCACAAACTTGTCAAAAAGTAGAGTTGATATGATTGTTCTTTTGTGTTCCAAATTAAAAATACTTTCCCTCACAGCCTTTAATTTCTCTAGCTATTCCAAAAAATATCCACCACACTCATGATTATCATCCTTTGTCACATAAAAATCCAAGATTAGTGTTGAAGATATTGGGTGTGACTGAATTATTTGCAATTTGGCACATTAACAAGACTTGTCAAAAAGCAGAGTTGATATGATTGTTCTGTTGTGTTTATAATTAGAAACACTTTCCTCGACAACCTTTAATTTCTCCACCTATTCCAAAAAATATCAATAGCAGTTGTGATTATCATCATTTGTCTCAGAAGACTCTGGCATTATGTGAAGATATTGGTTGTGACTAAATTATTTTCAATTTGGCACATTCAGAGGACTTGTCAAAAATAATAGTTGACGATCTGGTTCTAGCTCAAGAGATTCAAAGGACAATACCTAGTGAGCATGTCACTTGCAATATTGTAGAAACTAGTAGCAATTGGTTTGGAATAGTCTTGCAATCTCGTTGAGAGATGTATGTCTTCTCTACCTGTCTTATCCATTTGAAAGAATGAGGTATTTATGCACATTAAAAAGGCATGAACAACAATGGTCACCACCTTCCATGAAGAAAATAATTAATTAACAAATAACTAATTTTGGTTTGGATCATTCCACCCCCCTAAAGAGGCAATAGGTCCCATTGCATCAATGTTCGGTAACAAATGAGGAAAGTGTTATGCAATGTGTTCCCTAGCAAACCTCTTCCCTTGATATGATGAGGAAACCGTTCTGTCCTTTTGAGGATGGAGTATGGCCCATATCAAAGAGGATGAAGTTTTCTATTGGGTCTTTGAAATTGCTCCTTCTAGGGATGAAGCCAAAACTTTTCACCAATTATCAAAGATGCTAAACTAAGTTGAATCAAAATTAACCCTAGCAAAGGCACGCTTTGCAGGCACATGCATAGATCTAGAAATGACTATAAAAACTTGCAAGAAAAGTATGACAAAACCATACAAAACTGATGATTAGATGATCAAACTTGGGTCAGATCTAAGGGTTAGATACATATATAAGCCAGAATCTTGCAGAAAACCAAAATAAAACTATTGTTAGAGATCAATAAACACAAAAAGGTCAAAATCAGGCAAGGACGCCTAGACAAGTCACATAGGTGCAATGATTTTAGGTGCAGGTGTGCCGCCTGCAAGCGCAGGTGCACCGACCAGAAGCACGAGTGTGTCGTGATAGTTAGAGGTGTAGATCTGTAGCCTGCAACAAAAAAAATGGAATTTCTTTTGAAAAAATCTTAATAAAGGGATGTGGATCCCATTTGGTGATTTATGCACATGAATGTGTTGATTGCAAGTTTATCCTCTCATTTTTTACTTTCCTCTCTTGTAGAAGAAATACTGCAGAGATTCCTAGAATCTAACATTAATTCCATTGTTAGATAGTGTTTTCTCTTTCTCAACAACATTAAAAATACAAAAAAAAAAATTAGTGTTAGCATTAATTAGATTAATCTATAATTTGGATTTCTTTTCTTGCAACTTATTATTAGTTTAATTAATGTGAATGTACTTTATATTCAATCTACTTTAAAGACAAAAGTAGTTTAAAATTTTCCTTTGAGGTACCATTATAAGTACATAGTTGTAGTGCTCAATTTGTCTTATTTGGTGCACAAAAGAGATCCAAACCTTGAGCCATGAGTAAGAATATCTTTATCCATGCCATATAGATAGGACTAGTCTAAATCCATTAGGACCTTTGCCCTCTTGACTATGGCATGCATGTAATCTTATCCCTCGAACTAAACTACACCATGACCTTGTCATCTCATTTTGAATCACATCTTCTATTCCTGAGGCAAAAATTTCAAAATGTGATTATTAGTTTGTCAATTTGCACACCAAAACACCTAAAATAAACATCTAAGATCTTATATTATAGGCAGCCCTAGCGCATTAGTAATCATCAAAGAATAATGTCACAAAATTAGAAATTCTTAAAACACAAAACATTTTAAAATCCACAACAATAATGCAAACCATTGAAATATTCTACTAATAAAGATAAAACATTGAAAAATATAGAGAAAATTTCACAATAAAATAGAACTTCCCACTCCCTAACATTAAAGATCAATTTAACAATAACTTAAAAAAATTGTTTATGAGATTAGACGGACATTGCCATTAACTTTGTTGCATCCAATGCCCTCCTATTGAGTACATGTCCTAAAATTGATAGCCAAATCTATCTATCAAGCATTTTTTTTAGTGTTACTTATTCAAAATGACCCTTCAAACGTTAGACAAACCTTCATTTAAAAATAAAATAAAACTACTTAATATGCATACAACTAAAATCCCTTAGCACTTGTTTCAATATATACTTTGCACTTTTATTTTAATTTTGTTTTAAATATACTTATATTATTTAGTGCTTGATAACTATTTTTTCTCCTAAGGAACTAATAACTTTATATTATATGAAATTACATAATATAACAAGTGCCACGTAGCGGCCAGTACCTGCCTTGTAGTGTTGTTATTATAGTATTTGTTTAGTTGTAATTTTTTTTGTTGATTAGCTATTGGTTGTATATAGTATTTGTTTAGTTGTAATTTTCTTGTTGATTAGGTATCAGTTGTATAGACAAATTGCATTCCAATAATTGAAAAATTAATTTTTGAAGAGTGTTGAAATGTCTTGGGTAAATAAAATATATTTCCTAACTATAAAACTAAACTTTTACAAAGTCTATTAAATAACACAAATATTTCCTTAAAATGCATTAAAATATTGTAAGTTTGAAGAATAAAATAAAAAATGTAATAACATGGCCAAATATTTTTTGTGATACTATATATTTTTAACTTTTGACTAAATAAAATTGAAATCCTAGATTTTTAACTCTTGACTAAATAAAATTGAAACCCCAAAAATAATCTAATTTCATAAAATAAAATGTGTAGAACGTTAACCCTAGCTGGGTGTGGATAGATTTGAAATGTCTGCCTTAGATATTAAAATGTAATAATATTAAATACTATTACAATTTAAAATGCATTAAAATATCGTAAGTTTGAAGAATAATTACATAATATAATAACAATAACATAATCATATTTACATCACTATAATATTTTATCTTAGTCACTTAATTTTTTATTTAAGTAATAATAGTAAGTACTTTTAGATAACATGATTTTAATTATTTTAATTAATCTAATATTGTGGTTTAGTAATAATTTTGGGTGCATTTATATAATAAAAGTATGTGGTTCAGCTCCATTTAATTAGACATCAATGGTTAAGATCAAATGAATAGTTAAGAAATATTTTAGTGAAATTAGGTTATTTATGTGTAGAACCCTAAAGTATAGTTATAAAACAAATTTAAACCCTAATAATTTTTTTCTAAAATAGCTATGAAAAGAAATCAGAAAATAAAAATATTGCAGAAAAATTTTAGTGTTATTTTATTTTACGAAATTAGGTTAGTTTTGAGATTTTAATTTTTTTTACTCAAGAGTTAAAAATCTAGAGTGTCATGAAAAATACTTTTATTTTGGGGATTCTGCGAATTAGATTAAAGAAAAATAATTTTTTAATTTGTTATAATATTTGTTATAATATTTGCATCTATACAATAGCAATAGCTAAATATTTTATAAATAGAAAAACTATTTCTCATTGGTTGCAAAAAGAATTATTAATAACTAGTTAAGAACTTATAGTTTCCCTGGCACAAGCTCATTACTTGGAGTGAATTTGTTTTATAGCATGAGAAAATTTTCAAAGCACTATAATGTTCACATACAAAAGACTATCGGCTTAGGATTTCTTATTTGAAGCATTCAAAAACCCTAAAGATTTAAATGTCAAGATTAAAAACAAAAACCAAGGCTATCAAATATTAAAGTTTGATATTTTAAAATAAACAACACAAAGTAACAACCCATGGATTGAATATTTAATGATCAAGAAACTGTTGAGCCAATGAAGTAAATAACAACCACTGCACCAACCCAAATCAATTGAAAAACCTGCATGAGCACAAGCGAAAAGGGAATAGATAAAATCTAATTTAATATACTATGAACTATAAAAATTTTCAAAGCACTATAATGTTCACATACAAAAGACTATCGGCTTAGGATTTGTTATTTGAAGCATTCAAAAACCCTAAAGATTTAAATGTCAAGATTAAAAAAAAAAACCAAGGCCATCAAATATTAAAGTTTGATATTTTAAAATAAATAGCACAAAGTAACAAACCATGGATTGAATATTTAATGATCAAGAAACTGTTGAGCCAATGAAGTAAATAACAACCACTGCACCAACCCAAATCAATTGAAAAACTTGCATGAGCACAAGGAAAAAGGGAATAGATAAAATCTAATTTAATATACTATGAACTATAAAAGAGTTATAGCAAAGACAATGATACTACTAGATAAAGGGGCTAAAAGGCCCGTAAACTAAAAAATTTAAAAAAAATTCAAATTTTTTCACAACACGAGATATCTCTATAAATGTACCAAAACCTGCATAACTCAATAGATTGTCTCGTCATAATTTTGATTTGGGAAATGTACGATATTTATAAAATTTTGGAGTAAAAGCAGTTTGGGTAGTTGAACAGTAATAGTTAGGTGAACTACACTGGATTTTAATATTTTCAATTTGTTACAAATAGGTTTTTAATTAAATACAAGCAAAGTAACAAAATAGTCTTTAAACTCTTGTCACTATTGGCATTAAAATATTGTAAGTTTGAAGAATAAAATAAAAAATGTAATTAAATTCATGATACTGTAGATTTTAAAGTTTTGTCTAAATAAAATTGAGATCCCTAAAATAATCTAATTACATAAAATAAAATATGTAGAACCCTAAAAACTAAATTAAAATTAAATTATTTTAGCTAATGAAGCAAAAAAATTAATCGCCATCCATTTAGGCATGACTTAACTAGTGGGAGACAAAATTTGTGTTCATAATTTGTTTACTTGCCACGTGCTCCCCTCAAACCAAAATTATCTCCGCATTTATAGTTTTTTGTTGCACTCTCTCGACAATCCGACAATCTGCAGAGAAGAGGTCATTTTTTTCAGCCAATGACAATACTGATAAATCATTTCTAAATAATTTTTTGTTAAAAATTTATCATGTTGACATAGGAAAAGTACAAATTTAAATCAAATTTGTCCGACAAGAAAAATAATCCTATCTTCTGATTGGTTTGCAATCAATAGATTAATAACTAGATAAGTGTGAACTCATTGCAATAGTACCAGCCGAAGGCAGGTACTAATAAAGATGATGAACTAATAAAACTACTCATATAGTAGCACTTGTACCCATAGGAGGTTCAAGAATACGCAGATAAAAACAATCAAGGATTTTAGAAAAAATTTCCATGTGAATTTTTTTACAGCATGAGACAAATGCTCACATATAAAAGCCTATGAACTAATTATAATTTCAACATTCAAAATTTAAAAACTAAGGTTTACCCAAAACCTCCCCTTTCATGTGATCACATTCTTCCTAAAAGCATATATGGCCATATGGCCATCAAATTTAGCATGCAAATGTGGCTATTGCAAATAGCTGACGAAAACAATAGTTTCCATCTGCTCAGATGAATTTGCAAGGGATGCACAAATGTCTCTGTTACCATTTATTGTTTGCATTTGCTCCAAAGAATTTGCACCGAACATGCAAATGTCTCCATTACCATTTGTTGTTTCCATCTAGTCAGAAGAATTTGCTCCGAACACGCAAACGTCTACATTCACATTTGTTGTTTCCATCTAGTCAGAATAATTTACTCCGAACATGCAAACGTCTCCATTCACATTTGTTGTTTCCAGCTGGTCAGAATAATTTTCTCCAAACACACAAATGTCTACATTCACATTTGTTGTTTCCAGCTGGTCAGAAGAATTTACTCCAAACATGCAAACGTATACATTCACATTTGTTGTTTCTAGCTGGTCAAAAGAATTTGCACTAGACATGCAAACGTCTAATTGTAGTGTCTCATCATAGTGTCTTTATTGCAAAATTTCATGTCTAGGCTTTGAAGACCTTGCATATTCACTAGATTTGGCCTTATCATCTCTCTAGAATTGCATCATAGGCATGTTGTGAAGGATTTTGTTGCAATAGTTGACTAATATCAGGGTCATAATCTACTTCCCCTCCTCAAATTCCTTACAACACGCTTTCCATTAGGCATTTGCATTGAAAATAGGTGAAAATTGCATATTTTAGGTGTATTTTTGAACTAGGTTTTGACTTGTCATCACTCTAGATCTGCACTATAGGTGTGTTTTGAAGGATATTGTCACTTCATTCGACTCATATTAGGTATGTTATTTTTTGCCCCTCATCAATTTCCTTACAACACCTCTTCTGTTAGTTATTTGCATTGAATTTTTTTGAAAAATCAAGCATATTTAGGTCATATTCATACATACTTTTGCAATTGTTTTTGCATAAGTGTTGAAAATCTTTAAAATCTAATTTGGTATTCATTTGAAAACATATACATGGCTTCCCAATACAACAATAATTCTAGGTTTTCTCCTAGGCCTTATTTGAAAAGAAGAGCCCCTGAACTTGAAATAACATTTACACCTCATGACAAAGAAATGGTAGACACTGAAGAGCCTATTTTCATTACAATGAACATAATGGACAGACCTATGCATTGAACACTTATAGACCCTAATTGCATGACTAATGTGGCTACAGAAGATTTCCTTCTTAAACATGATTTGGTGTAAGAATTTTATGAGCCGATGGATTTGAAAATTAAAACACATAATGGAGATTTAATGAATACATTTGGGAAGATAAGCTTATTGGTTTCGGTATATGATAAAGCTGTGGATCAATTATTTTATGTTATCCCCTTATCTGACCTCTTCTGTGTAAAACTAGGACATCCATGGCTTAAGGCAATGAATGTCGTCCCTTCAACTATTCACAAATGTTTAAAATTCCCTTTGCATGGAGAAATATTTACTATCCACCCTAGTTCATATCAACCTCCAGCTAAGGACAAGAAATTCACTCTTGATTACTTTGGGCCATAGCCTAATAGAGACCCTGAGCCACGAAGACACCAATCTTTCTTGCCTCCTTTACAAACAATAAGGGAAGAACAACATGCATTTGAATATCCCCTTAGAGCAAAGGGAAAATGATAAAATGAAACAAGAATAAAACAAGATTTTTATGACTATGATGAAATAATTGGCATGATCGATGTGGATAAGGAAAGGTTTCATAATTCACCTTGTCCATGAAGAAACAATATCTATGTTGAGGTTCCTCCCCTGTCATCCTTACAAAGATTGGGAGGTATTCATCGACAATAAAATATTCCACCGAGATAAATGAGATTTGAACATGGTGCTTCCTCCTCTAATGTCTAAAAACCTATGGAAAAGCATAACACTGCCTTTCAAGAGATAAATAGTAAGACAAGAAGGAATAGACAAGTGAGAGAAAGGAGGAAGAGAAGACAAGATTTTGCCCAACGAAATTCAACTCAACAAGAAAACATTCAACCTAACATTGAAACAAATAACGAAGAGCTTAATGAAGATGAACTTAATGACAATGATCAGAGTTGGGCACTTGTCCCTTATGTCTCACTTTCCATTAACATTCAGGAGTGAGAAGACGATGATTTGCTCATTGACAACCTTTAGTATGGTTGTCTTTCTAGGTAAGTATTTCTAACCCTTTACCTTTTTGATGTGATTCCACTCGTGATGTGTTATGTGTCAAGTTTAGGCCTCCTAGGATGACCCTTGATTCTCTTGTAAGGTCAACGATACTAGGAGGTTGCCTCTATTATGACCCTTCTTCTATTTGTATCATCATTCTTCTATTGATCTTCTCCTCTATTTTCATTGTTGTGTTGTCTTAAGTACAGAACGTTGCGGTTGGTGACTTGGGGGCACCCTCCTACATGATTGTCCCTAAGGCACTTGTTCTCCTCTCTTGATTTACTGTTTCCCTTCTTCTAGTTGTTCTACCTAGTTGGGCAGATGATGAAAAACAAATAAGATTGATAAGGGCTAAGTGTCCCTTTAGCGAGTAAGCAAAAATGGACCTAGTCCACACATGACGATGGGGTTGATATATATTATCTGACGCTTGGCTAGTAGAATCACTTTGTCTGGTATTTTGATGTTGTCTTTATTTGATAACAAACCATAATAATGTTGCTACTCTATGCACTTTGTTTATCTTGGATCTCGCCTCGCTTACACTCGATTATGAGATCTTTGTAGTATAGCCCCACGGTTATACTCAGTTTTTGAATTCGTAGTGTAACCTCAGCTCTTGAAGTGATTATTTTCATGCATTTCTTTTATCATGTGAAGTGGTCGTTTTCTTATGAAAAGATTTCTAACCTCTTTCTTGCAGGAAATTGTGTGTTTGTGGGAACATTTGGCAATCGTAAAGTACATGTCACCTCTAGGGGCATGGGCTGTGCAAGACCTCTTGTTCCCTTGTGTGTTTTCTCTCTACCTTATTGTGCTTGATATCGGCACATGATATCAACCACCTTAAGTTGGGGGCATATAAAGGTAAGCTTTCTAATGATTTTGATACTAACGAAGCATGTTTGTAAGCCCTCTATGGAGGCAGGATGTTGTATCTTTGAGTGAGTGCACATCTTTATTTCTATATTACAATTGAGAAATCCCTCTGTGGAGGTGGGATATCGTGCATATCCTTTTATTATAAGCCCTTCTGCAGAAGGCGAGGATGGTGTATTTCTCAAGGAGATTGCACATCCTGTCATTTTCAAAAAGTCCTCCAAGTAGGTAGGGTGGATCTGAGACTATCCTACCCTTAAGCATGTCTTTGGTGGTTGTTGTGGCGAAGTGCAACTGTCAGGTGTGTCTGTAATGTGCCTAAGATGGTAGTAACCTAGCAATAGGTTTCTTCCATTATCTTTTTTGACGTGGATTCTCTGTGTCTTCCATGTGTTTTCCCCCGCACATTGTAGTCTAAAGACTGGTGGCAATGAGTCCCTCCTATGCTTTCAAATTTGTATGGTGTGTTTGAACATCTCAAGTGCAGTCTAAAGACTGGTGGTGATGAGTCCCTCCCACACGGTGAGATTTGTATTGCATGTCTGTTGCCCCATATGCAATATAAAGACTGGTGGCGATGAGTCCCTCCTGCATTATAGGTTGTGTGTTTACTTTCCTTATACTTGCATTTGCATTCATATATGGAAAAAAAAAATCACTACATTCACTGTGTTTTGCATGTCTTTAATGTTGTCGTCTCCATGTCTTGCGTGACTATTACTGTCTTCTCCATGCTTTGCATGCCTGTTACTATTTTCATTGTGTTTGGTGTGTTTGTGGTGTGTCTTCTCTAATGTCTACCTAAGGCTAGGGGCTAGAAATGGTTCATTAATCTTGGTGTAGGCATTAGCTCTATGTGCTTGGTGTGTTTGTTGTGTTTGTTCATTGTACTTTAATGCATGTATGGGCCTTGTGTTCATGCATACATTAAAGTGGGGGCTAAATGTTATGTTGGAAAATAACTCAAATTTTTTCCAGCTGAAAACACAACAAGGTCGCCCATGGGTCGCCCCTTTCACCAATCAGGGTCACCTGAGGGAAACCCATGGGAGACCCTCAGAGGAGGGCACCTAGATGAAAGTCCATAATGGGAGATGGTAGAGGAGATGAAAAGGAGGGGTCTACCTTATGAAACAGGTCATTCATGTGTGAAAATCCAAATCTCCACTTGCAAAAGTAGGATCTCCTCAGGGAGATCTACAAATAATAGGGAGAGATTTGGATTGGTTGAGTAAAACTGAAAACTAAAAGTTGGAGATGGCTAGGGGAGACCTATAGAAGGCTTCTAGGGGTGGGAATGGATGAGAAACACTAGGGAAAGGTGAAAACACACCTACAAGATACATATAAGGCTTAGGAACAAAGTCACAAGAACAAGAAACACAAATCGACAAGTGTCGAAAAGTGTTGAAAAGCAAGAAGAGTGAAGAGAGAGAAAATGACAAAGTAGAAACAACACAACGAAGAAGAAAACACACATCACCAAGAGAATTGTTGCTGAGAGGATGTTATTTCATGCTTCTATGTACATGACAAGGATGTGACTCATCATAGGGGTCCTCATGGAGGTTGTGTGATTTTGGTGCTTATAGGTAACTGTTGATGCTTAGAATTGCGTTGTTTCCAACACCAACATGGGAAACTCTGAAATGTGGGAATGCTTTTCAGAGTGACCTCCAGATTTTAAAGAAGCTGGCTCTTCTTTATCTCAAAAGTGTTTGGGAAAAAGGATAGAATGAAACAGAATCACAAATGTAACTAAAAAAGGAAATTAAAATTATGGCGATGCGCCTGAATGTGATTTTGTATCTCAACACTTAAGTACAGTGAAACTATTTTAAGATTCATTCACATTAAAGAGCAAAAATTGCATGATCAATGTAACAGATTAAAGGCAAATAGAATCAAAGGCTCACAAACCAGAATGTTTTGGTAATAACACAGAAAATATCAGCAAAGGCACAGAACTCTGTCTTTATTAATGTTCAAGTTACATAAAAGGCACAGAATCATGCACAATTATACAAACTTTCTGAATCAAGAAAACAGAACAAAGGCAAATGATATTACTAGCCACTACAAAAGATCCTCCAACTTCTCTAACAATCTATGATGCAGAAAATCACTATATCTCCAATGTATATTTCTCCTCCAGGCGAACGGTGATCTGAACCCATATTTATAGCATAGAACTGGCCCAAAGATTGCCCGCATGATCAAATCTCAATGGCCTAACCGAACTGGCGGTTAACTGAAAGTGTCTGACAGAGGATCTCTTTCGAAATAGAAATGGTTAGCCATTCTGTAAATTCATTGGCTGCAACAGATACTTGTAACCCCACTTACTTAAACCGGGGAGGGACGCGTGGCAGCTTTTTGATAGTCTTTGCGACTATAAACCCTTGAAATAGCTGGCATTCATACGCGCCTCTTTCTTGAAACTCCTTCATCTTTCTAGATCAATTAGAAACAAACACTTGGTATCCTCCGCGTGACTTACTTAAGAAACCGCTTCTTTCTCAGGAAACACCAGAACTTGACACATGGCAGCATCCGCGGCCCTTCCAAAAACACATGGTGTTTTCCGCTTTATTTTGAGTCCTTACTGGGGCTTATACTAAGAGTCCTCAGACTCCGCCATCTGTCACGGTCTACTGAACTTTGAAACTCAAGAAACATTAAAAATGGGACCCATCATACAGTTTGCGCCTAAGCAGCCTCAAAAAGAAAAAGGGACAGGTGGCATCTTCCGCTTACATGAGAAACCATGTATGTGGCAGCTTCCGCGGCTACTGTAGATTATTTTAGGGACTTCCACGGGGGACAACACCTGGCGCTCTCTACCACAACTGAAAGAAACTTTTGAAACATTACAGGGTCTTGCGGAAGATGACACTTGGAGGCTTCTGCTGCTCTTTGAGAAACTTTAGGACTTAAAACATAAACCTCCTCGGACGTTGCCACTTGGTGCTCTCTGCGCATCTCTAAGAAAACTTTATAGAAGCATTAGAGACTTATAAGGATCACGTGGATGGTGACAAGTGTTGCACTCTACTGAAGTTACAGGAATATTAGCGGGGCCCACCATACCTCTTTTACTTAGTGATGAAAACAAAAGGAAACCCGCAGAAGATGACACTTGGAGCTCTCCGCTAAAACTAAAAAGGGACATGCGGCACCTTCTGTGTTATTTTAGGAAAATTTAGAGATACTCTCCGCTTCCGCCACTTGGTGCCTTCCGCGCTCACCAAAACTTTCAAAAGGGGCCCGCTACATTATAAGAAATACTCAAAAGAATGTCTAAAACTTTGAAGAAACTTAAACGGGTGCCGACACCTGGCGGCTTCCGCCTTACTGCAAAAGATACGTGGCACTCTCCGCGGCTACTCTGAGAAACTTTAAAAAGTATCACGGCTGTTGACACATGGTGGTTTCGGCTGCATTGGGAGAAACTTAAAAAGGGGCCCGCCAGACTTACTTTGTAAAAGGGGCCTT
Organism: Cunninghamia lanceolata; assembly: GCA_027924645.1. Taxonomy (NCBI): domain Eukaryota; kingdom Viridiplantae; phylum Streptophyta; class Pinopsida; order Cupressales; family Cupressaceae; genus Cunninghamia; species Cunninghamia lanceolata. The sequence goes on along the minus strand of BSBN01001013.1, from coordinate 1,153,449 downwards.
TGAAACTTATAGAAACTGATCCTCGGATGCCGACACTTGGCGTGCTCCGCAGGGATTTAAAAAGGGACGCGTGGCTCCATCCGCATAACATAAAGCAGCTATGTGATGTGTCCCAGGCACTAACACTTGGCAGCTTCCACTGAACTCTAGGACTTTGGCAAAATTTTCAAAAATGGAAAACCCTCGCGCCTGCGCTTTGTGCCCGCGCTATGTCAAAAACAAATTCTGCAAAAACAAAGCACTTAGGAACAAAATTGGAACCCGCATAGATTAAACTCAAAATTTAAAATGTAGAGTATTTTACTCTACAGTTCTTGGCGACCCCGAGGACTTTTGAGCCTGCTCAAAAAGAATCCCAAAAAAATGTATCTATACAGCCAAAACTTACAAATTCTGTAAAGCCGTCTGATATACAGACCACTCAGCATCAGATAAACCTTGTTTATTCTGCAAGTCCTGGAAGGCCAAATCCAGGTTGATCATATCCTTATGTGAGAAACTTTGCAAAACGTGGACTGCTGCCTTCAACTAGAAATCAAGTTGGGCCATAGGAATCAAAACAGCTTCCACTTCTGATACCGATGAGGCATCTGTTAAGCCCTAGAAAACTGATTGATCATTCTATCTGGCTAGCAACAGGGGCTTGATTTCATCAACCATTAGTACTATGTTGCTATCAGGAAAAGGAGAAGGAAGGCCCAATTGCACCAAGTCTTCAATGTGTTTCTTCATATCCTTTACTCCTTCCTTTACCACATCCAGGAGCTCCTGGCAAGTAATTGCAACAGAATTACAACTCAGAACCTCGTTCACCCTTTTGGCAGCAATCATCGTGTCACTGATCCCTGCTGCTGACAAATTTTCATCAGATGTGTCATAAAGTTTCCCCAGCAGCAATTGAGAATCAGAAACTCTCATAGAAATAATGGACAGAGTGGCCTGAACTGAGGTCTCCACCTTTTCACATAGTTGCTGTGCATGTAGCAGGAAGGTTAAAGAGGGTCTGAGCTGGATAATCTCCTCAGAGATTCTTGCCCATACTGATGCATATAACTCCTTGACCAAATTTAACACTCCTGCATTTTGTGGCCTATTTGCCAACTCAAGGGTCAATTGCTTGGCTATTTGTTGCTTGGCCTAAAGTTGAGCCTGGATAGCAGCAACATTATTCTGTTCCTTCAACAGTTGCTGTTGCAACTGTGTGGCCTGTTGAGAGGAATCCTGATGCCTCTTTTGCAATGTGGCCTTTTCCTGCTTCAGGGCAGCCAGAATAGATTTCACCTGGGTCAACTCTTCCTTCAATGAAGCATTTTGGCTCTGTGTAGCCTGATGGATCTGACATGAAACAATATTTTGCAACTATTTATTAAGATCCTTTATCTCATCATTTTTTGATTTGAGCTCAGCAGCCAGAGCCTCACTATGTGTCTTTTCTTGAGTCAGATTAGCCTCCACCTTCTGCAACTTCCTGGATAACTTCAGATAGTCAGTGGCTATAGAAGAAGTGGTTTCATTTAGTAGCTCTACCCTATCTTGTGGCCTGAAGAGTGACATATCCATTGCCACTGCACTCATTGTAAAATCTTGGGGCTGCATCTGCTCATTTGGTTTTGCTACATTTCGTGACAAATGGGTCACAGTTAGCTGCTGCTGGATTGGGTCAAATAGTGACCTCATATGTGGGACAGCCTAAGCTTTATTGTCCTTCTTTCTCTTCTTGTCCATCCGGGCCTCCCTAGCCTTCTTAGCAGTGTCTGCTTGAGCTTGGAAGGTAGAGGGAGAGGCAATGTACCTGCCCGCAAAAGGATGACCTTGTGGTAGGCCATAAGGAATAGCCAAATGTTGGCTAGGAGGAATCTAAGGAGGTACCCTCCTGGGAAAAGTGGGAGAAAAGGGAGGTAATGAAGTGGCCTATAATGACATGGCCTGTGTAGTAACAGGTGGGGAAAATTGAGAAATTGGCACAGCAGAGGTGGCAGGGGATAATATTTGGCCAGCTGGGATTGCCACCCCTATTGAAGAAGAAAAAGATGGAGAAGAAGAAGGAGAAGAAGCACGTACCTGAGGGGCAACTAAGACACTTGGTGGTGGCTGCAACAAAGGTTCTACCTCCTCATCCGAATCAGGTCGAAGTTTCAGCCTCTTATGTTTCCTTGGCCTCTCTTCTTCTTGCTCTGTTTCTTTCTCCTCAACATTTACCACGGTTGCCAGTGGTGTTTGCACAAAACCAGAAGCCCCACTCATTGAAGCTGATGGGATCCCTCTAGGTGGTGATGACACCACACTCTTTTGCTTCTCTGTAGTGCTGAGGGATTGGGGCCAGGTGGTTACTACAGGTGCAGGTGATGTTTGTCCTGGGGCCTGCACTGTGTGGGTGGATTCAGGTTCCTCTTCAGATTCCTCACCCTTTTTTCTAATTTTGCTTGTATCAGGGCTCGACACAGGAGAAGGATGCCATTCGTCCCAAATAGACTCCCACTTCTCATCTGTATCTACCTTGCCAAAAGAATGGGTTATTTCATAAATCTCCTGCCTATATTTCCAATAGGCTTCTATCTTCTTAGCCTTCCATTCCCTATCTCTTAATAAATTTTTCTTTAATCCAGTGCCCATTTTGAGCTTAGGGTCATAGGCCTTCTCCTTCTTATAAAATACCTCCCATGGCCTGGGTCCCTCAAATGGCAAATCTGTCAATTCTGCATATAAATCAGGGGTGTCTTCCTTAGGGTTTCTTCTGTCGTCCCAAAAGGGACGGCCCTCATGCACAATTTTGGCACCAATCTTATTATTCTTGACCCATAAGGTGATGAAACTCACTGGGTCGTATCTCCATTTGTCTTCAACTAAAAGAAAACCCAGGACAACTAACTTTCTTAGCAATAAGTGCTCTGCATCTCTGACCAATAGGGTCATGTTCTTCTTCACCCAAGGAAGGTCATACATTTTCCTTTTCTTCTTCCCAGCCCCATATTCATTATCAACCATAGACACTTGCCGGGTGACCTCTAAAAAGGCTAGCCTAGGAGTCAAAACTTTGGGTAGCAACATTGGTTCCCCATTAAAACCATGGACCCTGATAATAGTGTGGTGAGACCCAAAGAAATAATCACAGGGGATGGGGGAATTTGCCATGAGGCCTCTGATACTCAAAGTCAATCTATTCTCAATAGGCTCTAGGCTTAGGTGAGTAAAAGCAGGGGTGACAAAAAGTTTCCAAAACTCATAAGGTTCAGACGATTCAGACAAAACATGGGTCCATGTAGACACAGGGATGGTTCTATTTGGATCAAAACTTGGGTCATACATGTCTAAATGCATATACTGGGAAAAGAGGGCATAATTTTGATATAACATAAGGTGGACCAGATAGGAGGAATACCTGAAAACCCCTGTTGATTTGAAATTGGCGAGTTGTTCGGCCATTGAGTAGGCAACCTGCTTAGAGAAATCTAGCCGAAACTCCTGGGACCTATCAACAGTCTTCATTCTAAAAAGAATGGCTAGCTACCAATCATAAACAGTTATATCTTCCTTCATCCCGAAGATAAATGCTATCATAGATAGCGCTTCCTGGCTGGCTTGTGTAAATTGTGCCCTTCCTGTGGGCAGTGTTGGCATTTGGGTATTGTCGTCTCCCAACTGCATCTCTGCATTAAGAAACCTTAGTTGAAACTTGACATTTGCCCACGTCTTCTGCATTTTGGCAACTGTGGGAAACGTGGTTGTGCTGTCGTAGTGTAGGGCCAACATGTCCCTGATGGCCTTTGGTGTAATTTGCACCATGAAGGGTCCCTTTTGAATGGTGCTCGAAGGTGCATGAAACAATTCAACGCATACCTCAATCAGGTCCGGGCATAAATGCACGCTCGGGACAATGAATTTCGCCAATTGGGAGGTCCAAATTCGCATGCCGAATGTTTCAAACTGTTTAACTTTGGCCTTCAGGAGGCATCTTTGGTGTGCTCCCTCTCGCAGAGCTTTGCAAGACTTTTGTAGGGCTGGTTCCGCAATACCATCTACAAAATCTAGAACCTTAGCTGGGTCAACTACATAGCCAACCTTAGGAACCCTAGTCCTTGGATAGGTTCTCAAAGGTTGCGAAGGGGCCGAAGCGTATGATTTGCTGGCAAGGAGCCTGTCAACAGACTCGTAAATCCCAAGCCCCTGCTAAGAAGACTGTGCTTCTACCATCTCTGTGCTTGCTAGAAACTGTATAACTTTCTGTAACTTTCAAAAGCTGTTGATCTTACTGTGAATGAGTATGGAAGCTTGTAACAAGGACAAAAACTTTGCAACAGGGAAGACACACTTAAGAAGCGGGTTTTGCAATGAAAAGCAGCAATAGGGAAGACACTTAGCAGAAGTAGTAGCAAATGAAACTCGGTTTAAGCTTTAACTCGTGTTGTTGGGATATTTTAATGACACATCAAATGTCATAAATGGCATTTAAAACAGAAACCGTTATAAAATCTCAAGTGATCTGAGTGGGACAGAGTGTCAGACACGTCATAAAAAGCGACTGCGCTAGGTACCTTTTAGGAATTTTGGGTATTTGAGAGTTTCAATGAATGCGAAAGTTTTGAGACTTTTAAGAGACTTAAGCTGTGGCCACGTGTTTATAAAACACTTATTCAAACAAAAAGCGGGAAAACAAAGTGGGAAAACAAAGCAATGACAAAAGAAACTATCTAACTATAATACACAGGAAAGGTAGTGTCTAATTGAAATGCTTAAAGTAGACCCCGCTGACAGGAATCTCCTCAGGCTCACCCTCCATCGTTTCAAGCTCGAAAGAATTCTGCTATTTACAGGCACGAATCTTATAGGGGCCAGTCCATAATGACTCAAACTTACTGTGTCGACCCGGCTTGGCAGCTCTCTCATCCCATTTTAGAACAACTGATCCAACTTCAAAATGAGGGTTTGAAGTTTTCTTATCAAAACAGTCTTTTATTATTTTCTGATGTTTCAATAATGATTCATGTGCTGAATCCCTCTTTTCTTGAACCTCCAGGAGCTCAGCAAGTCTGACCAGCATAGGGCCATTCTCCTCAATCTCAATTTGTTTCAATAATTGGAGAGCAGGAATCTCCAAGCTCAGGGGCATCACAGCAGGTTTACCATAGACCAATTCATATGGGGACATTTTTGTCACTTGCTTTGGTGTAATTCTGTCTGCCCACAGTGCTATATTGAGCACTTTATGCCACTCTTTGTGATGATCAACCCCAATTCTTTTAATAAGTCTGATCAGATCTTATTAGTTGATTCTGCTAAACCATTACCCTGAGGATAATAATTGGAAGAGGTCTTCAAGTAGATCCCATATTTTAGTGCAAAATCAGATATCTTTGCCCCCAAAAATGCTTTTGCATTATCTGAAATTACGGTATGAGGAGGCCCAAAATGAGTAGTGATACCCTCCAGAAAGTCTAGAATCACCTTTTCAGTTGCTTCTTTTAGTGGGACTGCCTCACTCCATCTAGTAAAATAATCTGTGGCAGTTAGGATCCACCTGTGCCCCATACTTGACACTGGATTGATCATTCCAATGAAATCTAGACCCCATTGAGCAAATGGTTCATCTACAATTATAGGACTAAGGGGCTGCATTCCTTCTCTTCCCTACATAATACTGACAAGATTGGCATTCTTTAACCAGTTGATAACAGTCTACAAATAAAGTGGGCCAGAAGTAACCTGCCTGACTTATCTTTATAGCTGTGGTTCTTGCAGAAAAATGTCCACCTGACACTCCATGGTGCATCTCATGCAGTACTCTTTGGGCTTCATCCTTTTCTATGCATCTTAAAAGCATGCCATCAGTGTTTCTTCTGAAAAGAACTTGGTCAATTAAAACAAAATGAACTCCTTGTTGCCTATAGTACCTCTTCTTATCCTGAGAGAGCTCTTTTGGGAACATTCCATGTTTCATAAACTAGATCCTATTTGTGACCCAAGAATTCTGATCAGCTTCTTGTATCCTCAATACATTTTCTTCCTCTGTTTCTTTACTTATCATTTTTTCCATATCTTGAACCGTATACTGGCACAAACCCTTACCTCTGACAAGTTTAGTTGGTCTGACCTCTACATAATATTCAAGAATCTTTGTAATCCAGTTTGCTCTTTTCTCAGTGATTTCTCCTTCCATAATATATTCTCTGACACTTGGGTGAGCCACTAGTATCAGAATCTTATTACCTGTGACCATGTGTCTGAATTTCTTGAGGGCTTTTACCATAGCATATGCCTGTTTCTCTACAAAATTATACCTGGCTTCATACTCCCTAAGAGTTCTTGAGAAAAAGGCTATTGGATGCTCTCCCTCTTGCTGATCATCTTTCTATGTTAGGACAGCAGCAACATTGAATTCTCCTCCATAAACATACATTATAAAAGACTTAGAGAAGTCAGGGTTTCTCAATACTGGGGCTGTTGAAATTGCTTTCTTGACTTCTTCAAAAGCCTGTCTCCCTTCTGTAGTCCATTTGAATACCAGGTCTTTCTTTAATAACAGTGTAATTGGTCTTATTAGGCTTGCAAAGTCTGATATGAACCTACTGACAAAGTTAATCTTTCCCAAGAAGGACTGAACTACTTTCTTATTGACAGGCAGAGATAGGTTCATTATGGCAGTGACTCTTTTTGGATCTATAGAGACTCCTTCTTTAGAAACTATATGCCCTAATAGTTTACCTTGAGGTACTACAAAAATACATTTCTTAGGATTTAGAGATATTCCAAGCTCCTGGTATTTCTTAAAAATTGCTTCTAAATGGTCAAAATGATTAGCAACATTTTTAGAGAAAACAGTGAGGTCATCTAGGTAAATTAGAATGATTTTATTAATAATCTCCCCAAATGCTACATCCATTGCTCTCTGAAATGTGGCTCCAGCATTTGAAAGACCAAAATGCATCTTTGCATAGGCGAATGTTTCCCATTTTGTGGTGAAAGCAGTCTTATGCTGGTCTTCATCAGCCAACCAAATCTGATTGTACCCAGAGAAACCATCTAGTAGAGAAAATCTCTCTGATCCAGCCACAGTCTGTAAAATTTGTTCCATAGAGGGTAAGGGATAGTGATCCTTCAAGGAAGCCCTATTTAGATCCCTGAAATCCACACAGAGCCTTATATCTCCATTCTTTTTCCTGACTGGTACTAGGTTAGACACCCAAGTTGAGTGTTTGATTGGGAAAATGATCTTTGACTCTAATAGTTTCTGTAACTCATCCACCATCAGAGGTTCATTCCTAGGGTTCACTGGCCTCTGCTTCTGTCTAACTGGTTTAGATCCTTCAGTCAGCTCTATAGTGTGTTGAATGATACTTCTATCATAACCATGGAGATCTTCATAGGTCCAGGCTATGACCCTATCATATTTCTCACATAAATCAATTAACCTTTTTCTTTCCTGTTGAGTGGCAGAATTTCCAACCTTCAGTCTTCTTCCCTCACTAACCTGAATCTCAAAGTAGTCCTCTTTGTTTTCTTGGAATCTCTTCTTTTCTAGGCTAGCATCTTCAGGATCAAACAAGTTTTCCAGTGTAATCAGTCCCTTAGGGAGCTTGTTTGATTTTAGTTGAATGATCTGATCACCATATGCTTCTTCAATTTTTGGTTGTAAGTGATCAGCAAATTCTCGTGACTGTTGCAAAAATGAGAGTACTTGAAAATCATTCTCAAAAACTTGCCAATTTTCATCATTGTTTGGGATGGTTGGCCTCACAATAACTTTGATTGACTCATTATTGACCATTAGATCGGTTATTGGATCAAACTGTGAACCAATTTGTGCCATCCTATCTACCTCAGAATTTTGGGCTCTAGGGACTACTTCTATATTGAAGGCTTCAAAATTTTCTATCAAGTCCCAAATTCTGTGCCTATAAGATCTCATCCTTACATTTTTGGCTATTGCCTTTTCTCTTATTTGTTTCACCACTAGTTCTAAATCTCCTTTGACTATCAGTTTCTTAACTCCTTTCTTCTTTGCCAATATAAGTCCATGTACTAAAGATTCATACTCAGCATCATTATTGGTATAGGCAAAATGAAAGCGAATGGCTCTTAAAATCTTTTCACCATTAGGGGCAGTAAGACAAATCCTTGCTCCAGCTCCATTTTTGCTTCTGGCCCCATCAAAGTTTAAGGTCCAGATTCCTGAGTCATTTATAGATTCTTGGGTCTGAGAGGGCTCTTTCCTTAAGACATTAGGGATCTCCTGGTCTTCCTCAAATACAACATAAGTGCCCAACCCTATTGAGTCATAGTTCCCAAAGGGATCACTCTGCATCATGGTTAACAACTGATTATCCTCTACTTGCTGATCATATTCAGTCCAATCCCCTATTTCTTCAACAAAGACCCTTTCTTCTTTATTTAACATGGCATGGGCTGCTTCTAACTTTGGGGTTGGCTCATTAGTGATATGGTCTTTTGACAATGGTTCTGATAGTACCTTCATCTTAGTCCCATATTTGGTCCTTATGATGAGATGAGGCCAATCAAGTGACATATAACCTCCTATCTTAGCTGTGAAATCTCTGGATAGGCATAGGCCAAAAACAAGAGGAATATCTATGACAACATCTTGATTAACAATTATATTGGGACAGGTATACAGCTGTAGTGGAAGTTGCTTAATTTTTCCTATTGTTTGTATAGACTTCCCATCTAACTGCATAACTCCTTTTACAAGTGGTTCATATTTTATCTTCAAAGCATCTGCTATTTGCTTTGGCATCACTGTGGTGCTAGCCCCAAAGTCTATCATTGCATTATGCAATAATTTCTTCCCAACTATCAAAGTTAAATAAAAGGGATCTGGCTTGGATTTACTTACCTCTGGTGCATTGTTCAGAAGAGCTGTTGTCTGTAGAGGAATAGTGTCTTTGAGCTTTTCCCTATCATTAGGTCCTCCTTTGGCAATAGTCTGTTTAGGCACAGTTTGGCCTTGTAAAGCTTCTTGCAACAGTGTTTTTTGCTAAGAAATGGCTAACATGTCCCATATTGACACATGTGCTGGAGTCCTTTTCAACTGATCCACCACATTCACGGGTCCTAGTGCTTGTGTTCTGGGATAATAAGGGTATCTTGCTTTTTCTTGAACTTGTCCAGAAACTACTTGATTCTGCACTGGCTGAGGTATTTCTTGTCTAGTAACTGTATTTTGTGTAGGAGTTTAGGACAACACTGAGAGGGGGGGTGAATCAGTGTTGTATAAATTTTAACCTTTTGCAAATTTAACTTTCAAGACATGAAGAAAGAAAGACATCATTTGTTACACACATGTGCACATAACTGAGAATGAATGATGAGATTAAAATCTCATGAATAAATCATACACACAAACAGAGAGAAAATCAAGACACAAGAATTGCACGAGTGGAAAACCCTCCTGGGGTAGAAAAACCACTCCAAAACTGCCTCACTGGCTTAACCTTAAAAAATATCTTTACATGCCTCACTGGCTAATGTGAGTGTCTCACTGACAAATGGTCTCACTGACCTATAAGCCTCACTGACATATTGTGCCTCACTGGCTTTTCTCAATCAATCAAAACAAAAATCTCATGTGCAAGAAGTGATTGCTGTTCAATCTGATTTGCACCATTTAAATCAACTCATCTTTCTTTTCAAAAAGGTTTTTCTCTGCATATCATAACTTCATAACATACATAACATTATTTGCTCATCTCTGTTTTCTTCATCAACACACACACTGTCAATGTACTTGTGAAGCCAATAATAATAAGATCCCTCTCCACATTCTACAAAATCATTTTCATATTTTTATGACCTTTCATATTCCAAAATAAATAGCTTCTTCTTTATTTTTGTTTCAATTTCATCTTCTGACCCTTGACATCTGCATAAACAATTCATCTAAAAACAATAGTAAGGTCACACAAAAATCTTCAATAAAATAAAATCTCTTTTACTTGTATCCTCTTCATATCCACCATGTTCATAACCTGCAAGAAATCCTGTACCAACAAATTACATCTCTATAAAATAAAATCAATTTCTTTCCATATTCCATTTATATTTTCTCTGTATAACTTTTCAATTTTCATCTTGAATATTCTTTTTGTATTCTCCAATTTAAAAAAAATAAATCATCTCTCTGGTCCTCTTGTAATTTCTTTTCAAAAAGAAAATAACCCTTCATATTCTATGATCTGCAAAAACCATTTTCCTGCAAGAATATAAATCTTCATATTTATCTGTGCATAATTACTTCAAAGATTATTTTTTAATTTCCCTCTGCAAATAAAAAATCTCTGAGAACTTTCATCTTCTCAAACCCTTCATCTTCTCCTTCACATTTTTCATTTTCTTTTCAACAAGACTTCAAAAATCATTTTGCCTTGTATAAAGTCTTCATAAAAAAATCTCTGTCAAAACTTTATGTTCATCTACAAATAACCTTTGATTTTCTATAATAAAAAAAATTTCAATGAAATATTGTCAATCTTCCTCAATCTACACATAAAAAGCTTCACAAAAAAATACTTCAAATCCTGGAAAAAACTTTCATCAAAAATATTCATTAAATGACCCTCCTCTGCAAATATCTTCAAAAATAAACCAATCTGCCTTTTTATCTTCTCTACAATTTTATTTCAAAAATCTTCAATCTCTCATTCCAAAAAAAATCTCCTTAAAAACTTCAACTTCAAAAAGCCACCTTTGATAAAAAAGTATTTCACCTTTTTGTTTCTTCCTTTAAAAGATACTCTTTATATTCTTTCACAAAAACATTAATTCCTTAAAAGAAATTAACTCCACCTTTATTGTTTTTGCTGCCACTAGGAGGTTTAAAATAAGAAAGAATTTCCTTAAAGATCTCATAAAAAATCTTTAAAAAAAAACATTTCTAAAACTCCTCAAAATCTCCCACAAAAATCTCCTTAAAAATAGCTTTGAAAATCTCCTTAAAATCTCCTTAAAAGTAGCTTTGTAACTTCACATTTTTATTTATGTCATAAAATATGGCATTTAAAGGGGATCAACAAAATAGGATAAAAATCAAACTTTATATATTTAAATATTCAATGCTTTTGCTCCCCACTTTTTAAGCATATAAAGTCCACATTATTTAAATAAAGCAATTTGAGCTCTCCTTCCAATTTGCTCCCATTAAATATTGATCTTCAAATATATTTCGATGCTTTTTAATAAATGGAGCTCCCATTAAATAAGTTACCATTTAATAAAACAAAGTCCTTTGAATATTTAAACAAGTTAGCATTTCCTGACTTAGCCATGAAGCAACATATCAACCTGAAGTATATGAACAACTCCTATCAATACCAACACCTTTTTGACATCAATGACAATCTACTTTCATCATTTTGATGATCTTGAAAAGGTGGAACTCCCATAATTTCATTATTTGTGACCCAGGCTATTCCATCATCCTCCTCTTGGCTCTAGTATAGTAATCTGATTGTACCAGTGGCTTCTTAGAAGTTGAAGCTTCATTCAAGAACACTAACTCTTCATTTTCAATCCATGAGAAAAGAGCATGCTCAAGGGCTATTTCTTCTTCTTGCTGTAAGGACATTCCTTACATCTGAGCCACTAGGACTGAATTTTGCATGCCAGGGGATTGATAGGGCTGAGTGTCAGAAGTATTTGCAAATTGTCCATCCACTCTTCTTTGCTCTGCTATCTTTTGCTGTAGATTACCCCTAGGACAATCTCTGGGCATATGTGCATTATTACAAGGAAAACACCAGGCATTGGTGCCATCTGCATAATTATTCTACCCTGGGACAATCTCTCTGTTTGGATTGGGAGGAACAGTCTGCAGGGGTGTAGGGATTGCAACCAGTTGGTTTGATGGCTGAGGGTTAGTTTGCCTTTGGGGGCCCTGATACTGGTTTGGCTGTGGAGGAGGTCTATTCCCCTGATAGCCTTGATATTGGGGTCTGGGATAAGGATTCTGCTATCTCTTTAGGTTAATTATTTCATTTGAAAATGTTCTCAGGATGTTCTTGACATCATCCATCTCTGAAGACTGGGTAGGGACAGCAGCTTTAACAGGTTGTTGGGGAAACATTTACATGGACACAGGTGGAGTTATAGGATTAGGAGTTTCTCGAGGCAATGGTAGAGTAATCTCTAGAAACATAGGCATGGGAGGCCTTGGGGGTAATTTTCCAGCATCTATCAAATTATTTTCTGCTCTGACTGCATAGTCATAGGCTTCTGGCAGGGTCTGGCCTCGAAGTGATTGAATCATTACTACTATATCTGAATTTAGGGCTTTAAGATAAAACACTATGGCCATACCTGGCAATGGTCTTGCTGTAGTAGGAATCCTTTCCCAAGTCTTCTGAAATCTGGAATTGAAATCAGTCATTGCCTCTTGAGGTGCTCTTTTGATGGTGATCAGTTGTTGTAACAAAGAAGATTTATCACCCTTTTCTTTGAATCTTGCAAAGAAAGTGTCTCCAAGTTGATCCCATGTAGAAATTGAATTTGGGGTCAAAGATCTGTACCAGTCCAGAGCCTTCCCCTTGAAAGAAGCTGCTAAGAGTCTTATAGCCACATTTTGCTGTGTGATCACATGTATTGCACAGACATCAGATACATCTTATAGATGCTCTTCAGGTGTTTTGAAATCTTTCCCACTGAATTTGGGTAGAGCTTTCAGGGCATTTGCTGGAATAGGATCCTATGTGGCTGGAGGTACTGGAAGAATCAGGGCACTGCTAGTATTCCAATTTACATAATTCCTTGGGGCTACAGGTGCTCCCATGTTTGCACTTGAGGCTGCTGTAAACTGATTGACCCTTCTTCTTGAATTATTTATCAATGGTGATAAAAGAATACCTGGGTTCACAGCTGATTGAGCTCTTGTCACAGGTCCACAGCTCTGAATCCTCGTGACTCTCTAGTTCATGCAGTCTTGAAAGAAACTTCAAGAAATGGTCCCACCGGGTGTGCCAAAAACTGTTGATGCTCAGAATTGCGCTGTTTCCAACACCAACATGGGAAACTCTGAAACGTGGGAATGCTTTTCAGAGTGACCTCCAAATTTTAAAGAAGCTAGCTCTTCTTTATCTCAAAAGTGTTTGGGAAAAAGGATAGAATGAAACAGAATCACAAATGCGACTAAAAAAGGAAACTAAAATTATGGCAATGCGCCTGAATGTGATTTTGTATCTCAACACTTAAGTACAGTGAAACTATTTTAAGATTCAGTCACATTAAAGAGCAAAAATTGCATGATCAATGTAACAGATTAAAGGCAAATAGAATCAAAGGCTCACAAACCAGAATGTTTTGGTAATAACACAGAAAATATCAGCAAAGGCATAGAACTTTATCTTTATTAATGTTCAAGTTACATAAAAGGCACAGAATCATGCACAGTTATACAAACTTTCTGAATCAAGAAAACAGAACAAAGGCAAATGATATTACTGGCCACTACAAAAGATCCTCCAACTTCTCTAACAATCTATGATGTAGAAAATCACTATATCTCCAATGTATATTTCTCCTCCAGGCGAACGGTGATCTGAACCCATATTTATAGCATAGAACTGGCCCAAAGATTGCCCGCATGATCAAATCTCAATGGCCTAACCGAACTGGCAGTTAACTGAAAGTGTCTGACAGAGGATCTCTTTCGAAACAGAAACGGTTATCCCTTCTACAAATTCATTGGCTGCAACAGATACTTGTAACCCCACTTACTTGAACCGAGGAGGGACACGTGGCAGCTTTCTGATAGTCTTTATGACTATAAACCCTTGAAACAGCTGGCATTCATACGCGCCACTTTCTTGAAACTCCTTCATCTTTCCAGATCAATTAGAAACAAACACTTGGCATCCTCCATGTGACTTACTTAAGAAACCACTTCTTTCTCATGAAACACCGAAACTTGACACTTGGCAGCGTCCGCGGCCCTTCCAAAAACACATGGCATTTTCTGCTTTATTTTGAGTCCTTACTGGGGCTTATACTAAGAGTCCTCGGGCTTCACCATCTGTCATGATCCGCTGAACTTTGAAACTCAAGAAACATTAAAAATGGGACCCATCATACAGTCTACGCCTGAGCAGCCTCAAAAAGAAAAAGGGACGGGTGGCGCCTTCCGCTTACATGAGAAACCGTGTACATGGCAGCTTCCACGGCTACTGTAGATACTTTTAGGGACTTCTACGGGGGATGACACCTGGCGCTCTCCGCCACAACTGAAAGAAACTTTTGAAACATTACAGGGTCTTGCGGAAGATGACACTTGGTGGCTTCCATTGCTCTTTAAGAAACTTTAGGACTTAAAACATAAACCTCCTCAGACATTGCCACTTGGCGCTCTCTGTGCATCTCTAAGAAAACTTTATAGAAGCATTAGGGACTTATAAGGATCATGCGGATGGTGACAAGTGTTGCACTCCGCTGAAGTTACAGGAATATTAGTGGGGCCCACCATACCTCTTTTACTTAGCGATGAAAACAAAAGGAAACCTGCGGAAGATGACACTTGGAGCTCTCCACTAAAATTGAAAAGGGACACACGACACCTTCCGTGTTACTTTAGGAAACTTTATTGACACTCTCCGCTTCTGCCACTTGGCACCTTCCGCGCTCACCAAAACTTTCAAAAGGGGCCCGCTACATTATAAGAAATACTCAAAAGAATGTCTGAAACTTTGAAGAAACTTAAACGGGTGCCGACACCTGGTGGCTTCCACCTTACTGCAAAAGATACGTGGCACTCTCCGCGGCTACTCTGAGAAACTTTAAAAAGTATCACAGCTGCTGACACGTGGTGGTTTCCACTGCATTGGGAGAAACTTAAAAAGGGGCCTGCCAGACTTACTTTGTAAAAGGGGCCTTTGAAACTTATAGAAACAGATCCTCGGATGCCGACACTTGGCGTGCTCCGTAGGGATTTAAAAAGGGACGTGTGGCTCCATTTGCGTAACATAAAGCAACTATGTGATGTGTCCCAGGCACTGACACTTGGCAGCTTCTGCTGAACTCTAGGACTTTGGCAAAATTTTCAAAAATGGAAAACCCTCGCGCCCGCGCTTTGTGCCCTCGTTATGTGTCAAAAACAAATTTTGCAAAGCCAAAGCACTCAGGAACAAAATTGGAACCCGCACAGATTAAACTCAAAATTCAAAATGTAGAGTATTTTACTCTACAGTAACATCATAAGTACATAGTTGTAGTGCTCAATTTGTCTTATATGGTGTACAAAATTGATCCAAACCTTGAGCCATGAGTAAGAATATCTTTATCCATGCCATGTAGATAGGACTGGTCTAAATCTCTTAGGATCTTTGTCCTCTTTGACTATGTCATGCATGTAATCTTGTCCCTCAAACTAAACTACACCATGACCTTATCCTCTAATTTTGAATCATATTTTCAATTCCCGAGGCCAAACTTTCAAAATGTGATTATTAGTTTGTCAATTTGCACACCAAAACACCTAAAATTAAATATATAAGATCTTATATTATAAGCAGCCCAAGCACATTAGTAATCATCAAAGAATAATGTCACAAAATTAGAAATTCTTAAAACACAACATTTTAAAATCCACAACAATAATGCAAACCATTGAAATATTCTACTAATAAAGATAAAACATTGAAAAATATAGAGAAAATTTCACAATAAAATAGAACTTCTCACTCCCTAACATTAAAGATCAATTTAACAATAACTTAAAAAAATTGTTTATGAGATTAGACGGACATTGCCATTAACTTTGTTGCGTCCAATGCCCTCCTATTGAGTACATGTCCTAAAATTGATAGCCAAATCTATCTATCAAGCATTTTTTTTAGTGTTACTTATTCAAAATGACCCTTCAAACGTTAGACAAACCTTCATTTAAAAATAAAATAAAACTACTTAATATGCATACAACTAAAATCCCTTAGCACTTGTTTCAATATATACTTTGCACTTTTATATTAATTTTGTTTTAAATATACTTATATTGTGTAGTGCTTGATAACTATTTTTTCTCCTAAAAAACTAATAACTTTATATTATATGAAATTACATAATATAATAAAGATGGTGAACTAATAAAACTACTCATATAGTAGCACTTGAACGCCCGGGTTAAATTTGACATTTGTATAGCTATATTTAAGCATTTTTAGTGTAAAACACAATCAAAATTTTAAAAAGACTGTATCATATGAAAGGAGAGATTTTGGACAAACTGTCAAAATTTATATAGGATTATGCCTGGTATATATATTTGGCTTTTATATAATCTACTTATACTAAGGTATGTCATAGTATTTTAAAGGCAGTATTTAATAGATAACTGTCATAAAAAAATTGCTTGACAGGCAAGGTCGACTGTCAAATTTAAGCCGTGCTTGCACCCATAAGAGGTTCAAGGAATACACCAATAAAAACAATCGAAGATTTTAGAAATTTTTTTTAATAGCGTGAGACAAATGCTCACATATAAAAGCCTATGAACTAATTATAATTTCAACATTCAGAATTTAAAAACTAAGGTTTACCCAAAACCTCCCCTTTCATGTGACACATTCTGCCTAAAAGCATATATGGCCATATGGTCATCAAATTTAGCCTTCAAATGTGTCTATTGCAACAGCTGACAATAGTTTCCGTCTGCTAAGACGAATTTGCACGGGATGCGCAAATGTCTCCATTACCATTTATTGTTTTCATTTGCTGAACACGCAAACATTTGCATTCACATTCATTGTTTCCATCTGGTCAGAAGAATTTGCACCGGACACGTAAACGTCTCCATTTCCATTTATTGTTTCCATTTGCTCAGAAGATTTTCCACCGGACACATTTATTGTCTCTATTTCCATTTAGTGTTTCCATCTATTCAGAAGAATTTGCACCAGACACATTTCCATCTGCTCACAAGAATTTGGACAAGCAAACGTCTCCATTACCATGAGCTTCAACGAGATAGGTAAGTGGGGTCAGGTAGTCGTTGCAAATTGCAGGTATCTAAAACGTGAGATGTAGACCATGGCGGAATCTTCCGCTTTAATATCACGCGGAGCAGTCAAATTTGATAGTGTGTATCAGGGGTTTGGTAGTAACTGTCTCATTTCCATTTATTGTTTCCATTTGCTGAGAAGACTTTGCACCGGACAGATTTTCATCTCCATTCCGATGAGCTTCAATGAGATAGGTAAGTGGGGTCAGGTAGTGGTTGCAACTTGCAGGCTGTTTTAGGGGTTAGTCCTCATTGTCGGTACTGGTTGAACGTGACTCTTACCAATACAAACAGACTTTCGCTTTCATTTTCAATGGAGGTCGTCGTAAGTATTTAATATTTTTCTCCTCATATCTCTCGAAACTTAAATTTGTACTCTTTGTCGGTTCACCTACGGGTAACGACAATAGGAAGACTTCAGGATCTTTAATAAAGTCTTTGATTTTATTTATAAATTTTATCAAAGTAGCCCACTCCCTAATTTTTCTTAAATATTCAAGGAAGTCAAACAAGATTCATTGTAACCACATTACTTTTTCTTTTGTTGTAGAGTGAGTATATATATAGATAGTGTGTAAGCACATACTTTTTCTTTTGTTGTAGAGTGTGCATATGTATAGATAGTGTTTAAAATTTAAATTCAGTTTGTTGTTATGTTATATTATTTAGTTTATAATATTTTAAGTTTAATTATTAAAGTCTTATATATTTTGGACAAGATCATGATTGTGGTTTTATTTTTTTGATTAAATTATAGTTGTTGTCTTGTTGTCTCTTTTTTAATTTAAACATTTCTTTTAGCACCAGCACTCTTCTTTCAAAATATGATCATTACCAATCGACTAGAGCACCAAAGATTTTAAATTATGTGTCTAGGACTTACAGTTAAAAGCATATGTTAACAAGAAAATCAAACAAGGAGCTAATTATATTTGTTAATAATTGTTGAAGTATTGGCATAATGTAAGAAGAGGAAAAAAAGTTATGTTCTTTTGTTAGTAAAAAAAATTGTGTGTACGTGTGTGTGTGTGTGTGTGCATATATGTCTCTTGTATTTTCCATCTATTCGTCTTCTATGTCATAGTGTTCTTCTTCTCCTTCATACGCATCATGCTCAATGTTACTCTTTTAACTCATTAGAATTCCATGCTTCTATGCTCTTATCTTATGTTCTTTTTCTTATAGTCTCTTTATACTTTTTTATAGTGCATTTCTACTATATCTTTTCATAAAACTCTTATCATCTTCCCATAATTTTACTTCATTTTTAATGATATTATTACCTTTTATGGCTTATTTAGGTGTGTAAGAGGTGATTTTAGGCCATTTTTGTGCTTTATGAGTCATTTATGGTGTGAGGTCCACCCATGTACGACAGGGTTAGTCACACTTTTAGACCTAATTGTGACTAATACACTTGGTAGTGGTATGTGGTATATGGACTTAAGATCCTATTATGTACACTATATTGGTATTAAGGTTGAATTAAAATAGTTGATCTAATTGCATTTGCAGATGAAGATTGCATTGAGAGTTAGCTGTGATATGACTCATTTGTGTATGTGAGATACATGTCATGACTTGAATTAAAAAGCTCTCACATCTTGAGAATCAGCCTACCTTGGACTAGGGCACTCGGGGCAGTGTCCTCTACATTTACAGTGTCAAAAATAGATGGAACAATGATCATCAATGCCTGAAGGAGTTCTGCATTCCGTGAAGAAAAGAGTGCCTTGGACTTGGGCGCCTGGGGCATTGTCCTCAAATATTCAGAATTTCAAACTTCAAAAAATGGTCAGTTATTAATCTCTATCATTTATCTCAATCTATAAGCATTTATCTGAATTCACAAATTTGATCACTATTTTGCATAATTAGGGTTTCTTACATATTTGAGGATTACATTAAGGCAATAGTTAATAATTTTTGAGTTTCCACATTGTTCCAAATGGCAGCCCAACCTATTAGATGAATTCTCTCATTCAGTAGAGAATTAACTCAATTGATATGCCCTTGAATGTTTGTTGTGAAAGGACGATCTAAACACATCAACACCATTTTCATTTTCCCTCTTTTTACCAACTAAACATTTTGGTGAACCCATGTTTTTAAAATTTTGCACCTTGTTGAGTGTTGTGTGATAGATTTGCATCCATTCATCTTATTGCATTTGAAAAATTACAAAAAAGAATTGAAAATTTTGAAAAAATTGGCATTTTCAACTTGCATTTTCAAATAATTTGAATTAATTTGCATTTAATTTCTATTATTTTCATTAGATCTAATTTAAATTATATAAATTCATCATTAAGTATTCATTTGCATTGCATTTTCATTATTAAATTGTTAAAAATTGATTCAAATTGTGCATTTTTCATATAACCTAGTTTTTGCATTAGCTAGGGTTTGTAGCTAAATTCTTGTGTCAAATTTTACTGCTATTTAAAACACTCATTTAGGACTGATTTATAATTCTAGTGTCTCATCATAGTATCTTTATTGCAAAACTTCATGTCTAGGGTTTGAAAACCTTGCATTTTCACTAGATTTGGCCTTATCGTCTCTCTAGAATTACATCATAGGCATGTTGTGAAGGATTTTGTTGCACTAATTGATGAATATTAGGGTTATAATCTGCTTCCCCTCCTCAAATTCCTTACAACACCCTTTCTATCAAGCATTTGCATTGAAAATTGGTGAAAATTGCATATTTTAGGTGTATTTTAAAACTAGGTTTTGACTTGTCATCACTCTAGATCTGCACTATAGGTGTGTTTTGAAGGATATTGTTGCTTCATTGGACACATATTAGGCATATTATTTTCTGCCCCTCATCAATTTCCTTACAACACCTCTTCTATCAGTTATTTGCATTGAAATTTTTTGAAAAATCAAACATATTTAGGTCATATTCATACATACTTTTGCATTTGTTTTTGCATAAGTGTTGAAAATCTTTAAAATCTAATTTGGTATTCATTGAAAA
Organism: Cunninghamia lanceolata; assembly: GCA_027924645.1. Taxonomy (NCBI): domain Eukaryota; kingdom Viridiplantae; phylum Streptophyta; class Pinopsida; order Cupressales; family Cupressaceae; genus Cunninghamia; species Cunninghamia lanceolata. The sequence continues at coordinate 1,133,473 of BSBN01001013.1, read as the reverse complement.
CATATACATGGCTTCTCAATACAACAATAATTCTAGGTTTTCTCCTAGGCCTTATTTGAAAAGAAGAGCCCCTGAACTTAAAATAACATTTACACCTCATGACAAAGAAATGGTCGATACTAAAGAGCCTATTTTCATTATAGTGAACATAATGGACAGACCTATGCATGAAACACTTATAAGCCCTAATTGCATGACTAATGTGGCTATGGAACATTTCCTTCTTAAACATGATTTGGTGTAAGAATTTTATGAGCCAATGGATTTGAAAATTAAAATACTTAATGGAGCTTTAATGAATACATTTGGGAAGATAACCTTATTGGTTTCGGTATATGATAAAGTTGTGGATCAATTATTTATGTTATCCCCTTATCCAACCTCTTCTTTGTAAAACTAGGACATCCATGGCTTAAGGCTATGAATGTCGTCCCTTCAACTATTCACAAATGTTTAAAATTCCCTTTGCATGGAGAAATATGTACTATCCACCATAGTTCATATCAACCTTCGGCTAAGGACAAGAATTTCACTCTTGATTACTTTTGGCCATAGCCTAATAGAGACCCTGAGCCACAAAGAGACCAATCTTTCTTGCCTCCTTTACAAACAATAAGGGAAGAACAGCATGCATTTGAAGATCCCCTTAGAGAAAAAGGAAAATGATAAAATGAAACAAGTATAAAAAATGATTTTTATGACTATGATGAAATAATTGGCATGATTGATGTGGATAAGGAAAGGTTTCATAATTCACCTTGTCCATGAAAAAACAATATCTATGCTGAGGTTCCTCCCCCATCATCTTTACAAGGATTGGGAGGTATTCATCAATAACAAAACATTCCACTGAGACAAATGAGATTTGAACATGGTGCTACCTCCTCTAATGTGCAAAAACTTATGGAAAAACATAACACTGTCTTTCAAGAGATAAATAGTAAGACAAGAAGGAATAGACAAGTGAGAGAAAGGAGGAAGAGAAGACAAGATTTTGCCCAACGAAATTCAACTCAACAAGAAAACATTCAACCTAACATTGAAACAAATAACAAAGAGATTAATGAAGATGAACTTAATGGCAATGATCAGAGTTGGGCACTTGTCCCTTATGTCTCACTTTCCTCTAACATTCGGGAGTGAGAAGACGATGATTTGCTCATCGACAACCTTTAGTACGATTGTCCTTACAGGTAAGTATTTCTAATCCTTTACCTTTGTAATGTGATTCCAATCGTGATGTGTTATGTGTCAAGTTTAGGCCTCCTAGGATGACCCTTGATTCTCTTGTAAGGTCAACGATACCAGGAGACTACCTCTGTTATGACCCTTCTTCTATTTGTATCATCATTCTTCTATTGATCTTCTGCTCTATTTTCATTGTTGTGTGTTGTGTCTTAAGTACATAACATTGCAGTTGGTGACTTGGGGGCACCCTCCTACGTGATTGTCCCTAAGGTACCTGTTCTCCTCTCTTGATTTACAGTTTCCTTTCTTCTAGTGGTTCTACCTAGTCGGGAAGATGATAAAAAACAAATAAGACTAATAAGGACTAAGTGTCCCTTCAGCGAGTAAGCAAAAATGGACCTAGTCCATACATGATGATGGGGTTGATATATATTATCTGATGCTTGGCTAGTAGAATCACTTTGTCTGGTATTTTGATGTTGTCTTTATTTGATAACAAACCATAATAATGTTGCTACTCTATGCACTTTGTTTATCTTGGATCTCAACTCGCTTACACTCGATTCTGAGATCTTTGTAGTATAGCCCCATGGTTATACTCGGTTTCCAAATTCATAGTGTAACCTCACCTTTTGAAGTGATTATTTTCATGCATTGCTTTTATCATGTGAAGTGGTTGTTGTCTTATGAAAAGATTTCTAACCTCTTTCTTGCAGGAAGTTGTGTGTTTGTGGGAACATTTGGCAATTGTAAATTACATTTCACCTCTGGGGGCATGGGCTTTGCGAGACCTCTTGTTCCCTTGTGTGTTTTCTCTCTACCTTATCGTGCTTGATATTGGCACATGATATCAACCACCTTAAGTTGGAGGCATATAAAGGTAAGCTTTCTGATGATTTTGATACTAACGAAGCGTGTTTGTAAGTGCTCTAAGGAGGCAGGATGTTGTATCTCTGAGTGAGTGCACATCTTTATTTCTATATTGCAATTGAGAAATCCCTCTGCGGAGGTGGGATATCATCCATATCCTTTTATTCTAAGCCCTTTTGCAGAAGGCAAGGATGGTGTATTTCTCAAGGAGATTGTACATCCTATCATTTTCAAAAAGTCCTCTGAGTAGGTGGGGTGGATCTGAGACTATCGTACCCTTAAGTGTGTCTTTGGTAGTTGTTGTGGCGAAGTGCAACTGTCAGGTGTGTCTTTAATGTGTCCGAGATGGTAGCGAACCTAGCAATAGGTTTCTTCCATCGCCTTGTTTGACGTGGATTATCTGTGTCTTCCGTGTGTTTTCCCCCATGGGGTATGTGCAGGATCGTGATGGGCCAAACTATACCTCTAAGTGGCAATGAAAATATAAAAAATTAGACTTAATCAAGTTCATGTGAAAATTTGAATGGATTATCTACACAATTTGGAAAAGATGTAAGAACAAAATTTATAGAGAATTGAATCTAGTTTATGAGCTACTAATATTTTTTTTAAACTAAATTTACTTAGTGAAAAATGAACATTTCAATGAACAACTATTAAATTTTTTAGAAAAAAATAAAAAGTGGGTGTCTGTCCAAACAAGCTAACTATGAGCAAAAACAAATTTTTTTTTTGAAACTTTCAAAATAAGTAGAGGACTCATGCCCGGACGTGACACATATTTTTTTGAAATTTTTTTCCAATAAAATAATTAGTTATGATTTTTTTACTGTGACTTTTTTTAAAAACTAAAGAGTAATTGTCCAACCAACCTAACTCGATAAAAAAAATTAAAATCCATTTTTTTTAACCTGTAGCCAACAGAGCATAGAGTGTGATGCATCTTTTGGATCTGAAAAGGGTGAAACAGTTTGAAAGTTATTGATGTTTTTCAATCAGTGTATCCATCAAGATTTCAGACACACTATATAGAAAATTATTAATAATTATTTAATAAAATGATAATCAAGAAAATCTTATATTTTTAGAAAGCTGACAATTTCCTCTATAAACCCTTTTTGTTTTATCAATTTTACATTAAAAAAGTCGTCAGCACGAAGGGTGAAGTTCGAAGAAGAGAGTGAAACCTATAAAAATATTAGAATTGAGGGAAAGTCAACTATGACAGCCCCAAGCCTACATACGAGGCAAAAGCAAAGCAAAACGAATATCTGTTATTAACGGATATATCCATTTTACTTTGGTAAAATACCATTTTTCCTTTTTTATGTTTTACAAAACTGATACCCATTTTAGGTTGCCCAAAACGCATATTCATTTTGTTGGCAAGAGACACTGTGTGGCTTCATAAGTGTTGTCATTGATGGCAAAAAAGTCTATCCCACACATCCGCAGTACATAATATGCCTATACCGGAAGTTAGATTGAAGATTGTTTTGGTCCAGTCAATAAGAACAGAGTATGTAACATGGTCCGACAATCAGGTCCGAATCTCTCAGATGGTGTAACTCAGTAAGTTGTAGACTTGGACAAGTCAAGAGGGGTATCATGACTATTTTATTCTAGAGATTTAGACTCTGGTGATAAAGCTTGAAAAGATATGAGCATCTGAGTGTTGGGTTCTAGTCAGGTAGAGCAGATAGAGGAAGAACTGACCGACAGAGTATCAGACTTCAATCCTGAATTGTAAAAGGTGTTGATCAAGTAATTTGTTATACATTATTGGCCGACATAATTAATGACTTCTATGCCTAAGTTTTTGATGTGCATCATTAATCAAGCATGGATTCAGCTGACAGATCAATAACTTGCAAATATCTCAAGTGTTCTTGTTGCTGACTAAGAAGTTGAAGGAAATTCTTAATGCGGATATATCTATTCGATAGATTCAAGCTTGTGGTAGTGAGAGAGTAATGATTCAAGAAAAAAGGTGCAAAGAAAAGTAGAGATAAGTGTGTGGACAGCAAATCAAGTCCAGACTGTGACAGAATAATAACATTGATCAGAGGAAAAATGAAATGCGTCAGATCAGTATTTTGAGCCTAACTGAAACTGAACTCTTGCATATGTAGATGCTTCTCATTAGTTCAAATACTTGGATATCTTCTGTAAGTTCTGTAGACAGTGAGTCTCTTGTAGGCGGTGTGCCTTTTGTGAGTAGTATGCTCGAGCAGTGAGCCCTAATTAGCAAGTGCCATTTTGTACTCTTTTATTTTTTTAATAGAGAATACAATCTTGGGTTAGTCACCCTGTAGTTTTTCCCTTAACAGGGTTTCCACGTAAAAATCTTTGTGTTGTGTGTGTTAATTTCACTTCTGTTCTTATGGTTGCACATGCTTTCATGTTTTGATATATCACTGAATAATGAGATAAGAAAAGAAAGTAAAAGTAAGGGAATTTTGAGATAACTGATTCACCCCCCCTCTCAGTTATCTGCCTTGTTTCCAACAATTGGTATCAGAGCTAAGTTCCTCAAAAAAAGTCTAACAGCTTGAGGAAGATCTAGAAATCTCAATGGATGCATATGGTATGAAAGAACAACTACAGTCTGCCTTGGATGATCTTGAACAATCCCAGTCTGAAGTTAATACCTTGAGAGAGTGACTTAAGGAGGATGATGATTTCATCAATAAGCTGACAGAAAAACTCAGTATTTCCATGAAAAAGAGAAAGGAACTTCTTCAGAAGTTGGCAAATCAAAATGAAACCAATAATACTGATGAGGATCTAAATAAGAAAACTAAGCTATGTGAGAAACTGTCAAAAGAATTCATTGTGATAAGACATGAAATGAAATCAAGGGTTATAAAATTCACCTAAGAAATTGAAGAGAAGAGAAAGACTGAAGATAACCTAAAACAATCCCTCAAGGAGAAAATAGAGGACTGCCACAAAATAGACAAAATAATCAGACATCTTGAATCTGATCTTGAAGAAGCCAGATACAATGAAGAACAACCTGAGAGCCAAATTAACACTCTTAAACAAGATCTTCAATTTGCAAATGAATACAAAGAAAAATTCAAGATAAGCTCAGTCCAAATTGAAGTTCTTCTTGAAAGTCAAAAGGGGGTAGATGATAAGTGTGGCTTGGGATATGAGAAAGGTGAAAGCTCTAGATCTGGTCAAAAGAACTTTGGATCAGGAAGTCAAAAAATAGGCCTAGAAGACCTTCGATAAGGCAACCAAATGCCCAAAGATATCCATCTTTCAATGGATATTGTTTTAATTGCAACAATTTTAGTCATAAAGCAACTTAGTGTAGGAATAGAATGAATTAGTACAATTCATCCTTCTTTGGTCAATGCTTTAGATGCAAAAGGTATGGCCACAAATCTCAGGAATACAGAAATATGCAAATGAACAATTCTTTCAATGGTAGATACTTTACATGCAATAGAATGGGGCATATGGCTAATCAATGTAGATCAAGAGGATATCAATCAAATAAGCAAGGAAATGTTGTGTGTTACAATTGCAATAAATCAGGTCATATAGCTAGAATCTGTAGAAGCAGAAATCATGATGGAAAAGGTCCGGTGAAACATAATTAGAAACAAGACAAAGGCAAAGGTAAAGTGAATACGGATGACATTCAGAAGGAGATGAGCAAGACTTGGGTAAAGAAGAATGTGATGAACATTGGTGATGGATCCGCACCAGAATCCAATGCTGATAATCCCTCCGAAAATTAAAAAGTGAGTTCTAGCTCAGGGGGAGCTATAGAGAAAATCACTTTCCCCCAGCCAGTTTGTAAGTGCCTGAATTCATCACATTGAGTAAACATCTGATGTTGCAAACTAAAGGGTTCTTAGAAAATCCTCCAAAGAACCTTTAGTCAGAATGTGAGAGGTCCGCATGAAGTTTCACAAGGTTTATGATCACTTGAGTAGATCTGATTCTGGCAACTATCCAGTATTAACAGAGCAATAAAAATTGATCTGGTATGATCTGCAAATACAATATTTTGATCTGCAGATCTAGAGGAAAGTCTTTAAGACACATGGGTGTTATCAACACATTAAGGTACTAGTTTGAAAATCTGCAAGGTGATTCATGAAAAGCTCACTTTAGAAGCAGGGTAACCAGATGACTTAAAAGTTTGCACATTTATCACAAAAGGGAATTAGGTTTTTTCCAAGGATAAAAGGGCTTTTTCACTCATTATTTACACACTTGCACTCATGGAGAAGAAAGAACTCTGAAGAGAGATCCTTCAGTTTACTCAAGTTCAAGCTGAAGATTGAATTCAAACAGAAAATCGCTTTGACATTTGCCTCAAACCCTAAAGCGTTAAAAGGTACTTCCCTTCTGGAAATTCTCTCTAGATTTCTTTAAATGGCTACTCCAATGGTTGTTAATATCTCTGAAAGGCCAAGACCAAAATTCAAGAAACACCGTTACAAGTCTCTAGAAGTTGATCCCTTGGGTGTGTTTTCCAGTATTCCGCACGGTGTCTTGCATGTAGAAGATATTAGGGTTTATATCCATGCAAACATCGAAGATTTTGGAGACTCAAAATTGATCAACATCTATCAAAAACAATTAATAGATGAGAATTTTGAAATTAGACCTGAATTCAAGACCTTAAGAGACAAACACTTCGAACATTGCATGCATTTTCCATCTTTTGTAGAAGACAAATGGGTCCGGTATGTTCTAAGTAGGATGCATGATAATTTTATGTAGCTAATGAGGCCATTCAAGATAACCAAAGATACCATCAGGGTCGTGACCAGATTACACTCAACTGGTGGATTAGACATTATTGTTATTATGATTTATGATGTATTTTGACATGATTAGTTGATGGTTAATTGATTATGCAGAATAATATTACTATGCTTTTTAGATTGAATGTTATCTGATTGTTAGCTAGAAATGTTTATGTTTATTGCTATGCTTGAGAGCAGGGATGGTGTAGTATTGCTCGTTCGAGCACCCTACTACACTGTGATTCCCTTACTCCATGTGTTTGATATATTTGCTTAAGTTCGTATACAACCTATCATTTTGATGCAGGTTGTAGGTACAAGGCATCGACTCCACCAGACTTAGCAAGTCTGAGCATGCCCTTACACCAATGGATCATGTTGATGGGAGATAACATGGGGTTTTCCTAGGTCAGTCTCTATTTTCAGTCTATGGTTGTGGGTCTTGATGTCACTCTGGGATTCTTGTCTCGGTTTTGGTCATGTGGTTGTAGAGGTATTGTTGAGTTTTGCTTATTAAGCCAATGTGTATTTTGGGAAAGCATTAATTACTATATTAATAATGTTATTATAATACATCAAATATAATAGTATTTTGCTTAGTCATAAATTATTAAGGAAATCTGAAATATTATTTAAATAAATTTCAATAAAGATTAAACTAGTTATTTTAATGTTTTTATAAAGATTGAGTCAGTTTTGGGGAATCTCCAAGAAAAGTAAAACAATTTATTTGCTTCAAAGTAGTGGGATTTTCTGTAACGGAATTATGATAGTGGACATTTATGACTCTTGGCTATTTTTGCTTCTGGGTTTTTATTTTTATTTTGAGGGAGTTGTTCTGAGGAAGGAGACAGAAATTGGGGGAAGAAATTATCACGGGAAATAGAGGAAGAACTTGAGGAAGCTGAAGGAATTTGCAGCCTGGGATCGAAATTTCGAGTATGCTTATTTGTATTAGACATATTAGTTTAAATTTCTAGTTAAATCTCTGGTGTGTATTTGAAAGTCTCTCTTTAGTCTAGTGAGCTCTTTGTCTTCCTGTCACCATTCGAAGTTTCCAAATAACTCTGTATTTGATGGTTTGCTTTTCCATTCTTGAGAAATTTAGGATTCTCTTATTTTGTTTTGTTGAAGCCTCAGTGATCCATATGTAAAATTTGCAAACTTTTTTTTTATCAAACTAATAGATCATGAGAACCCATTGCTACTCTTAATTCTATCAAATTGCTTAACCAGCATTGCATCTCTGAAATCCATTGCTTGAAAATGAGATTTTAAGCCATAATTTGAATAAAGATTAAATGGAATGCTATCAAAACTTTACCTCTGCTTGGTATTCACCTCTTATTTCTTTTATTTGCCAGACTTTATCATACTACCTTGGGTCGATTTCTGCCAAAATTCAAAACTACAATCTTCTACCTTATCCAGCTACTGCCGTATGGGCCGTACCATATACAAGTCTTTGAATCTTTCTGCCAGATAAGAAAATGCTTAAAACTAAAGATTTATGGTGTTAACCTAATTTTTTTTCACAAGATTTGCTTTTACCTTTGTTCCCTCTCCCACGCGGTCATACAACTGGTCCTACGTCACTGGTTGGGTGAAAGTATTTGCCTAAGGTTTTCCATTTTTCTCTGCTGCCAATCATTCACTCCTCATCATTGGACCTGCATTCTCTTTTGATTTTAATCTCTTTATTGTTGATGTTAATCTCTTTAAAAACTCTGGAAAATTCTTAAACCTATTATCTCTGAATTCTTCTTCCATTCCATAATTTCCCTTGCAAGCCATTTTTCCTTGAAAATCACTTTCTGGTAATGACCTCTGAGAAGATTTCATCATCAATATATTGAATTCTTTTTTGTTTAGCAATAGTTTATAGAAACTAAAATTTATTTTGCCTGAAGAAAAAAAACCCTTATGCTGAGATTCATCTTATACCTCTGAAATATGTATTGCCATCTTGCTCTCATGGCTTTTCCTGGTAGACTATTCTCCATTTTTGCTAAAAAAGCTCAGAAGTCTTCTTCCAAATTTTTTCTTCTCTCTGGATGCTCTTTTCCATAATTTCTCCTTTGCAAGCCATTATTCCTTTGAAAATATTTTCAAGTAATGATTTCTGAGTAATATTCATTATCTATATAATGAATTTCTCTTGTTTAGCAATAGTTTATTAAAACTGAAATCAATTTAGAAGGTATGCAAATGTAAGCTAAGAATTAGAAAAAACTTCTATTTGAAACTCCTTGATCAACTAATAAATCTTTGTGATTATTTTTAGTTAAATTGTTAATTTGACTTGCTTTTAATCAACTCATTAATTGACAATAGAGATAAAGATAATATTAGTTTATCTCATAAATAATTAGGATAGACTTGTAATATTTTAAATTAATTTTTATTAGAATAAAGTTGATTAGTAGATACAAATTGTTAAATGAATGTTTAACAAACTTGCCTAAATGATCATTATTTTGAGTGAGTTAACAATTGTTAAAAAGAATTTAATTTTCTTTTAGAAATTAAAAAAAAAAAGGATGAACTATTGTTAGTGTAACTTATATATATTTATTACGATAGATTTGTAATATTTTATCCTATAGAAAAATTTATTTATTGAAATAGAGTAGGAGGCTTGGCAAATAAGTTTATTTAGAAAGTTGCTATTAGATACTCCATGAATGTTTAGTAAATATTGCCTAAGTGAATATCACTTTGAGTTAGTAAATTGTTATCTAGATTTTCTATCAACTTTTTAGGAATAAAATTTAGTGAACTCATATTTGTGTTAGAATAGATTTGAAATATTCTATTTAGAACAAAATTTAATTAATAGATGTATGTTTGTCAAAAGAATTAAATTAGAAGTATTAATAGGTTATAATGGTAATGCTAGTGAATAAATAAATGATGAATGGTATTATTATTCTAGAATTAAATATATTGAGTTAAATATTAGTTATACTCATTTTATCTTATTTAAATTTGTTTAGTTATGATTTAGTAATATACTATCTTGTGGTACATTGATTTTAATAAATAAATAATAAATTAGAGATTTATTGTGAATTGAGTTATTATGGTAATAGTTAAACAAATATTAGATGAAATTATAATTCTAGAATGGAATAGTATTTGGATTTTGTTTAAAAGAAAGTGAAAACCTTATAGTGCTTTCCAGTTTAAATCGTTCAATGGTGTTATGTTGAGTTAATTTTAAATATGGTCTTGCTTGAAATTTCATTGTTTGTTAATAGCGTCAAGTAGTAATGATGTAATTGGTTTATTATATTATTCTTTGGTTCTAAGTCATATTGTGTTAATTAAGTGTCTAGTCGTTTAAATCTTTAATTTTCCATATCAGGAAATGGACGTATTAATAGTGGTATGGTGTTTCATTTTATCCGACTCCAAAGGTTAGGCTACTTGGGTTCTAGTACATCATTGATTCATATCGTTTAAATGTTTTATTTGATTTGAGATTTTGAAGTGGATAGGGGAAGTTTTATGGTTGAGTTTTTGGATTTAAAATTGTCTATGTAATGCTTTGGTTTGCAAAAAGATAGATGCTTTATAGTCCCTTGTCCATGCATGTTATTTATTGGTTTCTGGATGTTGGTTAGGGGTGGCTAGTTGCCTGTAGGAGAGTGGCTTTCATGGTGGGGCCGGTAAACAAAGTGGCTACCTGGATAACCCCATGGAAGTTGTAATCAAGTGATAACTTAATAATTTATCTAGGTGGGTTGGGTAGTAATTCACATAACAAGATAAGTATGATGCCTCACCCATGCCTTGAGTGCTCTCATAGGCTAAGGATGGGATGAGAAGGCATGGTTGGCAAGGTTGACCTCCTTGTCTCCATGAGAGGATGTGTCGGCTCCGCATGTGTCACCCTATGGGGCTAGTGCCTAGTGAGAGGCTGCCAGGGCAACCATAGATGGGGGCCAGTTTCTAGTGAGAGATAGCCTAGATAACCCATGCTAGGACCATGCGATAACACTCTCCCTACTACGGTCTAGTTACTTCCTCTTTATATTTTATTGATACCTCTGGAGTAATGTCTTGTCTTGTTGATTTGTGTTGTCTTGATTATCTGTTTTGCCTTTGTCAAGTTTGTATCTGCTTACTTGTATCCCTTGACTTAGTGGAACCCCATTGTTATCTCCTAGCTCGGAGGGGTGGACCTTAGGGTTCCACATGGTTGGGTGGAAGAGCTTAATCCATTGGTTTTCTTGGTCGACCCGGTTTGTGATCAATGCAGAAGTGTTCCCAATTACTAATTTGTACTTACATTCCCAAAGCTATGTTTTACTTTCCAAAAATGTATAATCTTGTTGTATATTGTAAACCGAGGTGATCAGTCATGAACCTTTTAATCTTGTAATCTTGTAACTATTCATATTTTCAAATGAATGATGTAATCCCCTTTTGTTGTATCATAATGCATATTAATTGTATTGTTAAAGATTTATGTTTATCTGATGCAGTTATGTTGCCTAGATGTGTTAGCTATTCATTTTATTTAAATGTTGTAAATAATGTCAACTTTATCTAATGTTAATGCATTTACTTGCTTCAAAATTTTGTTTTGTAATTTTAGCACCTGTTAGCCCAACTCTCTAGGGTTGCATGACAGGGCATCACATAGATAGTGATTCAGTTATGTCCTTCTATCACTCCAAAGCAAATGAACATGATTTTCAAGGACAGTAAAGATGAGTTTCAGAGCAAGGCAAGAATGAATAAGCTCATGCTTGGAGAAACTGACCAAATAGAAAATGAAACAAAAGAAATTCTCTGAAATGCCTTAAAGAGATTTAATCTTCCTATTGTAGAGGAAACAGATGAAGAGCCTTCTACCATGGATGTTGAAGGATTAAAAGTAATCAATGAAGAATTCTCTGACAAGGATGTTGAAGGATTAAAGAAAATAGATGAAGAGAAATTTGAGGACTTAGACTCCTCTGTTCTAAAAGAGGAAGTTCACAAAGAAGAAAACACTGGTAATATTACTCCTCCAAATCCCACAGTTGCCAAGACAATTCTTTTGGGGACTGAAGAAGAAAAGGAAAGAAGAAAAGAAGAGAAGGAGAATCAAGAGAAAGAGGACAAGGAAAAAGAAGGACAAGCAGAAAAGGATGGTGATGACACATCCAAACCAGTCAGTCCTGACATTTCTAAAGTAAAGGAGTCTGAATCTCCAACAAGAGACACTGTAGAGACAATGTAGAATTTCTTGGACAAAGAAATGATGGAGCTAGATGAACCTGAGTTGATTCAAGGGCCATTTAATTTGGACTCTCTTTCTCCGGTTTAGATAATGAAGATAGCATCTTTTGCTCAGGCCAAAGCAAAAGAAAAACTTCTAAAATCTCACATGGAGGAAAGTGAACTGCTGAATATTGCATCTGGTGTATTAGAGAAGATCATGCCCACATACCAAAAATATGCATCTACATCTCCATCCGGTAACTTGAAAAACTTGGTTAATTCTGTCAATTCTCGCTTTGAATTTTTAGAAAAATCGGTAGAAACTAAGGTCTGGAAAGAGTTCTTGGGAAAGAGATTTAGTGAAGTACAAGGACTAATTACTAATGATAGAAGAACCTTGGGCATTGGCATAAAGAGCCTTGAAAATGCTCTTAAGGATGGTGGGGACATATACAAATTTTGTTTAACTTGGCCCAAAGTGACAGAGGACATTGAGAAGAAAGTGAAAGAACAAGAAGGAAAAATGTCAAGTTTATCTCAGAATTTTGATCCCCTTACTACCTCTTTGATGAATCATGAATGCCAAGCTATTTCTATAATAAATGAAGTAAAAGAACTGGTTAAAGATAAAAAGAACATAATGGATAGAGTGGGTGAGCTCAGAGGGATAATCATCCCTAAGTTAAAGGCAATGCATGATGCCTTGACAGATGCTCGAAGTACAGCCCAGACCAATGTTCTAACAGACTTAAAGAGGGCAAAAGCATATGCATTTTTGTTAAGTGGACACATCACTATTTTGGATAGAATGAAGGGGAGTTGGGCCATAGAAACTGTATAGTTGAAGACAACCTTTGCGGATATACTTAAGTATATGTAAGTATAACATATGATTTGTATATACATATGCGGCCATGTATATAATAGTTTTTGCACAATTTTGTATGCAGATTCCACCCTTTGCCATTGCTGTCAAAGGGGGAGTGAAGAGTAGTGAAAAATGAGTAATCCATTAAAGGGGGAGCTCGAGTAAAGCAGTGTAAAGAAACAGAACACAAGCAAAGGGGGAGTTACTACGACACTTAGTCATTTTTCACTAAGTGTTGCCATCAATTCCAAAGGGGGAGATTGTTGGCAAGAGACACTATGTGGCTTCATAAGTGTTGCCATTGATGGTAACAAAGTCTATCCCACACATCCACAGTACATAATATGCCTATAATGAAAGCTAGATTGAAGATTGTTTTCGTCTCGTGGACAACAACAGAGTATGTAACATGGTCCGACAATTAGGTCCAGATCTCTCAGATGGTGTAACTTAGTAAGTTGTGGACTTGGACAAGTCAAGAGGGGTATCATGACTATTGTATTCCAGAGATTTAGCCTCCGGTGATAAAGCTTGAAAAAGATATGAGCATCTGAGTGTTGGGTTCCAGTCAGGCAGAGCAGATAAAGGAAGAACTGATCGACAGAGTATCAGACTTCAATCCGAAAATGTAAAAGGTGTTGATGAAGCAATTTGTGGCATTACACATTATTGGTCGACATAATTAATGACTTCTATGCCTAAGTTTTTGATGCGCATCATTAATCAAGCATGGATTTAGCCAACAGATCAATAACTTGCAAATATCTCAAGTGTTCTTATTGCTGATTAAGAAGTTGAAGGAAATTCTTAATATGGATATATATATCCGATAGATTCAAGCTTGTGGTAGTGAGAGAGTAATGATTGAAGAAAAAAGGTGCAAAGAAAAGTAGAGATAAGTGTGTGGACAGCAATTTAAGGCCAGAATGTGACAGAATAAAAACACTGAGCATAGGAAGAATGAAATGCATTAGATCAGTATTTTGAGCCTAACTGGAACTGATCTCTTGCATATGTAGATGCTTCTCATCAGTTCAAATACTTAGATAATTTTTGTAAGTTTTGTAGACAGTGAGTCTCTTGTAGGTAATGTGCCTCTTGTGAGTAGTGTGCTCAGGCAGTGAGCCCTAATTGGCAAGTGCCATTTTGTGCTCTTTTATTTTTTTAACAGAGAATACAATCTTGGGTTAGTCACCCTGTGGTTTTTCCCTTAACAGGGTTTCCACGTAAAAATCCTTGTGTTGTGTGTGTTAATTTCACTTCTGTTCTTATGGTTGCATATGCTTTCATTTTTTGATATATCACTGAATAATGAGATAAGAAAAGAAAGTAAAAGGAAATTTTGAGATAACTAATTCACCCCCCCTCTCAGTTATCTGCCTTGTTTCCAACACATTTTTGGTTTCCCAAAATGGATATCCATTTTTCTTTACCCTATATGTTACTCTCTCTCTCTAAAGGTGGTCTATCGATATCCTGCAATGGTCATAAGAATTCATCTTTAGCTTTGTGTAAAATGCTAAAAAGGTGGTCTATCGATATCTCGCCATATTCTTATGACCATTGCATCTGATTTCATCTATGATCGAAAAGGCTTGTCTATTTTCTAGGTTTTGTAAAGAGCATTGATAACAAAATTGTAATATCCATTTTTAGATCCATTTTCTGCATTTCCTATAATCACAATAATCTATGAAATCACATTTTTTTAGGCATTCTATCAAATAGTTAGCAATGTCTTGTCTATGTTTCCATAGTTTTTATAAATATTTACTAGAAAGTTACCAAATATAATATTTGATAAGAATCCCCCTATCATTATTTTTTTGATGGATGCCCATGTACCATTCCTTTGGTGTAAGTAGATAAGATAAGTAGAAAAGATCATGGAGTTTGGCTATATACAAGTCGACTACATTTGTTTGAAGATTTTTTTAACTTTTTCAACAAATTTCATTATGTTATGCATTGTAATGTTGGCACTGTGTAAGTTCTTTTTTGAAATGTATGTAAACATAAGAAAAGTCTACACATAATATTTGGTCTTTTGGTAAATGAACCTTGTGGAACTTTATGAGGCATCGGGATGTTGAACTTCACTGCAATTTACAAGTTTGTGGATGAGTGCATTAGGATTTTGCATTGATGATGCATAATTATTTTTAAAATCTTCATTTATATACTTATGAGATTTTGAGAAGTGGAGTCATGTTTTCCATCTACAACTTTGCAAAGGTTCCACTTTTCCACCAAATAGATTAACATTACTTTTAATCATGTAAGACTTTGGGAATGTTAAGATAAAATTAAGTTGGCAAAAGTACACCTTGACTCTACACTTCTACTTTTTTGAATCTCTCTCTCTCTACCTAGCTATCTCTCCCTATCTCTCTCTTGCCTCTCTCCCCCTATCATTCCTATATCTTCCTCTCTCTCCCCTCTATCTCTCCCTCTCCCTTATCGATGAAGGAAATGAAAACAAGAAAACTAGGACCCTCTCTCTCTCTCATTTTTTTCCCTTTTTTTGCTTCCCATAACACGAGCGCATTCTGGGAGGCATAAAAATATTTTGCCTCTTTCTCTATATTTCTCTACCTCTCTCTATTGACCCCTTAGAATGTGAGGGAGAGAGATAAAGATATGGAGAGATCAAGACAGAGTTAGAGAAAGGAAAAATTATAGAAAGAGGGGAAAATAGAGAGATACAGAGGGATAGGTGGAGTAGAGACGGGGAGAGGGAGAGATGGGAACTAAGATAAACAAAGGGTTCTAGATAGAAGGAGAAAGATAGATAAAGAGGGAGAGATGGATAGGGAAATACAGAGAGAGGTAGAGAGGGATATATTAAGAGATAGTGTTATGAGGAGAGATAGAGATAGGGAAAGAGATGGAGAGTTGTCCAGAGACATACTTAGAGAGACATTTCAAGAAGTAGATGGATGGGGAGAGAGATAGAGAGGAGAAGAAACATATAGAGGAAGGGAGAGAGAGGTAAAGAGGGATAGATTAAGAGATAGGGAAAGAGATCAAGAGATGTGGACAGAGACATACAAAGATAGATTTGAGGTACAAGGATTGAGAGAGTGATAGAGAGGGGGAGTGAGATAGTGAGGGAGGGAGAGATACAAAGGTATAGTTAGAGAGAGAGGATCGATAGAGAGAGCAACCCTAAACCCCTAAACCCTAAACTTGAGCAACCCTGAGAGAGAGAGAGAGAGAGGAACTTAGGGGTATTATTTAGGGTTGCTCAAGTTTAGGACCTTTAGGGGAATTATTTAGGATTTAGTGGTTTAAGGTTGCTCAAGTTTAGGGGTTTAGGGTTTAGAAGGAGATAGAGAGAGGGGACCAATAGATATTGGGAGAGATAGAGGAGACAAAGGGGAGAGATAGAGGAGACAGAGGGGAGAGATAGGGAGATATAGAGTGAGAGTGAGAGATAGATAGTGTTAAGGGTTTAGGGGTTTGGGGTTTATGGTTTATGGGCATTATTTAGGGTTTAGGGAGAGAGAGAGGAGATAGATAGGGAGAGATAGAGGAGAAAGAGGGGAGAGATAGGGTGATAGAGAGTGAGTGAGATGTCTAGAGAGATAGGGAGATTGAGGTTTGGGGTTGCTTGAGTTTAGGGTTTAGGGGTTAGAGGTTATGATTTAGGGGCATTATTTAGGGTTTAGGGGTCTAGAGAGAGAGGGAGAGATAGATTGCTTTTGACATGCAACCCTAAACTCTTAAACCTTAAATAATGGCCCTAAACCGGAGCAACCTTAAGCCTCTAAACCCTAAATATTCCCCTAAACCCTAACCCCTAATCCCAATAAACCCTAAATCTCTATCTTTCTATCTTTATCATCCCTCTACCTCTCAATCTCTCTCCGTAAACTTGAGCAACCCTAAATAATGCCCCTAAACCCTAAATCTCTCTCTCTCACTCGCTCACTCCCTCCCTCCCTCCCTTCCACCCTCTCTCTCGTTGTAGCTCTCCCTCTCTCTCTCTGAGAGGGAAAGAGAGATAGGGAGATAGGGAGAAAGTGATATATAGGGAGAGAGAGAGATAGAAAGAGAGTCATAGTTTTCTTTTTTCCATTTTCCTTCATTGATAAGGGAGAGGGAGAGATAGGGAACTAGACAAATGATAGGGGAGAAGGAGGTAAGAGATATGGAGATAGTGAGAGATAGATAGGTAGAAAGAGAGGAGACAAATAGGGAGAGATAGAGGAGAAAGAGGGGAGAGATAGGGTGATAGAGAGCATGAGTGAGATGTCTAGAGACATAGGGAGATAAGGGAGAGATAGGAAGATAGAGGTTTGGGATTACTCAAGTTTAGGGTTTACAGGTTACAATTTAGGGGCATTATTTAGGGTTTAGGGGTTTAGAGAGATTGTTTTTGATATGAAACCCTAAACCCTAAACCCAAGCAACCTAAAGTTTCCCTAAACCCTAAACCCAAGCAACCCTAAGTTTCCCTAAACCCTAAATAATGCCCCTAAACCCTAAACCTGAGCAACCCTAAGCCTCTAAACCCTAAATCTCTATCTCTCTATCTTTATCATCCCTGTACCTCTAAATCTCTCTCGCTAAACTTGAGCAACCCTAGATAATGCCCCTAAACCCTAAACCCCTCTCTCTCTAAACGCTAAACCCAAGCAACCCTAAACCTTTATCTCCCTATCTCTATCATCCCCCTACCTCCCAATCTCTCTACCCATGTCTTTGGCCATGTCCATCACTCTATATCTCCCTATCTCTCCCTCGGTCTCCTCTAGATATCTACCTATCGGTCCTCTCTCCCTAAACCCTAAACCTCCAAACCTTAACATCCAAATAATGTCCCTAATCTCTAAACACTAAACCCTAAACCCCTAAACCCTAAATCCCGAGCACCAAACCCCAAACACCTAAACACTAATCCCAAGAAACCCTAAAACTCTATCTCCCTATCTCTCCCCTATCTCCCTATCTTTGTCATCCCTCTACCTCTCAGTCTCTATCATATAACCTAGTTTTTGCATTAGCTAGGATTTGTAGCTAAATTCTTGTTTCAGATTTTACTGCTATTTCAAACACTCATTTAGGACTGATTTCTAATTTTAGTGTCTCATCATAGTGTCTTTATTGCAAAAGTTCATGTCTAGGGTTTGGAAACCTTGCATTTTCACTAGAAATGAAGAAAGAGGATCAAAGGCCTATGAAGAAGCTTGAAAAAACTTGTGAAGAAGGGAAAAGCATACTCCAACTTTCCAACTTGGAAAATAATGAAGAGGTGAGGGGTATTTATAGGTTTGAAGAAGGGATGAGAGGTGAAAAAGGAGAGTTAACTCAATTTGATTGGAGAGTTAACTAAAACTTAGAAGACACAAGAGTGATCTGGGCTAAAATTGGAGTGATCTACCCAGTAAAAGATTCTCACTCAAGAAGTGAAGAAAGAGGAATGCATGAGAATGCATGAGTTGTTAACTAAAGGTGAAATAGAGCTAATTATGCATATGTGGGTGCATGAAATAGTTATCTCTATATTTGGTATGAAAATCTATGCAAACAGGAAAAAAAATAGGTGAAAACAAAGCTATTTTGAGTTAGAAACTCAAGTTTTTCCAGCTGAAAACATGACAAGGTTGACCATTGTAGAGGAGACGAAAAGGAGGGGATTTTCCTTCTGAAATAGGTTAGTCATGTGTGAAAATCCAAATCTCCACTTGCAAAAGTAGGATCTCCTCGGGGAGATCTAGAAATAATAGGGGGAGATTTGGATTGGTTGAGTAAAACTAAAAACTAAAAGTTGGAGATGGCTAGGGGAGACCTCTAGAAGGCTTCTAGGGGTGGGAATGGATAAAAAACACTGGGGAAAGGTTAAAAAACACCTACAAGATGCATATAAGGCTTAGGAATAAAGTCACAAGAATAAGAAACACAAATCGACAAGTGTCAAAGAGTGTCGAAAAGCAAGAAGAGTGAAGAGAGAAAACGGCAAAGGAGAAACAACACAAATAATAGGGGGAGATTTGGATTGGTTGAGTAAAATTGAAAACTAAAAGTTGGAGATGGCTAGGGGAGACCTCTAGAAGGCTTCTAGGGGTGGGAATGGATGAAAAACACTGGGGAAGGGTTAAAGCACACCTACGAGATGCATATAAGGCTTAGGAATAAAGTCACAAGAATAAGAAACATAAATCGACAAGTGTCAAAAAGTGTCAAAAAGCAAGAAGAGCGAAGAGAGAGAAAACGGCAAAGGAGAAACAACACAAGGAAGAAGAAAACACACATCACCAAGAGAATTGCTCCTAAGAGGATGTTATTTCACACTTATATGTACATGACAAGGATGTGACTCATCATAGGGGTCCTCGTGGAGGTTGTGTGATTTTGGTGCTTATAGGTACCATCATAAGTACATAATTGTAGTGCTCAATTTGTCTTATATGGTGTACAAAAGTGATCCAAACCTTGAGCCATGAGTAAGAATATCTTAATCCATGCCATGTAGATATGACTGGTCTAAATCTCGTAGGATCTTTGTCCTCTTTGACTATGTCATGCATGTAATCTTGTCCCCCAAACTAAACTACACCATGACCTTATCCTCTAATTTTGAATCATATTTTTAATTCCCGAGGCCAAACTTTCAAAATGTGATTATTAGTTCATCAATTTGCACACCAAAACACCTAAAATTAAACATATAAGATCTTATATTATAAGTAGCCCAAGCACATTAGTAATCATCAAAGAATAATGTCACAAAATTAGAAATTCTTAAAACACAAAACATTTTAAAATCCACAACAATAATGAAAACCATTGAAATATTCTACTAATAAAGATAAAACATTGAAAAATATAGAGAAAATTTCACAATAAAATAGAACTTCCCACTCCCTAACATTAAAGATTAATTTAACAATAACTTTAAAAAAATGTTTATGAGATTAGACGGACATTGCCATTAACTTTGTTGCATCCAATGGCCTCCTATTGAGTACATATCCTAAAATTGATAGCCAAATCTATCTATCAAGCATTTTTTTTAGTGTTACTTATTCAAAATGACCCTCCAAACGTTAGACAAACCTTCATTTAAAAATAAAATAAAACTACTTAATATGCATACAACTAAAATCCCTTAGCACTTGTTTCAATATATACTTTGCACTTTTATATTAATTTTGTTTTAAATATACTTATATTATTTAGTGCTTGATAACTATTTTTTCTCCTAAAAAACTAATAACTTTATATCATATGAAATTACATAATATAATAAAGATCGTGAACTAATAAAACTACTCATATACTAACACTTGCACCCATAGGAGGTTCAAGGAATACACCGATAAAAACAATCGAGGATTTTAGAAAAAATTTCCATGTGAATTTTTTTATAGCATGAGACAAATGCTCACATATACAAGCCTATGAACTAATTATAATTTCAACATTCAAAATTTAAAAACTAAGGTTTACCCAAAACCTCCCCTTTCATGTGATCACATTCTTCCTAAAAGCATATACGACCATATGGCCATCAAATTTAGCATGCAAATGTGGCCATTGCAAATAGCTAACAAAAACAATAGTTTCCATCTGCTCAGATGAATTTGTACGGGATGCGCAAATGTCTTTGTTACCATTTATTGTTTGCATTTGCTCTGAAGAATTTGCACTGAACACGCAAATGTCTCCATTACCATTTGTTGTTTCCATCTAGTCAGAAGAATTTGCTCCGAACATGCAAACGTCTACATTCACATTTGTTGTTTCCATCTCGTCAGAATAATTTGCTCCAAACATGCAAACATCTCCATTCACATTTGTTGTTTCCAGCTCGTTAGAAGAATTTGCTCCAAATACACAAACATCTACATTCGCATTTGTCGTTTCTAGCTGGTCAGAAGAATTTACTCTGAACACACAAACATATACTTTCACATTTGTTATTTCCAGCTGGTCAGAAGAATTTGCATTGGACATGCAAACGTCTAATTGTAGTGTCTCATCATAGTGTCTTTATTGCAAAATTTCATGTCTAGGGTTTGAAAACCTTGCATTTTCACTAGATTTGGCCTTATCGTCTCTCTAGAATTGCATCATAGGCATGTTGTGAAAGATTTTTTTGCACTAATTGACTAATATCAGGGTTATAATCTGCTTCCCCTCCTCAAATTCCTTACAACACCCTTTCAATTAGGCATTTGCACTGAAAATTGGTGAAAATTGCATATTTTAGGTGTATTTTTGAACTAGGTTTTGACTTGTCATCACTCTAGATCTACACTATAGGTGTGTTTTGAAGGATATTGTTGCTTCATTAGACTCATATTAGGCATCTTATTTTTTTCCCCTCATCAATTTCCTTACAACACCTCTTTTGTCAGTTATTTGCATTAAAATTTTTTGAAAAATCAAGCATATTTAGGTCATATTCATACATACTTTTGCATTTGTTTTTGCATAAGTGTTGAAAATCTTTAAAATCTAATTTGGTATTCATTTGAAAACATATACATGGCTTCTCAATACATTAATAATTCTAGGTTTTCTCCTAGGCCTTATTTGAAAAGAAGAGCCCCTGAACTTGAAATAACATTTACACCTCATGACAAAGAAATGGTAGATACTGATGTGGCTACGGAAGATTTCCTTCTTAAACATGATTTGGTGTAAGAATTTTATGAGCCGATGGATTTGAAAATTAAAACACATAATGGAGATTTAATGAATATATTTGGGAAGATAAGCTTATTAGTTTCAGTATATGATAACGCTGTGGATCAATTATTTTATGTTATCCCCTTATTCGACCTATTCTGTGTAAAACTAGGACATCCATGGCTTAAGGCAATGAATGTCGTCCCTTCAACTATTCACAAATGTTTAAAATTCCCTTTGCATGGAGAAATATGTACTATCCACCATAGTTCATATCAACCTCCGGCTAAGGACAAGAATTTCAATCTTGATTACTTTTAGCCGCAGCCTAACAGAGACCCTGAGCCACGAAGAGACCAATCTTTCTTGCCTCCTTTACAAACAATAAGGGAAGAACAACATGCATTTGAAGATCCCCTTAGAGCAAAGGGAAAATGATAAAATGAAACAAGAATAAAACAAGATTTTTATGACTATGATGAATTAATTGGCATGATCGATGTGGATAAGGAAAGGTTTCATAATTCACCTTGTCCATGAAGAAACAATATCTATGTTGAGGTTCCTCCCCTGTCATCCATACAAAGATTGGGAGGTATTCATCAACAACAAAACATTCCACTGAGACAAATGAGATTTGAACATGGTGCTTCCTCCTCTAATGTGTAAAAACCTATGGAAAAACATAACACTACCTTTCAAGAGATAAATAGTAAGACAAGAAGGAATAGACAAGTGAGAGAAAGGAGGAAGATAAGACAAGATTTTGCCCAATGAAATTCAACTCAACAAGAAAACATTCAACCTAACATTGAAAGAAATAATAAAGAGCTTAATGAAGATGAACTTAATGAAAATGATCAGAGTTGGACACTTGTCCCTTATGTCTCACTTGTCCTTATAGGTGAGTATTTCTAACCTTTTAGCTTTATGATGTGATTCCACTCATGATGTGTTATGTGTCAAGTTTATGCCTCCTAGGATGACCCTTGATTCTCTTGTAAGGTCAATGATACCAGGAGGTTGCCTCTATTATGACCCTTCTTCTATTTGTATCATGATTCTTCTATTAATCTTCTCCTCTATTTTCATTGTCTTGTGTTGTCTTAAGTACATAATGTTGTGGTTGGTGACTTGGGGGCACCCTCCTAAATGATTGTCCCTAAGGCACTTGTTCTCCTCTCTTGATTTACTGTTTCCCTTCTTCTAGTGGTTCTACCTAGTTAGGCAGATGATGAAAAACAAATAACACTGATAAGGACTAAGTGTCCCTTCAATGAGTAAGCAAAAATGGACCTAGTCCATACATGACGATGGGGTTGATATATATTATCTGACGCTTGGCTAGTAGAATCACTTCGTCTAGTATTTTGATGTTGTCTTTATTTGATAACAAATCATAATAATGTTGCTACTCTATGCACTTTGTTTATCTTTGATCTGGCCTCGCTTACACTCGATTCTGAGATCTTTATAGTATAGCCCCATAGTTATACTCGGTTTCCAAATTCATATTGTAACCTCACCTCTTGAAGTGATTATTTTCATGCATTTCTTTTATCATGTGAATTGGTTGTTGTCTTATGAAAAGATTTCTAACCTCTTTCTTGCAGGAAATTGTGTGTTTGTGGGAACATTTGGTGATTGTAAAGTACATGTCACCTCTGGGGGCATGGGCTTTTCGAGAGCTCTTATTCCCTTATGTGTTTTCTCTCTACCTTATCGTGCTTGATATCAGCACATGATATCAACCACCTTAAGCTGGAGGCATATAAAAGTAAGCTTTCTGATGATTTTGATACTAACGAAGCATGTTTGTAAGCCCTCTAAGGAGGCAGGATATTGTATCTCTGAGTGAGTGCACATCTTTATTTCTATATTGCAATTGAGAAATCCCTCTGCGGAGGTGGGATATCGTGCATATCCTTTTATTCTAAGCCCTTCTGTAGAAGGTGAGGATGGTGTATTTCTCAAGGAGATTACACATCCTCTGATTTTTGAAAAGTCCTCTGAGCAGGTGGGGTGGATCTGAGACTATCCTACCCTTAAGCGTGTCTTTGGCGGTTGTTGTGGTGAAGTGCAACTGTCAGGTGTGTCTGTAATGTGCCTAAGATGGTAGTGAACCTAGCAATAGGTTTCTTCCATCACCTTGTTTGACTTGGATTCTCTATGTCTTTCATGTGTTTTCCCCCGTGGGGTATGTGCAGGATCATGATGGGCCAAACTATACCTCTAAGTGGCAATGAAAATACAAAAAAATAGACTTAATCAAGTTCATGTGAAAATTTGAATGGATTATCTACATAATTTGAAAAAGATGTAAGAACAAAATTTGTAGAGAATTGAATCTAGTTTATGAGCTACTAATTTTTGGTTTTTTAAAACTAAATTTACTTACTGAAAAATGAACATTTCAATGAACAACTATTAAATTTTTCAGAAAAAAATAAAAAGTGGGTTTCTGTCCAGACAAGCTAACTATGATAAAAATATATTTTTTTTTTAAACTTTCAAAATAAGTAGAGGACTCATGCTCGAATGTGACACATATTTTTTTTAAATTTTTTTCCAATAAAATAATTAGTTATGATTTTTTTACTGTGACTTTTTTTAAAAAACTAAAGAGTAATTGTCCAACCAACCTAACTTCATAAAAAAATCAAAATTCAATTTTTTTAACCTGTAGCCAATGGAGCATAGAGTGTGACGCATCTTTCGGATCTGAAAAGGGTGAAACAGTTTGAAAGTTATTGATGTTTTTCAATCAGTGTATCCATCATGATTTCAGACACACACTATATAGAAAATTATTAATAATTATTTAATAAAATGATAATCAAGAAAATCTTATATTTTTAGAAAGAGGACAATTTCCTCTATAAACCCTTTTCGTTTTATAAATTTTTCATAAAAAAAGTCGTCAGCACAAAGGGTGAAGTTCGAAGAAGAGAGTGAATCCTGTAAAAATGTTAGAGTTGAGGGAAAGTCAACTATGACAGCCCCAAGCCTACATACAAGGCAAAAGCGAAGCAAAATAGATATCCATTATTAACGGATATATCCATTTTGCTTTGGTAAAATACCATTTTTCCTTTTTTATGTTTTACAAAACTGATATCCATTTTAGGTTGCCCAAAATAGACATTCGTTTTGTTGGCAAGAGACACTATGTGGCTTCATAAGTGTTGTCATTGATGGAAACAAAGTTTATCCCACACATCCGTAATACATAATATGCCTATACCAAAAGTTAGATTGAAGATTGTTTTGGTCCGGTGGACAAAAACAGAGTATGTAACATGGTCCAACAATCAGGTCTGGATCTCTCAGATGGTGTAACTCAGTAAGTTGCGAACTTGGACAAGTCAAAAGGGGTATTATGACTATTGTATTCCAGAGATTTAGTGTTCGGTGATAAAGCTTGAAAAAGATATGAGCATATGAGTGTTGGGTTCTAGTCAGGTAGAGCAGACAGAGGAAGAACTGACCGATAGAGTATCAGACTTCAATCCAAAAATGTAAAAGGTGTTGATCAAGCAATTTGTGGCATTATACATTATTGGCCGACATAATCAATGACTTCTATACCTAATTTTTTGATGCACATCATTAATCAAGCATGGATTTAGCCAACAAATCAATAACTTGCAAATATCTCAAGTGTTCTTGTTGCCGACTAAGAAGTTGAAGGAAATTCTTAATGTGGATATATATATTCGATAGATTCAAGCTTGTGGTAGTGAGAGAGTAATGATTTAGTAAAAAGGTGCGAAGAAAAGCAAAGATAAGTGTGTGAACAACAATTCAAGTCGAGAATGTGGCAGAATAATAACACTGAGCAGAGGAAGAATGAAATGCGTCAGATCAGTATTTTGAGCCTAACTAGAACTAAACTCTTGCATATGTAGATGCTTCTCATCAGTTCAAATACTTGGATATCTTCTGTAAGTTCTGAAGACAATGAGTCTCTTGTAGGCAGTGTGCCTCTTGTGAGTAGTGTGCTCGGGGGCAGTGAGCCCTAATTGGCAAGTGCCATTTTGTACTCTTTTATTCTTTTAATAGAGAATACAATCTTGGGTTAGTTACCCCATGGTTTTTCCCTTAACAAGGTTTCCATGTAAAAATCCTTGTGTTCTGTGTGATAATTTCACTTCTGTTCTTATGGTTGCATATGCTTTGATGTTTTGATATATCACTGAATAGTGAGATAAGAAAAGAAAGTAAAAGTAAGGAAATTTTGAGATAACTGATTCAACCCCCTCTTAGTTATCTGCCTTGTTTCCAACAATTGGTATCAGAGATAAGTTCCTCAGAAAAAGTCTAATAGCTTGAGGAAGATTTAGAAATCTCATTGATGCATATGGTATGAAAGAACAACTACAGTCTACCTTGGATGATCTTGAACAATCCCAGTCTGAAGTCAATACCTTGAGAGATTAACTTAAGGAGGCTGATGATTTCATCAATGAGATGAAAGAAAAACTTAGTATTTCCATGAAAAAGAGAAAGGAACTTCTTCAGAAGTTAGCATATCAAAATGAAACCAATAATACTAATGAGGAACTAAATGAGAAAACTAAGCTATGTGAGAAACTGTCAAAAGAATTCATTATGATAAGACATGAAATGAAATCAGGGGTAATAAAATTCACCCAAGAAATTGAAGAGAAGAGAAAGACTGAAGATAACCTAAAAGAATCCCTCAAGGAGAAAACAGAGGACTGCCACAAAATGGACACAATAATCAGACATCTTGAATAAGATCTTGAAGAAGCCAAATACAATGAAGAACAACTTTAGAGCTAGATTGACACTCTTAAACAAAATCTTCAATCTACAAATGAATACAAAGAAAAATTCAAGATAAGCTCAGCCCAACTTGAAGTTCTTCTTGAAAGTCAAAAGGGGGTAGATGATAAGTGTGGCTTGGGATATGAGAAAGGTGAAAGCTCTAGATCTGGTCAAAAGAACTTTGGATCAGGAAGTCAAAGAAACAAGCCTAGAAGACCTCCGGTAAGGCAACTAAATGCCCAAAGATATCCATCTTTCAATGGATATTGTTTTAATTGCAACAATTTTGGTCATAAAGCAACTCAGTGCAGGAACAAAATGAATTAGAACAATTCATCCTTCTCTGGTCAATGCTTTAGTTGCAAAAGGTATGGCCACAAATCTCATGAATGCAGAAATATGCAAATGAACAATTCTTTCAATGGTAGATGATTTACATGCAATAGAATGGGGCATATGGCTAATCAATGCAGATCAAGAGGATATCAATCAAATAAGTAAGGAAATGTTGTGTGTTACAATTGCAATAAATCAAGTCATTTAGCTAGATTCTACAGAAGTAGAAATCATGATGGAAAAGGTCCGGTGAAACATGATCAGAAATAAGACAAAGGCAAAAGTAAAGTGAATGCAGATAAGATTTAGAAGGAGATGAGAAAGACTTGGGTAAAGAATAATGTGATGAACATTGGTGATGGATCCGCACTCGAATCTGGTGCTGATAATCCCTCTAGAAATTAAAAAGTGAGTTCTAGCTCAGGGGGAGCTACAGAGAAAATCATTTTCCCCCAGCTAGTCTCTAAGTGCCTAAATTCAGCACATTGAGTAAACATCTGATGTTGCAGACTAAAGGGTTTTTAGAAAATCCTCCAAGGAACCTTTAGTCAGAATGTGAGAGGTCCGCATGAAGTTTCACAAGGTTTATGATCACTTGAGTAGATCCAATTCTGGCAACTATCCAATATTAATAGAGAAATACAAATTGATCTGGTATGATCTGCAAATACAATATTTTGATCTACAAATCTAGAGGAAAGTCTTTAAGAAACATGGGTGTTATCAGCACAGTAATGTACTAGTTTGAAAATCCGCAAGGCGATTAATGAAAAGCTCGCTTGAGAAGCAGGGTAACCGGATGACTTAAAAGTTTGCACATTTATCACAAAAGGGAATTAGGTTTTGTCCAAGGATAAAAGGGCTTTTTCACTCATGATTTACACACTTGCACTCATGGAAAAGAAAGAAGATCTCTGAAGAGAGATCCTCCAGTTTACTCAAGTTCAAGCTGAAGATTGAATTCAAACAGAAAATTGCTCCGATATCTACCTCAAACCCTAAAGCGTGAAAAGGTACTTCCCTTCCGAAAATTCTCTCTGGATTTCTTTACTGGCTACTCCAATGATTGTTAATATCTCTGAAAGGCTGAGACCAAAATTCAAGAAACACCCTTACAAGTCTCTAGAAGTTGATCCCTTGGGTGCATTTTCTAGTGTTCTGCACGGTGTCTTGCATGCAGAAGATATTAGGGTTTATATCCATGCAAACATCAAAGATTTTGGAGACTCAAAATTGATTGACATCTATCAAAAACAATTAATAGATGAGAATTTTGAAATCAGACCTGAATTCAAGACCCTAAGAGACAAACACTTTGAACATTGCATACATTTTCCATCTTTTGCAGAAGACGAATAGGTCTGGTATGTTCTAAGTAGGATGCATGATAATTTTATGTGGCTAATGAGGCTATTCAAGATAACCAAAGATACCATCAGGGCCGTGACTGGATTACACTCAACTGGTGGTTTACGCGCACTCAAATTTGTAAAGAACCAAACAGTAACTGAAGCCAACGGGTCGAAATTTGACAAGAGAGAAATGACTACAGATGACATCACCAATCCAGACATCAAGTTTGCCTCAATGATAATTCTCTACAAAATCTACCACTCAAGTAAGGAAAATTTTGTGTCTGGTACAACAATCTATGTTGCATATCAGATGTTGAAAGAAAATGCAGATTATGATCTGTGTGAGCTTCTATTGAGTCAACTGATGGAAAACTTACAAAAGATCAAGAAAGATAAGAAAAACTCTTTCAAATATGGCAGCCTAATATTATGTCTATTTTTCTACTTTATGAATGAGCTACTCAAATCAAAGGGTTGGGTCTGGCAAAATGATAAACCCACTACAATTCAAATCAGAGATTACATGTATGGACTTGGTGATGCTCAAGCCCAATGCTCAACTCTCTGGGGTTACTTCAAGAAATTCCATAGCATGATGCAAGCCAGAGAGAGAATACCACAATCAATAGTTGAGAAATACAAAGACATAGTTTGCTTCATGGTTGACATTGATCAATGCCTAATGGAGGCAGTTGAGCCAAGAACTATGTGGATAATGCCCATGGGATATGAAGTCAATGAAAACATCTTGGAGGTACATGTTCAACACTTGCTAAGCCAACCTAAAGACATTGAAGCAGAAAGGTTTCGCACCTTTGAAGAGCTAAGCATAAAAATACATGTTGAATTAAGGCAGCCAGAGATAAAGAGAAAAGTAAGAAAGGAAGTTGAAGAATTTTCCAAAAGATTTGGCATATCAAAGGAGGCAGTAGATGTAAATAGAGAGAAAATAGAGAAGACAGAAAAAGAAAGACAAGTAGCAAGGAAAGAAAGTGTTCCGATACAAGCCTCTTCCCGGACTAGATCTTCTAAGTGCCACTCCTAAAAGCTCAAAGACTACCAAACCGGAAGTCAAGCCATCCGAGAAAGATGAAAGGAGAATGAAGACCAAAGCCACAAGGACATATATAAGCCAAAAGGATGAGGAAGAGACAGAATCAGATGAGGAAATCAGGAAAATGAAGAAGAAAAGAATGTCTGGAAAGTCCTTTGGTAGTAGAAATGAGGAAGAAAAAACAAAGGAATTTGTTGAAAAATCCACTCTATCAATTGAAGACATCATCAAAGTCATCACTGTACATGGAAACCTGTAGCCGGTAACAGAATTTTATGATGAATACAATGATACTGATAAGAGAATACTTGAAGAGGCAACTGTCAGGTATTTAAACATTTACAACAAAGCTTTCATTGAAATTATTTCATCAATACCTAAGAGCCTAGAAGGAGTACTAGAGCTGAGAAAAGAGAATGCCAAGGAAAAAGATTTGGAGATCTGGGAGCAGATTGTAATGCCCCCTCATTTTTGGTTTCAAAAGTTGATAGTTTTTCTATTGCATTTAGACAGTTTTGAGACATTTGAGTTGTTAGACTTATAGTTTATGCTTATTACATTCATGATGGACTATGGTTGACTAATGTGGTTATTGACATGTGTTATGAGTAGTATGAAGACATTATTATTATTACAGATTATGATGTATTTTGACATGATTAATTGATGGTTAATTGATTATGCAGAATAATGTTACTATGCTTTTTAGATTGAATGTTATCTGATTGTTAGCTAGAAATGTTTATGTTTATTGCTATGCTTGAGAGCAGGGACGGTGTAGTATTGCTCATTCGAGTACCCTACTACACTACGATTCCCTGACTTCGTGTGTCTGATATATTTGCATATGTTTCATATATACAACCTATCATTTTGATGCAGGTTGCAGGTACCAGGCATCGACTCCACCAGACTTAGCAGGTTTGAGCATGCCCTTACACCAATGGATCATGTTGATGGGAGATAAGATGGGGTTTTCCTAGGCCAGTCTTTATTTTTAGTCTATGGTTGTGGGTCTTGATGTCACTCTGGGATTCTTGTCTCAGTTTTGGTCGTCATGTTGTTGTAGAGGTATTGTTGAGTTCTGCTTATTAAGCCAATGTGTATTTTGGGAATGCATTAATTATTATATTAATAATGTTATTAATATGTCAAATATAATAGTATTTTCCTTAGTCGTAAATTATTAAGGAAATTTGGAATATTATTTAAGTAAATTTCAATAAAGATTAAACTAATTATTTTAATGTTTTTATAAAGATTCAGTCATGAGTATGTAACATTGTGTTAATAAAATAGTATATAGTAAATTATAGAATAATATTAGTTAATAATTTAATTCTTGTTAGTTGTTGAATAAGTTCTTAGTTTTGGGGAATCTCTGAGAAAAGTAAAAACAATAATTTGCTTCAAAGTTGTGGGATTTTCTGTAACAGAATTATTATAGTGGACATTTATGGCTCTTAGCTATTTTTGCTCTTGGGTTTTTTTTCTTAAATTTTGAGGGTGTTGTTCTGAGGAAGGAGACAAAAATTGGGGGAAGAAATTGTCATGGGAAATAGAGGAAGAACTTGAGGAAGCTGAAGGAATTTGTAGCCTGGGATCAAAATTCTGGGTATGCTTACTTGTATTAGACATATTAGTTTAAATTTCTAGTTAAATCTCTGGTGTGTATTTGAAAGTGTCTCTTTAGTCCAGTGAGCTCTTTGTCTTCCTGTCACCATTCAAAGTTTCCAAATAACTCTGTATTTGGTAGTTTGCTTTTGCATTCTTGAGAAATTTAGGATTCTCTTCTTTTCTTTTGTTGAAGCCTCAGTGATCCCTATGTAAAATCTGCAAACTTTTTTTATCAAACTAATAGATCATGAGAATCCATTGCTACTCTCAATTCCGTTAAAATGCTTAACCAACATTGCATCTCTGAAATCCATTGCCTGAAAATGAGATTTTAAGCCATAATTTGAATGAAGATTAAATGGAATGCTATAAAAACTTTACCTCTGCTTGGTATTCACCTCTTATTTCTTTTATTTGCCAGACTTTATCATACTACCTTGGGTCGATTTCTGCCAAAATTCAAAACTACAATCTTCTACCTTATCCAACTACCGCCGTATGGCCATACCATATGCAAGTATTTGAATCTTTCTGACGGATAAGAAAATGCTTAAAACTGAAGATTTATGGTGTTAACCTAGATTTTATCTCAAGATTTGCTTTTACCTTTGTTCCCTCTCCCACGTGGCCATACAATTGGTCGTACGCCGCTGGTTGGGTGAAAGTGTTTGCCTGAGGTTTTCCATTTTCCTTTGCTGCCAGTCGTTCACTACTCATCATTGGACTTGAATTCTCTTTTGATTTTAATCTCTTTATTGTTGATTTTAATCTCTTTAAAAACTCTAGAAAATTCTTAGACCTATTATCTCTGAATTCTTCTTCCATTCCATAATTTCCCTTGGAAGCCATTTTTTCCTTGAAAATCGCTTTCTGGTAATGACCTCTGAGAAGATTTCATCATCAATATATTGAATTCTTTTTTGTTTAGCAATAGTTTATAGAAACTAAAATTTATTTTACCTGAAGAAAAAAACCCTTATGCTGAGATTCATCCTATACCTCTGAAATATGTATTTCCATCTTGCTCTCATGGCTTTTCCTAGTAGACTATTCTCCATTTTTGCTAAAAAACCTCAAAAGTCTTCTTCCAAATTTTTTCTTCTCTCTGGATCCTCTTTTCCATTATTTCTCCTTTGCAAGCCATTATTCCTTTGAAAATATTTTCAGGTAATGATTTCCGAGTAATATTCATTATCTATATAATGAATTTCTCTTGTTTAGCAATAGTTTATTAAAACTGAAATCAATTTAGAATGTATGCAAATGTAACCTAAGAATTAGAAAAAACTTCTATTTGAAACTCCTTGATCAACTAATAAATCTTGCTTTGTGATTATTTTTAGTTCAATTGTTAATTTGACTTGCTTTTAATCAACTCATTAATTGACAATAGAGATAAAGATAATATTAGTTTATCTCATAAAATATTAGGATAGACTTATAATATTTTTAATTAATTTTTATTAGAATAAAGTTGATTTAGTAGATGCAAATTGTTAAATGAATGTTTAACAAACTTGCCTAAATGATCATTATTTTGAGTTAGTTAACAATTGTTAAAAAGAATTTAATTTTCTTTTAGAAATTTTTTTTAAAAAAAGGATGAACTATTGATTAGTGTAACTTATATATATTTATTAGGATAGATTTGTAATATTTTATCCTATAGAAGAATTTATTTATTGAAATAGAGTAGGAGGCTTGGCAAATAAGTTTATTTAGAAAGTTGCTATTAGATACTCCATGAATGTTTAGTAAATATTGTCTAAGTAAATATCACTTTGAGTTAGTAAATTGTTATCTAGATTTTCTATCAACTTTTTAGGAATAAAATTTAGTGAACTCATATTTGTGTTAGAATAGATTTGAAATATTATATTTAGAATAAAATTTAATTAAGAGATGTATGTTTGTCAAAAGAATTAAATTAGAAGTATTAATAGGTTATAATGGTAATGCTAGTGAATAAATAAATGATGAATGGTATTATTATTGTAGAATTAAATATATTGAGTTAAATATTAGTTATACTCATTTTATCTTATTTAAATTTGTTTAGTTATGATTTAGTAATATACTATCTTGTGGTACATTGATTTTAATAAATAAATAATAAATTAGAGATTTATTGTGAATTGAGTTATTATGGTAATAGTTAAACAAATATTAGATGAAATTATAATTCTAGAATGGAATAGTATTTGGATTTTGTTTAAAAGAAAGTGAAAACCTTATAGTGCTTTCTGGTTTAAATCATTCAATGGTGTTATGTTGAGTTAATTTTAAATATGGTCTTGCTTGAAATTTCATTATTTGTTAATAGCGTCAAGTAGTAATGATGTAATTGGTTTATTATATTATTCTTTGGTTCTGAGTCATATTGTGTTAATTAACTGTCTAGTCATTTAAATCTTCAATTTTTCATATCGAGAAATGGACGTATTAATAGTGGTATGGTGTTTCATTTTATCCGACTCCAGAGGTTAGGCTACTTAGGTTCGAGTACATCATTGAGTAATATCGTTTAAATGTTTTATTTGATTTAAGATTTTGAAGTGAATAGGGGAAGTTTTGTGGTTGAGGTTTTGGATTTAAAATTGTCTATGTAATGCTTTGGTTTGCAAAAAGATAGATGCTTTATAGTCCCTTGTCCATGCATGTTATTTATTGGTTTCTGGATGTTGGTTAGGGGTGGCTAGTTGCTTGTAGGAGAGTGGCTTTCATGGTGGGGCTGGTGCCCAAAGTGGCTCCCTGGATAACCCCATGGAAGTTGTAATCAAGTGATAACTTAATAATTTATCTAGGTGGGTTGGGTAGTAATTCATATAACAAGATAAGTATGATGCCTCACCCATGCCTTGAGTGCTCTCACAGGCTAAGGATGGGATGAGAAGGCCTGGTTGGCAAGGTTGACCTCCTTGTCTCCATGAGAGGATGTGTCAGCTCTGCATGTGTCACCCTATGGGGCTGGTGCCTATTGAGAGGCTGCCAAGGTAACCATAGATGGGGGCCGGTTTCTAGTGAGAGATAGCCTGGCTAACCCATGCTAGGACCATGCGATGACACTCTCCCTACTGCAGTCTAGTTACTTCCTCTTTATCTTTTATTGATACCTCTGGAGTATTGTCTTGTCTTGTTGATTTGTGTTGTCTTGATTATCTGTTTTGCATGTGTCAAGTTTGTATCTGCTTGCTTGTATCCCTTGACTTAGTGGAATCTCATTGTTATCTCCTAGCTCGGAGGGGTGGATCTTAGGGTTCCACATGGTTGGGTGGAAGAGCTTAATCCATTAGTTTTCTTAGTTGAGCTGATTCGTGATCAATGCAGAAGTGTTACCAATTCTTGATTTGTACTTACATACCCAGAGCTGTGTTTTACTTTCCAAAATTGTATAATCATGTTGTATATTGTAAACTGAGGTGATCAGTCATGAACCTTATAATCTTGTAATCTTGTAACTATTCATATTTGCAAATGAATGATGTAATCCTCTTCTATTGTATCATAATGCATATTACTTGTATTGTTAAAGCTTTATGTTTATCTAATGCAGTTATGTTGCCTAGAGGTGTTACCTATTCATTTTATTACAATGTTGTAAATAATGTCTACTTTATCTAATGTTAATGCATTTACTTGCTTAAAAAAAAAAAATTCTATAATTTTAGCACCTGCTATCCTAACTCTATAGGGTTGCATGACAGGGCATCGCACAGATAGTGATTCAGTTATGTCCTTCTATCACTCCAAAATAAATGAACATGATTTTCAAGGACAGTAAAGATGAGTTCTAGAGCAAGGCAAGAATGAATAAGCTCATGCTTGGAGAAACTGACCAAATAGCAAATGAAATAAAAGAAATTCTCTAGAATGCCTTAAAGAGATTGAATCTTCCTATTGTAGAGGAAACAGATGAAGAGCCTTCTACCATGGATGTTAAAGGATTAAAAGTAATCAATGAAGAATTCTCTAACAAGGATGTTGAAGGATTAAAGAATATAGATGAAGAGAAATCTGACTTAGACTCCTCTTTTCTAAAAGAGGAAGTTCACAAAGCAGAAAAGACTGGCAATATTACTCCTCCGGATCCCACAGTTGCCAAGACAATTCTTCCGGGCACTAAGGAAGAAGAGGAAGGAAGAAACGAAGAGAAGGAGAATCAAGAGAAAGAGGATAAGGCAAAAGAAGGATAAGCAAAAAATGATGGTGATGACACATCGAAATTAGTCAGTCCTGACATTTCTAAAGGAAAGAAGTCTGAATCTCTAGAAAGAGACACTGCAGAGACTTTGTAGAATTTCTTGGACAAAGAAATGATGGAGCTGGATGAACCTGAGTTGATTCAAGGGCCATTGAATTTGGACTCTCTTTCTTCGATTCAGATAATGAAGATAACATCTTTTGCTCAGGCCAAAGCATAAGAAAAACTTCTAAAATCTCACATGGAGGACAGTGAGCTACTGAATATTACATCTGGTGTATTAGATAAGATCATGCCCACATACCAAAAAGATGCATCTGCATCTCCATTTGGTAACTTGAAAAACTTGGTTAATTCTGTCAATTCTCACTTTGAATCTTTAGAAAAATTGATAGAAACTAAGGTCTGGAAAGAATTCTTGGGAAAGACATTTAGTGAAGTACAAGGACTAATTGCTAATGATAGAAGAACCTTGGGCATTGGCATAAAGAGCGTTGAAAACACTCTTAAGGATGGTGGGGACATATAAATTTTTTATTTAACTTGGCCCAAAGTGACAGAGGATATTGAGAAGAAAGTGAAAGAACAAGAAGGAAAACTGTCAAGTTTATCTCAGAATTTTGATCCCCTTACTACCTCTCTGGTGAATCATGAATGTCAAGCTATTGCTATAATAAATGAAGTAAAAGAACTAGTTAAAGAGAAAAAGAACATAATGGATAGAATGGGTGAGTTCGGAGCGATAATCATCCCTAAGTTAGAGGCAATGCATGATGCCTTGACAGATGCTCAAAGTACAGCCTGGACCAATGATCCAATAGACTTAAAGAGGACGGAAGCATATGTGTTTTTGTTAAGTTGACACATCTCCATTTTGGATAGAATGAAGAGGAGTTGGGCCACAGAAACTATACAGTTGAAGACAACCTTTGCGGATATACTTAAGTATATGTAAGTATAACATATGATTTGTATATACATATACGACCATGTATATAATAGTTTTTGCATAATTTTGTATGTAGATTCCACCCTTTTCCATTGATGTCAAAGGGGGAGTGAAGAGTAGTGAAAAATGAGGAATCCAGCAAAGGGGGAGCTCCGGTAAAGCAGTGTAAAGAAATAGAGCACAAGAAAAGGGGGAGTTACTATGACACTTAGTCATTTTTCACTAATTGTTGCCATCAATGCCAAAGGGGGAGATTGTTGGCAAGAGACACTATGTGCTTTCATAAGTGTTGTCATTGATGGCAACAAAGTCTATCCTACAAATCCACAGTACATAATATGCCTATACCGGAAGTTAGATTAAAGATTGTTTTGGTCTAGTGGACAAGAATAGAGTATGTAACATGGTCTGACAATCAGGTCTGCATCTCTCAAATGGTGTAACTTAGTAAGTTGTAGACTTGGAAAAGTCAAGAGGGGTATCATGACTTGTATTCCAAAGATTTAGCCTCTGGTGATAAAGCTTGAAAAAGATATGAGCATTTGAGTGTTGGGTTCTAGTCAGGCAGAGCAGACATAGGAAGAACTGACTGACAGAGTATCAGACTTCAATCTAGAATTGTAAAAGGTGTTGATCAAGCAATTTGTGGCATTACACATTATTGGTCGACATAATTAATGACTTCTATGCCTAAGTTTTTGATGCACATCATTAATCAAGCATGGATTCAGCTGACAGATCAATAACTTGCAAATATCTCAAGTGTTCTTGTTGTCGATTAAGAAGTTGAAGGAAATTCTTAATGCGGATATATATATCTGATAAATTCAAGCTTGTGGTAGTGAGAGAGTAATGATTGAAGAAAAAAGGTGTGAAGAAAAGTAGAGATAGGTGTGTGGACATCAATTCAAGTATAGAATGTGACAGAATAATAACACTGAGCATAGGAAGAATGAAATGCATCAGATCAGTATTTTGTGCCTAACCGGAATTGATCTCTTGCATATGTAGATGCTTCTCATCAGTTCAAATACTTGGATATCTTCTATAAGTTTTGTAGACAGTGAGTCTCTTGTAGGCAGTGTTCCTCTTGTGAGTATTGTGCTCGGGCAGTGAGCCCTAATTGGCAAGTGCCATTTTGTACTCATTTATTCTTTTAACAGGCAATACAATCTTAGGTTAGTCACCCCGTGGTTTTTCCCTTAACAGGGTTTCCACATAAAAATCCTTGTGTTGTGTGTGTTAATTTTACTTCTGTTCTTATGGTTGCATATGTTTTCATGTTTTGATATATCACTAAATAATGAGCTAAGAAAAGAAAGTAAAAGTAAAGAAATTTTGAGATAATTGATTCACCCCCCTCTCAGTTATATGCCTTGTTTCCAACACGTTTTTGGTTTCCCAAAATGGATATCCATTTTGCTTTACCCTATATGTTACTCTCTCTCTCTCTCTCTAAAGGTGGTCTATTGATATCCCGCAATGGTCATAAGAATTCATCTTTAGCTTTGTGTAAAATGCTAAAAAGGTGGTCTATCGATATCCCGCCATATTCTTATGACCATTGCATCTGATTTCATCTATGATCGAAAAGGCTTGTCTATTTTCTAAGTTTTGTAAAGAGCATTGATAACAAAATTGTAATATCCATTTTTAGATCCATTTTTTGCATTTCCTATAATCACAGTAATCTATGAAATCACATTTTTTTAGGCATTCTATCAAATAGTTAGCAATGTCTTGTCTATGTTTCCATAGTTTTTATAAATATTTACTAGAAAGTTACCAAATATAATATTTGATAAGAATCCCCCTATCATTATTATTTTGATGGATGCCCATGTACCATTCCTTTGGTGTAAGTAAATAAGATAAGTAGAAAAGATCATGGAGTTTGGCTATATACAAGTTGACTACATTTGTTTGAAGATTTTTTTAACTTTTTCAACAAATTTCATCATGTTATGCATTGTAATGTTGGCATTTTGTAAGTTCTTTTTTGAAATGTATGTAAACATAAGAAAAGTCTACACATAATATTTGGTCTTTTGGTAAATGAACATTGTGGAACTTTATGAGGCATGGGGATGTTGAACTTCACTACAATTTACAAATTTGTGGATGAGTGCATTAGGATTTTGCATTGATGATGCATAATTATTTTTAGAAACCTTCATTTATGTACTTACAAGATTTTGGGAAGTGGAGTCATGTTTTCCATCTACAACTTTGCAAAGGTTCCACTTTTCCACCAAATAGATTAACATTACTTTTAATCATGTAAGACTTTGGGAATGTTAAGATAAAATTAAGTTGGCAAAAGTGCACCTTGACTCTACACTTCTACTTATTTGGTTCTCTCTCTCTCTCTCTCTCTTTGACCTATCTACCTCCTAATTAAATCCTATTCCTAGCTTTCCTAGTTTTCCTTTTCCTTTCCAATTTCCTTAGGGGAGAGAGAGAGAGAGAGAGAGAGAGAGAGAGAGAGAGAGAGAGAGAGAGAGAGAGAGAGAGAGAGTCCTAGTTTTCTTGTTTTCATTTCCTTTGTCAATAAGGGAGAGGGATAGATAGAGGAGAGAGATAGGGAGATAAAGGAATGATAGGGGAGAGAGATAGATAGAGATAGAGAGTGAGTGAGATGTCTAGAGAGATGGGGAGAAGGATTGAGAGGTAGAGAGATGATAGAGATAGGGAGATAGAGGTTTAGGGTATAGGGTTTAGGGGCATTATTTAGGGTTTTGAGAGAGAGAGAGAGGGTTGCTTGGGGTTAGGGGTCAAGGTTTAGGGTTTATAAGTTTAGCATTGCTCAAGTTTATGGTTTAGGGGTTAGGATTTAGGGGAATTATTTAGGGTTTATTGGTTTAGGGCTACTCTGGAGACATAGGGAGAGAGATTGAGAGGTAGAGGAATGATAGAGATAGGGAGATAGAGGTTTAGGATTGCATGGGTTTAGTGTTTAGGGTTTATGGGTTTGGGGTTTAAGATTTAGGGGTTTATGGTTTCTCAGGTTTAGGGTTTAGGGGTTAGGGCTTAGGGGCATTATTTAGAGTTTATGGTTTAGGGGTTAGGGGTTAGGGTTTAGGGACATTATTTAAGGTTTAGAGGTTTCTGGTTGCTCAAGTTTAGGGTTTAGGGGCATTATTTAGGGTTTACGGTTGCATGTCAAAAGAAGTCTCTCTCTCTCTCTAAATCCCTCAACTCTAAATAATGCCCCTAATCCCTAACCCCTAACCTATAACCTCTAAACTCTAAACCTAAGCAACCCTAAACCTCTATCTCCCTATCTCTCCCTTATCTCCCTCTCTCTATCATCCTTCTACCTCTTAATCTCTCTCCGTATCTGTCTAGACATCTCACTCACTCTCTATCTACCTATCTCTCCCTTTGTCTCCTCTATCTCTCCAAATCTATCTCCCCTCTCTCTCTCTCTACCTATCTATCTCTCCCTATCTCTTGCCTCTCTCTCCCCTATCATTCCTATATCTCCCTATATCCTTGGACATCTCACTCACTCTCTATCTCCCTATCTCTCCCCTCTATGTCCTCTATCTCTCTCTACCTAGCTATCTCTCCCTATCTCGAGCCATCTTTTGCCTCTCTCCCCCTATCATTCCTATATCTCCCTATCTCTCCCTTATATATCTCCCTCTGCCTTATCGATGAAGGAAATGAAAATAGGAAAACTAGGAGATAAAGAGTTGCTTGGGGTTAGGGGTCAGGGTTTAGGAGCATTATTTAGGGTTTATGAGTTTAGTATTGCTCAAGTTTAGGGTTTAGGGTTTAGGGGAATTATTTAGGATTTAGGGTTGATCAGGTTTAGGGTTTAGGGTTTAAAGAGAGATAGAGAGAGGG
This sequence comes from Cunninghamia lanceolata, assembly GCA_027924645.1. Lineage (NCBI taxonomy): Eukaryota > Viridiplantae > Streptophyta > Pinopsida > Cupressales > Cupressaceae > Cunninghamia > Cunninghamia lanceolata. The sequence goes on along the minus strand of BSBN01001013.1, from coordinate 1,093,763 downwards.
GATTAATAGAGATTGGGAGAGATAGAGGAGACATAGGGGAGAGATAGGGAGATAGAAAGTGAGAGACATGTCCAAAGACATAGAGAGAGATTGAGAGGTAGAGGGATGATAGAGATAGGGAGATGGGGAGAGATAGGGAGATAGAGGTTTAGGGTTGCTTGGGTTTAGGGGCATTATTTAGGGTTTAGGATTTATGGTTTTGGGGTTAGGGGTTAAGGTTTAGAGGTTTAGGGTTTAGAGAGAAATAGAGGACCAATAGGGAGATATAGAGGAGTTCGGGGGGAGAGATAGAGAGATAGAGTGTGAGGGACATGGCCAAAGACATAGGGAGAGAGATTCAGAGGTAGAGGGACAAATGTGATAGAGAGATAGGGGAGAGATAGGGAGATAGGGGCTTAGGGTTACTTGGGTTTAGGGTTTAGGGGTTTATGGTTTGGGGGTTTAGGGTTTCTTGGGTTTAGGGGTTAGGGTTTAGGGGCATTATTTAGTGTTTAGGGTTTATTGTTTAGGGGTTAGGGGTTCAAGTTTTTAGGTTTAGGGTTTATAGAGAGAGAGGAATGATAGGGAGATATAGAGGAGACTGAGGAGAGAGATAGGGAGACAGAGAGTGAGGCACATGGCCAATGACATAAGGAGAGAGATTGAGATGTAGAGGGATGATAGAGCTAGGGAGATAGGGGAGAGATATGGAGATAGAGGTTTAGAGTTGACTGGATTTAGGGTTTAGGGGTTAGGGGTTAAGGTTTAAGAGCATTATTTAGGGTTTAGGGTTTATGGTTTAGGGGTTAAGGTTTAGAGGTTTAGGATTTAGTGTTTAGAGAGAGAGAGGACCAATAGGGAGATATAGAGAGTGAGGGACATGGCCAGAGACATAGGGAGAGAGATTGAGAGGTAGAGGAATGATAGAGATAGGGAGATAGGGAGATAGAGGTTTAGGGTTGCTTGGGTTTAGTGTTTAGGGTTTAGGGGTTTGGGGTTAACGATTTAGGGGTTTAGGGTTTCTTAGGTTTAGGGTTTCTTAGATTTAGGGGTTAGGGCTTAGGGCTTAGGGGCATTATTTAGGGCTTATGGTTTAGGGGTTAGGGGTTAGGTTTTAGGGTTTAGGGGAATTATTTAATGTTTAGAGGTTTCTAGGGTTGCTTGGGTTTAGGGTTTAGGGGCATTATTCAAGGTTTATGATTGCATGCCAAAAGAAATCTCTCTCTCTCTAAATCCCTCAACCCTAAATAATTCCCCTAATCCCTAACCCATAACCCCTAAACCCTAAACCTGAGAAATCCTAAACCTCTATCTCTAGGTATCTCTCCCTTATCTCCCTCTCTCTATCATCCCTCTACCTCTCAATCTCTCTCCCTATCTCTTTCAACATCTCACTCACTCTCTATCTTCCTATCTCTCCCTATTTATCCTCTATCTCTTCCAATCTATCTCCTCTCTCTACCTATCTATCTCTCCCTATCTCTTGCCTCTCTTTCCCCTATCATTCCTCTATCTCCCTATCTCTCTAGATATCTCTCTCACTCTCTATCTCCCTATCTCTCCCCTATGTCTCCTCTATCTCTCCCTATCTGTCTCCTCTCTATCTCTCTCTACCTAGCTATCTCTCCCTATCTCTCTCTCTTGCCTCTCTCCCCATATCATTCCTATATCTCCCTCTCTCTCCCCTCTATCTCTCCCTCTCCCTTATCGATGAAGAAAATGAAAACAAGAAAACTAGAACCCTCTCTCTCTCATGCTTTCTGCCCTTTTTTTTACTTCCCATAACACGAGTGCATTCTGGGAAGCATAGAAATATTTTCCTCTCTTTCTCTATATCTCTCTCCCTCTCTCTGCTAACCCCTTGGAATGTGAGGGAGAGAGATATAGAGATATGGAGAGATAGAGATAGAGTTAGAGAAAGGAAAAAATATAGAAAGTGGGGCAAATAGAGAGATACAGAGGAATAAGTGGAGGGAGATGGAGAGAGGGGAACTGAGATAAACAAAGGGTTCTAGATAGAAGGAGAAAGATAGATAAAGAGGGAGAGATGGATAGGGAAATATAGAGAGAGGTAGAGAGGGATATATTAAGAGATAGTGTTATGGGGAGAGATAGAGATAGGGAAAGAGATGGAGAGATATCCAGAGACATACTTGGAGAGACATTTAAAGAGGTAGATGGATGGGGAGAGAGATAGAGAGGAGAAGAAACATAGAGAGGGAGGGAGAGAGAGGTAAAGAGGGATAGATTAAGATATAGGGATCTATGTGGAGAGATAGAGATAGGGAAAGAGATCAAGAGATGTGGACAGAGACATACAGAGATAGATTTAAGATACAAGGATTGAGAGAGTGATAGAGAGGGGGAGTGAGATAGTGAGGGAGGGAGAGATAAAAAGGTATAGTTAGAGAGAGAGGATTGATAGAGAGAGCTTGAACCCTAAAAGTAAGAAACTCAGTCCACATGTAGGGGAAGTCGCACAGGGAAAATAATACCCGACAGGAATGGGCACCCAAACCTAAATGGGTAGCCGTTTAGTAACGGGTACCTGTTTAGTAATGGATACCTGAGCTTAAATGGGTACCTGTTTAGCTTCGGGTGTGCGTTACTAAATGGGTACCCATTTTCAAAATGTATATATTTTTAAAAAATAGCCCTGCGGGCTCATTTTCTTCCACCTCCAGCAACGCCAACAGCTATAGCGACAAACAAAGAACGGGTACGTGTTGTTGAAGGCCCTACTAGCACAACTCTAGAATTTTTTTTTCCTTATCACCTCCTCCTGCCACCTCGTCACTACTGAGCTCCTCCAGGTTGGTTGTTTGCTAGTTTTTAACTTTTTTTTTAATGTTTTTTATGTTTTTTTTGTGATTGTAGGATTAAAATGAAAATTAGGGTTTCACTTGTTATTAGAGTTTTATGATTTTTTTGTGATTGTATGTTTTGATAAACCCTAAAAGCATGTTGTACTGAAAACCCTAAAAACTTAAACTATAAACCCTAAAAAACCAAATTATAAACCTTGAAACTAAACAAGTGAAACTATAACTTGAAACTATAAACCCTAAAAAACCAAATTATAAACCCTAAAACTAAACAAGTGAAACTATAACTTGAAACTATAAACCCTAAAACTATGAAGTTCATAAACCCTAAAACTAAAAGTTATAAACCCTAAAAATATAATCTTTATAAACCCTAAAATTAAACTATTAACAAAAGTATTTCTAAAATGTAGACCCAAGCTTCAAGATTTAACTGTGTGTAAGTATGATTCAAATGCATTCAACTTTTCAATGACTTCTAACAAGAACGTAATAGCATTCAAAAGAAGCTTTATGAATTGAATTGTTGTGGTCAAACAAAATTTTACATTGAATTGACTTGAAATTCCAAACAAGCCACTCTTCCATCCTCCTAAAAATGCAAAATACAAATGAAAATATCTTATAATTACTTTACTATATATCTTCATCATCATTTACTAGTATTCCATTTATGACCTCTACAACTGTTATTGCTTTTGAGGATCCCATAGTTTCATTTGAATCCCATACCATGCCCATTGACTACACAGTTCTCCATCTCTTAGATTCTCTCTGCTTTGAGCATTCTTTTCCTCCTATTAATTCCATTGTAACCACCATTGTTGAGACATCATCCACACTACACATTGTTCCACCACCACCTGATAGTATGCTTGATAGTCTTGCCCACAATCCACCATTTTCATCCATCTTTAATGCTTGTGTTGACATAGATAACTAGTTTGACAACATCTTTAAATGTTGATTTAGAGCATGATGATCTTATGGCTAATAAAGTCCCACTTGGTTGTGATCCTTAGATGCCTATTTCTCTACCCTACTTTTGTACATATCTTCTCTCATCCTTATTCTTATGTTTGTGTTTATTGTCCCTTATTATGTGAATGAGCTATTACACATGCCAACACTTGGGGGACAGCATATGATGTGTTTTTTGGTACTCCTTTTCTTTCCTCTATTTGTTTCTTACCCTGATTCTTCTTTATACCTATTATCCCTATCCTTCCTTGACCATGTTTAAGGAGGATGCAAAGCATTAGGGACCTCTTCATGTTGACCTAAATATAACACATTTATCCACTTTAGCCCTTGTCATATTGTGTTTTTATCCTACAGTTTTCTTCCCCATCGTTGTGTTGTTCTAGACAATGATGAGTCTATATTCATAGTACCATTTTATGTATTATTAGGATTGACTCCATCGAGCACCAGAACCCTTTGTTTTCATTTCCCATATATCCTATAGTAGATCATTGCACCTCTCTATTTGCCTCTTTTTTGTACCCCCATCTCCTATCTCAATCATCTCTTATTGTCTATATACATCTTTCTTATACATATTATACATTCATTATTTATATCATCTATGCCACAATAAGTCATTTATTCCTCTCCTATTTATCTCTATCATCATATCTTATTGTTATGATTGCTATTATAATTCTCTTTATATAGTGTTATTGATCCCCCTATGACTCATACATGTATCTTACTATTATAGATTTCCACATGATATATGTATATTATGACCATCTTCTATTACATTATCAATTCTCATCTCCTTGCTAAGACTCCATCACATGGCCATAGATGTACCTAGTGATGTACCCTTCATTTATGCATTCTAGAAGGAATAGATTTTGTTGATATTGATAAATCCCTTTTGGTAATATATATATCCTACTTGTATTTCTATGTTTTATATTCCATCATATGTCCTACTCATATCTTCTCATATTTTTCATAGTATAGTTTTCTCTTGCCTACCCTCACCTTCTTGCCTATAGCAATTTCATAGACCTAGTCACATTATTCTTGTATTTTGTAACTTTCATTATCCACATTTCTATTATCATTATTCTTACTAGCATTATTTGTATTTATTACCTTATGCTATGTAGAATTCCATGATTTGTCCATGCTTGTATTTCTCATCCCACTTTCCTAATATCAAATCCCACTTTTGATTCTTATAGGCTTGTAGGTGGATCTTTCATGTTTTCATTCATCAAGTATTGATTTCCAAAGAGTTAGCTTACCATGAGCCACATAGAAAATAAATACATTCTTCAAAAGTTATTAACTTATCTGCATGCCTACCCATCTATCATGTCATTACTAGCCTAGTCTAATCTTTAGTGATGATCCCTTGCATATTACTAGTTGCATGGGGTTAGACCTAGGAGGTTATTGGCCCATGCCCCAAAGTGCAAATTTTTATGTTTCTTATGTGCCTTATTGCTTTGGTAAACCCTACATTGACAAGTGATTGGAAATATTATACACTGGGGTTTCATGTTTGTTTGATTAGGCTTTTAGTCCAATGAGATTCAAGTTGTCTTGTGTATGTATTTCTCCCACAAAAGCATGTAAATTTGATGTATCTTTAGATTTTGTTTGCTACTAAAAATATAATCCCTCTCTTCTAGAAATTACTCAAACTAAGAAAAGGGGAATAAAATATATTAGGTAGAGAATATGAAACATCAACAAGGAGAGAACAACTTTGAGCCAAGTCATAGGGTATGGTATCCCCTCTTCTTTTTCAAGATTTGCAGAACCTTGGAGGGTGATCCTTGAGGTCTCTCTAATAGGATAATTAAAAAGAAATGAAGAAATATGAATAAGTTCTTAGAAACCATGAATAAACCTACAAGACCTCACAATAAGATGTACACAAGAATGCATATTCATGTTATAATGAAATTAATGTACACCCTACAAATTCATTATTATGTTTTTGTGTCCATATCAGCCTTAACATGTTTGTGTGTGTCTTCTGTCATTTTGGCCCCCTTTTCTTAGCCTAAATCACCCCTAGCCATCCATGTTCCCCTTTCCTATGTTGTTCCCACAGTCTTACATTTAGAGTTCCTATATGTCCATTTTCATCTAATTTTTATCGCTATTCAATGTCCTAACCCTACCTTTAATTTCCCTTTAATTTATCCCCCTTTACCCCCTTGCAAAACCATTAATATTGTGCTAACCCCATCTTATGTGAAAAAAACCACCTTTGTCCTTCCTAATTCTTTCCTTCACAAGATTATCATGGTTGTTGAAATTGTGAAGGTAAAGCAATCACTTAGGAAAATGGTGGTGTGATTGAATGGAAGAGATAGAGGATTAAACCAAGCATTAGAACTCTTACATCTCATGAAATATCAATCTCATTATTTTAATTGTAGAGTAGTTTTATTCAAGCAGTAGGTGCATGACCTTTTAATAAGTTGTTGGCTTCTTTTTGAAGTCCTTTGATTTTCAATGACAATGATAAAATGTGCATGGGAGATGTGTTTGAGAAGATAGATTAAATAAGGGTATACAAGATATATTTGGGGTTGAGGCATCATCATTTGATCATATTATATGATAAACTTGTGCATGTTTAATTTTCAAGTATTACTTGCTCTCTAAATTCATGGATATTTTAAACTTTCATTTATAGATCTATTAGATTAAGTTTAAATTTATAGATATTTGTTTGTAAGTTTTCAATATGTATATATTTGTGAAATTATTCATTTGTAAGTTTTTCATATGGATGTATTTGGAAATTTGCAGGAGACATCTAATGGATGACCAGAGTCTAGATGAATTTTTAATAGATGACATTCTTTATGAAAACCCCCCACCCCGTGATCCACCTCAAAACCCCCCATCCCCTCCACCTCAAAAACCCCCACCCCCTCCACTTGATGAGGCCCAATTGCAGCAAAGCATTAATGAAAATATTAATGCAATTGAGGAAAACATTAATTTGATTAATAATCAACCTCACTTGATGCCTCCTCATGTGGTTCGGTTTGCATCTTCGATGCAAACCATTATTGATTCTGTTAGGTCTATCGATGCAAACCTAATAGATTTCACCTTTGACGTGAGGAGAGGAGGCAATTCTATGTGGATGGTCTTTCATATAAAGACATCCATGATCTCCACATAACAAAACAAACATTAGCACCATTTTTTTGTCACCCAAAAACTAATCAACCTATAGCTGCAACAAAAAAAAGAATATCAATAAAGTGGTGTAGGCATGAGGTGATTTCGAGACATTTTTGGGATCGGTGGTGGATGGTGTTTGATCACCCACCACATGCTAATTATGAGGTACTGCTATATTTTTTGAGAAAATTATGGGTGGAGTTTCAATTGGGTCAAAAACCCAATTATTTTGATATGAGAGAATTTTAGGGTGTTGGTCGTGGCATGCCACAACACAAACCAGGGGTACGAGTTGACCCCAATCGACCCATTCCTTCTGCTCCTATGGTTGCTCCTATTTTTCCCATGATTCTTGCACCTATTCAACACTAGGCAGTATTGTCGACATTAGGAGCATTGAGTAGACTCTCGGGCAATCTCACTGAACAAGCTGCCCACATGGCAGATGAATTTAGTGGTGGAGAGCATCATGGAGGAGTTGATGCATCTCATCATAGAGCCTCAGGCATGTCAGGGGCACATTTGTGTACAAATTGCAATCAACCGTGTTATGGTCCTGCTCCTACATCCACATCAAATGTAGCTACAATAGAAGTGGAGTCATACTTGGATCTACTATATTCGGATGATAATCCTACATAGGTACATTGACCACATTTTATTAAATATTTCAAGTGCATAATATGAACGTATCAAAATTTATATAAATAATTGAATGAATTAATATATAATTGTGAACTATTTGTTGTACAGATCTCAAGTCGCTCTAGGGCCACATCACGATTTGATACATTGAGTTTTTCATCGACAACTCTAGAGATTGGCACACCTTATGGGGTAAACCAATATATCTTAACCCTAAAACCATATGTATCTAATTCTAGTTTAAATTTTCTTCTTGAAACTTATCAATATTATATTTTAAATTAACAAGTGTATAAATAAATAAATAACTATATGTACATGTATGTGAAACACTACTGTTGTAGAGAGGCTCAGGTCACGTGACAGTTCCCATGTCTGACCGACCACATGGCTCAAGTGTTTCTTGCATTGATCCTCCATCATCAGTTGTTATGCCTGAGTATTTCCTGGTGTGTGTTTTAAAAAATTGTACTAAATTTGTACTAAGTTTCTTTTTTGAGTTTATATAAATTTATATATGCACCCATATATATGTAAGTGCAGGATGATAGGAGTGCGACTATTGGTTAAGTTGCTAGTCAAGGACAATTTCATGAGCCATCCACTCATTTTCAGGTCCTAAACTTTACTAAATTTTCTATGTGCAATTTATAGGTCTTTATATGCTAAATAAATTCTAACTTATTTCAAACTTGCTTTATTTGAAATTCTAGGAATTAGCAGGTCAAACTTTTGGTCAAGAAGATGAAACAACTATACCACCTGCACAACAAAATGTGGAAGTAGATGAGCATGATTGCACGGTAATTTAAATGCACACTTTAAAGCCTATATTTAAATATTTAATTTCATATTTTTTATAAGTTAAATTAAATTTAGATGGTAACCTAATTCTTGAGTGTTTTAAATTTAAATATCCAGGAATTAGCACCTGATGTTTTACGATCACTTGGGCAACAGAATGTGGGAGGAGATGACCAACATCATATGGTAATTTAACCATACATTAAAGTCTAGATTTAAATATTTAATATGAGTATTTTATAAATTAAATTAAATCTTTAATCAAATGAAATTCAAAATGAAATTCAAAATGAAATTTACATTTTAGAAGCACATGTATGTGTCATTTTAAAAAATTTTAAATCTAATTGCAAGTTTCTTTCTCTTGTGTACAACATGAGGTAGATCCATCTATTTCACGAGGAAGAAAGAGGCCTCTTTCAGATTTGAACTTGAGTGATGATCATACCTAACATAGATATTTATTTCATAGACTGAACTGTATGATGTGCATTATTTTTTATATATGTCGTGCCAGGACTTTGACTATATATGTCGAACTTGCTATTACATGTACTTCTAGATATATTTCAGTATTTCATGAACTATGATTTGTATTTATTTATATGCTGACTATGAGTAGATGTTTTAGTACACATTTCATGGGTCCTACCTATATTTTATAGTATTTCATGGACTTATCTAGATAGATCTACATGTATATATTATTGACTATATGCTTGAACATTTTAGTATGTTAGATAATATGTTAAAGATAATATGTTAAATATGCTTCATTGTTCACTTCTAGATTATAAATTATTTAATTGAGACATGTTAGAAGATTTCTCTCTACTACATTTTTTAATTTAAGAAGTGATTATGCAAATTATGGTTCAATAGTTATAATTGAAATAGTGAACAATCTATTAACTACCAAAATTAATTAAATGTTTTCATTTATATTTATATTCAAAATTCAAAATTCTAATACATCACCTCATAAACCTAAATTAAGTCAATTTACATAGTGGAATAGATAGGTTTGGTGTTACAATTATCTAATAGATAAGTTTGGTGTTACAATTATCTAATAGATAAATTTAGGGCACTTTATAACAAGGTAATTTACCTAGGATAAACCTTGCATTTCCCTTCATGTATGTGTTAAAGTAGACTTCGTAGTTATAGTAGCAACAATGTTGGAACTAAAGATGGGGTTCATGTAGATACATGCATAATCAAAAAGTAAGGTCATTCACTCTAATAGTCTAGTGTACACAAGCATACATACTCTATAATACAACAATTAATTTGGCAATAAAACGAGATGTGTGCAATACAATGCAATAGCTAGAGTGATTTTCTTCAAAATATAAGTGCACCTATTACAATTTTCTTCAAAAGTTGAAACAACCTACAAAATACAATGGTGTAAGGCTCAACCCACTATGTGAGCAATTCAATACAAAATTTGGACTAATCTTCTTCATAAGGTAACATACCTAGTCCAATTTGCTACATATGGTAAAGTGAATTGCAAAATATGATAAAATGATAAGGATGTTAGGCTCACTTTAATAGTGTCCAAACAAAATCTTCCTTAAAAAAACATTCAAAACATGATTCAAATGAATCATTCAATTCTTGTAGAGAAACTATCTCTTTAGAAGAAACTAGAAGGAAATTCAAATCTTATCCACACAATATAAGCTACAAAAAAATTTATCACAATTTGAAATTATTCAAGAGAGATTTTGTGCATAATTTCTTGTGAGGGTTGTGGTGATCAGAAGTAGCACTTGCAACTAATACATCTTACAAAAATCCACTTTCAATTATGCTTTGATGGATTCTCATATGTACATGTGAATATCTAATGTGTAGATAATTTTTTCAAATTTTTGAATAGATAGTATATACCTTATCAAGGCCCCTTCATTTTTCCTATTTTTGACAATCCATTTTCCATTCTTTCCAGAACTTCCAGTTTCATGTGTTTAGCTTTAGTAGCCTTCTCCAAGTGATCTCTTCTTGTATTTATACATTCTCTTGAGATCTTATCTTTTATACCTTATTGGTTGACAATGTTGGTGCATTAATCCCTTATAATGATTACTCAGAATGTTTCTAGTGCTAGGGAATTATTTCATTTTTGAGATTCCTTTTACTATGTAGATTCTTGTCTTGGTTTGATTGGCCATTCTCTTAGTAGTTCTATTGAGTGGGTATTAGGGATTATCTTCAAGTTCTTAATAACATCTTTGATTGGTCATGAAGGCAAGTGGCTATTAGGGATTGTTATGACAATCATATAGGTGTTTGGATGACCACTTATGCATTTTACAGTCCTCTCTTGTTTCATTAGGACAATCCTATAATTAGTTTGGTAGCCTCTTATGAATTTCATGAAGGCCACTTGTTGCCATAAATACATGTCTATCTAACTAGCATATGATCATTTAGAGTGATATAAGATCATCAATCACTGTGAAAACCTCTTGACTAACATGATTACTTTATTATTTCATGAGTGTCCTATTTGTTTCATGACTATCCTATCTATTTTATTATTACATCATATGGATTTTTTCAATGGACTTTAGATCATATAACCTCATTATGACTGATTTTTAGATTTGAATTGCTCTTATGAGAACATCTCAATGATTTATGACAGTCTAGATTGGATATGGCAATAATCTTCATGCATGACAATAATCTTCTCTTTGCTATGACAATGAGTAACCTTTATGGTAGTCATTTAGTTTGAAATAATGACTATTTACTACCTTACCTACGCATGATAACCCTCATTATTACCTTAGTAGTCGTAAATAACTCTACAACACCAATGACTCAATCCATACCATGATACTTATGACTACACCTAGGTAATATGATAGCACAGTCCCATATTTATTGGTGATAGCATTAGACTATTCAAGACAATGATTGAAGGATATAGAGGAGGACTATGGCATTCATAGAGGTGATATTAAACCATTTCAAATATGCAAACTATCCTAGGACTATTTCCCTTTAACTATCATGACACTACTACACAATCATGAATGAATGAGAGTTAGAGTTAGTAGATGGTAGGTTCTATACAAGTCTTTTCAACTTTTGTGCATTTAAATAATATAAAATAAATGCTAAATCAACACATCTCAAAACATAGCTAAAGTGGGTACAAAAATGATAGGAAAAATACAAACTATATACTTATTGAACCTCTACACTAATATCATTTGTGGCAATCATAAAATAATATTCAATCCATGAAAATTAAATACATAGATCATAAAAAGAGTCTCAAAACAAAAAATAGGTCCATTATTAAACATGAGTATATCTATACAATTAGCTTATAGGTCCATGTTATTAGTTTGACATGACTACAAAATTGATCTACCATTTACATTATGATGAAATCGTGTAGTGGCAATCATGGAAAAATCTACTTGTAAGATACACCTGCAAGAAATAATGAATGTAAATGAGAATGAAAGAATATGTACCAAAAACACAAAATATTAATGTAATATGTAACTAGATAACACAAAAGAGGATGTAAGATGATGGCTTAAGGGGAGCTAAGAGGATGTCTTAAGGGGATACATAAGAGGATGGATTTAGGGGATATATAAGAGGATTAATTAAAAGGGGGGCTAGAAGAGGATGTCTTAAGGGGATACAAAAGATGATAGCTTACTTGGAGAGATGTACACGAGTCAATTTACAAAGTATAAGATAAAACTTGATGGCTTAAGGGGATGTAAGAGGATGGCTTAAGGGGAGCTAAGAGGATGAATTAAGGGGATGTACAAGTAGGTGTCTTTAGAGGATGGATGAGAAATAAATGAGTATATATATATATGTAATTACCTAATTTGCGTTCACTTTTAGTTGAAGACTACAAAATTGACCTCACATACTTGTATGGTGAAAACTTCTATTGACAATCATGCAAATTTGACTACTTGTCTAGGGTATACCTGCAAAAAGTAATGTTCAAATGTACAAGTAAATTAACTATATATTTACATGAGTTGATACAAAATTTAAGACAAGGGGAATAATATAGAAGGTGAAATGAGAATGAAAGAATTTATATACCAAAAACACAACACATTGATGCATTATGTAACTAGATAACATGTTGAATGTGAAAGCCATAATGTAAGTATATACAATTACCTAATTTGAGTTCACTTTTAGTTGAAGACTACAAAAATGACCTCACATACTTGTATGGTGAAAACTTCTATTGACAATCATGCAAATTTGACTACTTGTCTAGGGTACACTTGCAAAAGTAATGTTCAAATGTACAAGTAAATTAACTATATATTTACATGAGTCGATACAAAATTTAAGACAAGGGGAATAATATAGAAGCTGAAATGAGAATGAAAGAATTTATATACCAAAAAGACAAAACATTGATGCATTACATGTAACTAGATAACATTATAGGATACATTTAAGAGGATGGATTTACGGGATGTAAGAGTATGATTTACATACCTAGAAATTTATTCCATTGTACCATCTACATCCTCATTTTTTTGTAATGCATCTATAATTGACTCATGTTCTTCCATCGAAAGTGTCCATAACTGTTTATTAGAAGGTTTACCTTGATATCTGACTAGTTTTATATTTGTTTCCACAACCAAATGTGAGTAGTGTATGATCTTCTTATGTGTTTCATAATCTTCAAATGTAGGCAAACCATTCCTTATTAGATATTTTCGTAGCCAAGTGCCAACAACAACCACAGAACTTGTTGGATACTCCATGTTATCATCATCTACTCTAGGATGTAACAAATTTTGTTTTGTCTCAACACATCGAGCCAACCAATACTCAGTTTCCTCTTCATTGCCCTTAGGTGCAACAATAGCATACACATGTCCTACAAAAAAAATTATGTAATTCAATAAAGTGTGACATGTATCTAAATCACATAAATTTGTACATGCATACATATATAATTAATTATATATAGATGTACAAAAAAATGGCAATAAAAAAATATTGAAAATAAAAGTACCTTCTTGTACAAGGTTTGAAACACGATCATAGTCATCTGATGCAAATATTTTATTATCATCTTCAATTGTTGTTTCAAGTTGATCTTTTGTTTCTATAGGTGTCAAGGATCTTTGCTTCCATTCTTCAACCCATTATGTATTTTCACATGCTCCCCAATCATCTGTAATACAAAATTGACAAAAACATGCAAGCTCCCTAGTCCATATAGTCCATGTGCTTGCATTTGAACTCTTAAATGAATGCCATTTTGTTGATCCAGTTATTGTCTCACAATCAAGTCGAGTAGGAATATTCTCTTCTTCAACTAACCAAAAGAATCATCGAATTGTAGAGTTCTCACTTGATCCCGTAGATAATTTTTTATTACAGCAATCCACAATTGCACGTGCATCTCTAAATTTGGCTGCATCCTCAAATTTTAGTTGCTCTCTAGCAAGAGCTCTTTTCACACATGCTCCAGCTCCATCATGTTCTCCTTTACCATGTCCAGCTTCAAAAAAACTCCACATATGTTGGATATTGTTTTCTTTATGAGCCCTACATAGCCAATAAAGCATTCTTGCAGTTTTGAATTGGCCTGTACAATTATCTGACCATATGAAATGTTGTGCCATCTAAATTCCTCTTTCTTTTAAACTTTCATAAAATTTTGTGAAACAATACTGCACAAACTCTGAAGAGTGTAACCGGTTATCACTCAAATAGAAATGATCCTCCCTCAAAATTTTTCTATTATCTTCTGTACTATCATCTGCATGTCTGTATACAATATGAACAAATATGGCCACTTGCACTAAATTATAATACTGAGATTGAATTTCCTCTTGTGGAGCAAGAGTATAGTTTTCTGCAAAGTCAACCACTGATAGGATAGTTCCAATTGGAAATGTGTTTTTACATGAACAAAATTGTCCATCAAGCCACCAAGCATATTGGGAGTGTTTGACATATTTGGATACAATATTATCCTTAAAATGATGAATGCATGCACACAAATTTTTTCAGTGACTAACTCACAACGCTTTCCAATTTTTCCATCCTTTAAAGAATATTCAACATTCTTGAATCTTTTCACATCCACTAATTGTTTTCCAAATTCATGTGAAATATTTTCATGCATACATTCTCCTAACAATGAAAAGTTGCCACATCTATTGCATTGTCCAGAAATACATGCTTTTGAATAAAATAAGTATCTAGTAGATGTTTCACAAAACAAACCTGCTACAAACTCCTTAATTGTTTGACGTGGCATATTAATACCACATTCCTGCATAATTTCGTCAGTATGCAAAGTAGAACGTATATATCGAAAAACATCATAATAATAACGAAATTGCACGAGTTTTACAACAACAAGAGATTCGTTGTTTATTAATTTTCACATACCAAGGTTTACATTTCTTGAAAGATCTTTGGCTTATGGTAATATTAAATGGTTCTAACACTAAATCATCTAAGAATTTTTTATATAATTCAATTTGAGTCATGTCTAATAGATGTTTTGGATGAGGATCATGAATTTTAGACCCCACTCATAATTTTAAAACATCTCTAACATTAGATGATACCCTTGTATTATCATGCCAATATTTTTCAATTAAAGATTTGATTTCACTATTTAATATCATGTCATACCTTGGGAGTCTACCACTAAAACTCCAACATTGGTTAATTGGATCTTTTTCAATAGATTCTCTTCTCTTTGCTGCCCTTCTCAAAGTTTTAGGATTTATCTTTAGAATTTCACTTGTCTTACTTATCATTCTTTTATTAGAAGATGATTTATTGACTAAAGCAGTTGTTATAGCTCTTCGTGTTGCATTGCTATCTTTAGATCGACTCTTTTTACCAATAGAATCAATAGCATTAGCAACACTAGATAAAACTTGTTTGATTGATTCATCTTTTTTTGGAGGTTTTACAAAGATGCCTAACTTTTTCATTACTTTTCGCAATCTCCACATCTTCATCAATTGCATCATAAGTTAACATTGAAATCCAAGACTTTTTCTATAAAAAAATATTTAATATAATGTATTTGCATGAGTTCTCATTTGCCTCCAAGAAATCTTACCAGGAAGATTATCTACGACATTTCTTTCAATCTCAAATAAAACATTTTCATTTTCACTCCTAAAAGGGATATCATTCTCATTCAGATCATCAATAGGTGGGTTTGAAGACATACCTGGATTTGTTTCTATAGTCATGTTTTCCATATCATTGAAAGTTAGCTCCGAAGACACACCTGGATTTGTTTCTATAGTCATGTTTTCTATATCATTGAAAGTTGGCTCCAAAGACACACCTGGATTTGTTTCTATAGTCATGTTTTCCATATCATTGAAAGTTGGCTTTAAAGACATACCTAAATTTGTTTGTATAGTCACATTTTCCATTTCTTTGAAAGTTAGGTTTGAAGATATACATGCATTTGTTTCTATAGACACGTTTTCTTCCAAATTCACCATTTCCACATTTGCATCATCTACATTCATCCCATCATTTATAGTCTCTTGAATGTCTTTCTCTTCAATACGCATGGAACTAGATGCTTCAATATTCTTCATCTCTTGAATCCTTGCTCTTCTATCTCTTTGCCTTTTTGCTTCTTTCTCTCTATTTGCTTCAATTTCTTGAGGTGTCATTACCCTCCTTTGTTTTTTTCTTTGACGTTGATTTGATCCCATGATTACCAAACCCTCTTGATAAAATAACAATTGATACTTAATCCAATTTCATAATTGATGTACTTATTTGAAATTTTGAAGTAGAATTAGATGTAGATCCTTTGTTCCATAGATTTTGAAGTAAAAAGTAGATGTAAAAACAAAAACCTTATTTATTTATTCCTCTTGAAAATAGCTCATGCACTTGACTTCACTTCAGAATTATTCATATGATTGACTCCTTTCAAAATTTGAATAGAATATGACCTGTCAAGAGATTCCACAAAACACCTATAAGTAAAAAAATACAGAAATTGTCGCTGTCGCGCTGTACTGATCAGACTTGCAAGTTGCAGGGATACAGTAATAGTATGTTTTTTCCTGATATGGGAAATAACAGGTATAATAGAAACGGGTACCCGTTATAAAAAGGGTACCCGTTCTTAAAAACATAATGGGTACCCGTTATTTTATAAATGGGTACTCATTTTATAACAGGTACCTGTTCTATGAAATTTTAAATCACCGACCGCCTTTTCCCTTCCCTTTGCTTGGGTTTTTGGCTCAGGATAGGCATGGTTGGCTGACCTTGAGCCTTGGACCTACAAGTTTTTTTCTAAGTATAGAACAAGAAGAAACACTGAGTTTACCTATATGGCTAAGGACCTTTTTTTTGAATGTTTTTACGAAATGAAAACCCATTACAGATGACATTGTCTA
The DNA here is from genome assembly GCA_027924645.1 of Cunninghamia lanceolata. NCBI lineage: Eukaryota > Viridiplantae > Streptophyta > Pinopsida > Cupressales > Cupressaceae > Cunninghamia > Cunninghamia lanceolata. Next base: position 1,076,905 of record BSBN01001013.1, on the reverse strand, counting down.
GTTTTTAAATATGTAATTTTTTTTGTTATTGGACATGTTCTTTTTATTATTTAATTTATGAGCAAACTGGTCCAAAAACTTGAAATGACAGGTGTTTGTATTTTTTTAATAACTTTTAATTTTTAATTTTTTTAAAAAAAAATTATATGTCATCAATCTACACATCATTCTTTACACAATGAAAAAAAAAATTAATTTTATGATTTTTTTTGCTCAAATTATGTTGGCCATACATGAGGGGTTTTCAAAAGTAGCAATTAGGCCTAATAAAAAATTAATAAAAAAAAATATTTGGAAAAAAATTATAAAAAAAAAATCCTCATCAAACTTCACTGTACTGCACATCTTTTCCAAAAGGATTTTGAAAAATAATTTAATTTAGGTCAAATTATATTGGCCGTACACGTGCATGGTATGGTTAAAAAAAATGACTTTTAAATAGTGGTTTTTAGAAATGCCTATTGAAAATCAAATTGTATCATCTAGGTATTGAAAAAAATTACATTTTTCAAAACTAGACTCTGAGTACTACATTTTATATTTAGTGACTTTTTTAAAGATTCCATCTCTAAGTGCTTCAAATTTTAAGGTCAAATGTGACAAATTCTAAAAATCAGGGAAAACACTTCCACTTTTTGGCCAAAAAGTGGACCCAACTTCTTGCACTGACGCTCCCCTGAACTTGAAATAACATTTACACCTCATGACAAAGAAATGGTAGATACTGAAGAGCCTATTTTCATTACAGTGAACATAATGGACAGACCTATGCATGGAACACTTATAGACCCTAATTGCATGACTAATGTGGCTACAGAAGATTTCCTTCTTAAACATGATTTGGTGTAAGAATTTTATGAGCCAATGGATTTGAAAATTAAAAAACATAATGGAGATTTAATGAATACATTTGGGAAGATAAGCTTATTAGTTTCGGTATATGATAAAGTTGTGCATCAATTATTTTATGTTATCTCTGTATCCGACCTCTTCTGTGTAAAATTAGGACATCCATGGCTTAAGGCAATGAATGTCATCCCTTCAACTATTCACAAATGTTTAAAATTCCCTTTGCATGGAGAAATATGTATTATCCACCATAGTTCATATAAACCTCCAGCTAAGGACAAGAATTTCACTCTTGATTACTTTTGGCCGCAGCCTAATAGAGACCCTGAGCCACGAAGACACCAATCTTTCTTGCCTCCTTTACAAACAATAAGGGAAGAACACCATGCATTTGAAGATCCCCTTAGAGAAAAGGGAAAATGATAAAATGAAACAAGAATAAAACAAGATATTTATGACTATGATGAAATAATTGGCATGATCGATGTGGATAACGAAAGGTTTCATAATTCACCTTGTCCATGAAGAAACAATATCTATGTTGAGGTTCCTCCCCTATCATCCTTACAAAGATTGGGAGGTATTCATTGACAACAAAACATTCCACTGACACAAATGAGATTTGAACATGGTGCTTCCTCCTCTAATGTGCAAAAACCTATGGAAAAAACATAACACTGCCTTTCAAGAGATAAATAGTAAGACAAGAAGGAATAGACAAGTGAGAGAAAGGAGGAAGAGAAGACAAGATTTTGCCCAACGAAATTCAACTCAACAAGAAAACATTCAACCTAACATTGAAACAAATAATGAAGAGCTTAATGAAGATGAACTTAATGACAATGATCAAAGTTGGGCACTTGTCCCTTATGTCTCACTTTCCTCTAACATTCAGGAGTGAGAAGACAATGATTTTCTCGTCAACAACCTTTAGTATGGTTGTCCTTACAGGTAAGTATTTCTAACCCTTTACCTTTGTGATGTGATTCTACTCGTGATGTGTTATGTGTCAAGTTTAGGCCTCCTAGGATGACCCTTGATTCTCTTGTAAGGTCAACGATACCAAGATGTTGCCTCTGTTATGACCCTTCTTCTATTTGTATCATGATTCTTCTATTGATCTTCTCCTCTATTTTCATTGTTGTGTGTTGTCTTAAGTACATAACGTTGCGGTTGGTGACTTGGGGGCACCCTCCTACATGATTGTCCCTAAGGCACTTGTTCTCCTCTCTTGATTTATTGTTTCCCTTCTTCTAGTGGTTCTACCTAGTCGGGCAGATGATGAAAAATAAATAAGACTGATAAGGACTAAGTGTCCCTTCAGCGAGTAAGCAAGAATGGACCTAGTCCATACATGACAATGGGGTTGATATATATTATCTGATGCTTGGCTAATAGAATCACTTCGTCTGGTATTTTGATGTTGTCTTTATTTGATAACAAACCATAATAATGTTGCTACTCTATGCACTTTGTTTATCTTGGATCTCACCTCGCTTACACTCGATTATGAGATCTTTGTAGTATAGCCCCACGGTTATACTCGGTTTCCAAATTCATAGTGTAACCTCACCTCTTGAAGTGATTATTTTCATGCATTTCTTTTATCATGTGAAGTGATTGTTGTCTTATGAAAAGATTTCTAACCTCTTTCTTGTAGGAAATTGTGTGTTTGTGGGAACATTTGGCAATCGTAAAGTACATGTCACCTTGGGGGAAATGGGCTTTGCGAGACCTCTTGTTCCCTTGTGTGTTTTCTCTCTACCTTATCGTGCTTGATATTGGCACATGATATCAACCACCTTAAGTTGGAGGCATATAAAGGTAAGCTTTCTGATGATTTTGATACTAACGAAGCGTGTTTGTAAGCCCTCTAAGGAGGCAAGATGTTGTATCTTTGAGTGAGTGCACCTCTTTATTTCTATATTGCAATTGAAAAATCCCTCTGCGGAGGTGGGATATCGTGCATATCCTTTTATTCTAATCCCTTTTGAAGAAGGCGAGGATGGTGTATTTCTCAAGGAGATTGCACATCCTCTCATTTTCAAAAAGTCCTCTGAGCAGGTGGGGTGGATCTGAGACTATCCTACCCTTAAGCATGTCTTTGGTGGTTGTTGTGGCAAAGCACAACTATCAGGTGTGCTTGTAATGTGCCTAAGATGGTAGAGAACCTAGCAATAGGTTTCTTCCATCGCCTTGTTTGATGTGGATTCTCTGTGTCTTCCATGTGTTTTCCCCTGTGGGGTATGTGCAGGATCATGATGGGCAAAACTATACCTCTAAGTGGCAATGAAAATACAAAAAATCAAACTTAATCAAGTTCATGTGAAAATTTGAATGGATTATCTACACAATTTGAAAAAGATGTAAGAATGAAATTTGTAGAGAATTGAATCTAGTTTATGAGCTACTAAATTTTTTTTAAAAAAAACTAAATTTACTTACTGAAAAATGAACATTTCAATGAACAACTATTAAATTTTTCAGAAAAAAATAAAAAGTGGGTGTCTATCCAGACAAGCTAACTATGAGCAAAAATATATATATATATTTTTGAAACTTTCAAAATAAGTAGAGGACTCATGCTCGGATGTGACACATATTTTTTTGAATTTTTTTTCCAATAAAATAATTAGTTATGATTTTTTTACTGTGACTTTTTTTAAAAACTAAAGAGTAATTGTCCAACCAACCTAACTCGATAAAAAAAAATTGAAATTCAATTTTTTTTTAACCTATAGCCAATGGAGCATAGAGTGTGACGCATCTTTCAGATCTGAAAAGGGTGATACAATTTGAAAGTTATTGATGTTTTCCAATCAGTGTATCCATCAGGATTGCAGACAAACACTATATAGAAAATTATTAATAATTATTTAATAAAATGATAATCAAGAAAATCTTATATTTTTAGAAAGAGGACAATTTCCTCTATAAACCCTTTTCGTTTTATCAATTTTGCATAAAAAAAGTTGTCAGCACAAAGGGTGAAGTTTGAAGAAGAGAGTGAAACCTGTAAAAATGTTAGAATTGAGGGAAAGTCAACTATGACAGCCCCAAGCCTACATACAAGGCAAAAGTGAAGTAAAATGGATATCTGTTATTAATGGATATATCCATTTTGCTTTGGTAAAATACCATTTTTTCTTTTTTATGTTTTACAAAACTGATATCCATTTTAGGTTGCCCAAAACATATATTCATTTTGTTGGAAAGAGACACTGTGTAGCTTCATAAGTATTGTCATTGATGGAAACAAAATCTATCCCACATCCCAGTACATAATATGCCTATACCAAAAGTTAGATTGAAGATTGTTTTGGTCTAGTGGACAAGAACAGAGTATGTAACATGGTCCGACAATCAGGTCCGGATCTTTCAGATGGTGTAACTCAGTAAGTTACGAAATTGGACAAGTCAAGAGGGGTATCATGACTATTGTATTCCAAAGATTTAGCCTCCGGTGATAAAGCTTGAAAAAGATATGAGCATCTGAGTGTTGGGTTCTAGTCAGGTAGAGCAGACAGAGGAAGAACTGACCCACAGAGTATTAGACTTCAATCCAAAAGTGTAAAAGGTGTTGATAAAGCAATTTGTGGCATTATACATTATTGGCTGACATAATTATTGACTTCTATGCCTAAGTTTTTGATGTGCATCATTAATCAAGCATGGATTCAGCCAACATATCAATAACTTGCAAATATCTGAAGTGTTCTTGTTGTTGACTAAGAAGTTGAAGGAAATTCTTAATGCGGATATATATATTCGATAGATTCAAGCTTGTGGTAGTGAGAGAGTAATGATTCAAGAAAAAAGGTGGGAAGAAAAGAAAAGATAAGTGTGTGGACAACAATTCAAGTCTAGAATGTGAAAGAATAATAACACTGAGTAGAGGAAGAATGAAATGCGTCAGATCAGTATTTTGAGCCTAACCGAAACTAAACTCTTGCATATGTAGATGCTTCTCATCAGTTCAAATACTTGGATATCTTTTGTAAGTTCTGTAGATAGTAAGTCTCTTGTAGGCAGTGTGCCTCTTGTGAGTAGTGTGCTCGGGCAGTGAGCCCTAATTGGCAAGTGCCATTTTGTACTCTTTTATTCTTTTAACAGAGAATACAATCTAGGGTTAGTCACCCCATGATTTTTCCCTTAACAGGGTTTCCACATAAAAATCCTTGTGTTGTATGTGTTAATTTCACTTCTGTTCTTATGGTTGCATATGCTTTCCTGTTTTGATAAATCACTGAATAATGAGATAAGAAAAGAAAGTAAAAGTAAGGAAATTTTGAGATAACTGATTCACCACCCCTCTTAGTTATCTGCCTTGTTTACAACAATTGGTATCAGAGATAAGTTCCTTAGAAAAAGTCTAACAGCTTGAGGAAGATCTGGAAATCTCAATGGATGCATATGGTATGAAAGAACAACTACAATCTGCCTTGGATGATCTTGAACAATCCTTGTCTGAAGTCAATACCTTGAGAGAGCAACTTAAGGAGGCTGATGATTTCATCAATGAGCTGAAAGAAAAACTCAGTATTTCCATGAAAAAAAGAAAGGAACTTCTTTAGAAGTTGGCAGATCAAAATGAAACCAATAATACTGATGAGGATCTAAATGAGAAAACTAAGCTATGTGAGAAATTGTCAAAAGAATTCATTATGATAAGACATGAAATGAAATCAGGGGTTATAAAATTCAGCCAAGAAATTGAAGAGAAGAGAAATACTGAAGATAACCTAAAATAATCCCTTGTGGAGAAAATAGAGGACTACCACAAAATGGACAGAATAATCAGACATCTTGAATTTGATCTTGAAGAAGCCAGATACAATGAAGAACAACTTGAGAGTCAGATTGACACTCTTAAACAAGATATTCAATCTGCAAATGAATACAAAGAAAAATTCAAGATAAGCTCAGCCCAACTTGACGTTCTTCTTGAAAGTCAAAAAGGGGTAGATGATAAACGTGGCTTGGGATATGAGAAAGCTGAAAGCTCTGGATCTAGTCAAAAGAACTTTGGATCAGGAAGTCAAAGAAACAGGCCTAGAAGACCTCTGATAAGGCAACCAAATGCCCAAAGATATCCATCTTTCAATGGATATTGTTTTAATTGCAACAATTTCGGTCATAAAGCAACTTAGTGTAGGAACATAATGAATTAGAACAATTCACCCTTCTCCAGTCAATGCTTTAGTTGCAAAAGGTATGGCCACAAATCTCATGAATGCAAAAATATGTAAATGAACAATTCTTTCAATGGTAGATGCTTTACATGCAATAGAATGGGGCATATGGCTAATCAATGCAGATCAAGAGGATATCAATCAAATAAGCAAGGAAATGTTGTGTGTTACAATTGCAATAAATCAGGTCATATAGCTAGATTCTGCAGAAGCAAAAATCATGATGGAAAAGGTCGGGTGAAACATGATCAGAAACAAGACAAAGGCAAAGGTAAAGTGAATGCGGATGAGATTCAGAAGGAGATGAGCAAGACTTGGGTAAAGAAGAATGTGATGAACATTGGTGATGGATCCACACCAGAATCCGGTGCTGATAATCCCTCCACAAATTAAAAAGTGAGTTCTAGCTCAGGGGGAGCTACAGACAAAATCATTTTCCCCCAGCCAGTCTATAAGTGCCTAAATTCGGCACATTAAGTAAACATCTAATGTTGCAAACTAAAGGGTTCTTAGAAAATCCTCCAAAGAACCTTTAGTTAGAATGTGAGAGGTCCGCATGAAGTTTCACAAGGTCTATGATCACTTGAGTAGATCCGGTTCTGGCAACTATCCAGTATTATCAGAGCAATACAAATTGATCTGGTATGATCTGCAAATACAATATTTCAATCTACGGATCCAGAGGAAAGTCTTTAAGACACATGGGTGCTATCAACACACTAAGGTACTAGTTTGAAAATCTGCAAGGTGATTCATGAAAAGCTCACTTGAGAAGCAGGGTAACCGGATGACTTAAAAGTTTGCACATTTATTACAAAAGGGAATTAGGTTTTGTGCAAGGATAAAAGGGCTTTTTCACTCATTATTTACACACTTGCACTCACGGAGAAGAAAGAAGATCTCTGAAGAGAGATCCTCTAGTTTACTCAAGTTCAAACTAAAAATTGAATTCAAATGGAAAATCGCTCTGGCATCTTCCTCAAACCCTAAAGCGTGAAAAGGTACTTCCCTTATGGAAATTCTCTCTAGATTTCTTTAATGGCTACTCCAATGGTTATTAATATCTGTGAAAGTCTAAGACCAAAATTCAAGAAACACCCTTACAAGTCTCTAGAAGTTAATCCTTTGGGTGTTTTCCAGTATTCCGCACGATGTCTTGCATGTAGAAGATATTAGGGTTTATATCCATGCAAACATCAAAGATTTTGGAGACTCAAAATTGATCAGCATCTATCAAAAACAATTAATAGATGAGAATTTTGAAATTAGACCTAAATTCAACACCCTAAGAGACAAACACTTCCAACATTGCATACATTTTCCATCTTTTGTAGAAGATAAATGGGTCTTGTATGTTCTAAGTAGGATGCATGATAATTTTATGTGGCTAATGAGGCCATTCAAGATAACCAAAGATACCATCAGGACAGTGACCAGATTACACTCAACAGGTGGTTTACCCGCACTCATATCTGTAAAGAACCAAACGGTAACTGAAGCCACCGGGTCAAAATTTGACAAGAGAGCAATGACTATAGATGACATCGGGAATCCAAATGTCAAGTTTGCCTCAATGATAATTGGCTACAAAATCTACCACTCAAGCAAGGAAAATTTTGTGTCTGGTATAGCAATCTATGCTACATATCGAATGCTAAAGGAAAATGCAGATTATGATCTGTGTGAGCTTCTATTGAGTCAACTGATAGAAAACTTGCAAAAGATCAAGAAAGATAAGAAAAACTCTTTCAAATATGGCAGCTTAATATTATGTCTATTTTTCTACTTTATGAATGAGCTACTCAGATCAAAGGGTTGGCTTTGGCAAAATGATAAACCCACTACAATTCAAATCAGAGATTACATGTATGGACTTGGTGATGCTCAAGCCCAAAACTCAGCTCTCTGGGGTTACTTCAAGAATTTTTAGAGCATGATGCAAGCCAGAGAGAGAATACCACAATCAATAGTTGAGAAATACAAAGACACAGTTTGCTTCATGGTTAACACTAATCAATGCCTAATGGAGGCAGTTGAGCCAAGAACTACGTGGATAATGCCCATGGGATATGAAGTCAATGAAAACATCTTGGAGGTACATGTTCAACACTTGCTGAGCCAACCTAAAGACACTGAAGCAGAAAGGTTTGGCACCTTTAAAGAGCTAAGCATAAAAATACATGTTGAATTAAGGCAGCCTGAGATAAAGAGAAAAGTAAGAAAGGAATTTGAAGAATTTGCCAAAAGATTTGGCATATCAAAGGAGGCAGTAGATGTAAATAGAGAGAAAATAGAGAAGACAGAAAAAGAAAGACAAGAAGCAAGGAAAGAAAGTGTTCCGGTACAAGCCTCTTCCCGGACTAGATCTTCCAAGAGTTCTGTTCTTGCCACTCCTAAAAGCTCAAAGACTACCAAACCAGAAGTCAAGCCATCCAGGAAAGGAGAAAAGAGAATGAAGACCAAAGCCACAAGGACATATATGAGCCAAAAGGATGATGAAGAGACAGAATCAGATGAGGAAATTAGGAAAATGAAGAAGAAAAGAACGTCAGGAAAGTCCTCTGGTAATAGAAATGAGGAAGAAAAAATAGAGGAATTTATTGAAAAATCCACTCTATCAATTGAAGACATCATCAAAGCCATCATTGTAGATGGAAACCTGCAGCCAGCAATGGAATTTTATGATGAATACAATGATGATGATAAGAGAATACTTGAAGAGGCAACTGTCAGGTATTTAAACATTTACAACAAAGATTTCATTGAAATTATTTCATTAATACCTAAGAGCCTAGAAGAAGTACTAGAGATGAGAAAAGAGAATGCCAAGGCAAAAGATTTGGACATCTAGGAGCAAATTGTAATGCCCCCTCATTTTTGGTTTCGACAGTTGATAGTTTTTCTATTGCATTTAGATAGTTTTGAGACATTTGAGTTGTTAGACTTATGGTTTATGCTTATTACGTTCATGATGGACTATGGTTGACTAATGTGGTTATTGACATGTGTTATGAGTAGTATGAAGACATTATTGTTATTACAGTTTATGATGTATTTTGACATGATTAGTTGTTGGTTAATTGATTATGCAGAATAATGTTACTATGCTTTTTAGATTGAATGTTATCTGATTGTTAGCTAGAAATGTTTATGTTTATTTCTATGCTTGAGAGTAGGGACGGTGTAGTATTGCTCGTTCGAGCACCCTACTACACTGTGATTCCCTGACTCCGTGTGTCTGATATATTTGCATATGTTCGTATACAACCTATCGTTTTGATGTAGGTTGCAGGTGTCAGACATCGACTCCACCAGACTTAGCAGGTCTGAGTGTGCCCTTACACCAATGGATCATGCTGATGGGAGATAACATGGGGTTTTCCTTGGTCAGTCTCTATTTTCAGTCTATGGTTGTGGGTCTTGATGTCACTATGGGATTCTTGTCTCAGTTTTGGTCGTCATGTGGTTGTAGAGGTATTGTTGAGTTTTGCTTATTAACCCAATGTATATTTTGGGAATGCATTAATTATTATATTAATAATGTTATTAATACGTCAAATATATTAGTATTTTATTTAGTCATAAATTATTAAGGAAATTTGGAATATTATTTAAGTAAATTTCAATAAAGATTAAACTAATTATTTTAATCTTTTTATAAAGATTGATTCATGATTATGTAACATTGTGTTAATAAAATAGTATATAGTAAATTATAGAATAATATTAGTTAATAATTTAATTCTTGTTAGTTGTCGAATAAGTTTTTAATTTTGGGGAATCTCCAAGAAAAGTAAAAAAAATTATTGGCTTCAAAGTAGTGTAACGGAATTATGATAGTGGACATTTATGACTCTTGGCTATTTTTTCTTCAATGGTTTTTATTTTATTTTGAGGGAATTGTTCTGAGGAAGGAGACAAAAATTGGGGGAAGAAATTGTCACGAGAAATAGAGGAAGAACTTGAGGAAGCTGAAGGAATTTGCAGCCTGGGATCAAAATTCCAGGTAGCTTACTTGTATTAGCCATATTAGTTTAAATTTCTAGTTAAATCTCTGGTGTGTATTTGAAAGTGTCTCTTTAGTCCAGTGAGCTCTTTGTCTTCCTATCACCATTCGAAGTTTCCAAATAACTTTGTATTTGATAGTTTGCATTTCCATTCTTGAGAAATTTAGGATTCTCGTCTTTTGTTTTGTTGAAGCCTCAGTGATCCATATGTAAAATCTGCAAACTTTTTTTTATCAAACTAATAGATCATGAGAATCCATTGCTACTCTCAATTTCGTTAAATTGCTTAACCAGCATTGCATCTTTGAAATCCATTGCCTGAAAATGAGATTTTAAGCCATAATTTGAATGAAGATTAAATGGAATGCTATCAAAACTTTACCTCTGGTTGGTATTCACCTCCTATTTCTTTTATCTGCTAGACTTTATCGTACTACCTTGGGTCAATTTCTACCAAAATTCAAAACTACAATCTTCTACCTTATCCAGCTACCGCCATACGACCGTACCATATGCAAGTCTTTGAATCTTTCAGACAGATAAGAAAATGCTTAAAACTGAAGATTTATGGTGTTAACCTAAATTTTATCTCAAGATTTGCTTTTACCTTTGTTCCCTCTCCCACATGGCCATACAACTGGTCATACGCCGCTGGTTGGGTGAAAGTGTTTGCCTGAGGTTTTCCATTTTCCTCTGCTGCTAGTCGTTCACTCCTCATCATTTGACCTACATTCTCTTTTGATTTTAATCTCTTTAAAAACTCTGGAAAATTCTTAGACCTATTATCTCTGAATTCTTCTTCCATTCCATAATTTCCCTTGGAAGCCATTTTTTCCTTGAAAATCACTTTCTGGTAATGACCTCTAAGAAGATTTCATCATCAATATATTGAATTCTTTTTTGTTTAGCAATAGTTTATAGAAACTAAAATTTATTTTGCCTAAAGAAAAAAACCCTTATGCTGAGATTCACCCTGTACCTCTGAAATATGTATTGGCATCTTTCTCTCATGGCTTTTCCTGGTAGACTATTCTCCATTTTTGCTAAAAAACCTCAGAAGTCTTCTTCCAAATTTTTTCTTCTCTCTGGTCCTCTTTTCCATTATTTCTCCTTTGCAAGCCATTATTCCTTTGAAAATATTTTCAAGTAATGATTTCTAAGTAATATTCATTATCTATATAATGAATTTCTCTTTTTTAGCAATAGTTTATTAAAATTGAAATCAATTTAGAATGTATGCAAATGTAAGCTAAGAATTAGAAAATATTTCTATTTGAAACTCCTTGATCAACTAATAAATCTTGCTTTGTGATTATTTTTAGTTCAATTGTTAATTTGACTTACTTTTAATCAACTCATTAATTGGCAATAGAGATAAAGATAATATTAGTTTATCTCATAAAATATTAGGATAGACTTGCAATATTTTAAATTAATTTTAATTAGAATAAAGTTGATTTAGTAGATGCAAAGTTTTAAATGAATGTTTAACAAACTTGCCTAAATGATCATTATTTTGAGTTAGTTAACAATTGTTAAAAAGAATTTAATTTTCTTGTAGAAATTAAAAAAAAAAAAAGGATGAACTATTGATTAGTGTAACTTATATATATTTATTAGGATAGATTTGTAATATTTTATCCTATAGAAGAATTGTAACTTATAGATTTGTAATATTTTATCCTAAATGATCATTATTTTGAGTTAGTTAACAATTGTTAAAAAGAATTTAATTTTCTTGTAGAAATTTTAAAAAAAAAGGATGAACTATTGATTAGTGTAACTTATATATATTTATTAGGATAGATTTGTAATATTTATTGAAATAGAGTAGGAGGCTTGGCAAATAAGTTTATTTAGAAAGTTGCTATATTAGATACTCCATGAATGTTTAGTAAATATTGCCTAAGTGAATATCACTTTGAGTTAATAAATTGTTATCTAGATTTTCTATCAACTTTTTAGGAATAAAATTTAGTGAACTCATATTTGTGTTAGAATAGATTTGAAATATTCTATTTAGAATAAAATTTAATTAATAGATGTATGTTTGTCAAAAGAATTAAATTAGAAGTATTAATAGGTTATAATGGTAATGCTAGTGAATAAATAAATGATGAATGGTATTATTATTCTAGAATTAAATATATTGAGTTAAATATTAGTTATACTCATTTTATCTTATTTAAATTTGTTTAGTTATGATTTAGTAATATACTATCTTGTGGTACATTGATTTTAATAAATAAATAATAAATTAGAGATTTATTGTGAATTGAGTTATTATGGTAATAGTTAAACAAATATTAGATGAAATTATAATTCTAGAATGAAATAATATTTGGATTTTGTTTAAAAGAAAGTGAAAACCTTATAGTGCTTTCTGGTTTAAATTGTTCAATGGTGTTATGTTGAGTTAATTTTAAATATGGTCTTGCTTGAAATTTCATTGTTTGTTAATAGCGTCAAGTAGTAATGATGTAATTGGTTTATTATATTATTTTTTGGTTTTGAGTCATATTGTGCTAATTAAGTGTCTAGTCGTTTAAATCTTCAATTTTCCATATCAGGAAATGGACGTATTAATAGTGGTATGGTGTTTCATTTTATCCAACTCCAGAGGTTAGGCTACTTGGGTTCCAGTACATCATTGAGTAATATCATTTAAATGTTTTATTTGATTTGAGATTTTGAAGTGGATAGGTGAAGTTTTGTGGTTGATGTTTTGGATTTAAAATTGTCTATGTAATGCTTTGGTTTGCAAAAAGATAGATGCTTTATAGTCCCTTGTCCATGCATGTTATTTATTGGTTTCTAAATGTTGGTTAGGGGTGGCTACTTACCTATATGAGAGTGACTTTCATGGTGGGGCCGGTGCCCAAAGTGGCTGCCTGGATAACCCCATGGAAGTTGTAATCAAGTGATAACTTAATAATTTATCTAGGTGGGTTGGGTAGTAATTCACATAACAAGATAAGTATGATGCCTCACCCATGCCTTAAGTGCTCTCATAAGCTAAGGATGGGATGAGAAGGCCTGGTTGGCAAGGTTGACCTCCTTGTCTCCATGAGAGGATGTGTCGGCTCCGCATGTGTCACCCTATGGAGTCAGTACCTAGTGAGAGGCTGCCAGGGTAACCATAGATGGGGGCCAGTTTCTAGTGAGGGATAGCCTAGATAACCCATGCTAGGAACATGAGATGACACTCTCCCTACTGCAATCTAGTTACTTCCTCTTTATCTTTTGTTGATACCCCTGGAGTATTATCTTGTCTTGTTGATTTGTGTTGTCTTGATAATCTGTTTTGTCTGTGTCAAGTTTGTATCTGCTTGCTTGTATCCCTTGACTTAGTGGAATCATATTGTTATCTCCTAGCTCGAAGGGGTGGACCTCAAGGTTCCACATGGTTGGGTGGAAGAGCTTAATCCATTGGTTTTCTTGGTCGACCCAGTTTGTGATCAATGCAGAAGTGTTCCCAGTTCCTGATTTGTATTTGCATTCCCAAAGCTATGTTTTACTTTCCAAAATTGTATAATCTTGTTATATATTGTAAACCAAGGTGATCAGTCATGAACCTTGTAATCTTGTAATCTTGTAACTATTCATATTTGCAAATGAATGATGTAATCCTCTTCTATTGTATCACAATGCATATTACTTGTATTGTTAAAGATTTATGTTTATCTAATGCAGTTATGTTGCATAAAGGTGTTAGCTATTTATTTTATTTAAATGTTGTAAATAATGTCAACTTTATCTAATGTTAATGCATTTACTTGCTTTAAAAAAAATATTGCTATAATTTTAGCACCTGTTAGCCTAACTCTCTAGGGTTGCATGACAGGGCATCACATAGATAGTGATTCAGTTATGTCCTTCTATCACTCTAAAGCAAATGAACATGATTTTCAAGGACAGTAAAGATGAGTTCCGGAGCAAGGCAAGAATGAATAAGCTCATGCTTGGAGAAACTGACCAAATAGGAAATGAAACAAAAGAAATTCTCTTGAATGCCTTAAAGAGATTTAATCTTCCTATTGTAGAGGAAACAGATGAAGAGCCTTCTACCATGGATGTTGAAGGATTAAAAGTAATCAATGAAGAATTCTCTGACAAGGATATCGAAGGATTAAAGAAAATAGATGAAGAGAAATATGAGGACTTAGACTCCTCTGTTCTGAAAGAGGAAGTTCACAAAGCAGAAAACATTGGTAATATTACTCCTCCAGATCCCACAGTTGCCAAAACAATTCTTCTAGGCACTGAAGAAGAAGAGGAAGGAAGAAAAGAAGAGAAAGAGAATCAAGAGAAAGAGGAAAAGGCAAAAGAAGGACAAGCAAAAAAGGATGGTGATGACACATCCAAACCAGTTAGTCCTGACATTTCTAAAGGAAAGAAGTCTGAATCTCCAGCAAGAGACACTGCAGAGACAATGTAGAATTTCTTGGACAAAGAAATGATGGAGCTGGATGAACTTGAGTTGATTCAAGGGCCATTGAATTTGGACTCTCTTTCTCTGGTTCAGATAATGAAGATATCATCTTTTGCTCGGGCCAAAGAAAAAGAAAAACTTCTAAAATCTCACATGGAGGATAGTGAACTGCTGAAGATTGCATTTGGTGTATTAGATAAGATCATGCCCACATACCAAAAAGATGCATCTTCATCTCCATCCGGTAACTTGAAAAACTTGGTTAATTCTGTCAATTCTCACTTTGAATCTTTAGAAAAATCAGCAGAAACTAAGGTTCGAAAAGAGTTCTTGAGAAAGCGATTTAGTGAAGTACAAGGACTAATTGCTAATGATAGAAGAACCTTGGGCATTGGCACAAAGAGTCTTGAAAATGCTCTTAAGGATGGTGGGGACATATACAAATTTTGTTTAACTTGGCCCAAAGTGACAGAGGACATTAAGAAGAAAGTGAAAGAACAAGAAGGAAAAATGTCAAGTTTATCTCAGAATTTTGATCCCCTCACTACCTCTCTAGTGAATCATGAATGTCAAGCTATTGCTATAATAAATGAAGTAAAATAACTAGTTAAAGAGAAAAAGAACATAATGGATAGAATGGGTGAGCTCAGAGGGATAATCATCCCTAAGTTAGAGGAAATGCATGATGCCTTGATAGATGCTCAAAGTACAGCCCGGAACAATCTAACAGACTTAAATAGGGTAGAAGCATATGCATTTTTGTTAAGTGGACACATCTCTATTTTAGATAGAATGAAGAGGAGTTGGGCCACATAAACTATACAGTTGAAGACAACCTTTGTGGATATACTTAAGTATATGTAAGTATAACATATGATTTGTATATACATATGCGGCCATGTATATAATAGTTTTTGCACAATTTTGTATGCAGGTTCCACCATTGGCCATTGATGTCAAAGGGGGAGTGAAGAGTAGTGAAAAATGAGGAATCTAACAAAGGGGGAGCTCAAGTAAAGCAATGTAAAGAAACAGAACACAAGCAAAGGGGGAGTTACTGTGACACTTAGTCATTTTTCACTAAGTGTTGCCATCAATGCCAAAGGGGGAGATTGTTGGCAAGAGACACTATGTGGCTTCATAAGTGTTGTCATTGATGGCAACAAAGTCTATCCCACACATCCGCAGTACATAATATGCCTATACCGGAAGTTAGATTGAAGATTGTTTTGGTCTGGTGGACAAGAACAGAGTATGTAACATGGTCCAACAATCAGGTCTGGATCTCTTAGATAATGTAGCTTAGTAAGTTACGGACTTGGACAAGTCAAGAGGGGTATCATGACTATTGTATTCCAGATATTTAGCCTCCAGTGATAAAGTTTGAAAAAGATATGAGCATCTGAGTGTTGGGTTCCAGTCAGGCAGAGCAGACAGAGGAAGAACTAACCAACATAGTATCAAACTTCAATCCAAAAATGTAAAAAGTGTTGATCAAGCAATTTGTGGCATTACACATTATTGGTCAACATAATTAATGACTTCTATGCCTATGTTTTGGATGTGCATCATTAATCACGCATGGATTTAGTGGACAGATCAATAACTTGCAAATATCTCAAGTGTTCTTGTTGCCAATTAAGAAGTTGAAGGAAATTCTTAATACGGATATATATCTGATAGATTCAAGCTTGTGGTAGTGAGAGAGTAATGATTAAAGAAAAAAGGTGCGAAGAAAAGCAGAGATAAGTGTGTGGACAACAATTCAACTCCAGAATGTGACAGAATAATAACACTGAGCATAGGAAGAATGAAATGCATCAGATCAGTATTTTAAGCCTAATCAAAGCTGATCTCTTTTATATGTAGATGCTTCTCATCAGTTCAAATACTTGGATATCTTCTATAAGTTTTGTAGACAGTGATTCTCTTATAGCCAGTGTTCCTCTTGTGAGTAGTGTGCTCAGGCAGTGAGCCCTAATTGGCAAGTGCCATTTTGTACTCTTTTATTTTTTTAACAGAGAATACAATCTCGGGTTAGTCACCACATGGTTTTTCCCTTAACAGGATTTCCACGTAAAAATCCTTGTGTTGTGTGTGTAAATTTCACTTCTGTTCTTATGGTTGCATATGCTTTCATGTTTTGATATATCATTGAATAATGAGATAAGAAAAGAAAGTAAAAGTAAGGAAATTTTGAGATAATTGATTCATCCCCCCTCTCAGTTATTTGCCTTGTTTCCAACACGTTTTGGTTTCCCAAAATGGATATCCATTTTTCTTTACCCTATATGTTACTCTCTCTCTCTCTCTCTCTAAAGGTGGTCTATCGATATCCCGCAATGGTCATAAGAATTCATCTTTAGCTTTGTGTAAAATGCTAAAAAGGTGGTCTATCGATATCCCGCCATATTCTTATGACCATTGCATCTGATTTCATCTATGATCGAAAAGGCTTGTCTATTTTCTAAGTTTTGTAAAGAGCATTGATAACAAAATTGTAATGTCCATTTTTAGATCCATTTTCTGCATTTCCTATAATCACAGTAATCTATGAAATCACATTTTTTTAGGCATTCTATCAAATAGTTAGCAATGTCTTGTCTATGTTTCCATAGTTTTTATAAATATTTACTAGAAAGTTACCAAATATAAATATTTGCTAATTTAATAGTTAGCAATGTCTTGTCTATGTTTCCCCCTATCATTAATAGAGAGATAGAGAGAGAGTTTAGGGGTCAAGGAACTTAGGGGTATTATTTAGGGTTGCTCAAGTTTAGGGGTTAGGGTTTAGGGGTTTAGGATTTAGAAAGAGATAGAGAGAGGGGACCAATAGATATTGGGAGAGATAGAGGAGACAGAGGGGAGAGATAGGGAGATAGAGAGTGAGATTGAAAGATAGATAGTGTTTAGGGTTTAGGGGTTTGGGGTTTATGGTTTATGGGCATTATTTAGGGTTTAGGGAGAGAGAGAGAGGAGATAGATAAGGAGAGATAGAGGAGAAAGAAGGGAGAGATAGGGGTGATAGAGAGTGAGTGAGACGTCTAGAGAGACAGGGAGATAAGGGAGAGATAGGGAGATTGAGGTTTAGGGTTGCTTGAGTTTAGGGTTTAGGGGTTAGGGGTTATTATTTAGGGGCATTATTTAGGGTTTAGGGGTTTAGAGAGAGAGAGGGAGAGAGAGACTACTTTTGACATGCAACCCTAAACTCCTAAACCCTAAATAATGCCCCTAAACCCTAAACCTGAGAAACCTTAAGCCTCTAAACCCTAAATAATTCCCCTAAACCCTAACCCCTAATCCCAAGAAACCCTAAATCTCTATCTTTCTATCTTTGTCATCCCTGTACCTCTCAATCTCTCTCTGTAAACTTGAGCAACCCTAAATAATGCCCCTAAACCATAAATCTCTCTCTCTCACTCCCTCACTTCCTCCCTCCCTCCCTTCCACCCTCTTTCTCTCCCTCTCTCTCATTGTAGCTCTCCCTCTCTCTCTCTGAGAGGGAGAGAGAGATAGGGAGATAGGGAGAAAGTGATATATAGGGAGAGAGAGAGAGATAGAAAGAGAGTCATAGTTTTCTTTTTTCCATTTTCCTTCATTGCTAAGGGAGAGGGAGAGATAGGGAAATAGAGGAATGATAAGGGAGAAGGAGGTAAGAGATATGGAGATAGTGAGAGATAGATAGGTAGAAAGAGAGGAGACAAATAGGGAGAGATAGAGGAGAAAGAGGGGAGAGATAGGGTGATAGAGAGCACGAGTGAGATGTCTAGAGAGATAGGGAGATAAGGGAGAGAAAGGAAGATAGAGGTTTGGGATTACTCAAGTTTAGGGTTTACGGGTTACAATTTAGGGGCATTATTTAGGGTTTAGCGGTTTAGAGAGAGAGATTACTTTTGACATGCAACCCTAAACCCTAAACCCAAGCAACCCTAAGTTTCCCTAAACCCTAAACCCGAGCAACCCTAAGCCTCTAAACCCTAAATAATTCCCCTAAACCCTAACCCTAAACCCAAGAAACCCTAAATCTCTATCTCTCTATCTTTATCATCCCTCTAACTCTAAATCTCTCTTTCTAAACTTGTGCAACCCTAAATAATGCCCCTAAACCCTAAACCCAAGCAACCCTAAACCTTTATCTCCCTATCTCTATCATCCCCCTACCTCCCAATCTCTCTACCCATGTCTTTGACCATGTCCATCACTCTATATCTCCCTATCTCTCCCCTTGGAGTCCTCTAGATATCTCCCTATCAGTCCTCTCTCCCTAAACCCTAAACCTCCAAACCTTAATATCCAAATAATGTCCCTAATCTCTAAACACTAAACCCTAAACTTGAGTAACCCGAAACCGAAAAGCACAAAACCCCAAACACCTAAACCCTAATCCTAAGAAACCCTAAAACTCTATCTACCTATCTCTCCCCTATCTACCTATCTCTATCATCCCTCTACCTCTCAGCCTCTATCATATAACCTAGTTTTTGCATTAGCTAGGGTTTGTAGCTAAATTCTTGTTTCAGATTTTACTGCTATTTGAAATACTCATTTAGGACTAATTTCTAATTCTAGTGTCTCATCATAGTGTCTTTATTTCAAAATTTCATGTCTAGGGTTTGAAAACCTTGCATTTTCACTAGAAATGAAGAAAGAGGATCAAAGGCCTATGAAGAAGCTTGAAAAAACTTGTGAAGAAGAGAAAAGCATACTCCAACTTTCCAACTTGGAAAATAATGAAGAGGTGAGGGGTATTAATAGGTTTGAAGAAGGGATGAGAAGTGAAGAAGGAGAGTTAACTCAATTTGATTGGAGAGTTAACTAAAACTTAGAAGACACAAGAGTGATCTAGGCTAAAATTAGAGTGATCTACCCAGTAAAAGATTCTCACTCAACAACTGAAGAAATATGAATGCACAAGAATGCATGAATTGTTAACTAAAGGTGAAATAGAGCTAATTATGCATGTGCGGGTGCATGAAATAGTTAGCTCTATATTTCGCATGAAAATCCATGCAAACAGGAAGGGTGAAAACAAAGCTATTTTGAGTTAGAAACTCAAGTTTTTATGGCTGAAAACACAAGGTCGACCATGGTAGAGGAGATGAAAGGAGGGGATCTACCTTTTGAAATAGGTCAGTCATGTGTGAAAATCCAAATCTCCACTTGCAAAAGTAGGATCTCCTTGGGGAGATCTGGAAATAATAGGGGAAGATTTGGATTGGTTGAGTAAAATTGAAAACTAAAAGTTGGAGATGGATAGGGGAGACCTCTAGAAGGCTTCTAGGGGTAGGAATGGATTAAAAACACTAGGGAAAGGTGAAAACACACCTACAAGATGCATATAAGGCTTAGGAACAAAGTCACAAGAACAAGAAACACAAATCGACAAGTGTCAAAAAGTGTCGAAAAGCAAGAAGAGTGAAGAGAGTAAATGACAAAGGAGAAACAACACAAGGAAGAAGAAAAGACACATCACAAAGAGAACTGCTTCTAAGAGGATGTTATTTCATGCTTATATGTACATGACAAGGATGTGACTAATCATAGGGGTCCTTGTGGAGGTTGTGTGATTTTGGTGCTTATAGTTACCATCATAAGTACATAGTTGTTGTGCTCAATTTGTCTTATATGGTGTACAAAAGTGATCCAAACCTTGAGCCATGAGTAAGAATATTTTTATCCATGCCATGTAGATAGGAATGGTCTAAATCTCTTAGGATCTTTGTCCTCTTTGACTATGTCATGCATGTAATCTTGTCCCTCAAACTAAACTACACCATGACCTTATCCTCTAATTTTGAATCATATTTTCAATTCCCGAGGCCAAACTTTCAAAATGTGATTATTAGTTTGTCAATTTGCACACCAAAACACCTAAAATTAAACATATAAGATCTTATATTATAAGCAGCCCAAGTACATTAGCAGTCATCAAAGAATAATGTCACAAAATTAGAAATTCTTAAAACACAAAACATTTTAAAATCCACAACAATAATGAAAACCATTGAAATATTCTACTAATAAAGATAAAACATTGAAAAATATTATTAGTTTAATTAATGTGAATGTACTTTATATTTAATCTACTTTAAAGACAAAAGTAGTTTAAAATTTTCCTGTGAGGTACCATCATAAGTACATAGTTGTAGTGCTCAATTTGTCTTATTTGGTGCACAAAAGTGATCCAAACCTTAAGCCATGAGTAAGAATATCTTTATCCATGCCATATAGATAGGACTAATTTTAATCCCTTAGGACCTTTGCCCTCTTGGACTATGGTATGCATGTAATCTTGTCCCTCGAACTAAACTACACCATGACCTTGTCATCTCATTTTGAATCACATTTTCTATTCCTAAGGCAAAACTTTCAAAATGTGATTATTAGTTTGTCAATTTGCACACCAAAACACCTAAAATAAACATCTAAGATCTTATATTATAGGCAGCCCAAGTGCATTAGTAATCATAAAGAATAATGTCACAAAATTAGAAATTCTTAAAACACAACATTTTAAAATCTACAACAATAATGAAAATCATTGAAATATTATACTAATAAAGATAAAACATTGAAAAATATAGAGAAAATTTCACAATAAAATAGAACTTCCCACTCCCTAACATTAAAGATCAATTTAACAATAACTTAAAAAAATTGTTTATGAGATTAGATGGACATTGCCATTAACTTTGTTGCATCCAATGCCCTCCTATTGAGTACATGTCCTAAAATTGATAGCCAAATCTATCTATCAAGCATTTTTTTTAGTGTTACTTATTCAAAATGACCCTTCAAACGTTAGACAAACCTTCATTTAAAAATAAAATTAAACTACTTAATATGCATACAACTAAAATCCCTTAGCACTTGTTTCAATATATACTTTGCACTTTTATTTTAATTTTGTTTTAAATATACTTATATTATTTAGTGCTTGATAACTATTTTTTCTCCTAAAAAACTAATAACTTTAGATTATATGAAATTACATAATATAATAAAGATGGTGAACTAATAAAACTACTCATATACTAGCACTTTCACACATAGGGGGTTCAAGGAATATGCTGATAAAAACAATCGAGGATTTTAGAAAAAATTTCCGTGTGAATTTTTTTACAGCATGAGACAAATGCTCACATATAAAAGCCTATGAACTAATTATAATTTCGACATTCAAAATTTAAAAACTAAGGTTTACCCAAAACCTCCCCTTTCATCTGATCACTTTCTGCCTAAAAGTATATACGGCCATATGGCCATCAAATTTGGCATGCAAATATGGCTATTGCAAATAGCTGACAAAAATAATAGTTTCCATCTGCTCAGACGAATTTGCAAGGGATGCGTAAATGTCTCCGTTACCATTTATTGTTTGCATTTGCTCCGAAGAATTTGCACCGAACAAGCTAATGTCTCCATTACCATTTGTTGTTTCCATCTAGTCAGAAGAATTTGCTCCAAACACGCAAACATCTACATTCACATTTGTTGTTTAAATCTGGTCAGAATAATTTGCTCCAAACACACAAACGTCTCCATTCACATTTGTTGTTTCCAACTGGTCAGAATAATTTGCTCCAAACACGCAAACGTCTACATTCACATTTGTTGTTTCCAGCTGGTTAGAAGAATTTACTTCGAACATGCAAACGTCTACATTCACATTTGTTGTTTCTAGCTGGTCAGAAGAATTTGCACTAGACATGCAAATGTCTAATTGTAGTGTCTCATCATAGTGTCTTTATTGCAAAATTTCATGTCTAGGGTTTGAAGACCTTGCATATTCACTAGATTTGGCCTTATCGTCTCTCTAGAATTGCATCATAGGCATGTTGTGTAGGATTTTGTTACACTAATTGACTAATATCTGGGTTATAATTTGCTTCCCCTCCTCAAATACCTTACAACACCCTTTCCATTAGGCATTTGCATTGAAAATTGGTGAAAATTGCATATTTTAGGTGTATTTTTGTACTAGGTTTTGACTTGTCATCACTCTAGATCTGCACAATAGGTGTGTTTTGAAGGATATTGTTGCTTCATTGGACTCATATTAGGCATGTTATTTTCTTCCCCTCATCAATTTCCTTACAACACCTCTTCTGTCAATTATTTGCATTGAATTTTTTTGAAAAATCAAGCATATTTAGGTCTTATTCATACATACTTTTACATTTGTTTTTGCATAAGTGTTGAAAATCTTTAAAATCTAATTTAGTATTCATTTGAAAACATATACATGGCTTCTCAATACAACAATAATTCTAGGTTTTCTCCTAGGCCTTATTTCAAAAGAAGAGGCCCTGAACTTGAAATAACATTTACACCTCATGACAAAGAAATGGTAGATACTAAAGAGCCTATTTTCATTACAGTGAACATAATGGACAGACCTATGCATGGAACACTTATAGACCCTAATTGCATGACTAATGTGGCTATGAAAGATTTCCTTCTTAAACATGATTTGGTGTAAGAATTTTATGAGCTGATGGATTTGAAAATTAAAACACATAATGGAGATTTAATGAGTACATTTGGGAAGATAAGCTTATTGGTTTTGGTATATGATAAAGCTGTGGATCAATTATTTTATGTTATCCCCTTATCTAACCTCTTCTATGTAAAACTAGGACATCCATGGCTTAAGGCAATGCATGTCATCCCTTCAACTATTCACAAATTTTTAAAATTCCCTTTGCATGGAGAAATATGTACTATCCACCGTAGTTCATATCAACCTCCAGCTAAGGACAAGAATTTCACTCTTGATTACTTTTGGCCACAGCCTACTAGAGACCCTGAGCCACGAAGACACCAATCTTTCTTGCCTCCTTTCCAAACTGTTGTCTCTCAGATTTGCACCCTTGCTGAGTTGTAAAACTTGGCAATCTGGAGAAACATGGGATCTTTCTAGGTCTGTGGGTCACCTGTGTTAGAAAGAACCTCTAAAGAAGGCTGGCTTCCTAACTGGTTATCACCTAAAATCTACTGAAATGGCAGAGGAAAAAGGAGAAGGAATGCCTTTTTAAAAAAGAAAGATAAAACTGGAAAACTTGAAAATAAGGGTGATGCACCAGATTCATTGAGCGATAGTGATCTTGGTGTAGACACAACAATGATTTCAATGATGAAGGGGATTCACACAGACTTATGAGACTAATTGAGGCTTTTGTATTAAGGTCAAACCTGTAGAGGAGCCGTTTTACTCACAGAATAGACTATAACTCTAATTAAAACATAGAAATCAGGACACAAGAGAGGTAAGAAGCCATGCATATATTAATCATGAAGGCTAGAAACCATTTACATTACAGAATATTCAGTAGCAGAAGTAGACATAGTGTAGCTAATCACATTCATTTGGTGGATAAAAGGAAGACAACAGAGCCCAGATTTAGGCACAGTGAGTCACATTCCCATACCCTGCAATTACACTAAGAGGTCTGACTACAAAAAAATTAGTAGCATAACAGCCCCAAAAAAAGTAAATCCTTCTTCAAACTGAAGCTACAATGTCATTTATATCAAATTCCTATGCTGGGGATGCTGAAAACCGCTGCACAGGATCCCAGGAATGCAGAATGTATCATCAATGCAGGAACAAGGACGCAAAGGCAGGGGCATGGTGAAAGGATGGGAACCATGTTGCTGGTAGGTCCACAACCATCAGAAAATAACCACCCAAATGCAAGATAGGACAGGGCATTGAAGAGACGAGCCCCAAATTCATCGCCAAACACATGAAGATCTGCCAGCAAGACACAGAGCCCATACACATTGAAGAGTGAAGCCATCTACCATGAATCCACCTGCAAAGCCTACCAACTGGAATAAATGCAACAATATCAACCCCTGCATATGCCAAATCAGTCGCTAAAATGTCCAGTCGATTGAGCTTGTAGATTTGCATTAAATTCTAAAATTGAAAATATCCTCCTCAAAGCCTGCCAGAATGAAAAAGGAGGCAAAAACAAGCACATTTACCTTTTGAGGCATGCAGAAAATCCTCAGGATAAAGGAGATATGGGTGGTCAAAGTTACAGTCAACTGCATCTTGCATTTGTATATTGCTTTGCATCTACAATTGTATACTGTTGTATCTTGTAATTGTATATACAATTGCACATGCACTTTTAGGTTCACTTGGTGCAACATACAAAACCTCCACTTTTCTGCCGTGTATATTTCATCTTGTATCGGCCGTTGTACATGCGACTCGAATCACCATCAAAATTGGCCTTTGAATCCACCTTTGAATCTACCTGACACATGACACTATCTGATTGGCCGCTGAGCTGAACCTGGGACCCATTGTTGAACATCTGCATCTTTATCGACCATTGGAGAGACCTCAAACTGAGCCGCCGATAAGGCTTGTCTCACCGAAAATCCTTTGTATGTGACTTTGTATATGCGATTGTATATGAGATACAATTGCATGTACATACAACGCGGAACTCAAAGGATTAACAACCATATTGGATCATTGGAATAGGTTTGACCTTGTATATACCCTTTGCATATAACTTTGTATATGTGATACAATCGCATGTACATACAAGGGAGGACCCCAACATTTTTATAAAGAAAATTGAAATTAACATCGGGTCTGGCTTTGTATCTTACTTTCTTGTATGTTGCACCTTTTGGACCTTGTACACGCGATATACAACTGCGGACCCCAACGGATTATCTACCACATTCAATTCCCCAGTCACGTCCAGATTGTATGTATTCCCTTTTGCATCACCTTTTGTATATCGCATATACAATGCGAATATAAAAACAAAGCTGCATACAATCACTTGTACATACAAACATTGCATCTGACCCTTGCATATGACTTTGTATATGACCTTGTATCTGCCCTTGCATATGCTTTTGTATATGCAATTATACAATGTAAACATACATACAAAGATGCATACAACCGCATCTGCCTTTCTAAACCAAATTGCATATACTTTCGGGTCTGGGATTGTATCTCAGGATTGTATATGCCATTGTATATAGGATTTTATGTGGGATGATACAATCGCATATACATACAAAAATAGACATACCTTTTGTATCACCTTTTTGCATCCCACCTATGTATCTTCGTACATCCCTTTTTTGTACCTGTCTTTGCATATGCTTTTGTATATGCAATTGTATGCAAGATACAATTGCATGTACATACAAAAGTGAACCTCGTATTTTGTATAACCTCTTGTATATTGCCTTCTATACGCAATTGTATGTGCAATATACAAATAGAGATACATACAACATAACCTACAATGAACCCGATGTATAGTAACATTGTACATGACCAAGATACAAGGAAAAATTGTATCTGAGATGTAATTCGACCAAATGATAGAAAACCCCAAAATAAGGATGATGTCATCATCATATACATGAAAAATGGCTAAGTATAAAACTGAGATATCTTTGCGATAGAAAACAATTGGAGACAAAAGATTTCTAGGTTTTTTTGGGTTTTTGGCAAGGATTCTCCAGGCAAGGTTTTTGGGGTTTTTGTAAGGTAGAGCATGGGTTTTTGAAGAATTTAAGCTTTTTAGGGTCATTTTCTAAAGAGTATTCAAGGGATATACAAGGTGAACTATTTAACTCTAGGTAGAGGAAAATAGGTCAACATTTTGGTGACTTCTCAAGGATGTTTGCCTGCTAAACATCAGACCAGTGGCCTAGACCTTATCCATTGGGTATAGGGTCATACAGAGATTTAAAAATACCTTTGACAATCATTCTTGACCTTCGTAACTCAGTATATCAACAATGAAGAACACTTGGAAGACTAAAACCAAGACAAAATGATGAAAGCAAGTCATCTAACTGTGCTAGGCAACACTTAGGGAAAACAAAAGGTATCTAAAATATTGTACAGTAGCACTTATTGAAAGCAAGAAACCTAATCTACTATTTTACAAGGCAACTCATACCTCGAAACACTTCTTCAGGTGTATCCCATTGACTGGGATAGGCAAATTTTCTCCATCCATGTTTGATAACTGAAATGCATTGTGCTCTTTGCATTCAGTAATAATAAATGGGCCACTCCACATGCTATCAAACTTGGAGTGCTTCCCTGGCCTGCTTTTCAACTCATCCCATTTGAGTACCATATCACCCTCCCTAAAACTTCTGGGAGTGGCTTTCTTATCAAAAACTCTTTTTGTCTGAAGCTGATGACACTCCATAGCTTTCATAGCTTTATCTCTGATCTCTTCAAGCTCCATAAGTTGAGCATATCTAACAGCCATGGGATCTTCTTCTTCAAACATCTCCAGCTGATTCATGATATCAAGAGCTGGTAGCTCTACAGATACAAGTAGTCTTGCCTCTTTTCCATAAGCTAACATAAATGGGGAGTTTGCAATAAACCTCTTGGGAGTTATTCTATCCGCCCATAATGCAGATTTCAGATTGGTGTGCCAGGTCCTCTAGTTATCCTCTATTGATCTTTTGATAATCCTTATGAGATTCTTATTTGTGGATTCAACCAAACCATTACCCTGTGGTTAATAATTTGATGAAGTGTTCAAATAGATTCTATTCTTCACAGCCCAGTCAGTTATCTTCAATCCAACAAAGGCTAAAGCATTGTCTAAGATAATTGACTCAGGTACTCCAAATCTAGATACCAAATCATAATAAAAATTCAAAATAACATTCTCATTGGCTTCCTTCAGAGCCACTGCTTCAGTCCACCTTGTGAAATAGTCTATTTCTATAAGTGCCCACCTATGGCCCGCACTTGACGGTGGGTTAATGGGACCTATAAAATCAATGCCCCATCTCATGAAGGGTTGTTCTATTTGAATTGGCTGCAGAGGTAAAGCTGGCAGCCTTGCTTTGCCTGCAAAAATGGTACATTTTACACACTTTCTGGCCTATGCATGGACATCCTTGAATAAGCTGGGCTAGTAATAGCCAACTCTCATTATTTTCCAAGTAGTAGTTCTTGGGGCAAAATGACCCCCTGTTGTTCCATCATGAAACTCATGCAGCACCTTGTCAGTTTGATCATTATCAATGCATCTTAACAACACACCATTAGAATCTTTTCTAAAAAGGATATTATTAATTAAAACATATGGAATAGATTGTAGTCTAAAATATCTTCTCTTGGTTCTATCTAAACCTATTGGACATTCACCAGTTTGTAAAAAATAAGTCATGCCATTAACCCAACCTGTTCCAACTGTTGTTGTATCATCCTGATGTTCATCTTCAATGATCAAAAGCACTTCTTCTTCCTTTTCTATTTCATTTTCAAACCTAGTAGCAAGCTGTACACTGAGTCCTCTACCTCTGATGAGCTTGGTTATCTTGATATCTACGTCATATTCCATGACTTTGGTAATCTAACCAGCCCTTTTCTCATTAACATCCTTACCTAACAGAAACTCTCACACCAGGGTGAGCAACCATCAAATGTACCGTATTGTTGGAAATAAGATGCCTAAACTTCTTGAGACTCTTGACCACTACAAGGACATGTTTTTCAATGAAACTATACCTCTATTCATACTCCTCCAGTCCTTGACTAAAGAAAGCAATTGGCTTCTCAAAGCCTTCACTTTGCTGCTATACCAGAATTGCAGAAATTATATCTATACTACCATAAGCATACAAAATGAAATCTTTTGAGAAATTAGGATTTACCAGAGTTGGTATAGATGATAATGCTTCCTTTATGGACTCAAAACTAAGTTTTCCCTCCTTTGTCCTGTTGAAAACTACATTTTTCTTCAACATAGAGGTCAATGGCTTCAATAAATTTGCAATGTCAGGTATAAATCTTCACAGAAAATTAATTCTACCAATAAAACTTTGCATTCCTTTCTTGTGACTGGGTAAAGGCAGCTCCAAAATAGCTCTTACTCTTTTTGTATCAATGGTAACTCCTTTTTTTTAAGCCTTCCTTCATGCACAACAAAAATGCATTTCTTGGGATTATGAGATATCCCAAACTCTTTACATCTCTCAAATACTTGTTTTAGGTGGGATAAATGTTCAGCTACATCTTTAGAGAAAATTGTGATGTCGTCAAGGTACACAAGTACCAATTTATAAAGCAAACCTTTAAAAGCCATATCCATAACTCTCTGAAAAGTAGAGCCAGCATTTGACAGACTAAAAGGCATCCTTTTGTAGGCCATGGTGCCCCATTTGGTGGTAAAAGTACTTTTAAACTAATCTTCTTCCTTGACTAATACTTGATTATAACCTAAAAATCCATCAAGTAAGGAGAATCTTTCTAAACCAGCTACTACTTGTAGAATTTTCTCCATTGAGGGCAGCGGATAGTGGTCCTTCAAGGAGGCTCTATTAAGTTCTCTAAAATCAACGCACAGCCTAATCTCTCCATTCTTCTTCCTCACAGGAACAAGATTCGAGACCCAAGAAGTATGCTTGATCAGAAAAATGATATTTCCCTCGATCAGCTTGGTTAATTCCTTAATCATCAGAGGCTCAAGTTTTGGATTTAAAGGTCTTTATTTCTACCTCACAGGTTTTGCACTTGGCTCTAACTCTATAGTATGCTGGGCAATATGAGAGTCAAACCCCTTTAAGTCTGAGTATTCTCAAGTAAACACAGCCTCAAATTCTTGACAAAGAGCAATAAAAGCTTTCCTATCCTCAAGTGAACAGATTTTACCAATTTTGAGAAGCTTACCTTTGAAAATTTCCAGCTCCTCATAATGTTCCTCTTTGACCTGCATGTTGTTTTGCTCTTTTTCAGCCGATCATCAGTACCAAAAATGGATTCCAAGGTTACTAATCCTCTGGGTAGCTTATTAGTCCTTAACTGAACAACTTGATCATCATCATATTGTTGTTTGAGTTTATTCTGATTCATCATAGAAAACTCATCCTCTTCTAACAGGAAACACAGAACCTGCTCATCACTCTCAAAAACCTACCAATGAATGTTATTCTCAGGAATAGAGGGCCTATCAACTATCTTCACATGAGGCAGTACCTTTTCTCTTTGAATATCACTGGGGATATCGAACTGAGCCCCAATTGCAACTAACCTATCTGCATGATTGTTCTGATTTCTTGGAATAGAGATTAGATTGAAAGCATCAAACTCCTTAATCATATCCCATACCCTATGTTTATAGCATTTCAAAACATCATTCTTTGTAACATGTAGTCCCCTCACCTGATTCATAATAAGTTCGTTGTCCCCATACACCTACAAATAGCCAATTTTCCTCTTCCTTGCCCACTGCAAACCTTGAATCAAACCTTCATACTCAGCAGTGTTATTTGTACATGAAAAAGAAAAATGGAAAGCAGAATAATATCTGTCACCTTGTGGAGACACAAGCATTGCACCACCACCAGATCCATTCCCATTCCTAGAGCCATCAAAGTACATTTTCCATACCTCATCTTGCTGTTCTATCTGCTTTTCTGCACTCTTTACAAGGTTTGGAATTGCTGTTTCAGGTTCATGCAGCATGTAAACCCCCATACCAGTTTCTTGAATGTGTCCCTCAGGATCATCTACAATATTTTCTAATGCCCATTCCTTTAACAACACTTCTGGTATACTCTCAGCTTGCAGTTCTTGAGCAGCAACGAGCTCAAGGTCATCAGAAATAACGTAATTTGCGTTAACAGCACTTGGGACATAAGGCTCTATGTGATCCTTGGCAAGCAGTTCAAATTTTATGGTCACTTTTGTACCATATCGGGTCCTAAAAAACATGTGGGACCAGTCCGAGGATAAATATCCTTGGCTGTGAACTCTCTTGACAAACACATGGAAAAATAAGGAGGTAGATCTATGATGAACACTTCTTGGGAAATGGAAACATTTGGGTAGGTATGCAAAGTGAGACCTAGATCTTTTATCACACCTATAGTGTTAACAGCTGTGCCATCTAGCTGGAGTACACCCTTCGTAAGGGGCTGGTATTTCAATCCTAATTGGTCTGCAATTTGTTTTGGCATTACAAAACTACTTGCACCACTATCCACCATGCAGTTATGTACTAACTTGTCTCCTATTATTAATGACACATAAAATGGAAGTTGTTTAGCACTCTTGTTTGGCTGTTTGTTGTTGTCTTGGAATGAATTGGTAAGGACGACCCTAGTTGGGTCAACAACTACATCATTTGACACTTTTAAATCAGATAAGGTAGATTGTAACATGTCCTTTTGACCTGGGATCGCTAAGGAATCCCACATAGATATTGTCACATTCATTTTCTTCATATTTTCAATGATATTAAAAGGTGAAGTAACATTTGCCTTCTGATGTGACTTTGCAGCAGCAATATCAGCCTACAAATGAGGCTATTCTTTGGCAGTTGCTTGAGTGTTCCTTTGCAAAATATGGGGAATCTAGGATATAGAAGGATCAACAGGTCCTTTTCTTTTTTTTACTGCTTGATCTATCTCATAACCCCTCTTTTTAGCTCTCGTATTTGCTGCAACTGAAGTATCATCTCTGTTTACGCTACATAACTCATCTCCCTGCCAGTTTAGGAAGGCAGTATTATTATGAGGTTGTTCTTGCTGCTGTACAGCCCCATCAGTAGGTGTGTTTGGCTATGAAAATGCAACATTTTACACCATTAGAGCCTGATTTATCACTCCATTTGAACAAGTTGCCTAACTATGTGGCTGATTGCATGGAAAACACCATTCATACTCAGCTGCAAAGTTGTTCTGAATAGGGACAAGGTCTCTAATTGCATTAATGGGTGCAGGATTGTAAGGCTGGAAAGGCCTCTGGTTCACATTCTGCCTAGCACCCTGGTAATTGCTTTGATAAGGTGGCCTATTAGCTTGGTATGGCTGGTTTTGCCCTTGATAATGCTGATTTTGCCCTTGACTATGTGGCTGATAAGGTTGTCTATTCTGGGACTGCTATTTTTTTATATTCACCAGCTCATTCCCAAAAGTTTGTAGGATGTTCTCTATTTTCGATTGACTATTTTTAATCTCTCTTAATTCCTATGATGAGATGGAAACATCAGTCTCAGGATTGACAGTACTTGGCAATGTTGTTGCAGCAGGTAAAGGGGCAAAAAATGGGATCGACAAAGGCATTGAAACTTGAATTTTGGGAAAAAAGGGCACTGGTGGTCTAGGAGCTATTTTCCTAGCCTGAATCAGGTTGTTTTCTACTTTAATAGCTATTTCATATGCATCAGGTAAATTTGTACCTCCCATTGATTGTATCATTACTTAAATGTCACTATTAAGAGCTTTCAAAAAATACAGAAATGCATATTCTGATGAAGGCCTTACCATGGCAGGAATTTTGTTCCATGTCTTCTAAAACCAGAAATTGAAATCTATCATTTGTTCATGGGGAGCTCTCTTTATTGTGGTCAACTGTTCAACCAGTGATAAGTTATCAGACTTATCTTGAAATTGCTTGTTCAACTTATCACCCAGATCATCCCAAGTTGCAATGGTTTGCACTGGTAAACTTCTAAACCACTATAATGCTTTTCCTTTAAACGAGGCAGCCAGCAATGGCTACATTTTCTTGAGTTACATGATGAACACCACATAGTGAAGCTACATCTCTGATGTGTTCGATTGGGGTAGTTTGATCCTCCTCAATGAAATAAGGTAGGCTCTTCAAAGATGCCATGGGTATATTATCATGCACTATCAAGATCAATGGCCTACCCCCATCAAAAGCCACAAATGATTGATTCCTTGCCATTGGAATAGCTGGAGGTAGGTTTGCTTGAACCGGTATAGGAACTACAGGTACTACTGGCCTGAAACATGGTGGGGTTGATTGTATTATTTTTTAAACCGAAGTCCTTACCACAGTTATACTCTGTCTTCTAGGTGGAGACAGCTGCAAATAATCAAATGAACTCGAACTCCGAGTTTGTATCTTTCTCATAAAATGTGTGACAGCACTGATCTACTTGTCCTTTCTTAGTATGAGTCACCAGATATGCAGAAAATTGTCTCTTAAAGGCCTGATAATACTGGCAGCATATCAAAACCAGCAATATGATTATAATGTAGCACTATTCAGACTCAAACAGTTCCACCGGGCATGCCAAAACTGTTGTCTCTCAGATTTGCACCCTTGCTGAGTTGTAAAACTTGGCAATATGGAGAAACATGGGATCTTTCCAGGTTTGTGGGTCACCTGTGTTGGAAAGAACCTCCAGAGAAGGTCAGCTTCCTAACTGGTTATCACCTAAAATCTACTAAAATGATAGAGGAAAAAGGAGAAGGAATGCCTTTTTAAAAAAGAAAGATAAAACTGGAAAACTTGAAAATAAGGGTGATGCACCAGATTCATTGAGTGATAGTGTTCTTGCTGTAGACACAACAATGATTTCAATGATGAATGGGATTCACACGGACTTATGAGACTGATTGAGGCTACTGTATTAAGGTCAAACCTGCAGAGGAGCTATTTTACTCATAGAACATACTATAACTCTAATTAAAACACAGAAATCAGGACACAAGAGAGGCAAGAAGTCATGCATATATTAATCATGAAGGCCAAAAACCATTTACATTATAGAATATTCAGTAGCAGAAACTGTTATCACCTAGTTTTGCACCCTTGCATAAAGTTGTTAAAGCTCTGCAAACTGGAATAACATGGGATAGATCTCTAAGTGTGGGACTTTGCTAAATGAGATCAGACCTCCAGAGAAGGCTGGTTTCCTTGTCTAGCTATCACTTGAAACTACTGGATTTTGGGGGGAAAAGGGAGAGAGAATGCTTGGAATGAATATGAATAAAAGCTTGAAAACATAAAAGGGTGATACACCAGACAGATTTAAAGAGACTTCCACAGAACTGCAGGATCCACAACACAATCAGAATATGGCAAGTAGGCATACACAGGTTAGATGACTCTAGCAGAGGTGAGAAACAATATGATTGAGAGGAATACAACATTCACAGACAAACCATATGCAGATTCACACAGAACCAGAAAAATCAGTAAAGAGGTAAAAATAACTTGCATATATTTGACAAAGAGGCAAGGTTACAGTATATGAAAACTCTATTTGGAAATAGAAAGACCAGAATGCCAAAAAATTTCCAACCTTTTTTACAACATTCGAATGCATATTTATAGCATTCCAAAAAAATCCTAAGTCAGTTACCAAAAACACTCCAAAGAGCTATCGTAGTAAAAAACTCATAAAGACTGTCCAACTGCATCAGTTATGGCGTTGAAAAATCTGGGACAGGTGTTTAATGCAGCAGCCACATTGTCAAACTAAAGATAAGACAGTGGGAAGATATTTTTATCATCAATGCAAGCTACTTGATCTTAGTGCAGTAATGAATGCCCCAAGAATATCTTCATCTGATGAAAGTCGTTGCTGAAATATGCATTCCCAGATCTAAAAATTGAAAAGTGACAAAAGCTCCTGAAAACCCTGCCAAAAGAAAGAGGGGACAAAAACATGCATCTTTGCCTCTTGAAGCATGTCAAAATTTGCCAAAATGGAGGAGATATAGGCGGTCAAATATCTGGTCAACCACCTGTATATACTGCATTGAATCTCTGTATATATCACTGCATCTTGGTGCCTGAATCGGCATTCAAAAATTTATTCTACAACTCCTTTGCACATACATGGCACTTTGCATATCGGCCGCTGTATATCCTTTGTAATTTCAAAATTGCATATACATACAAGCTCCCTTGTATATGCGGGCCCTACCACTTGTATGTTAGCTTGTATCTGGCCTTACATCTTTGAAATGTGCAAGCGAACATACAAGCAGAAAAATATATACAAAGTGCCTGCCTTGGTGGACCCCACCATTTGTATCTCCTCTTCTGCATATGCAAAATACAAGCTGCGGACCTCAAAACACCACTAGCTGCATTTCATTGTTTTGTCAGGTCTAACTTGTATCACTTTCTCATGTATATTCTGACTTGTATATCGCAATATACAAGCACCACATACATGCAAGCCACGGATTCCAAACCTTTTATGAAGCAGATCGGAAGCATTTTGAAATCCGGCTTGCATATATCTTTGTATCTATTCCTTTGTATGTCAAAACATACAAACACCTTTCAAACATGGTGGACCCGAAAACAACATAGAATAGATTGAAACTTATATCGGGTCTGGACTGTATATGTTAGCTTTGTATATCAGCTTGTATGTGTAAACATACAAACACAACATACAAACCCCTTATATACAAATAGGGAATCTTTGAAGGAATATTCCCTGAATGCATACCTTTGATTGTATCTTTCAGTTTGTATGTGCGAATATACAAAGCAATATACATTCCTCTATGTGCTGCATTTGTATGTTAAACCTTGCAAAACTCTTTGTATATCGGAGATATAAAAACACATTTGTATGTTTGGTCGTTGTATATCGGCTTGTATATTTGAATATACAAGTAGAACATACAAAGGCCAAATATACAAGCGGGAATACTTTACAGAATATTCCAGGAATGTATAACCAATATGCAAACCCTATCTTGCATGCAATCTCATTTGAACCTGCAGGCCCCACCTCTTGCATGTCCCGCTGGCACTATAGCAAATGTATATCTGCACCCTTGCATTTGCAAATATACAAACCTTTTATATGCAAGCAAGGAATCTTAATGGAATATTCCCGCAATGCATATGATTGATTGTATCTGTCCGCTTGTACAAGCGAATGTACAAGCCAAAAATACATTTTACCTTGTGTAACCTTATGCCACCCGATATACAAACTGGGAATACTTGAAGGAATATTCCTTGAATGCATCTTTTACCTTGTATATTCCTTTGCATATTTCTTTGTACATGTGAATATACAAGTTAAATATACATTGCACTTTGTATATCCCCATGCAACCCTATATACAAACTGGGAATATTTTGAGAATCTATGAAAGATTCCCTATTTGTATATGCACTTTCAAAGCCCGATATACAAAGGAAATGTACATAACTTAGCCTTTTTTCATTATTTTCTAAGGCCGATAGGGATTTGCAAGCCCGCCAAATGTATATTTGAACTGACTGTGGACCAAAACTTTGACCATCAATAACTTCTTTATTTGGTCGAATTTCAGGGTGATGTAAAAAGCAAATCTGCCTATTTTTTCAAGCTCTTTCCAATGGTAAGGTTTTTTTAGGCAAGACTTCTAGGAAATTTGGCACTTTAAGCTTTATAGGAACATTTTCCAAAGGATTTTCAAGGAAAATACCAGGTTGACTGTTTGGCTCTAGTTAGAGGAAAAAATGGGTCAACAATTTGGTGACTTCTATGGGATGTTTGTCTGCTAAACTGTTAGATCAATGGCCTTATATATCTATTGGGCATAGAGTCATATTGAGACTAGAAATATACAGAGGCTCTCTGACTTTAACAATTTATTTTAGCAGAGTGGAACAGAGAGACCAAAACAAGACAAAATGTTGCAAGCAACCACTCAACTGTGCTAGACAACACTTAGGGAAAGCATAGAGACCTAATTTATTGATTTACAAGGCACTCATACCTCAAAACACCTCTTTAGGTATATCCCATTGATTGGGATAGGCATATTTTGTCCATCCATATTTGATAACTGAAATGCATTGTGCTCCTTGCATTCAGTAATGAGAAATGGACCACTCCACATGTTGTCAAATTTGTAGTGCTTTCCAGGCCTGCTCTTCAATTCGTCCCATTTGAGCACCATATCACCTTCTCTAAAGATTCTGGGAGTGGCCTTTTGATCAAAACTTCTTTTGGTCTATAGCTGATGATATTCCATAGTCTTCATAGCCTTGTCTATGATTTCTTCAAGCTCCATAAGCTGAGCATATCTAACAGCCATGGGATCCTCTTCTTCAAACATCTCCAGCTGATTCATGATGTCCAGTGCTGGCAGTTCTATAGAGATAGGCAATCTTGCTTCCTTCCCATATACTAACGTGTATGGAGAATTTCCAATGGACCTCTTAGAAGTTATTTTGTCTGCCCATAAGGCATACTTCAAATTAGTGTGCAAGGTCCTCTGGTTATCCTCCATTGATCTTTTAATAATTCTTATAAGATTTTTGTTCGTAGACTCAGCCAAACCATTACCCTGTGGGTAATAATTGGAAGAAGTATTCAAATAAATCCCATTCTTAACAGCCCAGTCAGTTATCTTTAGGCCAACAAAGGCTAAAGCATTGTCAGAAATTATTCACTCAGGCACTCCAAATCTGGAAATCAGATCATGATAAAAATTTAAAATAGCATTTTCATTTGATTCCTTTAGAGCCACTGCTTCAGTCCATCTTGTGAAAAAATCTGTAGCTGTAAGAATCCACTTGTGGCCTGCACTTGATGGTGGACTAATGGGTCCTATGAAGTCAATACCCCATCTCATGAAGGGTTGCTCTATTTGAATTGGCCGTAGAGGTAAGGCTGGCAGCCTCCCTTTTCCTGCAAAAATGGCACACTTTATAAATTTCCTTGCCCGTGCATGGGCATCCTTAAATAGGCTGGGCCAGTAATATCTATCTCTCATTATCTTCCAGGCAGTAGTCTTTGGGGCAAAATGACCCCCTACTGTTCCATCATGAAATTCATGCAATACCTTATCAGTCTGATCTTCAGCAATGCATCTCAACAATACACCATTAAAATCTTTCCTGAAAAGAGTGTCATTAATCAAAATGTATGGAACGGACTGCAGTCTATAATATCTTCTCCTAGTTTTATCCAGACCTGTTGGACATTTGCCAGTTTGCAAAAATTGAGTCATATCAGTAACCCAACTTGTGCCCACTGCCTCTGAATTATCTTGAGGTACATCCTCAATGGTCAAAAGTGTCTCATCCCCCTTGTTGGAACTGGTAGCGAGCTACTCGCTGAGTCCCTTGCCTCTAACAAGCTAGGTTACCTGGATATCCACGTCATATTCCATGACCTTGGTGATCTAGCTGGCTCTTTTCTCATTTATATCTTTGCTCAACAGGAACTCCTTCACGCTGGGATGAGCCACCATCAAATGTATCTTGTTATTAGAAACAAGATGCCGAAACTTCTTGAGGCTCCTTATCACTGCAAGGACGTGCTTCTCAACAAAGCTGTACCTCTGCTCATATTCTTCTAGCCCCTGACTGAAAAAAGTGATTGGCTGCTCAAAGCCACTACTCTGTTATTGTACCAAAATCGCAGAGATTGTATCTAGGCCACCATAAGCATATAGGATAAAATCTTTCGAAAAGTCAGGGTTTACCAGAGTTGGTGCAGCTGACAATGCTTCTTTTATAGACTCAAATCTTAGCCTGGCCTCCTTCATCTAGCTGAAAATTGTATTCTTCTTCAACATGGCTGTCAAGGGTTTCAAAT
Source organism: Cunninghamia lanceolata (assembly GCA_027924645.1). Taxonomy (NCBI): domain Eukaryota; kingdom Viridiplantae; phylum Streptophyta; class Pinopsida; order Cupressales; family Cupressaceae; genus Cunninghamia; species Cunninghamia lanceolata. Next base: position 1,039,074 of record BSBN01001013.1, on the reverse strand, counting down.
GGTTCGCAATATCAGGGATGAATCCTTGCAGAAAATTAATTCTTCCAATAAAACTTTGCAATCCCTTCTTATGACTGGGTAAGGGCAGCTCCAAAATGGCCCTTACTCTTTCAGCATCAATGGTAATGCCTTCCTTTAAAACAACGTGTCCTAACAGCTTGCCCTCATGGATAGGGAAAATGCATTTGTTTGGATTAAGGGATATCCCAAACTCTTGGCATCTCTCAAAAACTTGCCTTAAGTGGGGTAAATGCTCAGATGCATTCTTGGAAAAAATCATTATATCATCTAAGTACACCAGCACCAGTTTGTACAATAAACCCTTGAACGCCATATCCATGGCTCTTTGAAAAGTCGAGCCAGCGTTAGAGAGACCAAAAGGCATTCTCCTGTAGGCCATGGTCCCCCATTTGGTGGTGAATGTAGTTTTAAATTGATCCTCCTCCTTGACCAACACTTGATTGTAACCAGAAAATTCGTCAAGCAAGGAGAATCTCTCAGAGCCAGCCACTACTTGTAGAATTTGCTCCATTGATGGAAGTGGGTAGTGGTCTTTTAGGGAGGCTCTGTTTAGGTCCCTAAAATTAACGTACAGCCTAATTTCTCCATTCTTCTTCCTCACAGGGACAAGGTTTGAGACCCAAGAAGTATGCTTGATGGGAAAAATGATCTTTCCCTCAATTAGCTTAGTCAATTCTTTAATCATTAGGGGCTCTAGCTTTGGATTTAGGGGTCTCTGCTTTTGCCTTACAGGCTTTGTACCTAGTTCCAACTCTATGGTATGCTGGGCAATATGAGGATCAAATCCCTTCAGGTGTGAATAATCCCAAGCAAATACCTCCTTAAATTCCTGACAAAGAGCAATAAAAGCTCTCATGTCCTCAGCTGAACAGATTTCACCTATTTTGAGGAGTTTTCCCTTAAAAATTTCTAACTCCTCATAATGTTCCTCTTTTATTTACATACCGGTCTTAGTCTTCTTCATCTGATCATCGGTGCCAAAAATAGACTCCAAAGTTACTAATCCCTTGGGCAGCTTGTTTGTCTTTAGCTGAATAATTTGATCATTGCCATACTGTTGTTTGAGTTTATCCTGATTCATCATGGAAAACTCATCTTCCTCTAATAGGAATCTTAGAATCTGTTCATCACTTTCAAAGACCTGCCAATGAACATTATTGTCAAGGATAGAGGGTATGTCAACTATTTTTACATGAGGCTGCATTTTTCCTCGTTGGATATCATTGGGAATATCAAATTGTGCCCCAATTGCAGCCAATCTATCAGCATGGGAGTTCTGATTCCTTGGAATGGATATCAAGTTAAAAGCATCAAACTCCTCAATCATGTTCCAGACCCTATGCTTATAGCACTTCAAGGTATCATTTTTGGTAAGATGCAGTCCTCTTACTTGATTTACAATTAGTTCACTATCCCCAAATACTTGCAAATAGCCAATTTTCTTCTTTCTTGCCCATTGCGATCCCTGGATTTGCCCCTCATATTCAGCAGTGTTATTGGTGCATGAGAAGGCAAAACAAAAAGTAGCATAATATTTTTCACCCTGTGGGGACACAAGCATTGCTCCACCACCGGATCCATTTCTGCTCCTAGAGCCATCAAAATATATTTTCCACACTTCATTCTGCTGCCCTGTCCGTTGTTCTGCATCCTTTACCATACTTGGAATTGCTACCTCAGGCTCATGTAGTATGTAAATCCCCATACCAGATTCTTGAATGTATGCCTCAGGGTCATCTACAACATCTTCTGAGGCCCATTCCCTTAATAACACCTTTGGTATACTTTCATTTTGTAGCTCTTGGGCAGCCACAAGTTCAGGACCATCAGAAATAATGCAATTTGCATTGACAACACTAGGTGTGTAGGGCTCTATATGATGGTTTGAAAGTAATTCAGACCTCAGGGTCACTTTAGTGCCATACCTGGTCCTAAAAAACATGTGGGACCAGTCAGAGGATAGATATCCTCCTATTTTGGCTGTGAATTCTCTTGATAGGCACATGGCAAAATAGGGAGGCAAATCAATAATGAAGATCTCTTGGAAGATGGAAACATTGGGACAGGTATGTAGAGTAAGACCTAAGTCTTTTATTACACCCATAGTATTAACAACTGTGCCATCTAATTGGAGTACACCCTTCTCAAGAGGCTGGTATTTGATCCCTAATTGGTCTGCAATTTGTTTAGGCATCATAGAACTGCTTGCTCCACTATCCACCATGCAATTATGAACTAATTTGTCTCCAATTATCAATGATACATAAAATGGGAGTGGCTTGGCACTTTTGTTAGGCTGTTTGTTGTTATCCTCAGAGGAATTGGTAAGGACAGCCCTATTTGGGTCAATAGTTGTATCATTGGATACTTTCAAATTAGATAAAGTAGACTGCAACATTTTCTTTTGACCAGGGATGGCTAGAGAATCCCACATGGACATTGGCACATTCATCTTTTTCATATTTTCAATAATATTGAAAGGTGGAATGGCACTCACCTTCTGATTTGATCTCGTAGCAGCAACCTCTACTTGTAAATGAGGCATCTCCCTTGCTTTTGATGGGTCATTTCTTTGCAAAATATGGGGAATATGGGGTGCAGGAACATCAGCAAACGCTTTTCCTTTATTTGTTGTTTGTTCTACCTCATAACCCCTCTTCTTGGCCCTTGTATTTGCTGCTACTGGATTATTATCTCTATTCATGCCACAAAATTCACCCTGTTGCAGTTCATGAAGGCCGAATCACTCTGAGGCTGCTCTTGCTGTTGCACAGCTCCATCATGAGATGTATTTGACTGTGGGATTGTAACATTTTCTACCATCAGAGCCTGATTTATGACCCCATTCAAGCAGGCTACTTAGTTGTGTCGCTAGTTGCATGGAAGACACCACTCATAATCAGCTGCTAAGTTGTTTTGAGCAGGGAGAAGGTCCCTTACTGTATTAATGGGCACTGGATTATAAGGCTGAAAAGGCCTCTGATTGACATTCTGCCTAGGACCCTGATAATTACCTTGATATTGAGGCATGTTGGCTTGGTAAGGTTGATTATGGCCTTGAAATGGTTGATTCTGCCCCTGACTAAGTTGTTGATAAGGTTGAAAGAGCCTCTGGGATTGTTGCTTCTTTATGTTTACCAGTTCATTTCCAAAAGTTTGAAGGATACCCTCAATCTTTTGTTGACTATTTTTAATTTCTTTCAAATCTTGAGATGAACTAGAGGCAGCAGGTTTAGAATTGGCAATATTAGGTAATGTTGCGATAGTAGGCACAGGGAGAAAACATGGAATTGGCAAAGGCATAGAAGCCTAAATCTCAAGAAAAATAGGCACTGGTGGTCTGGGTGCTATTTTTCTGGCCTGAATCAGATTGTTCTCTGCCCTAATTGCTAACTCATAAGCATCCGATAAACTAGTACCTCCTAGTGATTGAATCATTACTGAAATATCACTATTTAAGGCCTTCAAAAAATATAAGAATGCATATTCAGCTGGAGGTCTTACCATGGCGGGGATTTTGTCCCATGTCTTCTGAAATCTGAAGTTAAAATCCATCATTTGCTCCTGAGGAGCTCTCTTTATAGTGGTCATCTGTTCAACCAATGATAGATTGACTGATTTGTCTTGGAATTGTTTATTCAATTTCTCTCCTAGATCATCCCAGGTTCCTATAGTCTGCACTGGTAGACTCCTGAACCATTGCAATGCCTTCCCTTTGAAAGAGGCAGCCAACAGCCTAATAGCTACATTCTCTTGAGTGACATGATGTACCCCGCATAGAGAAGCTATGTCTCTGATGTGCTCAATAGGAGTACTCTAATTTTTCCCTATAAAATAAGGTAGATTCTTCAAAGCTACCATGGGTATAGCATCATGTATTGCTAGGTTCAAAGGGTTGCCCCCATCAAAAGTCACGAAGGGCTAATTCTTTGCCATCTGAAAAGCTGGAGATGGATTTGCTTGATTTGCTATAGGAACTATAGAAGCAACTAGTCTAAAACTTGGGGGAGTTTACTATACTCTTTTGAAGACTGGAGTCCTTGCTACAGCTCTGCTCTGTCTCCTAGGTGGAGAAAGCTGTAGATAATCAAACGAGCTTAAACTTGAACTCCTAGTTTGTATCTTTCTCATAAAATGTAAAAACAAAACTAGTCTGCTTATCCTTCCTCAGTGTGAGTCGCCAGATATGCAGGTTTAACCTCTTATAGGTTTGAAATTACTGGCTGCATACCAACACCAGTAATAAGGGTTGCGTTCCTGACTTCACAATCCATCCCACTGGGTGTGCCAAAGCTTTTATCACCTAGTTTTGCACCATTGCATAAAGTTGTTAAAGCTCTACAAACTGGAATAACATGGGATTGATCTCTAAGTGTGGGACTTTGCTAAATGAGATCAAACCTCCGGAGAAGGCTGGCTTCCTTGTCTAGCTATCACTTGAAACTACTAGATTTTGGGGGGAAAAGGGAGAGAGAATTCTTGTAATAAAAATGAATAAAAGCTTGAAAACATAAAAGGGTGATACACCAGACAGATTTAAAGAGACTTCCACAGAACTGAAGGATGCACAACACAATCAGAATATGGCAAGTAGGCATACACAGGTTAGATGACTCTAGTAGAGGCAAGAAACAATATGATTGAGAGGAATACAACATTCATAGACAAACCATATGCAGATTCACACAAAACTAGAAAAATTAGTAAAGAGGTAAAAATAACTTGCATATATTTGACAGAGAGGCAAGGTTACATTATATGAAAACTCTGTTTGGAAATAGAAAGACCAGAATGCCAAAACATTTCCAACCTTTTTTACAACATTCAAATGCATATTTATAGCATTCCAAAAAAACCCTAAGTCAGTTACCAAAAATGCTCCAAAGAGCTGTCACAGTAAAAAACTCATAAAGATTGTCCAACTGCATCAGTTATGGCGTTGAAAAATCTGGGACAAGTGTTTAATGCAGTGGCCACATTATCAAACTGAAGATAAGACAGTGGGAAGATATTTTTGTCATCAATGCGAGCTGCCTGATCTTGGTGTAGCAATGAATGCCCCAAGATTATCTTCATCTATTGAAAGTCGTCGCTGAAATATGCATTCCCAGATCTGAAAATTAAAAAGTGACAAAAGCTCCTGAAAACCTTGCCAAAAGAAAGAGGGGACAAAAACATGCATCTTTGCCTCTTGAAGCATGTCAAAATTTGCCAAAATGGAGGAGATACAGGCAGTCAAATATCTGATCAACCACCTGTATATACTGCATTGCATCTCTGTGTATATCGTTGCATCTTGGCACCTGAATCGGCATTCAAAAATTCATTCTGCAACTCCTTTGCACATACATGGCGCTTTGCATATCAGCCCTTGTATATCCTTTGTATTTTCAAAATTGCATATATATACAAGCTCCCTTGTATATGCGGGCCCCACCACTTGTATGTTAGCTTGTATCTGGCCTTGCGTCTTTGAAATGTGCAAGTGAACATACAAGCAGAAAAATATATACAAAGTGCCTGCCTTGGTGGACCCCACCATTTGTATCTCCTCTTCTGCATATGCAAAATACAAGCTGCGGACCTCAAAACACCACTAGCTACATTTCATTGTTTTACCGGGTCCAGCTTGTATCACTTTCTCATGTATATTCTGACTTGTATATTGCAATATACAAGCACCACATACATGCAAGCCACGGATTCCAAACCCTTTATGAAGCAGATCGGAAGCATTTTGAAATCCGGCTTGCATATGTCTTTGTATCTATTCCTTTGTATGTCAAAACATACAAACACCTTTCAAACATGGCGGACCTGAAAACAACAGAGAACAGATTGAAACTTATATCGGGTCCGGACTGTATATGTTAGCTTTGTATATCAGCTTGTATGTGCGAACATACAAACACAACATACAAACCGCTTATATACAAATAGGAAATCTTTGAAAGAATATTCCCTGAATGCATACCTTTGATTGTATCTTTCAGTTTGTATGTGCGAACATACAAAGCAATATACATTCCTCTATGCGCTGCATTTGTATGTTAAACCTTGCAAAACTCTTTGTATATCGGAGATATACAAACACATTTGTATGTTTGGCCGTTGTATATCGGCTTGTATATTTGAATATACAAGTAGAACATACAAAGGCCAAATATACAAGTGGGAATACTTTACGGAATATCCCAGGAATGTATAACCGATATGCAAACCCTGTCTTGCATGCAATCTCATTTGAACCTGCGGGCCCACCTCTTGCATGTCCCGCCGACACTATAGCAAATGTATATCTACACCCTTGCATTTGCAAATATACAAACCCTTTATATGCAAGCAGGGAATCTTAATGGAATATTCCCGCAATGCATATGATTGATTGTATCTGTCCGCTTGTACAAGCGAATGTACAAGCCAAAAATACATTTTACCTTGTATAACCTTATGCCACCTGATATACAAACTGGAAATACTTGAAGGAATATTCCTTGAATGCATCTTTTACCTTGTATATTCCTTTGCATATTTATTTGTACATGCGAATATACAAGTTAAATATACATTGCACTTTGTATATCCCCATGCATCCCTATATACAAATTGGGAATATTCTGAGAATCTGTGAAAGATTCCCTATTTGTATATGCACTTTCAAAGCCCAATATACAAAGGAAATGTACATAACTTAGCCTTTTTTCATTATTTTCTAAGGCCGATAGGGATTTGCAAGCCCGCCAAATGTATATTCGAACTGTATGTTGACCAAAACTTTGACCATCAATAACTTCTTTATTTGGCCGAATTTCAGGGTGATGTAAAAAGCAAATCTACCTATTTTTTCAAGGTCTTTGCACTGGTAAGGTTTTTTTAGGCAAGGCTTCTAGTAAATTTGGCACTTTAAGCTTTATAGGAACATTTTCCAAAGGATTTTCAAGGAAAATACCAGGTTGACTGTTTGGCTCTAGTCAGAGGAAAAAATGGGTCAACAGAAGTAGACACAGTATAGCTAATCATAATCATTTGGTGGATAAAAGGAAGACAACAGAGGCTAGATTCAAGTACAGTGAGTCACATTCCCATACCCTGCAATTACACTAAGGGGTCTAACTACCAAAAAATTAGTAGCATAACAGCCCCAAAAAATCAAATCCTTCTTCAAAGTGAAGCTACAATGTCATTCATATCAAATTCTTGTGCTGGGGACACTGAAAACTATTGCACAGGATCACAGGAATGCAGAATGTATAATCAATGCAGGAACAGGGACGCATAAGTAGGGGCATGGTGAAGGGATAGGAACCATGTCACTGGCAAGTCCACAACTATCAGAAAATAGCCACCCGAATGCAAGATAGGACAGGGCATTGAAGAGAAGAGCCCCAAATTCATCGCCAAACACATGAAGACCTGCCAACAAGACACAGAGCCCATACGCATTGAAGAGTGAAGCCATCTGCCATGAATCCACCTGCAAAGCCTACCAACTAGAATAAATGCAACAATATCAACCCCTGCATATGCCAAATTGGTCGCTAAAACATCTAGTCAATCGAGCCTGCAGATTTGTATTAAATTCTGAAAGTAAAAATATCCTCCTCAAAGCCTGCCAGAATGAAAGTGGAGGCAAAAACAAGCACATTTGCCTTTTGAAGCATGTAGAAAATCCTCATGATGAAGGCGATATGGGCAGTCAAAGTTACAGTCAACTGCATCTTGCATCTATATATCACTTTGCATCTACAATTGTATACTATTGTATCTTGCAATTGTAAATTGCAATTGTACTTACAATTACACATGCACTTTTAGGTTCACTTGGTGCAACATACAAAACCTCCTTCACTTTTCTGCCATGTATATTTCATCTTGTATCGGCTGTTGTACATGCGACTCGAATCGCCATCTAAATCAGCCTCTGAATCCGCCTTTGAATCTGCCTAACACATGGTACTATCTGATTGGCCACTGAGCTGAACCTGGGACCCATCACTGAACATCTGCATCTTTATCGATGATCGGAGAGACCTCAAACTGAGCCGCCGATAAGGCCTGTCTCGTCGAAAATCCTTTGTATCTGACTTTGTATATGCGATTGTATATGAGATACAATCGCATGTACATACAACGCGGAACTCAAAGGATTAACAACCATATTGGATCATTGGAATAGGTTCGACCTTGTATCTGCCCTTTGCATATGACTTTGTATATGCGATACAATCGCATGTACATACAAGGGCGGAACCCAACATTTTTATAAAACAAATTGAAATTAACATCAAGTTCGGCTTTGTATCTTACTTTCTTGTATGTTGCACCTTTTGGACCTTGTACACGCGATATACAACTACGAACACCAACGGATTATCTGCCACATTCAATTCCCCAGTCACATCTGGATTGTATGTATTCCCTTTTGCATCACCTTTTGTATATCGCATATATAATGCGAATATAAAAACAAAGCTGCATACAATCGCTTGTACATACAAACATTGCATCTGACCCTTGCATATGAATTTGTATATGACCTTGTATCTGCCCTTGCATATGCTTTTGTATATGCAATTATACAATGTAAACATACATACAAAGATGCATACAACCACATCTACCTTTCTGAACCAAATTGCATATACTTTCGGGTCCGGGATTGTATCTCAGGATTGTATATTCCATTGTATATAAGATTTTATGTGGGATGATACAATTGCATATGCATACAAAAATAGACATACCTTTTGTATCACCTTTTTGCATCCCACCTATGTATCTTCGTACGTCCCTTTTTTGTACATATCTTTGCATATGCTTTTGTATTTGCAATTGTATGCGAGATACAATTAATGTACATACAAAGTGTTAGGACAGTAAAAATTTTGAAAATTTTTACTGTCTTTCAGTCCATTATATTTGAACAAATCCTAAAAAAAACACCCCAAAAGACCATAATAAAAATTTAATGTATCTCACAAGGTGTCTATGGATGAGCAGTGCAAAATTTCTTCAAAGTCAATCCATCGGCAAGATATTGTTTTGTTTACACCGATACATAAGGAATCATTTCAAAATAACCATTGGCGTGAGAAGGCAGATCGGAAGGAGATCTATGGAAGTCACCGATGGAATAAGTAATACCGATGACTTTACATCGGCAAGAGAAGTGAGTGGTTATACCAATCGGTATAACAAACAACTATCGGATGACCTTTTAAAAGTTGCCCCGACGGTATATATCATACCGTTGAAGTATCTCGGCAAGAGTCTCACCAAACATCCTGTGGGGGTAACGAAGCAAATAGCCATCGGCAAGAAATAAACTATCGGGGTAAGATACAAAGAAGTTTCTGATACTCAATGTCTTGGAGATAAGAGAGCTTTCGGCAAGACTCACAGCGATACATGTATCTGTTGGGATGACTCAACATATCGGGACAAGGGAATTAGGTCTCGCTGATTCACAAGTCATGGCGATCAAAAGGTATCGGTGATACTTTAACATACTCTGTCCGATAAAGAATATGAAAGAACCATCGGTGAGATGATTCGGATCGGGTTATCTTTTGAAAGCTATCCCGATAGTATGTTTCATTCCGATGGGTATACTCTAGCGGCAAGACATTAAAGTAGTCATTCCAATCCAAAATAACATGACTATCGGTGGGACAACAAAATTGGGGAGACGTAATTATGTTATCCCGATAGTATTAATCACCCCGATAAACAAATTATATCGGTAAGACTCATTACTTCGGAAGGAAATCTAAATCACATGGCGATGAAGGAAGTCATGCCGATGGCCACGTCCACTTGAAGATATGACATTACATAGCGTCAGAAATACAATTGAGGGGTCACGCCGATTTGACTGTTCGCGCCATAAAAATATTAAGGTCGCCCAGACATTTTAAAATTCACGCCAATAAGAAGAGTTATGGCGATGTGACACTTCACAGCGATGAACATTGAATTGATCAGATAATTAAATACAAACGGCTACGAAATTTTTACGATCATTGTAGTTGCAAAAAACCATCCAAGAAGAGAATACAGAGGAACTCTTATGGCAAAAGCAGAGGATTCCAAGTCCAGCCACCGAACGACAGGTACATATACACAAACCGCTATATAGCCTGTATTTAAATTTTCTGCCAAAGTTTTAAAATGGAAACTCCAGGAAAGGGAAAAGGAAGAAAGTTACAAGGGGAAACCAGTAAGCCTAAGAAACAAAAAACTGAACAAACCCCCGAGGAGAAAGTGAAAGAAAGAAAACTCAATCAGGACCTAATTGACCAATTGCCTGGGTCAACTCCCAAGGCCAGAAGGTCTGCCCAACTTAGGTCAGAAGTGGAGAAATTAGAAGATAAACACAAACACCTGGGAGATATCTGGACCTCAATTCGGGGATATGAACTTTTTAAATTCCACTATAATAGAAGGTTTAGGAATGCTCCTGTGTCAAACCCATGGCATATGAATTTAGGAAAACTGGTTGTACCAAATGTATTCTTGAATGTGGAACTCCTTCAATTCCTTGCCAGACATTATAATTCAAACCTGAAAGCCATCTGCAACCCACAAGGAGAACCAATTGTGCATTTGTCAAAAAATGCTATTTGTGAGGTTTTTGATTTAGATGATTTATGCACTGTCCCTATCATTTATGAAGATCTGGATAAGGAGTATTGGAGAATGGACACAACTTACAATGGATGGAGGTTGCCCATTCATAGGCCCAGGGTTGAAGGAGAAGTGATGCCCTTAACTGAAAATGATGGCCCTCCCTTTCATGTAGCCATATTTGAACCATATATACAACATACCTATTTTTCTGTAGGCCAAGTCCTTGGCTCAGAGGTCCCCGAGTTCATGACTATTCGTCTGATGGTCATAGCCTCTGACATTCAATGTCATAATGCAAGGCAATTTGATTATGCTTCATATATTGCTAATAGAATGGATTCTGGTCTATCTGCAATAAAAAACAGTGCTCCAACATGCTCTTTTGAGCACTACTCAATGCTTATGCACATGGTGTTATATTATGGCCAGGAAGTAGGGTTATGGCCAAGTGAGTTTCAAGTTGTTGCTGCAGATAAGAAAGGGGAAAAGATACCTGTACAAATGTGGACCAGAATTTGGGATAGTAGATATGCCCACTCCAGATGCTCAATTTGAAGAACATTGTGTAAAAGTGCTGTATAGGTATTTTAATCACCCCTATGAATATTCAATTTCAACTGAAATAAAAAGATTCCTCGGACCAAAAGATTTTGGTGGCCCCCCTACTGTCACTCATAATTGGGGAGACTGGTATTGCTTTGAAGATGCTACTATGATCAGAGTTTATGGTTTTGAGGATACTCCATTCATATTGCCCAAGACTGTCCCTGACAGGCTTGCATATCTGAAGATAATCAGGCAAATGCATTGTTCAAATGTGATGCATTTGAGTTCACATGACAAACAATCGTTTATACCCAGCACCTTATGTTTTGGAGATTTTACTGTGGTTTCAAAAGAAGGTTACAATCTCATTCTGGATAAATTAATGCATTATAACATGATGACTGCTTAGATGAGAAAAGGATTTGACCCTGAAGGCTTTATTGACTCTACAAGAAGAAAACAAAATCTCAGTGGATACATGCACATACATTATCCACATGATGATGTCATTAGAAATTTAGAAGAAGCAGAAGTTGAATTGGTGGTAGAAAAATATAACAGGGATCTAAGTGAAAAGAAAAAGCAGTTAGCAGAAATTGAGGTTGTATCCTCTGAAGATGAAGAACTGATAGGACAAGAACAACCACCAGATAAAAAGGTAGAGATGTCCAAGAGAAAAATGCAACAATATCAGCCTCCTATTGTACTACATGATGAGGAGGGGTCTGTTGATGAGGATCCACGCCAAACAGCCTATGATTCTTTCATTTCAGATGATAAATTTATTCAATCAAAGGAATTTAAATCATTTTTGTATAAATACAAAGGGAAAGAAATCAGAGAGTCAGTAGATGATGTCTCTACTGATAATGAAAGACAATTATTAGATATGCTGAAGGAAACAGTAGATAAAGAGATGCAAGACATGACACCTAGCAAGGGTAGACAGTTACTTAAAGATGCAGGGGTTATGATTTTTCCTGGTCTTGATTTAAATTTTGCTTTGGTTTTTGACAGTTTTCTGAATAACACAGATGATAAGTACAAACTTACTCCAGAAGGAGTTAATGAAGTATATATGGGAACAAGGTATAATAATGATGAAAATTCCTTGATGATATGGGTGTTATACCCTCCCCATAAGAAGATGGCCATCATAGATACTAAAAAGACTTTTGGCCACGTTATGACTTTGAAAATAGGGGAAACTGACCCTATAATTACAGCAGACATTGGTATCAATGTTGCAAAATTGAGTAAAGCACAAGCTCAAATGTTGATCAAAGAAAGAGATGCATACAAATTGAATTGTGAAAGACTGACAAAAGAAATGATTACTTCAAGGATGCTGTTAAGAGTACTTTTGGCCAATCCACAAAAAGAATAACTCAAGGTGAGAGCTCACAGGACATTCAAGTGTTATCCCCTGATCAGGCAACCCAAATTCAGATAGATACATTTGTTACAATACTGCAGAGCAGGTATGCAAACATGGTGAGGTGGTTAAACCAATTTTGGGATAATTACTCAGAGAATCATAAAGCAGTTCAAGAACATGAAAGACTTGAAAAGAGGATACAAGAGAAATTGACTGAGCTACAAAACAGAAGTACTGCTGATAGTACAGATATCTTTGATGCAAAAGCATTTCTCAAACAGCACCAAAATTATTATGACAAACTTAAAGCTGATGCTAAGGAAGGAAATGATGCCTCAAATGCAGGAGTGCCCAGGATATTTAAAGACAATGGAGAGGTAAAGAGCAAGGAAGAATGGATTATTGATTGTCAAATTATATTACACAAAGCCACAGGAGCTCTGAAAGACAAAGCCTCTGCGTCTAGAGAAGTTTGCAAACAATTGGAAAACATGATCACACTTGATATAATTACCAAAAGTGTTGTTGACCTTACTGATTCTCATCGTGAGCAGGATTACTTGGATTACTTGGCTAAAGTCTACTTATGGATGCATAGAGCCTAATCATAATTATGTTATAGTTGTTAATGTTTGTTAAGTTCCCAAAAGTCTTATTGAAGAGTTATGACTCTTCATAGAAATATCTATATAAGTCCAAACAATCGATGCTGAGAGATCATCAGCATTAGAATATATTCAGATACATCATATATACAATGTTTCAAAATGACTATGTTGCATATTTTATTTGAAGAAGGAGTTTGAAGTTCTCTGATTCAATAGTTCTGCTTTGGTATCAGTTGTTTGTTAAGATTATCAAATTGTGTGGCTGTCTCCATTTCTGCATTTCTTTGATATTCAGATTAAACGTATCAAGTATATATTTGATCTGTCAATACACATTTGCTGTATCTGTGTGATTCAATAGGTTGGTATCCATTTGAGGAATTAAACCCTTCTGATTTAGTTACAGTAGCCTGGAAGTATTAAGCTTGGATTACTAAGTAGGGCCATACAATTAGACTACCATTCTGTCTCCAATAAAAATATTATCTGTTAATCTTGTCCATTCATTTCATTTGGTTCTTTCAAGTAAAGATTAAAATACCTTCTGGTGAATTATAAGACATCTGATTTTATTTGGTTGGATTATCAAGAAGAGTTTTGTCAGTCATTTACTTGCATGTTTATACAAGTTATAAACTAAAACTGTGCCAAACAACAAGAATTATTGCCATTAGGAAACCATTAGTCCTGGTCCTTCAAACTGACTCTGTTACCCAACAAGGCACTAGTCTTACTTTACTTAAAACCTTTTACCTTGATATTGCTTATACAATTTCTACCAATTACTCATTAGACATTAAACATAAAATCAGTTAGCAAGCATTTCATCTATCCTACATCTTGTGCCATTGTAGATAGATTTAATTAGTCTACGCATTCACATTTAATCTGTTTTAACTTTCCAAGGTTTACCCACCTAGGTGTAGCAGGACCTAAAGCGAAGGAAATCATCAAACCTTGAAGGTTGATTTCGTCAAGTTAGTTCAGAAACGTTGCCAATCTAAACATAGAGCTTGGCATCCCCTTAGGATTGGCAACCTGCATTTCTGAGACCTAACAAATTGGTGACTCTACTGGGGACTAGTAAAAGACCTTAGAAATTAATCCTTTCTTTCATAGAGTCATTTCAGAAAATTTAAGTTGGTAACTCTGCTGGTGACAAGAACCCTACAGATAAAATATAAACTTTTCCTATTCAATAGGTGGCGACTCTAGTTACAATTATAACAAAAAATTCAATATCAAATGGATGGTAGGAGATCCAAGATGGAAGGCAAAAATTTGCAGTCATCTCCACCACTTAGAAACATTTCCAAAAGAAATGTGAGTTCAAAGCATTCCCACCAAGATAATAATCTGGACATCCAAGAGAATGATTTAGAACAAAATATTTCAATTCACAACAAATTCACACCTCTGCATGATTCAAACGAGAACCTCAGTGGAGCAACTGATGATATTTTGGCAAGGTACAGACCCACTCCTTAAGAACAGCATGATCATGATGCAAAGGTCATGAGGGATATTGATAGGAACCAAGCTGAACATGATTTCAAGATGTCATTGCATCAGGGAGATGAGATAGGATATGGATTTTCAAATCAAGGAATAAATGATAATCTAGAACATCAGGAAATAAATAATCAGGACATGAGTGAAGAGCAACAGGAAATACTCATGCTCCGAAAGGAACTTGAAAGGTACAAGATACAAGAAGAGAGGGAGTTGTTGCAGCAAGAAATTCAACAGAGGAAAAATAAAGCCAAAATAGCTCCCCCAAAATATGTACCCCCGCATAGAGGGAATATTTCAAGAAATACACAGCAAAATACAAGTGGTGCTCAAAACTCACATGCTTCCAAAAGTCATCAGAACACTATTTCCCAAAACCCTAGACCACCTCCCATACGTAATGTATCTCAACACATAGTAAATACTTACCCACCCCCTGGTCAACAATATTATAGACCACAGAATCATCACACAAATCCCCACATGAACCAACATCAACAATATGCATATCATCAGCCACCAGGTGGATATAATTATTATCCCAATCCACCACCTTTGAATTTCCCACCCCAAAACCTTGCAAATATATGTAGCCAATTTGATTTAACTGGATATCAGTTGTATCCATATCCTATGGATAGTACTTGGAGGAATATGGTTCCCAAGTTTACTGGAAATAATGCAATATCTGCAGAAGATCATATCAGAAGTTTTAATGCCTTTGTACAGGATATTGGTATGGATTGGGAAGACATTAGAATGAGGTTATTTATGAAGTCCCTCACTGAAGATGCCAGAGATTGGTTTAATAGCTTTCCTAATGCATCAATCAATTCGATAACTGATTTCCATAACCAGTTTAAGGATCAGTATGGTAACCAATATGCTCCTGAGTTTGCATTACATGAATTAATAAGTATACAGAAGTATCAAAATGAATCAGTATTTGATTTCAACTTGAAGTTTTCCAAGTTACATAATAAGGTACCACATGGAGCTAAGTTATCTGACCAGGCAGCACTAAGTATCTATATGAAAGCATTTGACCCCAAAATAGGATATGAACTTAGAAACAGGTGTCCTGCAACCTTGGCTGAAGCACAGAAAGTGGCCATAACTATTGAAAATAACAGGAAGGCTGCAGGAATGGTCAGTAAGAGGGATAATTATAGAAATCCTCAGAATCCAACTGTTCAACAGACTAAACCAGATGGTCAGCATAGACATGATAGACCTAGGTTACATGATATGCCCTACAATACAAATTGGAAGGATGGAAGACCTATCAATAACAACAGAAAGCAACCATATGGAAAAGATACTCCTGATCCCCTGAAAAGAAACATGGCACACATGGCAGAAAATAAACCTTGGTGTTTTGTATGTAATTTGCCACATTTACCTGAATACTGTGAGGTAGCTAAATCAATACAGCAAGAGGAAATGTTATATAACTATAATAGGGATAATCACACCATCAATATGATGCAGGATACACCATGTGTGGTAACAAAAGATTACTCTTCTTCTTCAGAAGAAGGATATGAGTATGATGTAGGGAACCAGAAGTATCATATCAACATTGGGGAACAAGAGGTATTCTCAGACCAGGAAGATAGTTGTAACAACAAGTCATATGGTCAATGGAGAAAACCTACTGAGGATGAAAGAGAAGCTCTCACAATGGCCGCAGTGGCTCAAGCTCGAAACACTTATAACTTGAGGAATAGAACAACAAATGTTGGGCAAGGAACTCCTGGGAGTGTATTTATAAAAGACTAGAATAACAAAGGGAATAATACAAAATCATCATCTAAAGAACCAAAAAAAGGGGATAAAAGTAAAATAAAAGAAAATCAAGAAAAGGAGAACACAAAAACAGAAAAGAATGACCAGACCATAGCCCATTCTTTTGACATTGCACATGCAGTGTCTCAGGTGAAGATATTAGTCCCACTTCTAGAGATGATGAAAATAGATAAATATAGGAGTACAGTTGTCAAGATGATTTCTGATACACCAAATCCAAAACATAAAGGGTTTGAAAAAACAACAAATAATGTGCATCAGGAAAATTTCAAGATGCCTGAGGTATACCTTGGCGACACACTTACAAAAAATCCCTCACAGGTAGACCCATTCTATACTACACTAGTAATCAAGAACAGGATAGTTAGAAATTGCATGATTGATTCAGGTGCTGCTATGAATATCATGCCTATAGCAATTATGAAAGAATTGGGAATGTGGGTTGATACCACGTATGGCCAGTGTTATGCAATGGATAACAGATCTATCCCAGTAGTTGGTATCATGAAGGATGTAGAGATAAAACTTGCCTCACATCCTGAAGCCACTTATAACATTGACATTACTGTGGTTGACATCCCACCGTATTATGGGATGCTTCTATCAAGGCAATGGGCTATAATGGCAAGAGGCAATGTTCAGTTAGATTTATCATATGCCACCATACCAGTGGGTGGCAAGGAAATCAAATTGTGCAGAGAGCCAAGGTATGACAATATTATAGAAAGAATGGACCGGCATCAGGTGAATTTCTTTTGTGACACAGATTTAGGAGTTTTCAAAGTTGGAGAAACTACACCAGAGTTGCATAACACTGAATCCATGAAAGAAGAAAATGATCTGTGGAAAATGTATTTTGATGGTGCATGCAGCAAAATAGGAAATGGGGCTGGAGTAATTTTCATTTCACCAGGAGGTAAAACTTTTAAATACTCTTTCCTATTGACATTTGAATGCACAAATAATGTAGCTGAGTATGAAGCCCTGCTCATTGGCCTAAACATAGCCACCAAACACAAAATAAAAAAGTTGGCTGTCTATGGTGACTCTGAACTGGTCATTTCCCAAGTAAGAGAAAAATACTTATCTAAAAATAAAAGATTAAGACAGTACAGAAATGCAGTTTGGGATAGTGTTGAATTATTTGATGCATTTTCAATCAGCTAGGTTGATAGGTCTAAAAACATTATGGCAAACTTTTTAGCAAACATTGCATTAAAGAGAGATGATGTCACATTAGGAGGAATCACAGAAGTTGAATTTAAGACTAGACCTACCATCCCTGATAATATACAAAACTGGCAAGTATTTGATAGTGATGCTGATATAATCAATTTCTTGCATTGTACTAATTATTATGAAAATCAAGAGATTGATTTCAGTGCATTTGTGGAGGAACATGATGGGAAGGAAACCCTTTTTGGCCAAGAAGTGGTTCAGTTGAAAACGAATAAGATACCCAAAGGACTTATTGCATTAGAAAAGGCATTTGATGGCCATGACAGGTATAAAAAGAAAGACACACCAGTGATACCTAGTAACCTTGAAGAAATCAATTTGGGGACACAAACAACTCCAAAAATGTGTATATTGGAAGAAGTCTTGACCCAAAAATCAGGAGCAGACTTATCAACCTACTCAGGAAGTACAGGCATGTATTCACTTGGTCATATGATGATTTGAAGGCATATAGAGAGGATTTATTTCAACATGAGATACCACTAAAGCCAGATGCTAAACCATTCAGACAGAAGTAGAGACCGATTAATCCTACACTAGCCCCTAAAATGCTAGAGGAACTTACAAAGTTAAGGGATGGAGCTATAATCAAACCTATTAGACATTCTTCCTGGGTTTCAAATTTAGTACCTGTCAGGAAAAAGAATGGTGACATTAGACTGTGTGTGGATTTCAGAAACTTGAATAAATCTTCCCTCAAAGATAATTATCCTCTTTCCAATATGGAGGCAATATTGCAGAAAGTCATTGGGTGTGAATTATTATCAATGATGGATGGTTTCTCTGGTTACAATCAGGTAAAAGTTAAGGAATCAGAACAATTTAAGACTGCATTCACTACTCCATGGGGAACATATGTATATTTGAGAATGCCATTCGGATTAACTAATGCCGGAGTAACATTCCAAAGAGCAATGGATGTGGCTTTTTCTGAATTGATCAATAAGATTATGATAGTGTATCAAGATGATTTAACAGCATATTCAGAAAAGGCTGAAGATCATTGCACTCATTTGGAACAAATATTTATCAAAGCCCTAGAATATGGGATATCATTGAACCCTAAAAAATGCCATTTTGCAGTGACAGAAGGAAAATTGCTTGGTCATATAGTCTCGAAGGAAGGAGTTAAAATAGATCCTGAAAGGGTAAAAGCAATTGATCAGCTCCCTATTCCAAAAAATGTAAAAGCCATACAATCATTTTTTGGCCAGATAAATTTTGTCAGAAGATTTATACCGAATTTTGCAGAAATTGTTTGTCCTATATCAAGAATGCTGAAGAAGAACTCAGAAATAAAGTGGACAACAGAAACACTAGAAGCATTTGGTAATATTAAGGAGGCAATCAAGCAAGCTCCAGTCTTAGTATCCCCTGACTTCAATAAAACTTTCCAACTTTTCTCATTTGCTTCCTATCATACAGTAGCAGCAGTGTTATTACAGAAAAACAATGATGGATATGAACAGCCTATCTCTTTCTTCAACAAGTCCCTTCAGAATGCAGAGTTGAAGTATGACATTATTGAAAAATAGGCATATGCATTGGTAAAAGCAGTTAAAAATTTTATACTATATTTGGTGGGAGCTAAATCCACAGCATATGTTCCTAATGCTGCAGTGAAGGATGTATTGATCGAAACTAAAGTCACTGGTAGGAGGTGTAGGTGGATCAATAGGATTCAGGAATTCAACATTGAAATCCAAATCACTAATTTGGTAAGGGGACAGGGTCTTGCCAAATTGATGGCTGAAAGTAATCTAGAAGCCTCTCAGATATGTAATGTTGATGCAAGTACCAGTATTGAACACACTCCATGGTATACTGATATAATATATTATCTAAATCATATGAAATGTCCTGAAGGATATGATGATAACAAAAGGAGGACACTCAAACTACAAGCTTCAAAATATGTACTCATCAGTGGGGATCTTTATTGGAAAAATAGAGATGGGGTTCTACTATTATGCTTGGATGAATATCAGTCAAAACGTATTATGAAGGAGTTGCATGAAGGCATGTGTGGAGGTCATTTCTCAGCGAAAACTACCACCCACAAAATCCTGAGGGTAGGATACTATTGGCCTAAAGTTTTTAATGATTCATACCAGTACACTAGAAAGTGTGAAGCATGCCAGAAGTTCTCAGGCAAGTTAAAATATCAAGGAGCACTACCCTTAAAACCTATGCAGGTTGAGGCTCCATTTTATCAATGGGGTATTGATTTTATAGGTGAAATCTCAGAAAAATCAAGTGGGGGGCACAAATGGATTTTAGTGGCTACTGATTACTTTACAAAATGGGTGGAAGCAATCCCAACCAAACAGGCTACAAGTAAAGTTGTGATTAATTTTCTAATGGATAATATTATATGCAAATTTGGTACTCCAGTGAGATTGATCACAGATAATGGGATGTGTTTTAGATCTGATGAATTCAAAGGTTTTTGCAGTACACATGGTATCACTGTTTCTTATGCTGCTCCTTACCATCCACAGGCCAATGGACAAGCTGAATCAAGTAATAAGAGCCTCTTGAAAATCATAAAAAGAATGTTGGATAGAAATAAGAAGGCTTGGGATTCAAAATTAAGAATGGCAGTATGGGTTGATAGAATTACTATAAAAAGAGCAATTGGGAGATCTCCTTATGAGTTGGTATATGGAACACAGGCAAGATTACCAATGGAAAATCTTATACCAGTATACAAATTCATTCTCCAGGAAGACTTGAATAATCCTGAACCAATGGAGGAAAGGTTGGAACAATTGGTAGAGCTTGATGAAACAAGAAGAATAGCTCAAAGGCAGAATGTTAAATTACAATCACAGGTAAAATATCTCTTTGACAAGAAGGCCAAAGACATAAAGTTTGAAGTAAATGATCTGGTACTGATGTGGAATGCAAGATGCCAAGACAAAGGAAAACATGGAAAATTTGAAGCCCTGTGGTTGGGTCCTTTCGTTATCATTGGCAAGGGAGGTGATGATTCTTACTATGTATAGAATATGTCAGGAGAGGAGCAGGAATTGCCTGTACGTGGGCAATATTTGAAGCAGTTCTTTTCATAAACATGTACAAAGAGAATTGAGCGTTGCCAGTGCATGGACAACCTTCAAATAATTCTCAAAATATCTTATTCCATGTACAGTAGTTTAGGAATCATTCCCGCTCCCCATCATTTGTTACTTTCCTTTTCCCATTTTCATAAAAAACTCACTCTGAAATAAATTATATGGTCTACTTCCCCAAGAGATCTGGATCCTTGTTATACTCACAGAGAGTATACATCCCAGACAGAGCCACTGTTAGGACAGTAAAAATTTTGAAAATTTTTACTGTCTTTCAGTCCATTATATTTGAACAAATCCTAAAAAAACACCCCAAAAGACCATAATAAAAATTTAATGTATCTCACAAGGTGTCTATGGATGAGCAGTGCAAAATTTCTTCAAAGTCAATCCATCGGCAAGATATTGTTTTGTTTACACCGATACATAAGGAATCATTTCAAAATAACCATCAGCGTGAGAAGGCAGATCGGAAGGAGATCTATGGAAGTCACCGATGGAATAAGTAATACCGATGACTTTACATCAGCAAGAGAAGCGAGTGGTTATACCGATCGGTATAACAAACAACTATCGGATGACCTTTTAAAAGTTGCCCCGACGGTATATATCATACTGATGAAGTATCTCGGCAAGAGTCTCATCGAACATCCTGCGGGGGTAACGAAGCAAATAGCCATCGGCAAGAATTAAACTATCGAGGTAAGATACAAAGAAGTTTCTGATACTCAATGTCTTGGTGATAAGAGAGCTTTCGGCAAGACTCACAGCGATACATGTATCTGTCGAGATGACTCAACATATTGGGACAAGGGAATTAGGTCTCGCCGATTCACAAGTCACAACGATCAAAAGGTATCGGTGATACTTTAACATACTCTGTCCGATAAAGAATATGAAAGAACCATCGGTGAGATGATTCGGATCGGGTTATCTTTTGAAAGCTATCCCGATAGTATGTTTCATTCCGATGGGTATACTCTAGCGGCAAGACATTAAAGTAGTCATTTCGATCCAAAATAACATGACTATCGGTGGGACAACAAAATCGGGGAGACGTAACTATGTTATCCCGATAGTATTAATCACCCCGATAAACAAATTATATCGGTAAGACTCATTACTTCGAAAGGAAATCTAAATCACATGGTGATGAAGGAAGTCATGCGGATGGCCATGTCCACTTGAAGATATGACATTACATAGCGTCAGGAATACAATTGAGGGGTCACACCGATTTGACTGTTCGCGCCATAAAAACATTAAGGTCACCCAGACATTTTAAAATTCACGCTGATAAGAAGAGTTATGGTGATGTGACACTTCACAGCGATGAACATTGAATTGATCAGATAATTAAATACAAATGGCTACAAAATTTTTACGATCATTGTAGTTGCAAAAAACCGTCTGAGAAGAGAATACAGAGGAACTCTTAAGGCAAAAGTAGAGGATTCCAATTCCAGCCACCGAACGACAGGTACATATACACAAACCGCTATATAGCCTGTATTTAAATTTTCTGCCAAAGTTTTAAAATGGAAACTCCAGGAAAGGGAAAAGGAAGAAAGTTACAAGGGGAAACCAATAAGCCTAAGAAACAAAAAACTGAACAAACCCCTGAGGAGAAAGTGAAAGAAAGAAAACTCAATTAGGACCTAATTGACCAATTGCCTGGGTCAACTCCCAAGGCCAGAAGGTCTGCCCAACTCAGGGCAGAAGTGAAGAAATTAGAAGATAAACACAAACGCCTGGGAGAAATCTGGACCCCAATTCAGGGATATGAACTTTTTAGATTCCACTATAATAGAAGGTTTAGGAATGCTCCTGTGTCAAACCCATGGCATATGAATTTAGGAAAACTGGTTGTACCAAATGTATTCTTGAATGTGGAACTCCTTCAGTTGCTTTCCAGACATTATAATTCAAACCTGAAAGCCATCTGCATCCCACAGGGAGAACCAATTGTGCATTTGTCAAAAAATGCTATTTGTGAGGTTTTTGATTTAGATGATTTATGCACTGTCCCTATCATTTATGAAGATCTGGATAAGGAGTATTGGAGAATGGACACAACTTACAATGGATGGAGGTTGCCCATTCATAGGCCCAGGGTTGAAGGAGAAGTGATGCCCTTAACTGAAAATGATGGCCCTCCCTTTCATGTAGCCATATTTGAACCATATATACAACATACCTATTTTTCTGTAGGCCAGGTCCTTGGCTCAGAGGTCCCTGAGTTCATGACTATTCCTCTGATGGTCATAGCCTCTGACATTCAGTGTCATAATGCAAGGCAATTTGATTATGCTTCATATATTGCTAATAGAATGGATTCTGGTCTATCTGCAATAAAAAATACTGCTCCAGCATGCTCTTTTGAGCACTACTCAATGCTTATGCACATGGTGTTATATTATGGCCAGGAAGTAGGGTTATGGCCAAGTGAGTTTCAAGTTGTTGCTGCAGATAAGAAAGGGGAAAAGATACCCGTACAAATGTGGACCAGAATTTGGGATAGTAGATATGCCCACTCCAGCTATGCTCAATTTGAAGAACATTGTGTAAAAGTTCTGTATAGGTATTTTAATCACCCCTGTGAATATTCAATTTCAACTGAAATAAAAAGATTCCTCAAACCAAAAGATTTTGGTGGCCCCCCTACTGTCACTCATAATTGGGGAGACTGGTATTGCTTTGAAGATGCTACTATGATCAGAGTTTATGGTTTTGAGGATACTCCATTCATATTGCCCAAGATTGTCCCTGAAAGGCTTGCATATCTGGAGATAATCAGGCAAATGCATTGTTCAAATGTGATGCATTTGAGTTCACATGACAAATAATCGTTTATGCCCAGCACCTTATGTTTTGGAGATTTTACTGTGGTTTCAAAAGAAGGTTACAATCTCATTCTGGATAAATTAATGCATTATAACATGATGACTGCTGAGATGAGAAAAGGATTTGACCCTGAAGGCTTTATTGACTCTCCAAGAAGAAAACAAAATCTCAGTGGATACATGCACATACATTATCCACATGATGATGTCATTAGAAATTTAGAAGAAGCAGAAGTTGAATTGGTGGTAGAAAAATATAACAGGGATCTAAGTGAAAAGAAAAAGTAGTTAGCAGAAATTGAGGTTGTATCCTTTGAAGATGAAGAACTGACAGAGCAAGAACAGCCACCAGATAAAAAGGTAGAGATGTCCAAGAGGAAAATGCGACAATATCAGCCTCCTGTTGTCCTACATGATGAGGAGGGGTTTGCTAATGAGGATCCACACCAAACAGCCTATGATTCTTTCATTTTAGATGATAAATTTATTCAATCAAAGGAATTTAAATCATTTTTGTATAAATACAAAGGGAAAGAAATCAGAGAGTCAGTAGATGATGTCTCTGCTGATAATGAAAGACAATTATTAGATACGTTGAAGGAAACAGTAGATAAAGAGATGCAAGACATGACACCTAGCAAGGGTAGACAGTTACTTAAAGATGCAAGGGTTATGATTTTTCCTAGTCTGGATTTAAATTCTGCTTTGGTTTTTGACAGTTTTCTGAATAACACAGATGATAAGTACAAACTTACTCCAGAAGGAGTTAATGAAGTATATATGGGAACAAGGTATAATAATGATGAAAATTCCTTGATGATATGGGCGTTATACCCTCCCCATAAGAAGACAGCCATCATAGATACTGAAAAGACTTTTGGCCACGTTATGACTTTGAAAGTAGGGGAAACTAACCCTATAATTACAGCAGACATTGGTATCAATGTTGCAAAATTGAGTAAAGCACAAGCTCAAATGTTGATCAAAGAAAGAGATGCATACAAATTGAATTGTGAAAGACTGACAAAAGAAAATGATTACTTGAAGGACGCTGTTAAGAGTACTTTTGGCCAGTCCACAAAAAGAATAACTCAAGGTGAGAGCTCACAGGACATTCAAGTGTTATCCCCAGATCAGGCAACCCAAATTCAGATAGATGCATTTGTTACAATACTGCAGAGCAGGTATGCAAACATGGTGAGGTGGTTAAACCAATTTTGGGATAATTACTCAAAGAATCATAAAGCAGTTCAAGAACATGAAAGACTTGAAAAGAGGATACAAGAGCAATTGACTGAGCTACAAAACAGAAGTACTACTGATAGTGCAGATATCTCTGATGCAAAAGCATTTCTCAAACAGCACCAAAATTATTATGACAAACTTAAAGCTGATGCTAAGGAAGGAAATGATGCCTCAAATGCAGGAGTGCCCAGGATATTTAAAGACAATGGAGAGGTAAAGAGCAAGGAAGAATGGATTATTGATTGTCAAATTATATTACACAAAGCCACAGGAGCTCTAAAAGACAAAGCCTCTGCGTCTAGAGAAGTTTGCAAACAATTGGAAAACATGATCACACTTGATATAATTACCAGAAGTGCTGTTGACCTTACTGATTCTCATCGTGAGCAGGATTACTTGGATTACTTGGCTAAAGTCTACTTATGGCTGAATAGAGCCTAATCATAATTATGTTATAGTTGTTAATGTTTGTTAAGTTCCCAAAAGACTTATTGAAGAGTTATGACTCTTCATAGAAATATCTATATAAGTCCAAACAATCGATGCTGAGAGATCATCAGCATTAGAATATATTCAGATACATCATATATACAATGTTTCAAAATGACTATGTTGCATATTTTATTTGAAGAAGAAGTTTGAAGTTCTCTGATTCAGTGGTTCTGCTTTGGTATCAGTTGTTTGTTAAGATTATCAAATTGTGTGGCTGTCTCCATTTCTGCATTTCCTTGATATTCAGATTAAACATATCAAGTATATATTTGATCTGTCAATACACATTTGTTGTATCTGTGTGATTAAATAGGTTGGTATCCATTTGAGGAATTAAACCCTTCTGATTTAGTTACAGTAGCCTGGAAGTATTAAGCTTGGATTACTAAGTAGGGCCATACAATTAGATTGCCATTCTGTCTCCAATAAAAATATTATCTGTTAATCTTGTCCATTCATTTCATATGGTTCTTTCAAGTAAAGATTAAAATACCTTCTAGTGAATTATAAGACATCTGATTTTATTTGGTTGGATTATCAAGAAGAGTTTTGTCAGTCATTTACTTGCACGTTTATACAAGTTATAAACTAAAATTGTGCCAAACAACAAGAATTATTGCCATTAGGAAACCATTAGTCCTGGTCCTTCAAACTGACTCTGTTACCCAACAAGGCACTAGTCTTACTTTACTTAAAACCTTTTACCTTGATATTGCTTATACAATTTCTACCAATTACTCATTAGACATTAAACATAAAATCAGTTAGCAAGCATTTCATCTATCCTACATCTTGTGCCATTGTAGGTAGATTTAATTAGTCTACGCATTCACATTTAATCTGTTTTAACTTTCCAAGGTTTACCCACCTAGGTGTAGCAGGACCTAAAGCGAAGGAAATCATCAAACCTTGAAGGTTGATTTCGTCAAGTTAGTTCAGAAATGTTGCCAATCTAAACATAGAGCTTGGCATCCCCTTAGGATTGGCAACCTGCATTTCTGAGACCTAACACAAAGCGAACTTCGTATTTTGTATAACCTCTTGTATTTGCCTTGTATATGCAATTGTATGCACAATATACAAATAGAGATACATACAACATAACCTACAAACAACCCGATGTATAGTAACATTGTACATGACCAAGATACAAGGAAAAATTGTATCTGAGATGCAATTCGACCAAATGATAGAAAACCCCAAAACAAGGATGATGTCATCATCATATACATGAAAAATGGCTAAGTATAAAACTGAGAAATCTCTGCGATAGAAAACAATTGGAGACAAAAGATTTATGGGTTTTTCTGGGTTTTTGGCAAGGATTCTCTAAGCAATCTTTTTGGGGTTTTTGTAAGGTAGAGAATGGGTTTTTGAAGAATTTAAGCTTTTTAGGGTCACTTTCTAAAGAATATTCAAGGGATATACAAGGTGAACTATTTTACTCTGGGCAGAGGAAAATAGGTCAACACAAACAATAAGGAAAGAACAACATGCATTTGAAGATCCCCTTAGAGCAAAGGGAAAATGATAAAATGAAACAAGAATAAAACAAGATTTTTATGACTATGATCAAATAATTGGCGTGATCGATGTGGATAAGGAAAGGTTTCATAATTCACCTTGTCCATGAAAAAACAATATCTATGTTGAGGTTCCTCCCCTGTCATCCTTACAAAGATTGGGAGGTATTCATCGACAACAAAACATTCCACTGAGACAAATGAGATTTGAACATGGTGCTTCCTCCTCTAATGTGCAAAAACCTATGGAAAAACATAAAACTGCCTTTCAAGAGATAAATAGTAAGACAAGAAGGAATAGACAAGTGAGAGAAAGGAGGAAGACAAGATTTTGCCCAACGAAATTCAACTCAACAAGAAAACATTCAACCTAACATTGAAACAAATAATGAAGAGCTTAATGAAGATGAACTTAATGACAATGATCAGAGTTGGGCACTTGTCCCTTATGTCTCACTTTCCTCTAACATTTGGGAGTGAGAAGACGATGATTTGCTCATCGACAACCTTTAGTATGGTTGTCCTTATAGGTAAGTATTTCTAACCCTTTACCTTTGTGATGTGTCAAGTTTAGGCCTCCTAGGATGACCCTTGATTCTCTTGTAAGGTCAACGATACCAGGAGGCTGCCTCTGTTATGACCCTTCTTCTATTTGTATCATGATTCTTCTATTGATCTTCTCCTCTATTTTCATTGTTGTGTGTTGTCTTAAGTACATAACATTGCAGTTTGTGACTTGGGGGCACCCTCCTACATGATTGTCCCTAAGGCACTTGATCTCCTCTCTTGATTCATTGTTTCCCTTCTTCTAGTGGTTCTACCAAGTTGGGCAGATGATGAAAAACAAATAAGACTGATAAGGACTAAGTGTCCCTTTAGCGAGTAAGCAAAAATGGACCTAGTCCATACATGACGATGGGGTTGATATATATTATCTGACGCTTGGCTAGTAGAATCACTTCATCTGGTATTTTGATGTTGTCTTTATTTGACAACAAACCATAATAATGTTGCTACTCTATGCACTTTGTTTATCTTGGATCTCACCTCGATTCTGAGATCTTTGTAGTATAGCCTCATGGTTATACTCAATTTCTGAATTCATAGTGTAACCTCAGCTCTTGAAGTGATTATTTTCATGCATTTCTTTTATCATGTGAAGTGGTTGTTTTCTTATGAAAAGATTTCTAACCTCTTTCTTGCAGGAAATTATGTGTTTGTGGGAACATTTGGCGATCGTAAAGTACATGTCACCTCTGGGGGCATGGGCTTTGAGAGACCTCTTGTTCCCTTGTGTGTTTTCTCTCTACCTTATCATGCTTGATATCAGCACATGATATCAACCACCTTGAGTTGGGGGCATATAAAGGTAAGCTTTCTAATGATTTTGATACTAACGAAGTGTGTTTGTAAGCCCTTTATGGAGGCAGGATGTTGTATCTTTGAGCGAGTGCACATCTTTATTTCTATATTGCAATTAAGAAATCCCTCTGTGGAGGTGGGATATCATGCATATCCTTTTATTATAAGCTCTTCTGTAGAATGCGAGGATAGTGTATTTCTCAAGGAGATTGCACATCCTGTCATTCACAAAAAGTTCTCCGAGCAAGTAGGGTGGATCTAAGACTATCCTACCCTTAAGCGTGTCTTTGGCGGTTGTTATGGCAAAGTGCAACTGTCAAGTGTGTCTATAATGTGCCTGAGATGGTAGCGAACCTAGCAATAGGTTTCTTCCATTGTCTTTTTTGACATGGAATCTCCATGTCTTCCATTTGTTTTCCCCCACACGTTATAGTCTAAAGATTGGTGGCAATGAGTGCCTCCTATGCTTTCAGATTTGTATGGTGTGTTTGAACATCTCAAGTGCAGTTTAAAGACTGGTGGTGATGAGTCCCTCCCGCACTTTGAGATTTGTATTGTGTGTCTGTTGCCCCATATGCAATATAAAGACTGGTGGCGATGAGTCCATCCTACATTATAGGTTGTGTGTTTACTTTCCTTATACTTGCATTTGCATTCATACATGGAAAAAAAAATCACTACATTCACTGTGTTTTGCATGTCTTCAATGTTGTTGTCTCCATATCTTGCATGACTGTTACTGTCTTCTCCGTGCTTTGCATGCCTGTTACTATTTTCATTGTGTTTGGTGTGTGTCTTCTCTAATGTCTACCTAAGGCTAGGGGCTAGAAATGGTTCATTAATCTTTGTGTAGGCATTATCTCTAGGTGCTTGGCATGTTTGTTGTGTTTGTTGATTGTACTTTAATGCATGTATGGGCCTTGTGTTCATGCATACATTAAAGTGGGGGCTAAATGTTATGTTGGAAAATAACTCAAGGTTTTTCTGGTTGAAAACACGACAAGGTCGCCCATGGGTCGCCCCTTTCACCAATCAGGGTCACCTGAGGGCAACCCATGGGAGACCCTCAGAGGAGGGCACCTAGATGATAGTCCATGGTGGGATATGGTAGAGGAGATGAAAAGGAGTAGATCTATCTTATGAAATAGGTTAGTTATGTGTGAAAATCCAAATCTCCACTTGCAAAAGTAGGATCTCCTCGGGGAGATCTAGAAATAATAGGGGGAGATTTGGATTGGTCGAGTAAAACTAAAAACTAAAAGTTGGAGATGGCTAGGGGAGACCTCTAGAAGGCTTCTAGGGGTGGGAATGGATGAGAAACATTGGGGAAAGGTGAAAACACACCTACAAGATGCATATAAGGCTTAGGAACAAAGTCACAAGAACAAGAAACACAAATAAAAAAGTGTCAAAAAGCAAGAAGAGCGAAGCGAGAGAAAATGACAAAGGAGAAACAACACAAGGAAGAAGAAAACACACATCACCAAGAGAATTGCTACTGAGAGGATGTTATTTCACGCTTATATGTACATGACAAGGATGTGACTCATCATAGGGGTCCTTGTGGAGGTTGTCTAATTTTGGTGCTTATAGGTACCATCATAAGTACATAGTTGTAGTGCTCAATTTGTCTTATATGGTGTACAAAATTGATCCAAACCTTGAGCCACAAGTAAGAATATCTTTATCCATGCCATGTAGATAGGACTGGTCTAAATCTCTTAGGATCTTTGTCCTCTTTGACTATGTCATGCATGTAATCTTGTCCCTCAAACTAAACTACACCATGACCTTATACTCTAATTTTGAATCATATTTTCAATTCCCGAGGCCAAACTTTCAAAATGTGATTATTAGTTTGTCAATTTGCACACCAAAACACCTAAAATTAAACATCTAAGATCTTATATTATAAGCAACCCAAGCACATTAGTAATCATCAAAGAATAATGTCACAAAATTAGAAATTCTTAAAACACAAAACATTTTAAAATCCACAACAATAATGAAAACCATTGAAATATTCTACTAATAAAGATAAAACATTGAAAAATATAGAGAAAATTTCACAATAAAATAGAACTTCTCACTCCCTAACATTAAAGATCAATTTAACAATAACTTTAAAAAATTGTTTATGAGATTAGACGGACATTGCCATTAACTTTGTTGCGTCCAATGCCCTCCTATTGAGTACATGTCCTAAAATTGATAGCCAAATCTGTCTATCAAGCATTTTTTTTAGTGTTACTTATTCAAAATGACCCTTCAAATGTTAGACAAACCTTCATTTAAAAATAAAATAAAACTACTTAATATGCATACAACTAAAATCCCTTAGCACTTGTTTCAATATATACTTTGCACTTTTATATTAATTTTGTTTTAAATATACTTATATTGTGTAGTGCTTGATAACTATTTTTTCTCCTAAAAAACTAATAACTTTATATTATATGAAATTACATAATATAATAAAGATGGTGAACTAATAAAACTACTCATATAGTAGCACTTGCACCCATAGGAGGTTCAAGGAATATGCCGATAAAAACAATCGAGGAATTTAGAAAAAAAAATTGCGTGAATTTATTTTACAGCGTGAGACAAATGCTCACATATAAAATCCTATGAACTAATTATAATTTCAACATTCAAAATTTAAAAACTAAGGTTTACCCAAAACCTCCCCTTTCATGTGATACATTCTTCCTAAAAGTATATACGGCCATATGGCCATCAAATTCAGCATGCAAATGTCTCTGTTACCATTTATTGAAACTTAAATGAGATATTTAAGTGGGGTCAGGTAGTAGGTACAACTTGCAGGCTGTCTAAGACATGACTCCCATCATAAATTGCTAAGAGATGTAGACCATGGTGGAATCTTCCGCTTTAATATCAGGCAGAACAATCAAATTTGATAGCGTGTATCAGGGGTTTGGTAGTAACTGTCTCATTTCACAGCGTGTTTTAGGGGTTAGTCCTCATTGTCGCTACTGGTTGACTATGACTCTTACCAATACAAACAGACTTTCGCTTTCATTTTTCAATGGAGGTTGTCGTAAGTATTTAATATTTTTCGCCCCATATCCCTCGAAACTTAAATCTGTACTCTTTGTCGGTTCACCTACGGGTAACGGCAATAGGAAGACTTTAGGAGCTTTAATAAAGTCTTCGATTTTATTTATAAATTTTATCAAAGTGGCCCACTCCCTAATTTTTCTTAAATATTCAAGGAAGCCAAACAAGATTCTTTGTAAGCACATTACTTTTTCTTTTGTTTTAGAGTGAGTATATATATATATATATAGTGTGTAAGCACATACTTTTTCTTTTGTTGTAGAGTGTGTATATATATAGATAGTGTGGATGTTTTAATATATGGTTATTTTTAATATATTTGTTGATATAAAATTTAAATTCAGTTTGTTGTTATGTTATATTATTTAGTTTATAATATTTTAAGTTTAATTATTAAAGTATTATATATTTTGGACAAGATCATGATTGTGGTTTTATTTTTCTGATTAAACTATAGTTTTTGTCTCATTGTCTCTTTTCTAATTTAAACATTTCTTTTAGCACCAACACACTTCTTTCAGAATATGATCATTACCAATCGACTAGAGCACCAAAGATTTTAAATTATGTGTCTAGGACTTACATTTAAAAGCATTTGTTAACAAGAAAATCAAACAAGGAGCTAATTATATTAGTTAATAATTGTTGAAGTATTGGAATAATGTAAGAAGAGGAAAAAAAGTTATGTTCTTTTCTTAGTAAAAAAAATTGTGTCTACGTGTGTGTGTGCATGTGCATATATGTCTTGTATTTTCCATCTATTCGTCTTCTATGTCATAGTGTTCTTCTTCTCCTTCATACGCATCATGCTCAAAGTTACTCTTTTAACTCATTAGAATTCCATGCTTCTATGCTCTTATCTCACGTTCTTTTTTCTTATAGTCTCTGTATACCTTTTTATAGTGCATTTCTACTATATCTTTTCATAAAACTCTTACTTATCATCTTCCCATAATTTTACTTCATTTTTAATGATATTATTACCTTTTATGGCTTATTTGGGTGTGTAAGCGGTGATTTTAGGCCATTTTTGTGCTTTATGAGTCATTTATGGTGTGAGGCCCACCCATGTACAACAGGGTTAGTCGCACTTTTAGACCTAATTGTGACTAATACACTTGGTAGTGGTATGTGGTATATGGACTTAATATCCTATTATGTACACTCTATTGGTATTAAGGTTGAATTAAAATAGTTGATCTAATTGCATTTGCAGATGAAGATTGCATTGAGAGTTAGTTGTTATATGACTCATTTGTGTATGTGAGATACATGTCTTGACTTGATAAATTATATGTTGTTTGGCTATGATGATGATGAATTAGTTACAAGTGATTATGTTAATTCACAATTTAGATGAAAGATGATTTGTTTTGCCTTTGATTGTTTTAATTATAAATGTGAATAGATTTCAGTTCTAGAGGTAAATTGGAAATGATTATATCTATGAACATAGGGATAAGTTTGTAATGTGGTTGATTATGCTAATGCATGATTATGTTACTTCTTGATTATTGCGAAATGATTTGTAATTAAATTATAATATTCTAAGTAATATTGAATTGTTGCAATGGTTATTAGAACCCCTAATTTTGATGATTAGAAAATGAATTGTGAAAAGGAAGAGAAGGCGGCCCTCTTGCCTTATATAGGGAGTGTGGGCGAAACTTTAACCTTATCTTCAAAAATTCCATTTGAAATCCGTCTATGAAGAGTGGACACGTTGCAAACCTTATCTGAAGGATTACCCGGTTGAGGATAAGGATTCCTCTAGTGGGACCAATTAATTCGTGAACAAAGATAAGGCCGACTGACCGACAAAACTTTACAAGATTCCTTTTGGTCACGAGAGGAATAACTCGTGCTTACGATAAGGCATGTAAGCTTTCCCCTTTTACCGTGGCGTGGCCCACGTCTATCATTTACAACGAGAAGATAGATGCTCTCGATGGATGACAAGCCCATCCATTAGCCTAGGACCCAGTACTGTTAGTGGAGCTGGAGTTGATAGGATCTGGTTGGTTGAACATGCAGCCTTTGCAAAATTCTCCGTTGGGATGAGTGCAGTCGGGTGAGCGATAGTTTCCACTGGTGCCATACGTTGGTATTCTGGGATCATCAGCAGAGCAGTCGACACAATTAGCACAAGTTTGTGTGGATGAATGTGGAATACATCCTGTTGGTCGACTTCCTTCTTGTTCTTTCCAGATAATGCTCATTGTTTTTAGTTTATAGGGGCCATACAATCCTCGAGACATAGCTTGTGGAGTAGCACCATTCATTCGATAGGTCTTTGTATGAATCCAAATAGGAGTTTGATGAGCATGAAAGTATCTCAATCTATTTCCTACTGTCCAATGCTCAAAAACTGAGGAAGAACCTGCAGGGCCGTAAACTTGGCAAAGATGTCTACTGATTGGATTATCTTCAGAGGAGCCAAAAGTAAGCCTAAAAATACATCCAGTGTAAGCTGTAGTTCCTTCAAACTGTAAATCTTCTACGGGTGGATATGGTCCTTGAAACAGGTTCCATATGAGAATCTTACCGTCTTCGGCATTTAACCATTGATCTGGTCGTGCTATTGGAGGATTAAGAAATTGGACTGGAAGCACAAAATCTCCACACCAATTCTAAAGAACATGCCCAATATCAGGATCGATGGGTTCTGCTTCAGCTGAAAATTGAAAAAATGGTTGATCAGTCCATAATCCTGGAGAAGTTAATTGTTGTTTAGCAATAAGCATTCAGAAACGGTCAAAGAGAAAATCATTAGCCATTTGGTAATTATGCAAATCCCTTCTTTGAAAAAGATTTATGCTCCATTCTCTATGACTTTCTTCATACCATCGTTGTTCTCTGATTCTTACAATGCGAACAACTCCATCTAATTGAAGATCATTGGTGTGACCTTCTCTTGACATAAAATCTGCAAAAATATTTTCAACCCCTGGAAGATGAACAAAATCAAATTCATAAGTACTGAGGAGTTGAGCCCATTGGAGAAGATGACCTCTTACCACATTATTTTTAGA
This sequence comes from Cunninghamia lanceolata, assembly GCA_027924645.1. Lineage (NCBI taxonomy): Eukaryota > Viridiplantae > Streptophyta > Pinopsida > Cupressales > Cupressaceae > Cunninghamia > Cunninghamia lanceolata. The sequence goes on along the minus strand of BSBN01001013.1, from coordinate 1,004,677 downwards.
TTCCTTCCTGAAGAATCCTCGTAGATTTTGCAAATCACTTTTGAGCAGAAATCTCTTGTCAGCAATAAACATTTGGAAGGTTTGGAAAGTATTGACAACAGCAAGGATTTCTTTATGAGTACTGTGGTAGTCTACTTCACTATTTTTGAAACTACCAGAAATGTAGCAAACAATCTCACTTTTATCTTTGGGATTAAAAGAGATTGTTTTCTGTTCTCGAAGGACTCCTGCCCAGGGACCTTCACTTGCATCAGTTTCCACAATTTTAAAACCTTTACCTGGTAACTTTAATGGTGGTAGCTGGGAACACTTTTGCTTGATGCGCTCAATTAATGCATCATGCTTGTTGTCCATGGTGGTGGCTTCTTTCGTAGAAGCTTGTTTAATTCAAGCCTGTCTTCGGCAAGCTTATAATAGTATCCTGCAATATAATTCACAAGGCCCAAAAACCATTGAAGTTCCTTAACATTGGTGACTGGAAGAAGGGCAATTCTATGCAGGATGTGTGGTTGGGCCTCCATCCTCCCCCTCGGAAGAAGCTTGATGCTAATAAACACAATTTGGGTTTGAGCAAAGAAGGACTTTGCGGGATTGATAGCAAGACCATGGTGTTGACAAATAGAGAGGAATTGACGAAGATGGTCAAGATGGTGAGGCATATCCTGGCTGAAGACAAGAATGTCATCAACATAGGGTTGGATAAATTTGGCATAAGGTCGAAATATAACATCCATTTTTTGTTGGAAAATGGAAGGAGCGGTTTTAATGCCGAATGGAAGGACAGTCCATTCATACAGACCTTGGGGAACAGAAAAGGCTGTCTTATAGAAATCAGCACTTTTAAGACCAATTTGCCAAAAACCCTTTGTTAAATTAAATTTAGAATAGACATGGCTACCTTGGATAATTTGCCAGATATGATCTTTACTAGGTAGGAGGTGTCTATTGTCAACAAGACATTCATTTAATGGCTTATAATTAACCACTAGCTATTTTTCAGGTAGTTCTTTACCATTTTCATCTACTTTTGGTACATACATTGCATGACAGGAAAATGGTGATTCAGAAGTTTGAATAATTTTGAGCCTTTCAAGCTCTACAACTTCGGTTCTGCAAGTTAAAACTTCAGATGAACTCATTAGAAAATAATTAGCTTTAGCCTTAGGCATGAGTTCATTACCTTGAGGATCTCGCTTTAGAGGGAGATCACACTACAAGTTTCTTTTCTGCTTTTTTAAATCTTTTGTCATGACTGTCTCAGCAAAAGCAGCTTTGATCTCTGCAAGAGATTCTTGACCTGCATCAATTTGGTTGACGAGCCAAACTGAATTGACTGGTCTCTTTTTCTTTTCCTTTTCTAGCTTTGTGGAGTAAGCTAGATCTTGATAAAGCCTTGGGAGCTGGTATGTATTCTGGATTATGATGAAATCAGAATCAATGGTGAAAGGTTCCCATTGTTGGATGGCTTTGCTTCCAATGATGCCATCATAGCCTTCAACTTCATACTGAACAAATATTAAATTATCTATAAAACCATCAAACCCAATTTGAATAGGAGCAATGCAGAAGGAGGAACTATCTTCCTTTTCAGAATTACCAAAAGTAATACTGGTAGTGCCTTCCATCCAAGCATCTTTTGGGAAAGCATTATACCTGGCAATATTTAAATCTACTCCAGTATCAATAAGAAATGCTAATGGGTATGCCATTATACCTGGAAAATGAATGGTGAGGATAACACCAGGACATGAAGTGGTTGGCTTGGCAGTCCTTTTATAGGCTTTTATCTGACAGCTACTGGATCCTTCTTCAAAAGTCACTGGAGGTTCCTCATCTTCTGCTTTAACAGCATGAGTAATGAGAGGACTGTAAGGTCTTTCTTCACAGAAAAGTTGTTCTTCTGAGAAGGTGGCTTGAGTAGGCAACTGTACCGATCTAGTAGAATTAAATTGACTAACAAACTTATCAAGTTCAGGAGCTTTTTCCATTTCTTCTGTGAGATAGAAATTTTCTTCATCATCAATTTCTAAAATTTCTGCCTGAGCCTGAGTAATAACCTTTTCAAGAAAGGCTTTTCTATTTCTTATCCAAATACACCTAGCCATGCTTCCTAGAGAAGGTGCATCAATCATGGATCTCTGATCAAGTGGTTGAGACCGCTGAGCTGGAGGTCTGGGGAACCATGGTGATGGTCTATAACCATACTGAGTCTTGGTGGGAGAGACTGATGGAACAGGAGTTCGTCGAACTAGGAGCTTAGGAGGTCGACCTCGGCCTTGTCCACTTTCAATGGATGGTTGGAGTAAGAAATACTTTCTTGATTTAAGCTGATCCAATTGGGCTGTCAGCTTTCTCCATGTTTCCTGACCCATATCCATGGTATGGAGTCGGGATTCAATTTGGACAATATCTTCAATTACCTTGTCTAATTCAGCACGGGTGTCCCTTCTGAGCATTCTGCAATAGAAGGAAACTTCTGAATCCTCATCAGAGGATTGAGCTTCTTTGGTCATGAGATTGACCTGAGCTTGTTCTTGAGCTGATACATATTCTTCAGACTCTGATTCGGTACATGATTCTGACTCTACACTTGAGAGGATAATATCCTCTGAGTCTGATGGATAAGCATTGATGAATTCAAATTCATCATTCTCAACTCCTACTTCTCTGGCTGCACGGACTTTACCTTTTCCCTTTTTCTTATTTTGGTCTGGGCATTTATTTACAAAGTGATCCCCCTTGCAAATATAGCAGGTGGGTTTCCATTTCTTGGAATGCTTGTTCTTCTTATCCCTTTTTCTGAAGTACCCTTTCTTCTTAGGATACTTATTTTGGAACTTCTTCTTTTTCTTCTTGTATGGCTTTTCTGAACTGTCACCGTTATAACAAGAAGATTTTCCCTTGTCGGGGAATTGATTAGAAGGCATAATCTGGTAACACACAGATGAAGAAAGTAAAGGTTGTACCTTTTTTATTTCTTTCTTGGCTTTTCCTTCTTCACAGATTTCCTCATTAATCTGTGTTAAGAATTGAACTAACTGTGGATAGGTTAGTTCTTTCATTTCTATATTATCTACTACCAGATTCTCAAGAACTTTTTTGTGATAGAATTCTCCTATCATAGTACCAAAACTTTTTAGAAAAGTAGTGAACATGAATTCATGATTCTGCTCACGGCCTGACAAATAGAAATTCTCATATTGGACATCACAATATTGTTTGAAATATTTGAGGTCCTTACATTTACCTTTGATAAACTTATTGTAGGCCAACTTTTCTCTGGTGTCTGTTTTACCAACAAACAGACGTGTCAATTGAGCGCAGACTTGATCTGTACCTTTATCTAACAAACTTTCTCTGTACGCATCATCTAGGCGATCCCAGACATGTCGCACCACACCAGTCATTGCATTAAGAGCCTGCTTTATTACCTGCTTTTCATCAGCATCAGCATTAGTGGATATATAATTAGTTATCCAGGCTCGCATTGCATCTATACCTCTGGTATTCTCAATATCTTCAAAATGATCAAAATTAACAAGAGGCAGTGTATCAGCTTTCAGAGTTTGAATATTTTTGAATGGATCAACTGGGTTAGATCCATTAGGATTAGAACTAGAACCACGAGCCATTTGGAACTTTCCTTTGGCTTGTTCCTTTGGAGTGGTTTCTCTCAGATTCCCTATAGAGGGATCATACACTTTTTCAATCACAGGCTACCTAACTTCAGTCTTTAGCTTAGGTCCTTCATACTGAGCCTGTAGATATCCCTTTGCACTAGAAGGGAAATTCTTTGTCTTCACAGTCTACTGCTAACGAACAGTATGGGTCACGGACTGAATAGTCCTAGATTCTTCTTGGAGTGTAGACTTTATATCAGAGCATTCCGATTTGATGGAATCGCTCATGAGCAGTTGTGATTGTGCAACTAAATGAACTTCTTCAGAGATTTCAACAAGTCTCTGACTATTATGCTTCACATGTATATTTGTAGTGTTCAGTTGAGAACCAAGCACATCACAATCTAATTTGACTTCACTTCTGACTTTCTACAGAAGTTCTCTCTGTTGCTCCAAAGATCGTTGCTGTGCAACCCACCAGGTTTCAGCTTGACTTTTGAACTTAGCATACTGGGCTTTGAGTTCCTGGAGATCTTTGTTAACAGAGCTCATCCACTGATCTGTGAGATGCTTTTCCAAGCATTCAAGAGTGGAGATTAGAGAATAGAAATTCTCTTGAGCACTGAGGCGTGCTTTCTCAGCCTTGACTGCTTCGATCTGATGCCAGATCTTTCTATCCTCAGCGAGGAGCATGAATTTCCTTAAACAAAGGTTCGTCCAGTTAAGCAATTTGCTTTGGCTGGTACCTTGGGAGCTTTTAGCAATAGGAAATAAATGCAGAGGCCAAAAATTAGCTTTGTAGGTTTCAGTTGTATCAAATAGAATGAAATCCCTAAAGGGTAGAATGGTACTAGGAACTAGACAAGGGCCAGCAGGAGTGGCTATAGCCTTTTCATGGGACTCAGAAATATCCTGTTCATGCATAGTTGCTTGTCGAGCTGAAAACATTCGGAAATGGCCAGATTTAGGAGGAAAAACAAACAAGCAGTCTTCACACCTATACAACCCGTTATCTCATTCAGAAAACTTTTTATGGGTGCATGATGAATTAGCAGGTATGGCTGAAGCTGTTGAACTGCTAGGCTTTGCAACAGAGGGGATTTTAAACAAATCTTCAAAACCCTTTGAGGGTTGTAGTCTAACGCTCTGGGAGCGGGGTAAGGAATTCATAGATGGACTGGGTTGGTTGTAGGTGAAAACTTTCTCTGTTCTCATGGAAGGTCCAGTGCGCAAGGCAGACTGGTTGCCGGATGAGAATCTAATTACTGCCTGATCATCTATTTCTTCTATTGAGATGCCTCTCAATTGTGGTTGTCTCTCATTTTCTGCTTCTGCTTGATTGTCACTATCCCAAAGATCTAATGCCCATTCCTCAGGCATCTTAATATCCTTGTGCTTAACTATTTTGGGAGCAGTCAATTGTGTGCTGTCACTGGAAGATGTCCAGATGGTAGAAAGACCTTCTAACCCTTGGGCTTTTCTGGGATTAAGCATTAAAGGTATGACCTTATTGTACAATCTATAGTGAACCAGAAATGTCAGGGAATGGTCAACAGACTTCTTCTTCATATAGAGATTCATTGTCTTGAAGTTATATTCAAGAACATCTTTGAGATTTCCATCTTTTAGACTTACTGGAAAGTCTAACAGGAAATCGACATAGATTGGGCCTTTGGACATGGAATCACAACTAGCACCAAGAAGGGAATGAGACAATTTATAAAATCAGGCATCTTTCAACATCATCATTACGATGATAGGTAAGCCTTTTCGATAATGGCCACAGATTCCTATTCTGACATAGGACAAATGCATAAACTATGGATTATCAAGACTAGCTAAAGCTTCTTTCTGAAACTTTGCTACAAGAGCATCTGAGAAAATATTTAGCTTACCCTTACTACCGCCTATAACAACATGTTACAGAGTGGCTACATGACAATGTTACGAAGTTTTATAACCAAACCAATTCTTCAATCCTGTATTCTTATTAAACATATCTATAACGCCACTAGGTACATCTTTATAGATATCAGAAGATTTAATCTTAGGCACCCAAAATTCCTTATCAGGAAATTGACTACTAGCAGAAACTTCATCTAAAACATTACTACTTGACTCAGGAGTAAAAAATGAACTTTCATTATCAGCAAAGAAATTGGTGAACTTAACTTCTGTGTTGCGATCTGCAGTATGGTCACTGCTTTCTATAGTCGAACCGGAAGTGCTCGCTCTATCCATTCTGCGCTTGAACCTACACTCAAATCTATGCTCGAAATACAAATTACTGCCTCAAATCTGCCCTGACGCAACAAGCTTAAACGGGACTTACATAGCGAGGACTTACAACAGGATACTGGTTTGTATGAGCAATACAGAGAGCTATATAAGGAGCAATACAGTGAATAGTATAACACTTATTGGCTAGTTATGGTTAGACAACAATGATAACAACAGACAATAACATCATCGGCTCTGATACCAACTTTGTAACATAGCTGCAAATGACAAATGAAGTGCGGAATAGAATATCTGATCCTCAGATAGATCTTATGTATATTATTATGTCAAACACTCAGGAACATTACATTCATCATTTTACAATGCACGCTGGCATAGACTTAGACATCTATGTATGTATTGATATTTGAAAGTGACTATATTGTGTTTGAAACACTTGGTTATTGAGTGACTCTGTGTGTGTTTAATTCTTGTCGCTAAGGCTATATATATGTTGGACATATAAATAAACCTCCAATTTCTTTATATGTGTGTTTATATATACCTCCAATTTCTTTGTCCTTTTCAATTTTCTTGCATAGGTTGTTAATTAGATGATTACTTTCTTACCCCTCTATATATGGCATTTCCACTTAGCTTTTGGATTCTTGTTCTTTATACATTTATATATTTATCAACCCACTATCTCTCACTTTATTATTTATACATTATTTATATATTCTTACTATTTCACTCCCTTAATTATTTATTTTATTTATATTTTCCTACTTTTGCCATCCTCTTCATTTATCTCTATCTTCTCCTTTTATCTTTATTATCTTTATCTATCAAGTCCTAACCTAGTCCTCTCTTTATCTGTCCTTTGGTTTTTGAGAGTTCAATTTTACTTTATTTCCCTCTTTCCAACTTCATTCATACATCATTTTTTCATATAAGTTTGTATATTTGTGTCTGCTTTATATTTCCTTCTATGGATTTTATTATTTTATTATAATTGTCTCATTCTTGATGATTACCATGCCACAATCCTCTCTTTCTCTTTTTAAGAAACCATTTCTACAAACACTTCTCACAATTTCTCTCTTTTCATCTTGATGATGGATCACAAAGTGTGATCCGAAATGTCGATTCAAAAAAGCAACACGCAGTCAAGCCAGAAGCTCACATAATAAAAAAAAGCTCTCACATCCTAAGAATCAACCTACCTTGGACTACGGTACCCGGGGTAGTGTCCTCCGCATTTCCAGTGTCTAAAATAGATGGAACAATGATCATTAGTGCCTGAAGGAGTTCTGCATTCCGTGAAGAAAAGAGTGCCTTGGACTTGGGAGCCTGGGGCATTGTCCTCAAATATTCAGAATTTCAAACTTCAAAAAATGGTCAGTTATTAATCTCTATCATTTATCTCAATCTATAAGCATTTATCTGAATTCACAAATTTGATCAGTGTTTTGCATAATTAGGGTTTCTTACATATTTGAGGATTACATTAAGGGAATAGTTAATCATTTTTGAGTTTCCAGATTGTTCCAAATGGAAGCCCAACCTGTTAGGTGAATTCTCTCATTCAGTAGAGAATCAACTCAGTTGATATGCCCTTGAATGTTTGTTGTGAAAGGAGGATCTAAACACATCAACACCTTTTTCATTTTCCCTCTTTTTACCAACTAAACATTTTGGTGAACCCGTGTTTTTAAATTTTTGCACCTTGCTGAGTGTTGTGTGATAGATTTGCATCCATTATCTTATTGCATTTGAAAAATTACAAAAAAAGAATTGAAATTTTTTAAAAAATTGGCATTTTCAGCTTGCATTTTCAAATAATTTGAATTAATTTGCATTTAATTTTTGTTATTTTCATTAGATCTAATTTAAATTATATAAATTCATCATTAATTATTCATTTGCATTGCATTTTCATCATTAAATTGTTAAAAATTGATTCAAATTGTGCATTTTTCATATAACCTAGTTTTTGCATTAGCTAGGGTTTGTAGTTAAATTCTTGTGTCAGATTTTACTGCTATTTAAAACACTCATTTAGGACTGATTTATAATTCTAGTGTCTCATCATTGTGTCTTTATTGCAAAATTTCATGTCTAGGGTTTGAAAACCTTGCATTTTCACTAGATTTGACCTTATCGTCTCTCTAGAATTGCATCATAGGCTTGTTGTGAAGGATTTTGTTACACTAATTGACAAATATTAGGGTTATAATCTGCTTCCCCTCCTCAAATTCCTTACAACACCCTTTCTATCAAGCATTTGCATTGAAAATTGGTGAAAATTGCATATTTTAGGTGTATTTTTGAACTAGGTTTTGACTTGTCATCACTCTAGATCTGCACTATAGGTGTGTTTTGAAGGATATTGTTTCTTCATTGGACTCATATTAGGCATATTATTTTCTACCCCTCATCAATTTCCTTACAACACATCTTCTGTCAGTTATTTGCATTGAATTTTTTTGAAAAATAAAACATATTTAGGTCATATTCATACATACTTTTGCATTTGTTTTTGCATAAGTGTTGAAAATCTTTAAAATCTAATTTGGTATTCATTGAAAACATATACATGGCTTCTCAATACAACAATAATTCTAGGTTTTCTCCTAGGCCTTATTTGAAAAGAAGAGCCCCTAAACTTGAAATAACATTTACACCTCATGACAAAGAAATGGTAGATATTGAAGAGCCTATTTTCATTACAGTGAACATAATGGACAGACCTATTCATGGAACACTTCTAGACCCTAATTGCATGACTAATGTAGCTACGGAAGATTTCCTTCTTAAACATGATTTGGTGTAAGAATTTTATGAGCCAATGGATTTGAAAATTAAAACACATAATGGAGATTTAATGAATACATTTGGGAAGATAACCTTATTGGTTTCAGTTTATGATAAAGTTGTGGATCAATTATTTTATGTTATCCCCTTATCCAACCTCTTATGTGTAAAACTAGGACATCCATGGCTTAAGGCAATGAATGTCGTCTCTTCAACTATTCACAAATGTTTAAAATTCCCTTTGCATGGAGAAATATGTACTATCCACCATAGTTCATATCAACCTCTGGCTAAGGACAAGAATTTCAATCTTGATTACTTTTGGCTGCAGCCTAATAGAGACCCTAAGCCATGAAGAGACCAATCTTTCTTGCCTCCTTTACAAACAATAAGGAGAGAACAACGTGCATTTGAAGATCCCCTTAGAGAACAAGGAAAATGATAAAATGAAACAAGAATAAAATAAGATTTTTATGACTATGATGAAATAATTGGCATGATCGATGTGGATAAGGAAAGGTTTCATAATTCACCTTGTCCATGAAGAAACATAATCTATGTTGAGGTTCCTCCCCCATCATCCTTACAAGGATTGGGAGTTATTCATCGACAACAAAACATTCCACCAAGACAAATGAGATTTGAACATGCTTCCTCCTCTAATGTGCAAAAACCTATGGAAAAACATAACACTGCCTTTCAAGAGATAAATAGTAAGACAAGAAGGAATAGAAAAGTGAGAGAAAGGAGGAAGAGGAGACAAGATCTTGCCCAACGAAATTTAACTCAACAAGAAAACTTTCAACTTAACATTGAAACAAATAACAAAGAGCTTAATGAAGATGAACTTAATGACAATGATCAGAGTTGGGCACTTGTCCCTTATATCTCACTTTCCTCTAACATTTGAGAGTGAGAAGACGATGATTTTCTCGTCAACAACCTTTAGTATGGCTATCCTTATAGGTAAGTATTTCTAACCCTTTACCTTTGTGATGTGATTCCACTCGTGATGTGTTATGTGTCAAGTTTAGGCTTCCTAAGATGACCCTTGATTCTCTTGTAAGGTCAACGATACTAGGAGACTACCTCTGTTATGACCCAAGCTTCTATTTGTATCTGTAACGTCAGAAAATGTCCCCATAGGGGCTTTTCCCTCATAAGGTTTAGCTCCCAGGTCTTTAGTATGCATTTAGGACATCTTAGTTCATATTTTGGCATCCCGATGGAATGAGACCTAGGTTCCATGGCAAATTGGACCTAGGTGGACCCCTCAAGTTGTACCCTACCCAAAATAGGGGGGAGGACTTGGGTACCCGCGCCCTAGCCCTACCCTATTTTGGGGCAGCCCTAATTTTTGGGTGTCAGTTTATGACCGTTACTTGGTCCTTTTGTTGACACGATAAGTTTTAATTTTTAAAATCTTGGCGGGAGTGCTTTTAGTTGGATATATAAGCATGCTTAGGAATTCATTTAGAAACTAGATGGAAATTGTGATGTTCAAGTGTTCTCAATGTGATTCAAGGTTTTCATTGTTTTGCAAGAGCATACTTGTGTGTTTTGTGTGTTGATATTTGCAGATTTGCACATCAATTTCCTCATGGCATGAAGAGCATCTTCCTCCCATGAGAGCTTCACTACAAGGTGACATAATATTGTGTTTTCATCATTGATTCCTTTGGTTTTTGCCTCTACCTCACAAGGGCATGCAATTTTTCTCTGACAATGGTGTTCAGAGACCTAAGTGTCCTCTAGGGCTTGACTGAGGCAAGCCTCTAAACACCACAACTCTGAAACCAAGTCTTGTGATTACAGGTTACAGGTGTCACATTTGGGAAAAGTGGAGTTGCATGAATGATTGTCAGGCATCAAGGATTTAGGATCTGAAGAAAAGGACACAGGAGCACTTCCAAGACTTGGGCGCTCGCTCTAGTGTCCTCCACATCCAAGTTTTAGGAAAAAGAAGTTACAAGGCTGATCAGTGTCAGAAGGAGGTTCGGATCCTGCAAAGAAACCCGCACCTTGGACTTGGGTGCCCGCTCCAATGTCCCTAACTATTCCGCTTTGGAACCTTGAAAATAGGTATTCTGTGATTTGGTATTTTACTCCTGTCTGCAAGAGCTTTTCTCATCATTCGTTAATTTGTTGTTGTATTTGCATAATTAGGGTTTTAATGGTTAATTGGGCATAAGAGAAGGAAAATTAATAATTAAATTCCCTAATCAAAGTTTACCTACATTTACAAGTGACCTAGGGTGTGATAGTTCTCGCCAATCAACCCTAGATCCTTGAATGTAAGGCGAAAAGGAGGATTTAAACATCTAAAATTTAGAGCATTAACAAATCTAATTTTCCCCTAAACATTTTGGTGAACCTGTGTTTTTGGACTTAAATTGCAACTTGCTGAGTGTTTGTCTTCATATTTGAATTGATTTCATTCATTCATAGAGTCATTCATTTTATTGCATTGAGAAAAATTCAAAAAAAATGAAAATTTTGGAAAATACAAAAAAATTGCATTGTTTGGCTTACTAAATTGCATCAATTCTTTCTAAATTTTCCTAATTCATTATTTTTTCATCAAATATGATATAAACTACAGAAAAATAAAAAAATTCATAAATTTGCATTGCATTTTCATCATTTAATTGCTAGGGTTTTGTGGAAATTTTGTCAATTTTAATATAACCTAATAATTCCAAAATCTAGGGTTCGTAGGCAAAATCTTTACTCAAATTTTTCTACTGATTTTAGAGGCTCATTCAAATTAACATTTGGCTGTAGTCTTGCATTTTAGTGTAAATTTGCATTTAGATTTAAAATATTTGCATTTTTGCATAGAAAATTTCAACAAAAACTAGCAACTTTGATGCATCTTCATTAAATTTGCATGGGCATTTTGCATGTTCAATCTTGAAAATAATTTTCAAAACTAAGAGTAAGTCATTCTCATCATAGATCAGAGTTCAAAACATTCGCATAGTGTTTTGTCCCAAAATCTCAAACTTAGGGCTTCAAAAACAACGATTTTCAGTAAATTTTGGCTTATCGACTCTCCAAACGTGCACCATAGGTGTGTTGTGAAAGGTATTTTTGCATTAATTTTCTGTTATCAGGGTAATCATTTTCTTCCCCTCATAAAAAGCTTCACAACACCCTTTTAACGTGCTCTTGTAGTGAAAATTCAGTGAAAAACTACACATTTTGGCTATTTTTGCCCTAGGGTTGGACTTAGTTTGCACTCCAAATGTGTTGTCATAAATTTTATGGATTGAGGTGACTGATATTATTGATATTGTTTTTTGTACCTCCTGAAATTCATTACAACAGCCCTTTTGCTAGGTCCTGGAAATGAAAAATCGTGAAAAAGCCTATTTTTGCTATATTTTGACTAGGGTATAACCTTAAGTGGCGCTAAAAGCGTGTTATGCTGGGTATTTTGACACCAAGTGGCTATTATTACTGGTATTATTTATTTCCCATCATCATTTTCCTCACAACACCCTTTGTTATGCTCTTTTGCATTGAATTTTAGTGAAAAAAGAGTCGATTTTGACATATTTTCACTATATATTGACTTAGCATTATTTTGGATTTGCATCAAGAGTGTGTTGAGAGTGATTGTATTGTTGTTTTGGACTGATATCAGACATATAACTTGCTTCCCTTGACTGAAATCCTTACAGCACCCTTTGTTTCATTCATTTGCAGTGAAAAAAGTATCAAAAAATCAAGCATTTAGGTCACTTTTTGCATATAGTTTTGCACTTGACTTTTGCATAAGGTCAGAAAAGCTTTTCAAAAATCTGATTTTACATTGAAAACATTGAAATGGTACCTTCATGTCATTTTTCAATGGTATCTTTGTATGCATTTATTAAAGATCTTGATTTTGATCAATTTTTAACCCTCATGAGTGAACATCCTACGACATTAGAACACTTAACTGAGTTCTTCTCCATGAGTAGCAACAAAAAAGATGATGGTGATAGCACTTCTCCCATGCATTCAACACCTACTCCATGTGACAATGACATAAACTTGTCTTCTAATCATTCTTTCAAAAATGCTTCTTCCCATGAGGGTATGTTGGTCCAAAATGATGAAATCAACGACACAATAGAAGGAACACACTTTTTGAAATACATCATGCCTCCTACAAGAGAAGAACAAATAATTCATGATGTTGAGGTCCCTATTGATTTGATAACATATGAGCAAATAGACAAACTTGATAAAGACCTAGCTGAAGAAGCTATACCTGTGATTCACAACATAAGACAATTGATAAAAGAAGGACAAGAGGGTATTGATGTTGTTCAAGGAATAACGCATATCATGCTAATTAATTTCATGCCTCGATATGACACATCTCTCACAGATACATACCCTCAGGTAGTAGAAGACTTAACACAATACATTAAGAATGATGAGCATGAAAACTCTCTTAATAAACCTTATGAGGCTAAAGATGACTATATGAACTATGATGCAATAATTGGTCTAATAGAAGAATTTAAGAATTCACCTAACCCATGGAAAAATGGTATTGATTTAATTATTGACAAAGGTTAGATTGGAAGATCCTACAGGTAAGTATCTCTAACCCCTTTATCTCTCTCATGATGTGCTTTCCCTGTGATGTGTTATGTGTTGTTTAGGCCTCCTGGGATGACCCCTGATTCTCTTGTAAGGTTTAGGATACTAGGAGACCGCCTCTGTTGTGACCTTCCTCTATTTGTGATCATCATTCTTCTATATTGCTCTCTCTAATTTCATTGTTGTGTGTTGTGTCTTATGGACATAGCATCATGGTTGGTGATCTGGGGGCACCCTCCTACGTGAATGTCCCTAACACACTTGTTTCTACTCTCTTATTTATTGTTTCCCTTCCTCTAGTGTTTCCACCTAGCGGGCAGATGATGAGAAACATTTATACTGATGTGATCCTAGTGTCCCTTTTGAGAGCAATAAAAAAATGGATTTAGTTGCTAATATGACGATGGGGTTGTATATCTTATCTGGCGCTTGGCTAGTGGAAGCACTCGTGCTTTCTACGTAGTGACTTTTATGATGTTTCTATTGCATTTACAAACCTTAACAATAATGTTGCTCTATACACCTTTGTTCATCTTTGAATCTTGCCTTGGTAGTACTCAATTTAGAGAGCTTCGTGATATTGCCCTACGGTTATCCTCGAACTCTGAATTTGTTGTATAACCTTGGCTCTTTGTGTGGTTAATCATATGCATTGATGTTGTTGTTTATCATGAAGTTGTAGACACTAATATGTTTCTTGCAGGGATGTGTTTGTGGGAACATTTGGTGATCATAAAGTACATGTCACCTCTGGGGGGCATGGGCTTTGCAAAAGTCAGTGTTCCCTTGTGTGTTTTATTCCTACCTTAACGTGCTTGATATTGATAACTGATATCAACCACCTTAAGGTGGGGGCATATATAAGGTAAGCTGTCTGTTGTAGATGTTAGCTATGTGCTTGTCCTCAAGTGCAGTCTAAAGACTTGCTCGATGAGTGCATCCTACATCCTGAGTTTGTTTACAATCAATCACTCAATCATGTAAGCCCTCTGCAGAGGGGATGGTGTATTTCTTGGAGCAGATTGCATCATCCTATCATTTTCAAAAGTCCTCTGCGGAGGCAGGGAGCAGTTCTGTGACTAACTCAACCCTTAAGCATGTTTTTGGTGATTGTTGTGGCGAAGTGCAATCGTTGATGTGTGCCCGAGATGGTGTTGGACCTAGAAATAAGTAGACTCCATCGCTTGTCTGCCGTGTTTTCTCCGTGTCTTCAAGTGTGTGTGTTTTGGCATGCTTGTTTTAAGTGGCGTGTTTGTTGCTCCATATGCAATCTAAAGACTTACTCAATGAGTGCATCTTGCATTTTGGGAGGTTTTTGCATGTCTTGCGTGTGTGTTGCCCCATATATAGTCTAAAGACTTGCTCGATGAGTGCATCCTGTATTATGGGAGGTTTGTTTACTTTCTAGTACTTGCATTTGCATTTCATATATATGAGAAAAAGAAAAGAAAAGATATCATTTATGTCTTCCATGCATTAATGTGTCTTCTATGCATTGACTGTCTTCTCCGTGTTCTACGTGACTATAACTATCTTCTCCATGTTTTGCGTGTCTGTTACTGTCTTCTATGTGATTTGCATGTCTTCTCTGTGCTTGATGTGTTTGATGTGTTTGTGACCTTACTTTAATGCATGTATTGGCCTCACGTTTATACATACATTAAAGTGGGAGCTAAATGTAACATCGAAAAATGTCCCCTTGGGGGCTTTTCCCTTATAAGGTTTAGCTCCCGGGTCTTTAGTATGCATTTAGGACATCTTAGTTCATATTTTGGCATCCTGATGTAAAGAGACCTAGCTTCCATGGCAAATTGGACCTAGGTGGATCCCTTGAGCTTTACCCTACCCAAAATAGGGGGGAGGACTTGGGCGCCTACGCCCTAGTCCTGCCCTATTTTGGGGCAGCCCTAATTTTTGGGTGTCAGTTTATGACCGTTATTTGGTCCTTTTGCTGACACGGTAAGTTTTGATTTTTAAAATCTTGGCTAGAGTGCTTGTAGTTGCATATATAAGCATGCTTAGGCATTCATTTAGAAACTAGATAGCAATTATGATGTTCAAGTGTTCTCAAGGTGATTCAAGGATTTAATTGTGTTGCAAGAGTAGACTTGTGTGTTTTGTGTTTTGATATTTGTAGATTTGAGCATCAATTTCCTCATAGCATGAAGAGCATCTTCCTCCTATGAGAGCTTCACTACAAAGTGACATAATATTGTGTTTTCATCATTGATTCCTTTGGTTTTTGCCTCTGCCTCACAAGGGCACACACTTTTTATCTGACAATGATGTTTAGAGACTTAAGTGTCCTCTGGGGCTTGACTAAGGCAAGCCTCTAAACACCACAACCCCCAAAACAAGTCTTGTGATTGTAGGTTATAGGTGTCACATTTGGGAAAAGTGGAGTTGCATGAAGGATTGGCAGGCATCAAGGATTTAGGATCTGAAGAAAAGGACATAGGAGCACTTCTAGGACTTGGGCACTCGCTCTAGTGTCCTCTGCATCTAAGTTTTAGGAAATAGAAGTTACAGGGCTGATTAGTGTCAGAAGGAGGTTTGGATCCCACGAAGAAACTGGCACATTAGACTTGGGAGGCCACTCCAGTGTCCCCGACTGTTCCTCTTTAGAACCCTGAAGACAGGTATTCTGTGATTTGGTATTTTACTCCTGTCTGCAAGAACTTTTTCCATCATTCGTCAATTTGTTGTCATATTTGCATAATTAGGGTTTTAATGGTTAGTTGGGCATAAGAGAAGGAAAATTAATAATTAAATTCCCTAATCCAAGTTTCCCTACATCTACAAGTGACCTAGGGTGTGATAGTGCTCGCCACTCGACCCTAGATCCTTGAATGTAAGGTGGAAAGGAGGATTTAAACATCTAAAATTTAGAGCATTAACAAATCTAATTTTCCCCTAAACATTTTGGTGAACCCGTGTTTTTGGACTTAAATTACAACTTGCTGAGTGTTTGTCTTCAGATTTGGATTGATTTCATTCATTCATTTTATTGCATTGAGAAAAATTCAAAAAAATTGAAAAATATCGAAAATACAAAAAAATTGCATTGTTTGGCTTACTAAATTGCATCAATTCTTTCTAAATTTTCCTAATTCATGATTTTTGCATTAGATCTGATATAAACTACAGAAAAATAAATTTTCCTAATTCCTTCAAGTCATCCAATCTCACCATCCTAGTCATCTTCGACATCCTAATCATCATCACCATAGTCCTCATCATCGAAGTAAAACCCTAATAATTTCTGGCCATTACGCATCATCAAATCTTCATCCAATCAATTCTCCACATCTATCACTTGTAAACATGGACAGGGCATTTCTAAACAACACCTATGAGAATGATCCTTATGGCACCAAAATAATGCTTAATCAACTTAGTCAACTTAGGTGGTTATATAGAAAGGAAGAAGACCCTGTGTCACCACAACATCAACAATTCCCACAACATCAAGTCCTATGCCAATATCAATGCTCCCACATTCCATCACAAGCCCAACAAGCACATAATCCAAACATTAATGCCGCCACATCCATACCACAAATCACCCTCACTATTCCTAGCAACGCCCCAAATGCAAGTACTTCCATAATTCTACCATCCAATGATCCTAACTCCATTGCCATCATATCCCAATTGCTTTCTCAACAAACTTCCAACATCAACCAATGTCCACAACAATCCATACTTTAAAATCTTTCACCTACATATCCTATCATGCCACCTCATCACCAAACCTATCCACATGGCAATCAAATGTCTTTACAAGAACAACAAGCAAGTCCAAATGGCCCCATGTACATAAATAAAGAAAGTCCAAGTATATGCCATCACCATCCAATCATATGCCAATACATGAGCCAACTAGTCCCATCCCAAAACTTTTATCAAGCCCTTCATCGCCTTCATCATCTTCATCCCCATGTTCCACTAATCTTTCATTAAAAGATTCCATGGAGATACTTTTAGAGAAATTGGTTCAAACAAATTTGATTGAGCTATACCTGTTCAAAGCATGTTCTCCATTTATGATTAAACCTAGAGGGTATAATGAAAACCATTATTGTGCATACCATAGGTATAGGGGCCATACCATATTCACTCGTGTCTGATTTCAAATATTGGTCAAGAACCTAGAAGATGGTGGTAAGATTGTCTTGGATAAGACCAATCCCTCTAATTCCATTATCTTTCCATCTAGCCCAAATCCTAATCCCATTACCCATCCAACAAATCCTAATCCTAAGCCTTCAACTTCCACTATTATCATCCATCCACTATATTTCCCATTCACTCATACCCTTGCAAAGGATGTGATCAATTGGCTACTAGCAAGGAATAAAACATTGCCATGTCATCAAACACCTATTCTTGAGCCTCCCCATGAGTCCTTAAACACTTTGTCTAGTCTTCTAACCCCATCATGTGATCTACAAGCTATCAATCTTATTAAAGAGCCTTCCATTTCCATTCAAGAAAACCAAGAGTTATGTCAAAAGCATGATCCTAAGCATGAAGAAACAATAGCCCCTAAATCTAATCAAGATCAAATCATCCCCATCCAATCTATCCATAACATTTACCTTCTTTATGATCAAGATGATGCCTATGAAGAAGCTATCCATGAGCACCTTGATCCTATCCATAATCCTATAATCCATGAGCAAGAAATCAAAAGTGCTCCTAGTCATCCTCCATCTAGCCCAATCCATGATCCTACACCTTCCACTTGTCATGATGGGACATGTGCCTCCAAAACAAACATAGAAGATCGAGCAAATAATTTGGATCCCAATAGACATAAGAAATATCCTAATGATCCTTCCACATCCACCATTGATCCCATTTCAGATCCACCATATCCTACTAGTCTATCCACATTCATTCATGAGTGTTCCTCCTTAGAACACCAACAACCATTATCCACTTTACCTTCTCCATCCAATAATCAACTCAAGTCTAGTGTCCATACCACACCTAGTCCTATAGTCAATTGCATGCTCTAAAACATGAACTACCAAGGCAACGGTTTAGGCCTACATGAACAAGGCATTTTGGAGCCCATCCATGTCAAGGTCCCTCCTCGCTCATTTGGCCTTGGATACATACTCCAAGGTCAACAATCTAACAATGTTGGTACTTCCTCCACACTTCCTAAATCCACTTCCTTCCATCATAAACCCCATCATACACCCAAAACATATGTTGTCATTCCACCTCCCTCATCCTACAAATGTCAAAAGCATGTGACCATTCACCTTCCACTATCAACTTTACCTCCATTACTTCCAACTCCAAATATCCCTCCATCCACTTTACCTCCATTGCTACTAGCACCCCCTTACCCAATCATTCATAAATACCCTAAATATCCTAATCATGACCAACAAATGCACGCATTCTATAAACAAGGAGCTTCCACTCATTTCATCCACCACATGGGATTCAAAAATAAACATTTGGATGCCTCCATTCAAAAAGCCACAAATCCTAAGGGTCCTAATGCCTTAGGAAATAAATCCAAAAATTAAAAACAAGGTACATTCAAAAATCCATCCAAACCCATACCTCCAAAAGCAAAGTCCAAAAGCAAAATGGTATGGTTACCTAAGAAAAAATCAAGCAAATCAAACAAGGCATCCACATCCCGAAAATCCCAACCATCCTTTTCTATTCAAAAATTCCATTCCATTCCAAAGTTTCAAATTCCTCCATCCCACATGCAAAGCAAAAATCATAAAAATACTACGTCTATGTCGGTCCCTAAATGCTTACGTCATCCATCCACTAAGAAAACATCACCATTGCTTCCTACACCTCCATCCACTCAAAATTTTCCATGTTTATCATGCTGTGTACAACCGTTGGTCATGATTCCTTTTCACACCTTCATCACTCCATCATTCACTCATTATCCTACATATCTCCCCCATCACCTTCCTATGGTCCATGCTTTTGCATAAGTCCATTATAATCCACATCATAATCTAATTTCACCCCTACATAATCCACATCATAATCCACTTTTGATCCCTCCATAATCCACTATCTACCTGATCCATCTCACTTTCATGCCATCTCCCTACCAACATTGACAAGCACATTTGACATGGTCCATGTGACATTCCTCTCCAATGGGATTATAACATTACATGGAACTAGACACTTGAGTTCCACCTATCCATATCCCCCTCTCTTTCTCATTCAAAAGTCAAAAAATCAAAATAAAAAAAAAGTAAAGAGAAATCCTTTCGTCTAATGGTGAAAACCTGGTAAATAGGTGCCTTGGATAAGTACCATGATGAAAACCTAGTAAACAAGCATCATGTGTAGGTTGATCTTCTATGTCACCTACACTTGGGGGCACCTTGTCTCATCCAACATATCATGTTCATCCCATCATTTTTCATACCATCTTACCATCCTTATCCAAACATATTCCTATCATATTGAGTCCATCCATCCTCCCTTCCTCCTTTTGATTTTGATAAAGACATGGGGGAAAGATGTTGAAACATGTTTTGGGTATCTCTTGACATACCTTATCTTGACATTATCCTATGGTCCTTTCCAATCCAATCCTATCATTATCCTCTAGTCATTACCCATTTATCCATCTTATCCAATCCACCCTATCATCCAAGTCATAATCTTTGTCATGTCAAATCCTATCATCCTCTTGCCTTAAGCAACATAGTCCTTGGAGATCACATCCTTGCTCTCTTACACATACATCCATTCCATTCCATAGCCTATCCTCTTATCCTATCCATTTATCATGAGCCTTCCATTCCATCCCCTTTACTATCATTCATCCTTTTATCCAACCATCCTACCTACCTCCTTGCATCTAGACTTGATTTCCCCTTGTCATTGGTATCAAGCACAAAGGATACCCAAATTGTATATCCATTAACATCCCTAAAAATCCAAAAAAATCAAAACATTTCAAAAATAAAAAAAAATCATAACATCCAAAAATTAAAAAAAATCATAACATCCAAAAATCCCAAAAAAATCAAAACATTCAAAAACACAAAGAAAAATTGAAATATATCCAAAAACATAAAAAAATCAAATATTCCCAAAACACAAAAAAATCAAAATATGTCTAAAAACCCAAAAAAAAATAAAAATCCAACAAAATCCAAGCAATAAAATCATTCCACATCAAATCATCAAAATCACATTCTTCCAATCAAATCAATCCCAATCATCAAATTCATCACATCATCAAAATCAAAACAAGTCCAATCACATCATCAACTCAAGCCAAACTATCAATCATCCAATCTATCAAACAATCAAAAGCAAATCAAATAACCTCATTCAATCAATCCCAATCAATCCATAACTTGATCAATCCATCCACCTTCATCATTAACATTAATAAAACACAAATCAGAACTGCATCTCATTTCTATCGTTAAGTGCCTTGATCCTATGGAAATGGGTATGTAGGCAGTCTGGAGCATGAAGGAAGTGCCCAGATTCAGGGATAGATGATATTCCTCTTTCTCCTTGTTGGTTTTTTCCCAGACTGGATGCTTATTCCCAGATTTTTCTACAAGGTAGCCATCAATGATCAACAGGATCTCTGGGCCAGGGGCCAACAGTGTAGGAGATAGACTCTATATTTTATCTCCTCTTCTTCTTCAGACTCTGCAAAACCTAGGGGGGTATTCCCTACTCAACATCCATGAGGATATACAAACAAGGTTGGGATGCTGACAGAAAGCAGATAAGTCCTCTTGTAAGTAGACCAAAACTGAAAGATAAGGGCAAAGGGGCTAGCTTTGGGCCTATTTGCAGTTGTAGACAGAGGACTGAGGATCCTAAAACTAACTATAATGTCCTAATGGTTGTTTTAGATTTAGATTTGGATTTTAAGTTTGGATGCAAAGCTGGACATGGTTGTAACACAAACACAAAGCAAGACTGGTGCCTATCCAGGGCCTGGAGTCAGTAGACATACACCTATGAATGATCAGCATGAACAGCTAAAACTGGATTTCAGGGGGATACATGTGTGATACCTGCCTTACAGGTATCTCCCAATACAGAGTGTTAAGTTATCTCTACTTATGGCATCCCTACTGCAGTATACCCTTCCCAATGTTCAACTTGAAAACAGTTTAATCTACCCCTTGAGCAGAAGTTAAAAGATCAGACATTCAACACAGGAATTCTATGTTCTAGAGTCTAAACATTACCCAAATATCCAGACTCAGAAGAAGAATACATGCAATACTGGAGACAGAATTAACAAAACACATGCTAACATAGCATTTTTCATATAAGATTAATCATGAAATCAGTGGGTTCATGCCAAAACATACAACAAGAGATACATAAACTCACAGGTTCAGCTGTACAGAGCAACCAGATCAGCTGTTTTGCATTACAGAGCCAAAAATCTTCAACTTTTCAACAACAACCTTGAATACATAACACAGTCTACATTATATAGCAGGAAGGTGCTCAGCATTAATTACCAGGTTGACCAAAAACTCACCAGATACAGTCAATTGAGAAAATGGCACCCAAACATTCAATGCAGCAGGTGGGAGAGGAGACAGGAAGAAATCTCGAGCCCTGCACCACCGCCCGCTGATGTACAACTTCAATCAGGTACCAGATCTGTCCGTACCATTGCCCACACCTCTGCAACAACCACCATTAATGGCGTACCAACCCGCGGCCATCGGGAAAACATCAAACAGTCCATCGCAGTCATTTCCTGCCAAAATGTATCGTCATGATATTTGAAAATATGCAGGATATCAATTATCCCACATGCACCCCGCGGTGACCTCCTTAACACTTTATATACTAGGTCATGAGCATATATGATGTCGGTGCTTTTGCTCCTGACGACACTAGTATAAACCTTCATCATCATCATCCCTCAGTAGCATGATATCCCGTTGCTTGAAAAATCACCCTGACGTCAGCATCATCATCGCAATATCATCTGCATGATAATCACCTTCATCGGCACAACTTGATCCATCGGAGGAAGATCCTCCTGCTGAGCTGATACCAAATGTCTGGCCGATGAAAAATCCTGATGACATCACTGTCATATCCTGCTGACATCATCAGCATATCTGCCTACTGCGCACCTCCTCATATTTGGATGACGTTATCATCATATCGACATCAGGATGATATTCGGAAGATAACCGGATATTTGGAAATATCATCCTAATGCACAAATATCATGCTGCACTGTAGCTCCACTATAAGATTGGGGTGATATATGAATATGACAGATATTTGAAAAGATCACCCCCCACTAAAAAATGCACGAAGCCGACAGGCGGATATCTCCCTTCGGAAATATCATGATGCAGACAGGCAGAAAAGTGGATATCACCCTGATGTAAGAATGACGTCAACATCATCAGGGTGATAAAGCAATGAACATGAAGTAATACAACAACATCAGGATGATCTTGACTAAGATCACCTGATGTTCAAATATGATGACCCCAATGAATATCGGGTCACACTTGGAACTCTACAGCAGCATCATCAGGATGATATTAACCAAGATCACCCGATATTAAAATATCACCCCGGCGAAAGATCATGCAGGCAGAAAATATGATGACCCTCGCAAGCAACACGGCGATAACCGGAAATATGATGATGATGAAGACGACCCTTAAGAAAAATAGGTCAGGCTGAACAACTTAGAAAATGACCCCCTCAGAAGATCGGGGTGACATCATCATCATATAAGGGCAGGGTGATAATTGGAAGATCACCAGATATTTGAAAAATCACCCCCCGCAAGAAAATCAGGGCACACCGCAGCTCATCAGCAGGATCGGGATGATATCCAAACATCACCCGATATTGAAACATGATGATCCTGATGAAAAACCGGTTGACAGAAAACATGATGATGATGACCACCATCAAAGACAATATGATGATGATGACCTCCTCCTCGAAGAAAAATATGATGATGTAGCTGAAAAAATGCTGAGGAGGTCCAACACTTAGAACTTTTTTTTTTTTTGGATATTTAGGGAAGGTGCCATGCAGAAAAACCCTGAACATAAAATATCACCAACATTGGCTCCGATTGGGGACGTGCAGGTGCAAGACTACAGCGAGAACCAGATCTCCAGGCAGACCAGGCAAAAAGCCAAAAATCACGAACTATACAAGGCACTTACAATTTATACATAATTTTACACATGTGCACATAGACAAGTCATCTATGCAAAATAGAACTTAAGGAATTGGCCATGCACAGGCAATTCTAGAACTTCATCATCTAGGGCTTGGAGGAAATAAGAGTCCTCCCCATGAGTGCTGCAAATCTGATATGGGCCCATCCATAAAGGTTCAAACTTACCATGTTTACCCTTTTCCTGATCTTTTGCATTCCATATGAGCACCAGATCATTGACCTGAAACTTTCTTTTTGTAGTTCTCCTGTCAAACTGATATTTCACATCTTGTTGTCTCTTGAGATTGATCTGATGGGCTTTCCTTCTATTTTCATCTAGTGCAACCAGCTGGTTCACCCTTTCTGTCATGGAGTCTTCAATCTCCTCATCATTTTCTTGGATAAATTTGTAAACTGGCAGGAGATTGTTTATGGGCAATCTGGCTGACGCACCATATACTAGCTCAAAGGGTGACATCCCAATAGCCTTTTTTATTGTCACTCTGTCAGCCCATATTGCTAAGTTCAATTTTGAGTCCCAAGCTCTCTTGTTCTTGTCCAGCATCCTCTTGATAATCTTCATGATGCTTTTATTGCTTGATTCTGCTTGACCATTTCCTTGTGGGTGGTATGGTGATGCATATGACAGATTTATCCCAAACATGTTGCAAAAATCAACAAATTCACCTGATCTGAAGCACATAGCATTATCAGTGACTATCTTGAATGGTACTCCAAACCTGGTGATAACATTTCCTATTATGAAATCCATCACCACCTTACTTGTAGCTCTCTTAGTTGGGATGGCCTCAATCCATTTGGTAAAGTAATCAGTTGCCACCAAAATCCAACTGTGTCCCCCACTTGATTTGTCTGCAATTTCCCCTATGAAGTCAATTCCCCATTGCTGAAATGGAGCATCCACAGTTACAGTTCTGAGGGGTAAAGCACCATCATATCTCAGTTTTCCTAAAAATCTTTGGCAAGGCTCACACTTCCTTACTAACCTTTGTGCATCTGAAAAGAAAGTGGGCCACCAATATCCTGCTCTGAGAATCTTATGAGCTGTTGTTTGAGCAGTATAATGTCCACCACAAAATCTCTTATGCATATCAATCAAAACATTGTTAGCCACATCTTCATCCACACATCTCAGCAGCACACAATCAGGGTTTTCTAGTATAGCTCACCTTGAACAATGACATACCTGATTGCATGTAACTTTAAAGTCCTTTTTTGACTGTCATTGAAATGGGGAGGACAATTCAGATTTTGCAAATAGTAGATAACATCCTTGTACCATTCAGATCCTGATACATCTACACTCTCACTTTGGACTGCATTAACTTGGCATGCTTCCAAGTTTGACTGTGCCATCATCTTGGCTAACCCTTGTCCTCTTACCAACTTGGTAATTTGTATGTCTATGTTGAATTCTTGCAGTTTGTTTATCCATCTGCACCTTCTTCCAGTCACCTCCTGTTTAGTGAATATGTCTTTGACTGCTGCATGGGGTACATATGCAATTATATGTGATCCTACCAAGTATGGTCTAAAACTTTTGATGGCTCTGACTAGTGCATATGCCTGTTTTTCCATAATATCATACTTCAACTTGGAAGCCTGCAAGGACATACTGAAGAAAGCTATGGGCTGTTCAAAACCATCTTCATTTTTCTGTAGCAAACATGCAGCAACAGTATGAAAGGAAGCAAATGAAAACACTTGGAATGGCCTAGAAAAATCAGGAGATTTAAGAACAGGGGCCATCTTGATTGCCTCTTTGATACTCTGAAATGATTCTATTGCTTCACTTTCCCAGTTAACAGTTGCATCCTTCTTCATCATCTTAGAAATGTTCCTTGTAGTTTCTACAAAGTTGGGAACAAATCTCCTAACAAAATTTATCTGTCCAAAGAAGGACTAAACTCCTTTCACAGTTTTTGGCATTTGAATTCTGTCAATAGCAGCCACTCTCTCTAGATCTATCCTGACTCCATCCTTGGAAACAATGTGCCCTAGGAGTTTTTCTTCAACTACCCCAAAAGCACACTTCTTTGGGTTTAAAGAAATACCATATTCCAGTGCTCTTATGAAAATCTGCTCCAAGTGCATACAATGTTGCTCTTCCTTCTTTGAATAGGTAGTCAAGTCATCCTGATATACAGCCAGGATTGAATCAATCAACCCTGCAAAAGCAACATCCATTGCTCTTTGAAATGTAGCACCTGCATTTGTTAGTCCAAATGGCATTCTAACATACACATAAGTTCCCCATGGAGTAGTGAAGGTAGTCTTATACTGTTCTGATTTCTTTACCTTCACCTGATTATAACCTAAAAATCCATCCATCATGGATAAGAGTTCACAACCAGTCACCTTCTGCAACATAGCTTCCATATTAGGCAGTGGATAGTTATCCTTTAAAGAGGATACATTCAAGTTTCTGAAGTCAACACAAAGCCTAATATCACCATTCTTTTTTCTGACTGGGACAAGGTTAGACACCCAAGTTGAATGTTTGATTGGCACAATTATTCCAGCTTCCCTAAGCTTTTTGAGTTCTTCTTGCATCTTTGGAGCTAAGGTAGGATTAATGGGTCTTTGCCTCTATCTAAATGGCTTAGCTCCAGGCTTCAATAGGATCTCATGCTGGAATAAATCTTCCCTATAGGCTTTTAGGTCCTCATATGACCAAGCAAAAACATGTTTATACCTTTTCAGTAATGCAATCAGCATACTCCTGATGTGTGGTTTGAGCTGTTTACCAATGTATACCTTCTGAGGGGCCTGAGATGTGCCCAAATTTATCTCTTCTAAATCTTCCTTATTTGTGGGAGATGTCCTTGTGACCAATTTGTCTCTACTGTCAAAAGCTCTTTCCAGAGCTACTAACCCTCTAGGGATCTTGTTAGTCTTCAACTGAATTATTTCTTTTCCCATAAGAGTTTCTTTTCCATCTGTGGTCTCTACAAAAGCTTAGAAATCAATTTCTTGATTCTCATATTCATCTATGCAGTGCAAGAATTTTAACAAGTCCCTATCATCATTAAACACTTGCCAACTGCATATGTTTTTTGGTACTGCAGGCCTGATTTTAACTTCTACATTTGTAACATCTGACAGAGTGATGTCATCTGGCCTTATTGCAACATTAGCTAAGAAATCAGCCATAACATTCTTTGATCTCTCTACCCAGCCTATTGAAAATGCATCAAATAGTTCAATGGTATCCCAAACAGCATGCTTGTATTGTTTCAATCTTTTGTTTTTTGAAGCATACTTATCTCTAATTTGGGATACAATTAGCTCAGAATCCCCAAATACTCTTAGCATTTTGATTCCATGTTTGAGAGCAATATTTAGGCCTAAGAGTAAAGCCTCATATTCTGCAATGTTGTTTGTGCAAACAAACCTCAGCAAGAAAGAGAATTTGAGGAGCTTACCAGTTGGAGACAGGAAAACAACTCCAGCTCCAGAGCCTTCTTTTGCACAAGCTCCATCAAAATACATGGTCCATAAACCTTGCTGGTCCAACTCTTCAATGCAGACATCTTTCTCTTTGTCCTCTCTATCCTCTGAGACAACCTTGAAGTTATCATAGTTAGTGTTTACAAAGCATATCTATTCCTCTACTTCTTGGTCTTCCACTATCTCTGATGATCTCTGTTCTCTGATTAGCTTAACATCCCTGCCATTTATTGGAATCATGGCATATGATAGGTCCAGTTGCATACTTCCACCAATTAGTGCTGCCCATCTTCTTGACAGCAACATACCATACTGTGGCTTGATGTCAACCACTGTTATATTCATTTTATATCTCTTTTCAGGAAATGCTGCCAGTTTGAAATCTACATCCTTCATGATTCCAATAACTGGTACCTCTCTGGCATCCATAGCATAACATTTTCCACATGCCTTGTCAATTTTCAATCTAGCTTGTTGCATGATGGCCAAAGGCATGACATTTGTAGATGCTCCAGAGTCAAGCATACAATTTCTGATTATCTTTCCATTTATAACCAGGGATACATAAAATGGTTCCACTTGTGAAGGACACTTTGTCATAGTCACTCCTAAATAGACTTCAGGAGCCTCATCTTCTTCATTACACATGACATGTTTCTCACCCTGGGTGTGAACATTTTGTTTAGCTTGAAAAGGTACCCCTGAAATTAGGGATATTGTCCTATTCTTGATTTCTTCCACTTTCATCAGTTCCATAAGTGGAACAGAGACTTTTACCTGGGAGAGGACTTGAGCTATATCAAATGGAGCATAATTTTGTATAACAGTTGTAGCTTGCTCCACAATCTTGTTTTTATCCTGAGCTGATTTAGCTTTTACTTTCATAGTTCCCTGATCATCATTCTTGTCTTGGGAACCTTTACTTTGATCTTCAGCCTGAGGGATTCTATTTTCTAGTCCTTGAGATTCATGACCAGCTCTATGTCTAAAATTCTATTTATTATTTACCCACTGCCTCTTTTGTGATTCAATTCCTTTGTAACCATGCACTAGCTGACCTGCAGAAATATCTTCTGGCTGATGTGGGCTGCTTACTTGATTTTTACCTCTGAGATTGTAGTTGCTCTTGACTTGAGCAACTGCTGCAGCTGTGAAGGCTCTAATTTCCTCATCAGAAGGTCGTTGTAAGTTGCTCAGAAAATTGTGTGAGCTCTGAGCATACACATAGCTTTCTTCATTACCTTCATCATCTGTATTCTCATCATAAAGAGTGTATCTATTGCCTATGGACATCATATTAACATCATCATCTTGCACATAGTGTGGCTCATTGCATTCATTACAAGATGTAGCATTATCATACAAGGATTGAGCAATCATACACTGTGACTGTGAATGTGGCATTTGACAAATTATACACCATGGAGCGTCATCAACAATATTTATAGCTTTCTTTAGAGGATCAGGAGTTCCTTTGACTTGTTGAGCTCTCTGATTTGTGTTGTTACGTGGGAATAAAGGCTTACCATCATGCCAATTGGTATTATAAGGCATATCATGCAATGATGGCCTCTTTTCCTGCCTTTGATAGACTTGCCTATCAGGACCTATCCCTTTTTCACTTCTACCTAGTCTATAACTTAGGTCCTTAACAACATTTGCCAATTTGTCTATCTTATCTTCAGGGGCAGATGTATTACCTTGAGTGTTCTGAGGCTTGTTTGGATTCTACAGAATTTTTACATCATCCCTTCTGTTTGTCTTGCCTGATGCTTTCCTGTTGTTCTCAATATTTACTGCAATTCTGAAAGCATCCCTGAGAGTAGCAGGACCCTTATCTCTTAATCTATATGCAGTTTTTGCATCAAAGGCATTGATATACAATATTATGCACATTGGTTCATTTGGCCTCATGTGATGTGGCAATTTGTTTAACACTTTAGTAAATCTTGCATTAAAATCTGCAACTTGCTCATTTGACCCTTTAGTGATACTGGTAAACTCATTTACAAAAAAGCTAGGGTCAGTTTTGTCACCATATTGCTCCTTGAACATCCTTTTAAAATCATCCCATAATGAAATACTCCGGTCAGGCAGATTCTTATACCATTCCCTTGCCTCATCTACTAAAGATTGCATGAATGACTTCATGAAAACATCCTCATGTTCAACCTCAATGTTATCCATGACATTTTGAAAAGCTTTTAGATGATCTTCTCCTGACACTGTGTTGTTTCCTAAAAATTTAGGCACCTGCAGCCTCAGATGCTTGTCAATGGGGTTAGGATACCCAGGAATACCATCAAACACCAGCTGCCTGAATCTATCTAACTGCATGGGCTGTCTGTTTACCTGATTACCATTTATATTTCTGTTTGCATTCTAGTTTCTTACATTTTTTCAGTGGTATCCTAGCATCATTCACGTTTTGTCTCTCATCATTATGCTGATGTTGTACTTCATTTCTTTGTTGATGTCTCTGCACATTTGCAATCTCAAGGGTAGGAACTGAATCATTTTGGGCAGTCCTTAAAGCTTGCACTTTCTGCCTCATATCATCTCTGATTTTCATGGCTTGTAGATATTCTAGTTCTGCCCTCAGATTTCTGATTTCTTTAGCTAACTGTTCATCCTTAGGCATGGAGGTAGATGGTCTCATACCATTCTGGTCATCATCTTCATCATCCCTCAGAGACTCTGCCTCCTCAAACCTTTCACTAGGGTCTAGAAATGGGCGTTCTTGGAACACCTCTGACCTCATTCTCATGCTACCACCCTGTTGCCTCTCATATGCACCTTGAATATCAGCTTCTGCATTTGAAAAGTAAGGCACATGCTGTCCTGATGGCCTAGGGTTATCTTGCATATCATCACTTTTTCTGGGGGAACCCTCATGACTGATTGAGACAGCTCCCTTTCTTCTGTACATCATTCTTCTTGTTACTGGTAACTCTTCAAATAAAGGATTTTGCTGGGATCTTCTCCCCTGCATATAAGTTTTACTTTGACCGGTTGGGAGATTACTTCGGAGTCGCCACCTATTACTAGGAACTGTTTTCTTTTGTAAATCAGGGTTCTTTCACAAATTTTCCCCAGCAGAGTCGCCAATTTCTGTTGGTGACTCGGATGGGTCACAAAGATATTTCACCAGGGAGGACAAAAGTCACAATTTTCAAATTTTCGTCCCCAGCGGAGTCGCCAATTTTTGTTGGTTTTTTCCTAGACTGGATGCTTATTCCCAGATTTTGCTACAAGGTAGCCATCAATGATCAACAGGATCTCTGGGCCAGGGGCCAACAGTGTAGGAGATAGACTCTATATTTTATCTCATCTTCTTCTTTAGGCTCTGCAAAACCTAGGGGGGTATTCCCTACTCAACATCCATGAGGATATACAAACAAGGTTGGGATGCTGACAGAAAGCAGATAAGTCCTCTTGTAAGTAGACCAAAACTGAAAGATAAGGGCAAAGGGGCTAGCTTTGGGCCTATTTGTAGTTGTAGACAGAGGACTGAGGATCCTAAAACTAACTCTAATGTCCTAATGGTTGTTTTAGATTTTGATTTAGATTTTAAGTTTGGATGCAAAGCTAGACATGGTTGTAACACAAACACAAAGCAAGATTGGTGCCTATCCAGGGCCTGGAGTCAGTAGACATACACCTGTGAATGATCAGCATGAACAGCTAAAACTGGATTTCAGGGGGATACATGTGTGATACCTGCCTTACAGGTATCTCCCAATACAGAGTGTTAAGTTATCTCTACTTATGGCATCCCTACTGCAGTATACCCTTCCCAATGTTCAACCTAAAAACAATTTAATCTACCCCTTGAGCAGAAGTTAAAAGATCAGACATTCAACACAGGAATTCTATGTTCTAGAGTCTAAACATTACCCAAATATCCAGACTCAGAAGAAGAATACATGCAATACTGGAGATAGAATTAACAAAACACATGCTAACATAGCATTTTTCATATAAGATTAATCATGAAATCAGTGGGTTCATGCCAAAACATACAACAAGAGATACATAAACTCACAGGTTCAGCTGTACAGAGCAACCAGATCAGCTGTTTTGCATTACAGAGCCAAAAATCTTCAACTTTTCAACAACAACCTTGAATACATAACACAGTCTGCATTATATAGCAAGAAGGTGCTCAGCATTAATTACCAGGTTGACCAAAAACTTGCCAGATACAGTCAATTGAGAAAATGGCGCCCAAACATTCAATGCAGCAGGTGGGAGAGAAGACAGGAAGAAATCTCGAGCCCTGCGCCGCCGCCCGCGGATGTACAACTTCAATCAGGTACCAGATCTGTCCGTACCATCGCCCACACCTTTGCAATAACCGCCATTAATGGCGCACCAACCCGCAGCCATCGAGAAAACATCAAACAGTCCATCGCAATCGTTTCCTACCAAAATGTATCATCATGATATTTGAAAATATGCAGGATATCAATTATCCCACATGCACCCCGCGGCGAACTCCTTAACACTTTATATACTAGGTCATGAGCATATATGATGTCGGTGCTTTTGCTCCTGACGACACTAGTATAAACCTTCATCATCATCATCCCTCAGCAGCATGATATCCCGTTGCTTAAAAAATCACTCTGACGTCAGCATCATCATCGCAATATCATCTGCATGATAATCGCCTTCATCAGCACAACTTGATCCATCGGAGGAAGATCCTCCTACTGAGCCGATACCAAATGTCTGGCCGATGAAAAATCTTGATGACGTCACCGTCATATCCTACTGCGCACCTCCTCATATCCGGATGATGTTATCATCATATCGACATCAGGATGATATTCGGAAGATAACCGGATATTTGGAAATATCATCCTGATGCACAAATATCATGCTGCACTGTAGCTCCACTATAAGATTGGGGTGATATATGAATATGACAGATATTTGAAAAGATCACCCCCCACTAAAAAATGCACGAAGCCGACAGGCGGATATCTCCCTTCGGAAATATCATGATGCAGACAAGAAGAAAAGCAGATATCACCCTGATGTAAGAATGACGTCAGCATCATTAGGGTGATAAAGCAACGAACATGAAGTAATACAACAACATTAGGATGATCTTGACTAAGATCACCCGATGTTCAAATATGATGACCCCAATGAATATCGGGTCACCTTGGAACTCTACAGCAGCATCATCAGGATGATATTAACCAAGATCACCCAATGTTAAAATATCACCCCGGCGAAAGATCATGCAGGCAGAAAATATGATGACCCTCGCAAGCAACACGGCGATAACCGAAAATATGATGATGATGAAGACGACC
Organism: Cunninghamia lanceolata; assembly: GCA_027924645.1. Taxonomy (NCBI): domain Eukaryota; kingdom Viridiplantae; phylum Streptophyta; class Pinopsida; order Cupressales; family Cupressaceae; genus Cunninghamia; species Cunninghamia lanceolata. The sequence goes on along the minus strand of BSBN01001013.1, from coordinate 972,419 downwards.
CTTAAGAAAAATAGGTCAGGCTGAACAACTTAGAAAATGACCCCCTCAGAAGATCGGGGTGACATCATCATCATATAAGGGCAGGGTGATAATTGGAAGATCACCAGATATTTGAAAAATCACCCCCCCGCAAGAAAATCAGGGCACACCGCAGCTCATCAGCAGGATCGGGATGATATCCAAACATCACCCGATATTGAAACATGATGATCCTGATGAAAAACCGGTTGACAGAAAACATGATGATGATGACCACCATCGAAGACAATATGATGATGATGACCTCCTCCTCGAAGAAAAATATGATGATGCAGCTGAAAAAATGCTGAGGAGGTCCAACACTTAGAACTTTTTCTTTTTTTTTTGATATTTAGGGAAGGTGCCATGCAGAAAAACCCTGAACATAAAATATCACCAACACTCCTTTCATCATTCTTCTATCATCTATCTTCATCACTTCATCAATCATTTCATTAATCCTTCATCAATCTCTTCTTCCATTCATCATCCAATCAATCTAATCCAAGCAGTGATCCAAATGCAAGTCATCATTTATCCATACCAATCAAGTCAATCAATCTTACCAAGTTATCCAATTGTAATCCTTGGTGTTGATCCTAATCTTGTTGTAAAACCAAATCAATCAATCAATCATCATCATCATCAATGGGATATATCGTTCCCACATCTTTGTGTTGATCTAGGGATATATCGTTCCCCGCAATGACAACACTCTCATCAATCAATCAATCAAACAATCAATCATTGGTTTACAGCTTGACAGGGGCAATACCTTGTTTGTTTTTGTATCATTTGTGCATGCTTGCTTGCTTGCTTGTGTGTGTTATCATTTTATCTTGCATTTGTATCATATTAGTATCAACCCGGCTAATATTCATATCTTGTATCTAGACAAGGTTGTATTATGCTGGGGCATGAGACACATCATCACCGTGGTTCTTATACCCTGGTGCATAACATCTCATTTTATATCAAACATCATGGTTGCTCACTTTCATTGTAGCATAACACATCCTTCCCTTTCTTCTATCCATTCCCTTACCTTTCTTCCTATTGCCATTCCTTTCATTTTGAGAGCCTACCTGTGTTTGTCCAACCCGCATATCCTCTCGAGGGGGCATCATCATCCCATCCTTTTCCTCTATCCGTTTCCTTAGCTTCTTTGAAATGATGTTACTCGACACAAATCTTATCATCTCGCAACATCATCTCAAAGAGGGGCAAATGTAGACACTAAAAAATGTCCATGTCTCGACATAGCACCTTATCGACATGACCTTGTGTGTTTTGCCCTAGGTCCTAGGTCATCCAACCTCATCCCACTCACAAATCCCACTTACCCTACTCCTAATCCTATCATAATCACTTAGCCAATTAATTAAATAAATCATTATTGAATTAATTCCCCATCCTATTTGTCCAACTGAATCACCTTCCTAATTAGTTAAATAAACCCACTTTATTTAATTAATCCCACTTGATCACATTTCCAATTAATTAAATAAATCTCATTTATTTTATTAATTGCACCTAGTCACATGTCTCACATAATTCAAATTAAAAAATTGAATTATTCCCTCACCTCTCATCATTTTGTGACACATGTCACATCTAATCTCCCACTTAATATGCCTTCACATGTCAAACTAATTCAAATATAATATTTGAATTAGATTCCTTTCATTCTCCTTCGCACACTTGTCACATGACCACTTTCTTGATGTGCAAGGAAACCTAATCAATCCTAGCCATCCATGTCTTCCAAACCCTAATCAATCTTGTCCATCCATTCAAACTAGGTCTTTCCTATAAACCTAGCCTCCTCTAAGCCATTTGGAATGAATCTTCTTCTAGCATCCTTGCTATGCCAAATTTTTCTCTCAATCTCTCATCCATCTATCTTGCATTCATCCAATCATTCATCTACCAATCCCTATCCTATCGTTATGGTGCTGAATCGAGCAATCAACATTCATCTCTTTGGGTAAAGCTAGAGTGCTTCGGGTGCGGTACTCTCCACCCTATCCATGGATCATGAGTCGATATGAGGTTTGCATTTGTTGTCATTTTCTTCATGTCAATTTTTCATGATTTCATGTCCATTGAAATTTTCAATTTCTTGAAAAGAGCATCTGCTAGTTGAGCTTTATCCCTAGTGATATTAGCTCCATGGTGTAGATTACAGATTTCAAAAACTCATCCAAGCTCAGGTAGTGGAAGCTCTTCTAGGCCACCAAGCAAGTTGTTGCCTTCCTACAAGACAATTGCCCCAAATTCATTTTTAAAAAAGTTTGTAGTACTTTCATTTTTTTTTTTTTTAAATTTCAAATGGTTGATATAAGTGTTAGGTGATGAGATGAATATTTTCATGTGAATCATTTGCAGTATTTTGAGCATCTTCGTTGATTTATGGTAAATATTTTTAGTTCTTATTGTACTATATTAGACAATAATTTGCCAAGTTTCAGTCGTTTAGTGGTTTTATGTAGAAATGTTTCTGTTACCTTGTTTTATGAATTATTGTCAAGATATAGAGCATTTTCCTGTAACTATTTAAAACCTAGTGTTTTACTTATGATTGCCACTCATATGTTTCTTTGACAATATTTTAATAGACTTTATTTTGCTAATTTTGTGTATTCTTTTCTAAATTTAGATGGATTAGATTTACAATTTTGTTCTTTGATATATACTTGTATATGCTTTTGGATACATAGTTACATAAATGACTGCAATGTGGGAAATATCTAAATTCTACCATTGTTATTTAGAGGTAATGGCTAATGATGATAAAAATTATTTTAGTAGATTTATTTGAGATCATCACTTTAATGATTGGAGACGAGTTATTTGTTACACATGCTAAAGTCATATGATGTACGTTTTAGTTTAGATTGTAGGAAAATATAATATGTTACTGTCAATGTACTAATTTCTTTTGTGCATTGAGTGTTGGTCTATTGAGTGACTTCAAATTGCAAGAATATGAAGTTTGCATCTTTGTCAACTTTAGTGGAATATTTTTGTGTTGACTTACAGTGGTATGCAAGGGGTCCTTTATGAAGTATTTGGTTTTTGCATGGATTTTAATTTTAAATATTTTTTGTTGCTTTGTGATAAGGATCACATTTGTTTCTATGTAAGATTATATAAAAATGAATAAGGGATTTGATTAATCTAGTGCATATATAGATTACTTACAAGTTTCTCATAGTTTTATTCCAAAACATATAGAATTATTGGAGTGATTTCCATCCTACAAGCAATCAATTTAAAAAATGTATAAATTTTTTATTATCTTCCATTTAATTAAAAATTTGCTATGATAAAATCAACTATCCTTAAGAAAATTTTATTATAATAAAAACTATCGGCGTGCCCATTGAACCTATGGGTCCAATTGCTAGTATATTTATCTTCCATCTCACCTTGGTCGTGAATTTAACTTTTTTTTCATGGCAAAATTCCATCTACTCTACATGGTAAATTAAACATGTGAGATGGATGTCTTTAAGAAGGTTTGTAGGCTTGCCAAGAAATTGACGGTCTGTAGCCCTTTTTGTTCCCGGTGTGTAATAGCCCATATATTGGAGGTGAAATCTACAAGTAAGTGTTTAAGATTAAAAAAAAAACTTTGTGCAATGTAAATTTAGTGAGTCTCATCTACTTTAAAATTTAGATAACTTAGAATTTTGAACAATTTAGGCTTTTGGTCTGCTAGGGTTTTGGTTTTGATCTTCTTGATGTCATGCTACTAGTATTGAAGTAGGAGTTGGTCTTGTTTCTCTACATTTATTACAATGTCTTTTAGGTTGTCATGCTTGCGGGTATTCTCTACCCCTTTAAATGCCCTCAACCTTCTATAAGTTGCTGCACGAGTTGAAGGTTCAATGGTGCATGAGAATGGCACCCCAACTCAAGAGACTAAGGAAGTTTGTCTCTAAGGTGCTCCACAAGGTGTGTCCACTAAAACACCTTTAAGAGATGTTCTCCCCGTTCTAGAATTTAACAGTGCATGTCATTTCTTAGAGAACTTTACTTTAATGGGATATTTTGTAGGAAGCCCCCCTAAAAGCATGCTTAAAGATTGGGTCACTAAGGCTTGGGTCCCACACGTTATTCACCTTGATGTCATGTAAAACCTTACCAATTTTTTTTTATTATTTTCTTTGTTTAAGCCGACCATGTTGAGGATATCTTGAAGCACAATCCCTGGCTCATCTACTCCTCTTTGCTTGTTATCAACCCTTAGAATAGTGATTTCATCATCTTTGATGAGAAAACTCTATGGGTCCCTGTCTGGGTGGAATTTCATAGTTTACCTCTTCCATAGGAAATTTTTGACACAAAAAGCCTCCTCTTTAGGCTCAGTCGTATGTGTCAAACAAGACAAGTTTTTCTTGGCTTGACCCTAGAAGAGGGTCTGTGTAGAAGTGGATCTCTCTTAGGATTTAAAGGATACAATGGACATCCAAATTAGACAAATCATAAATGATCAACATGCTCTCTAGCTTAACTTGCCTAACACTTGTTATTAGTGTCAATCTTCTAAGCATAAGATATGAGATTACCCTTTGGCTTCCCCCTATTCTAAGCCTACTACACAACCTGCTTTGGGGTCTTTGCCTCCTGCAAAAACAAGAGGAAGGTTGGTTTACAATGGTTAGTCACAAAAGCTAAGAACCTTGGTAACAATTCCCCCACTCCTAAGCCATCCTTAGGCTTTTAGTGCTAGTCCTTGAAAATAGTTTCAAAACATCTAGACATGGGAAAATTGTTGTCTCTCCTTATGAGGAGACATCTGGTGAGGTGAAATTCTCTCAAGTGCCCTTAGTGATGTCAATGCTATCCTATACAAAAGCCACCACTACTCGATGTACATCCCCATCCCCAGCTGCACAGTGGAGGTACCATAGCCCATAAATGAAGATGGAAGAAGGAGAATATGTGCCAAAGAAATGACATCCTAGCGAAATAGGCAACATTAACTCAAAATAAGAATTTTTGTAGAATACTTACTCAACTCTAGATGATCTAGATAATGAGGAGATGACTCTCAACACTCATCTATGAATTGTGTCTCCTATAATGTTCAAGGTTTGACAAACCTCCCATGTAAGTATTTTGTTTGTGATGATCAACAACATTTTATAGCTCTAGACATTCTCTGTTTAAAAGAGGTTAAAATTTCTAGTTTTTTACTTTCTACAGCTCATCGTGTAATGTGGCCTTCTAGTCATTTTTGTGTAGTACACATGAAGCAGGTCATTGTGGTGTTTTCACCTTTCTCTCTCCTACTTGGAATTAGCACTTAGTTTACTAGGGATGTGACCCCACCAAACAAGCATTGTGGACTCTTTTCAACATTAACAATAATTCCTTTGGAGTTATTAATGTTTATGCATTGATGATGTTATTAAGAGATTTTTCCTCTAGAGATGGATTGCAAATTCAATGCTTTCTACCACTTGGATCATGTGTGAAGATTTTAATATGATTGAAATAGCCTATGATAGATGTGGGGCATTGCCTATGCACTGGATAGTGATGGTGTGAATAAAGGTTTTTCCTAACTAGTTTAGTTAATTTTCCCTTGTGTGGATAATTCATATTATTTAACTATTTATTAGTTAAATAATATTCACACATCACATATAATTCACATGTAAAGTTGACTTAGTGAGTCTTCTAGATGTTTCTAAACTTTGTTTCTAGTTGTTGATAGTTGTAGTGAGTTGTCTTATCCTACACATGTGTTCTATTTGGCATCCTACCTCTAGTTGTCACATGTGATAGGAATGTGACACTCGTCACATGACTAAGACTTATTGATTGCCATCCTTGCCTTTATAAGCAAGGTTGTCTCATTGTATTTCATAATAGTTTCATATAGTTTGTTGAGTAGAATATGGCTCCAATATTTTAGCATATTCTCTTTTATCTTTGTGTGGAAGGTTGTCTTCATTGTAGGGATCCTGGCTTATTGAATCACATTGACTCTTACATGGTATCAAAGCCTTATGTTCAATTTTCTTCTTTGATTAGAGAGGTTTTTCTAAGAACAACATCTTAGGTGCATCTTGGAACAGATTGGACATCATCGTTGCGATCAAGAGGTGCCAAAACCTAAAGATCGCTTGTCTAAACACCAAAATCGGAGGTCAAAAAAATTTTGGTCAAATTTTTTTACCCTTTTTTAGGCTTCAGCAAAAATCCATATGGCTGTACCATACTGCATAGTCAGCTAGTGTCATCGACTTGCACAACGTCATCGATCGAATCTAGGAGCAAAGTTTTTTAGGAAATAAAATTGCTGGTTATTCTTCATAGTCTGGAATTTTTTTATGTGTTTTTTGTAGGCCCTACTTTGGTAGGGTACCTACAGTTATTCCAGGTCTACACTCCATACCACCGGCATCTTCGTACCACTCGTCAATTGTTCTTATCGGTGGTTGTTTGGACCTCCATTCCTATCAATCACCGGCGGGCCTTCTAAGATATTTGGCAACAATTGTTTTAAACTAGTGGTACTTTGCTTTGTTCCCGGTGGTCTTTTAACCTCTTGGAAGTCTTTTAACAACCCGATGGTCTTTATTTCCTAGCCTGACAACTCCAATACCCTCCACAACGATTAAAAAGAAGTCTGGTGTAGCTCACATATTATCGACGACACGGTTTCAAAGTCCTCGGCAGCAATCCCTGACGGTGGCTCCCTTCTCAGACATCGATGGTTTAACAAGCTTAGTCTGGTGGGAGCCTTTTGGCTCAGGCCCTACCAACCTATGTGTAGGCCGACCCCACAAACAAAGGTTCCCTTTTTAAAAAAAACTACTTTTAAATATATTTCTTTTAAGATTTTTTTATATATATTTCAAAAAAAAAAAAAACTATTATAATTTGCAAGCTCCACCCAAGCTTTGCCTAGATCTGCCACCTCACCGCCTAGCAGTCACCAGACAGTGCAGCCAAGGGGGTCTGTTTTGCCCCTCAAAACCCTAAAGTAGGGCTTTTTTTCCTTTTTTGCATAACTTTTGCCTAAGGTGTCAAAATCAGGAAAACAAAATATCAACAGAAAGATGACAGAGATCACTTCGCAATGGTATCAAAATGTTTCCCAGACTTTTTCGTTAGATAGCATTTATTGCAGGTTGAAGATAATTCTTTTTTTGGCTTCTGAGCTCATAACTTTTAGCCATGATCTCTGATTTTTGTAATTCTTACGGCATCAAAAAGGTATTTAGGAGCTCTTCAAATCCATCCATGCACTTTTCTTAGATTCAGCGCCAGGTTCATTCTATTTATTTTTTTGATCTTTTGGCTTTTGAGTGATAACTTGGGCATTTTGAGATTTGAGGAGGTGAAATTTGTTTTGAAAGGATTTGTTTTCTATAATAAATTAGTGTAATTGATTGTAATCTCACTCAGATATCTTTTTTAAGAGATTTTAATTATTTTCCCAATCTCGGTCTCTTGAGAACAATTGTAAATCACACTAAGTATAAAGTGCCACAACAAATTGAGGGGCTCTCTTGCATAGTAAAGGGGTGTTGCATTATTGTCTTTCTTTTTCATCATGGATGTGCCTCAAATTCCACTTTTAACTCCATATAATTATTATGAATGGAATAAAAACATGGAGTTTCTATTGTATAAACAAAAGTTACATAGAATTTAACTTTAGGCATAGATCCTAAACCCATAGGTGCTATTGAGAGAACAAAATGGTTAGATAGAAGAGATGAGGCTTATGGCACACTTTGTCTTGCTATTTGTCCAGATCTTAGATTTCATGTTGAGTCTTGTAAAACACCAGATGAGATATGGAAAACATTCGACAATCTCTTTGGCAAACAAGATAAAATAAGAAGGTCCAAATTCAAGAATGAACTAATTGCAGTTAATCCTCAAGATTTTGATCAAATTGAAGATTTCTTCACCAAGTTTAGGTCTCTTAGGTTGCAACTTAAATAGTGTGGTCTTGAGAAAGAAGATGAACAATTGACTCTAGATCTATTCTTGCAAAATTAGGTCTTGCTTATTCAGTTTATGTTTCTACATTTTATGCTACAATGGATGCTTTTGGTAGTAAGTTTACTATGCCTTCACTTGAGGATTTTGTTGCACAACTCACAAGAGAACAAGCCAAGCTACTATGCATGGGCACATTGAAGTCTCTTAGATCATAGGCTCTAGTTGCAACACAAAGCACAAAAGATCTTAAGGCTTCAAATAATAAGGGAAAGAAACAAATGATTCAAAATCTAATGAGCAAGAGAAAGAATCAAATAAAACCCCCAAATCTTCTTCCAAAGAGGAGTCCAATAAGAAGAAGAAGCCAAAGTGTTCTTATTGTACGAAATTGGGTCATGATAAGACTAAATGTTATGAATTTTTTGATGAGATGTCACAACTTCATCAAAAACATAACATTGAGTAAATTCTTAATTAGCATCAATTTTACTCAATTCTTCTTCTTTGACACCATCATCATCTACACCACCAATGATAGGGATAGTAGGCATTGCTAATGCAACAAACAAGGGAAAAGGACTGGGACTCTTTGCTTCAACAAGTCTATAGTTAGATAAATGGCTTCTTGATTCAGGAACTTATCATCATATGACATCTTCACAAGGGATGTTCTCTTCATTTCAGTCATGTACTTCACCACCTATTTTGATGGGTAACAATACATACATGCATGCAACTGGAAATAGAACAATTGATGTTGGTGATAGTACATTCAATAATGTTTTGTGTGTACCTTCCTTGACAACTAATCTACTTTTCATCTATGAAACTACTCATTGTGGTGCAAGGAAGACAATTGAGTTCACTCCTAATTCTATGATCATACGAGACTTGGCGACCAGAGATATCATAATTTTTGGGATGGTTGATCATGCATCTTGCTTGTATAAATTCTCCCATTTTGTTTTAGATGATGATGTAGATTCATTAATTGCTATTCACCCTCATGCATCAAGTGTGAACCATGTTTGTAAGGAGAAGTTTGGTCACTTGAACCTTGGTGTTCTTGCATCTACTTCAGTTCTTGAGACTAGTTCTGAGCTTCCTCCTTCTCCTACTTCTTCATAAATCGGCATAGCTTCATCCACTTCATTTGAGCAGGATATTATTTATCTTTCAGATACAAGTTTATGGGATGAGTACTTAACAGGTATTTCAGACTTGTTTTGTGAGTCCTATCTTAATGACTTGGAGGACATAAATGATGACATTCATCTCATCTTTGAAGGAGTTGATTCTTCTACTTCAGATGAGTGGGAACCACCTTCTCCTCTTCATTTTTCATAGTTTGGCATTGAGTTGGGGTATCTTGAGCATCATTCAGAGGATTCTTTGTCTTTGGAGATTGATGATCTTGAGTTTTCATGTTGTCCTGGATTGTCACATTCTTTGATTAGGCAACCAAAAATTGATTATGTGACATCTTTTGGTTGTAACATGTGGACACTTGAGTAGTTTTCAGAGATGTCATACATCATGAGGTTTTTTCCCTCATACCTTGAGATGGAGTTTCTTCTACATCAACCTTTGGACTTGTTTCTTTCTAAGGGGAAGAATGTTGTTTGCAGGCTTTGGATTCTCTTCAGCATTGTTCTTCAGTCATTCAACATCAATACATGAGCTACTTCATTGTGGGGGGGGGGTCCTATAGTCTCACACTTGCTCTCCTATGGGGTGTAATTGATTGTACATATGTGTTGGATATAGTTCTAAGGGGTCTTGAGTCCTCCTTCCATCACATCTTTCATTCCATTTGTCTTCTGCATTCTCACTTTTGGAGAGGAGTTTTGTCCCATGAGTTTTTCTCCTTTTATCCACTTGAGATTTGTTATACATGGGTACCTAACATGGCCTAGTAGCTAGGACCCATCATTGCATCTTTGTTTTAGTCAGCTACTCCCTAAGTTTCACTTAAGGGGGGTGTTGGTGTGAATAAGGAATTTTCCTAACTAGTTTAGTTAATTTCCCCTTGTGTGGATAATTCATATTATTTAACTATTTATTAGTTAAATAATATTCATACATCACACATAATTCACATGTTAAGTTGACTTAGTGAGTCTTCTAGATGTTTCTAGTTGTTGATAGTTGTATTGAGTTGTCTTATCCTACACGTGGTCTAGTTGGAATCCTATCCTCTAGTTGTCACATGTGATAGGAATGTGACACTTGTGACATGACTACAACTTCTTGATTGTCATCCTTTCCTTTATAAGCAAGGCTCTCTCATTGTATTTCATAAAAGTTTCATACAGTTTGGTGTATAGAATATGGCTCCATTGTTTTAGCATATTCTCTTTTATCTTTGTGTGGAAGGTTATCTTGATTACAAGGATCCTAGCTTGTTGAGTCACATTGACTCTTACAGATAGTTGGTGAAAGAGAGGCTTGGTTCTTTATGTGCATCCCAAACTTGGCTACCACTAAGATCATGTACAACATGGTACACATGGAGTAATGTTAGAGAAGGGCCTAACAAGGTCCTCAATCATCTAGATAGAGCCATGTTGTCAACTCAATCATTCTTTGCTTTTGCTATCTTTGATTCTTTTCCAATGGAGCCTTTGTTAGATATTTTTTAGACCACTTTCAAAATGGTTTTATATTGAGTTGCAAATTGCCAAACCCAAGGCCATGAAGACTCATTTTCCTAAACACATCATTGCTCACTCATAGGGCCATGTTAGTCCATATTCAATATATTTGGAATTTGAATCTACGTCCTGTGTGTGAGATAGGATGGATGACCTATTGAAATGACACCATCACTCGTACAAATCATTTACTTTGTATTTATGGGTACCAACTTGCTTGTTTCCACCATTGCTCATACAAGGCCACCACCCAAGAGCTCTACCAGGCCAATGCTAGTTTAGAGGTGCAAGATTTCAACTTAGAAGCTTATCTTTGTGTGGCTAAGCTTCACCACTAGAAGTAGGTAGTAGATGCCAACTTTGCATGTGGTGCCCACATCCAAGCTCAACTTCATTGGATTAAGATTGGAGACAATGTCTCTAAGGATTTTTTCTAGGCTCTACGAGATCATCATACATCTCAAACCATTAAGCAAATTAAGGAATGATAGTAAGCCTTTACAGAGATCCCCAACATTCTCCAAGACTTTGTCTAGCACTATGAGAAAGTTTTTGCTGCTTAGGAGTATACACTAGTGTAGACACTTAAAAAATATCTAGGTCCTGATTCACTAAATCATTCAAATATTTCACAATTTTCCTAAATCCTAGATCATTTTCCTAAGTCCTAATAATCTAATCCTTTTCACATGATTTAATAAATATTGATTTATTAAATCCCTTTTTACCACTTAACCACCTAAAAACTAATAAAAGAAAGAAATTTTTTATTTTATTCTCCACCTCTCATCCCATAACTATCACCCAAAAATCAATTAAAAATTAGAAAATCACTTTTAATCCTACACCATTCATCTTCTAACTACCTAACTAATTCGATCTGAGGCATCAATCTCTGAACCAATATCCACCATACGTACATACACTTCCTCTTGCTGGAGCACATTTCCTTTATTTGGTGCAAGCTCTCAAATGTGTCATATTTAACCTAGATTTTTCATTTTAGCTCAAACTACAAAATAATGATTCTACTTTTCAAAATGAGAAGAAACAAAAGTAAGATTTGTATTAAATGGCCTAAGTCTTAAGAGAACAATTTTATTTTATTTGGGGTTTCTTAAGGAAAACAAAAAGACTAAAAAAAATTGGTCTCTATGAATATGTTGAATGCGAACTAGAAATCATACATAAGAGGTGTAGGGATTGATTATATCGCCAAGATACTATTGCACCCATGAGGACATTAGCATTGTCATGGACTAGTCCTCTATGTGTAGAAAAATAAAAATGAAAGCATATTACTTAAAGAAAGCCACTTGAAAGAGTTGAACAATATTAAATGAAACAAAACCATTTGTTCCTAGAAGAGATACATGATGTGTTGAATTCTTTGAGATGTAATTGTATCTAGGTTCTAGAACAAAGAAAATGGAGTGACATCATAGCAACTTGTTAGAATTGTTAGATCCCTATTTTAATTTTTTAACCTTCACCAATAATCAAATAAATTTTATTATATATATGTATATACACTTAATTTATGTAGCAAAACATATTTGTCAAAATAAACATAAAACTTAAAAATATAACATAAACATTAAATTTTATCATTACAATTTTATTTATTATATTTATTAAAACAAAATATTAACAAATTCTAATGCAATAAATATTAATACTTTACATTTCAAATTACAAATTAAATATGTAGATAAATTTTATTTTTTAAGAGAGACTCTTTGAATAATGAAATCCACATAGTCTGTATACTGTGCACCACCATGGGGCCCTTCTCCCTACTTTCCACAAAGTTGTTTGGAGGAAGATTAAAAGGTAACTGTTAAAATAGGAGCTAAACGTGGCCGCTAGGCTCGAGCCCTAGGATAAGCTTTTATTTTTCTTATTAACAGTTACATCCTGCTGTAGATCCGCCTGTGAGATATGGCCTATAACACACGGGAAACAAAAAGGGCTGCAAACTGTCAATTTATTGGCCGGCTTGCAAGCCTTCTTAAAGACGTTCGTCCCACATGTTTAATTTACCGAGTAGCCTAAATTCTGCCATGAAGGAAAAACTAAATTCACGACCAAGCTGAGATGGAAGATAAATATAGAATTCTATTAATTAGTTTAGTGATTAAATAATTAATAGTAATTCTATAACTTTTATTTATTTTTAAATGATCCTATTTTTAGGCCAAATTTTATCTGTTTAAGTGATTGGGTGTTTGAGAATAGCCTATCTGTAGTCGGAGTAATTGGCCTTCTTTTCAATATTTTAGTTCCCAAAACCTGCAAACACACACTTTTCAAAATGAGTTGCTCATATTCACATGATCCCAATGTTCCAACAGTTGGTTTCATTAGTCCAGACTTTATTTCTGGAGGATTGTTGCAGGCTGCAAGAGTGGCATAATTGGTGAGCTGGTCATTTGGCTCCCTCCTTGTGATTGCCTTTCTTGGAGTGGACGGGTGGAGAGCATTCCAGAAAAAGCAACACTGGATTCCATGCGATTCTTTCCTTCTCGGCACTCTTTCTCTCCTACTCCTCTCCCTACTCAACATGCCATTAGCCATTCTTCACTTTCCCCAAGATGACTCTGATGTATGGTATCGTACGAGGGACTTAGTGTATTGTCCTGAGACTGTTTTGAGAAGGATGCTTGTTCTGGCTGGGAGGTTTGTGAAAAATCTATTGCAACTACTGATTATTAATTTCCTATCTTATGTTAGATTATTTGGCTGCTGAAAAAATAATTAATTTACAACAAATATCAAATAATAACACAGCTGCAACTTCACGAAAAATCATGGAGACAGAAAAATAAATGAACACAATATTTTGGACAAATTGTCCCTGGAAAAACCCTGAAGGGAAAACCAGTCAGCAGATAAGAATTTTATTCAACTACAGAAAATCAAGAGATACAAAATTGCTTGCCTCTTACTGGCAGAGTTCTGGAAATTTCTTTCCTGTAAATTCCCTTCCCTCAATTGTTCCTACTGAAATTGCTCCGGCAATATTTTCCTTCTCCAGCAATTCCACTGCTCTCCAACGCTATCACTGCGCCCTTTGCTCTCACTGCAAATCAATTTGCTATTGCTGCAAATTTATTTATTTGCTATCACTGCAAATACTTCTCAGATCTGTATTCTCTAAATGCCCATTGATCCTCTTTTATAATCCTCTCATTGAAAACCAATGGCCATGATTTAATCTCAATCAACGGCTAGGATTAATTAGACTCTAAACCCTAATATCTAGAAGTCTCTCGAGAAATCAATTTTCTAGGTATGAAGAAAAATATTTCGGTTGTGTTTCCAGCCTCGTAATCACCACCCAAGACTAGAACACCTGTCCAAGCTACATTAAAATTAACACTCCCTCTTAGCGAGGAAGGTGTTCTGCATAACACCCAACTTATCTCTGAAGAAGATGAATTTCACCTTCCCCAATGCCTTTGTCAAAATGTCTGCTACCTGTTGATCTGTAGGTATATACTGTAGCTAAACAATCCTCCACTGTACACAATCCCTAATGAAATGATACCTGATGTCTATATGCTTAGACCTATCATGAAACACTGGATTCTCTGATAATCTAATGCAACTCTGATTATCACAGTGTATCACAGTAGTCTCAACCCTCTGAACAAATAAGGCTACCAGCAACTTCCGAAGCCATATAGCCTCACACGTTGCCATGCTAGCTGCTATGTATTTTGCTTCTGCAGAACTCAGAGCCACGAACTTTTGCTTCCTGCTATACCAAGAGACAACTCCTGATCCCAAACTAAAGCAGCACCCTGAAGTGCTTTTCCTGTCCATTGCACTACCTGCCCAATCTGCATCAGTATAGCCTATCAACTTGATACCATCACCTCGAGCATATCTGATCCCATACTCGATTGTACCATGTAAATACCGCAATACATGCTTTGCCGCTATCCAATGCACTCTCTTCGGCTCAACCATGAACTGACTAAGAGAGTTTACTGCAAAGGATATATCTAGCCTAGTGTTGACCAAATACATGAGAGATCCAATCAACATTCTGTATAAGTTGGGGTCTACATCCTTTTCCTTGGATGCGTCTACCTTCTTCCAATTTGTGATCATAGGTGTAGACATGGCTCTGTAATCTTGCATCTCAAACCTCTTCAAGATTTCAATGCAGTATTTCCCTTGTCCAAGGAAAATCTCTCCATCTGTCTGCCACACTTCCATGCCTAGAAAGTAGTGCATAAGCCCCAAATCCTTCATCTCGAACTCTGCTGCAAGGTCCCTCTTGCACTCCTCTATGAGCCCCAGTGAACCTGTTAAAAACAAGTCGTCATGAGAACTTCACCCCCAACCATCAAGTAGTAGAGGTTAGCATCTGCCTCACTCTTCACAAAGCCTATTCCCTGCAAGTATCTATCAATGCGCTCATACCATGCCCTGGGAGCCTGCTTGAGTCCATACAAAGCTTTCTTCAATCTGCACATGTGGGTTTCACTGCTGTGTGCTACAAAGCCCTCTGGTTGTTCTATGTATACCTCCTCTACCAATTCACCATTAAGAAATGCCGTCTTACATCCATTTGATGGATCTGCCATCCCATATGCGCTGCAAGTGAGATTACGGCTCGTATAGAAGTATACCTGGCCACTGGAGCGAATGTCTCCTCATAGTCTATTCCCTCCTTTTGAGAGAACCCCTTGGCCATGAACCTTGCCTTGTATTTCTTGATGCTACCATCTGCACCGTGTTTAATCTTATAGATCCAGCGTGATTCAACCACTGCCCTATCTGTCGGTCTAGGCACAACCTCCCACACATCATTTTGCATTATTGAGGTATATTCCTCAACCATCGCATCTTACCACACCTATTGTTGTGCAGCCCCCTGATAGCTGGAAGGCTCACTATCTACCAGCTAACTAACCAATGCCACATAGTCATTATACCTGGCTAGTTGTTTCCGCTATCTACTAATCATCCTAGGAGCTCCCACAAACTCCTAAGTATCCCTATGTGTCTGTTGAACCTCACGGTTCCTCCTGCCAACTATAGAGGATGAAATATCAAACTCCATATCTTCTTGATGCATCTCTTGGATTTGCTGTATCTATTGCTCCATACTCCACAAAATCTCAGCATCTGAGCCTGTGCTTGTACTAGTAACTATACTCGTGCTTTGCTACCCCTGTTCTGGTTGAACAATCCTTGGAGCTTCTGTTGGCTGCTCATTCTAATCATCTGCTGGCAAATCTCTGGACCTCCTATATGCCTTGTCCTCCATGAATTTGACATCACACCTGACTATAATCCTCTCGATCCCTGGAATAAATATCTGATATGCCTTTGAGGTCTCGCTGTACCCCACAAAGTACCCTCTCTCTGCAGTCTGATCTAACTTGGAACGTGTAGCCCCTGGAATGTGACAAAATGCCAAACTCCCAAATATCCTGAAGTGACTGACATCTAGCTTCTTCCCTAAAAATGCCTCCTCTGGTGTCATCTTGCCCAATACCTTATGTGGAACCCTGTTCTGTATGTATACTACTGTACTGCATGCCTCTGCCCATAAGTAATGTGACATATCTTGGTCATACAACATAGCCCTTGCTGCCTCCGATATAGAACGATTCTTCCTCTTAGCAACCCCATTCTACTGCGAGTTGTAAGGAACGGTCCACTCTCTCTTGATTCCTTCCCTAGTACAGAAATCCTAGAACTCTTTCCCTTTGTACTCGCCTCCATTGTCTGACCGAAGAACCTTTACCTTCCTTCCTGTCGAATTCTCCACAAGAGCTTTGAATTCCTGGAAGTGACTGAAGACCTCATCCTTGGTCTTCAAGAAGTATATCCAGGTCTTCCTGGAGAAATCATTAATAAAAGTAACAAAGTACTCATATCCTCTGAGAGACTTCATTGACATTGGTCCACATATATCTGAATGTACTAGATCAAGAACCCCCTTGGATCTGGTGTCACTCCTTGGAAAAGCTGCTTTCACAAACTTCCCCAATACACATCCCTTACATACACCATCATGTTCTGTGCTCACCTCTGGAACACCTGTCACTGTCTCACGAAGTAATTTAAGTGCTCCATGATGTATATGGCCCATCCTCCTATGCCATAGCTCTCCTTGATCTCTAGGATTACTGCTGCTCACTAGTGCTTTAGGAGTATCAAACTGCAACCTATAAAGTCACCCGCTCCTAACTCCAATAGCTATGGGTGATTTCCAATCCTTATGCTTGATTAAAACATGCACCCCTCTAAAGAGTACATTGTAGCCTTTATCCTGAAGGACAGATATGGAAATTAGATTCATGCCCAAGCCTGACACATACAACACATCATGAATGGAAATAGGCTTACCATTCTCCCTCTGAAATAAAATAGTCCCTCTCCCAACTAGATCGCACTTGGACTTGTTCCCCATCTGAATCAGGAATCTGATGTCCTCCTCCTTGTAGCTGGAGAAGTACTCTCTAACTCCTGTCATATGAAATGACGCCCCACTGTCTATATACCAAACACCCTATGAGGTTGAGCTAGTCAGGAAAGCTATGAGTGCAAACTCATCTTCCATTCTACTAGAAAGCTCATCTACACTTGCTGAAGCTGCTGTCTACTTCTTGCCTTTCTTTTCATTTTTCTTCCTTTGTGGGCAATCGCTGACATAGTGGCCGAACTCGTGACAGCCATAGCATTTGACCTTAGACAAGTCCTTCTTCTTCTCACTTTTTGGATTTGATCCTTTGCCAAACCCCTTCTTCACTTTCCCTTTTCCTGCTAGGGCAACGTTTTCCTATTCCACCTCACTTTTATGACTATTACTGCTAGTTCCACTGACAAGATTTAGTCTAAGCTCCTCCTGAGTGAAGTCACTCCATAGTCAATCCCAACTCGGTAAGGTGTCTCGTCCATTAATAACTTGAACAAAGACATCCCACTGCTTAGTAAACCCATTCAGGGCTATTCATACTAGCTCATCATCCTTTGGTTTGTCTCCAACAGTTGCCAATTCATCCTTGACAAGTCTAAGTCTGGTGAGGTAACTTGTGATGTCTTCTCCCTTATTCATCCGGGTATTCCTTAACTTTTCTCTGAGAATCAGCTTCCGGTTAAGGGTAGCATTCTGGTATAGATTCATAATGGTGTCCCACATCGTCTTTGCTATATCTAACTCTGTAATATGTGGAACAATATGATCCTTAACACCGTCAAGAATCAGCCTCCTCGCCTTGGCATCTTCCTTCTTATATGCTAAGAGCTATGTTGCATTTGTAGGTACAGGTACAACAATGGTCACATATTCCTTTATACCATTCTCTTCCAGCAATAAAGAAATTCTGGCCTTCCAGACACCAAAATTTGAGGCTCCATCCAATCTATCCTGATCTCTTAAACCTACTGAGGCCATCTCAAAAGAAAATAATAATTTGAAGAGGTCAAACTGGGTTTTATAAACCCTAGATTTTTTATTGTTTATTTTTCCTTTCTCCCTGTTCCTGTTCTGCCCTCAGATCCGCTCTAATACCATGTGAAAAATCTATTGCAGCTACTAATTATTAATTTCCTATCTTATGTTAGATTATTTGGCTGCCGAAAAAATAATTAATTTACAACAAATATCAAATAATAACACAGCTGCAACTTCACGGAAAATCACGGAGACAGAAAAATAAATGAACACAATATTTTGGACAAATTGTCCCTGGAAAAACCCCGAAGGGAAAACCAGTCAGCAGATAAGAGTTTTATTCAACTGCAGAAAATCAAGAGATACAAAATTGCTTGCCTCTTACTGGTAGAGTTCTGGAAATTTCTTTCCTGTAAATTCCCTTCCCTCAATTGTTCCTACTGAAATTGCTCCAGCAATATTTTCCTTCTCCGGCAATTCCACTGCTCTCCAATGCTATCATTGCGCCCTTTGCTCTCACTGCAAATCAATTTGCTATTGCTGTAAATTTATTTATTTGCTATCGCTGCAAATACTTCTCAGATCTGTATTCTCCAAATGTCCATTGATCCTCTTTTATAATCCTCTCATTGAAAACCAATGGCCATGATTTAATCTCAATCAACAGCTAGGATTAATTAGACTCTAAACCCTAATATCTAGAAGTCTCTCGAGAAATCAATTTTCTAGGTATGGAGAAAAATATTCCGGTTGTGTTTCCAGCCTCGTAATCACCACCCGAGACTAGAACACCTGTCCAAGCTACATTAAAATTAACAAGGGTTTCCCTGTGTGTGGTGATGGGATGTATGTTGCCTGGACTTGCATGCCCTCGCTCCTCAACTCTAACTTTGTGGAGTGACATGGCCGCCCTCTTTATAACTTGTTCAGCACCAATTCTCCACCTTTATCATGAGACTTACGTCCTTTCATTAGGTTATTTTGTTTCTGGATATTTTAGTTATAATGATCCTTATAAAGATACTTCAGATAATGATATCCGACCGCTACTAAAATTATGGATTGTCACAATTATGGTATTAGTAGCATTTGTAACTCTGATTCTTCTCCTAGTTTGTGCTGCTCTGGCTAGTATCACTATTCATAAAATTGTTTCTCATAAGATACCTCTCATTCTCTCTAGTTCCACTCTACAGCTAAATCCTATTACCCATTCTTCTTCAGAGAGTTTTTGGGAAAGGGTGGAAAACCAGCTAGTCAAGTCATGGATTGTAGTTTGCACTCGAATCCTCAATATATAATAGCCAAATCATGTCTCTCCTCAGCAGTAGTGCTTGTCATTATAGTTTGCAATGGAATTCTGGTGTATGAGGTAATACGAACTGACTTCACAGTTACTATTCCCATGATTCTTCATTGGATAGTTATCCTATTGGGATCTGCTGTTATTTATTGGAAATGGATCACAGTAGTAGTATTTTGCCCAAAAAGTATGGAATCTAAGCGATGGGTGAGCATCAAAAAATATTTTGAAATTGAAGATTTCTGCAAAAGGTATTTGCTTGAGTTAAAAGATGGCAATAAAAGCCACAGAGAAATGGGCGAAAACTATCTCAAAAAATTGATTGTAAAGATGGGCCGAAGAGTGAGAGTGCATAAGCTGGTTCCTCTGTTTGTATGGCTATAGATATTATTGGTTGTTTTTAGCAAAGCATGCTGGTTAGTATCTCAGCTATTGCTCTCTAATATGTACTTGCGTAAGCTTTTAATGGGCTCAGCAAGAGATGAATTTCCCGATTTATATGGAGGAAAAGGCCAGCGTGAAATTGAATTGGGGAAGTTCTCATACTATAACAAATATTCAAAAGCATTCATAACCATGAACGGTGAAAATGCTGAGTGTCTATGGGTGGCCAACAGAAAGTCTATTGAGGGCATAAAGAGGCAGATGAAAAGGGGCCAGGAAGAGGGAAAAACGTGTCAGGAATTGGTAGCTTTGCTCAAGAAAAAGTCTTCTACTTTGATAATTTTCAAATTTACAAATAGAAAATAGTCCACATGGGCTGTAAACAGTGAGCACAAACAACTGACAAAACAACACTGATGCCTGGACACAACTGCAAGAAACAAGCAGCAAATTACAAAGGAAAAGCAGTCAACAGACTGTAGAGAAAAATAGAGCAACTACACATGATACAGTAGAAACTGGCCACAGAGAACAGCTGTCACCATATAATCATAGTCAGAAAAGCTCTTAGAGCAGACCTCTGTTGTCATCATTAAGGACCACTGGCAAATTTAATAACAAAACACAGACAGTGCTGAAATGGCTGTTCTGAAGAGAGACCGCTGCTGTCCAAAACTCCTAAATAAAGACAAAAATGAGCACTATGCACAGAATAGAAAGCCATCTCCCAGTGGCTGCTGAAAGCTGACCTACAGCCATACTCCTTCCTGATAACAAAAAACACCCTCTGAGAAGGCCTCAGCTTCAACCAACAGAAGTACAATAGACATGGAGAGATACTGGTACCTCTTCAAAATAGCTGAAGAACCAACTCACAGTTATACAAGAGAAAAGATGTATTCCAGAGACTAAATAACAATCTGGATGAGTTGAAAGAATGGCTGCAAGGATTTATGCTGTATAAGCAAACCAGCTACCACAGCCCATCACCAAACTGTAACAGTCCCATAAGTCTGAGCATAATGTAAATCATAGCCATCCATGCCTAGCAATCACAGAGATGCCTCACTGAACCTGGAGAAGATGCCCTCAGCCAATCTATTAAGTCTTGTCTTTTTGCAGATGTGACATTTGAAGCTTGATATGTTGAAGTTGACTGTCTATTAGCGCATCTTTCTTTGTAGCCACACAAACAAGTAATCGATTCTCAGAAAGACATTGGAGTAAAGTCTTATAGTGCTTCCTTCTTGAGGATATATGGAGTTAGAGAAAATTGCCCTACACCGGCTTTTCCAAATATTCATGAGAACAACCTATCTAATAGAGTTTGCAATAACATTACGAACACGCAAGCCCAACATAGCTTCTTTCTAGTTCAAATGATGTTAAAAAATAGTAGGTAAACCATTAAAAATAGCCTTCCATTGATTTTGAGCAAAAGAACATTCCCAAAATATATGTTTCATACTTTCCTGAGACTAACAAAACCTGCATTTAGGTGCTTGGATCTTGAAATATTTTAATTTGTTATCAATAGGCAATTTACAATGCAAGATTTTCTAAGAAAAAATCTAAACATCCACATCCAGCTTAGATTTCTAGATTTGAGTGCTCAAAGTATACCAAAATTTCTCACCGAATTTGTATTTCCATTTAAGGTTCAGACGGGGGTTAAGGGGTAGACAAGGAAGAAGTTGTATGTAAATTTTCTTCAATGGAAAGGCAGTGAAATGACAAGTTGATAGCCATCACTATTCTTTAAAAAAATTACAAACAACAGAAGTATAGATTTTCATAGACAGTTCAATAGGAACCAAAGATTGAATGAAGATAAGGAACTATTTATATTTATTAGTTAGACCAAAATGAGTTTAAAATCAGACCACGGCAACCAATCCAACTCCTTGAAATCCTAATTATCACTAAATTGATGGATCCCTTTCTTGAACAAAAAATATGCATGCCTAGGAAAGTTTACAGCCAGGGGTTGATTGTGGTATTGAATAAGCTTATTCTACCAAATAGCAGATGTTGCAAAGTTGAACCCATGTTGAAGATATTCTTCCCTCCACTCAAGTAGATGACAAACATGTTGCCATGCCTTCCAAACAATTTGTAAAGGGGACGAGGCATTGATCTAAAAAAAGAGTGCAAGGAGAATCTTATCCCACCAATTAGTATGTTGCCATTTACTTTTAGTAGATGCAAAATTGATTCTATGTTGGACCAAAATTTTCCAAGGTTCCTCTCCTTGGATTCCTCTGATAATCCACTTAGCTGACAAACAAATACCTTGTGTTTTTGGATCAGTGAGATCAAGGCCTCCTCTACACTTGGGTTGAATACAATGTATCCAAAAGGTGGCTTTAAACCCAACACTACCATCCCATTTGGACCACAAAAATTGGTGAATAATTTTATTCAAATCTTCATAGCCTTTATTAGAAGGCATCCAACAAGATGAATAATCAACATGAGTGGCAATAAAAATTTTGTTTGCAACTTAGATTTTACTAGCCAATGATAAGAACTTGTTTCCCTAGTTAAAGAGTTTGTTCTTAAGCCTATCAATGAACCACCTCCACATATTAGATAAGGAAACCCCTATTCCAAAAGGAATTCTGAGGTACCTAGAAATCTCACCATGTTTTATTTGTTGTCACTCCTTGGGGATCCATTGAGGAATGGGTCCAAACTAAACCATCAAGAACTCAGTTTTGTTATGAGCAAGTTGAGAACCCGAAACAACACAGTATAAATCCAAAGTTTCCATGGTATTATTGATTTCTTCTTCGGAGTTCTATAGAAATAATAGGCTATCATCAGCAAAATGTGAATTAATAACCACACCATCTTGAGGAATGGAAATGCCTAAGATAAGCTTTAGTTGATTAGCTTTTTGAAGCAGATATCCCAGTGCATCAGCAATAAGAACGTACAAGAATGGTGATAAAGGGCATCCCTGCTTGATGGAACGATGTAATGAAAAGACTTCAGTCATAGAATTGTTAATCACTAGCTGAGCATTGGCATCCTTGAATAGCATCTAAACATGAGCCCAAACCAAAGCCATTGCATCATTTTTAGAATAAAACTCCACCGAATTCTATCATAGGCTTTGTCAAAATCTAGTCTAATTAAAAGTGCATTTTGTCTTGTTTGTTGGGCCCATTCAACAGTTTCCTAGGCTAGGATAAGATTATCAAGAATATATATGTCACCAAGGAAACTAGTTTGTTTAAGTCTTACAATACATTGCACCATGGGTTTAATGCGGATGGCCAACACTTTAGCAATGATTTATAAAGGAGTGTTTAAAAGAGTAATTGGTCTCCAACCAAAGTATCATCTTTTCTCCCCTTAGGTAATAATTTGACCATCCCTCTATTTATAAGGGGACCCAATGAACCTTTGTTTAGGGCTTCCAAGTATAAAAGATAAGAATCATCTTTGATATGCAACCACATAGCTTGGTAGAATTCCACTGGAAGCCCATCAATACCTGAGCTCTTATTAGAGGCCATTGAAAAAAGAGCATTTTCTAGTTCCTCCAAGGAGAGGGTCCTATCCAGGTATGTTGAATTGGGAAAATTCTCATACTATGACAAATATCCAAAAGCATTCATAACCGTGAACGGTGAAAATTCTGCAAGTCTATGGGTGGCCAATAGAAAGTCTATTGAGGGCATAAAGAGGCAGAGGAAAAGGGGCCAGGAAGAGGGAAAAACGTGTCAGGAATTGCTAGCTTTGCTCAAGAACAAATCTTCTAGCGGCTACCAACGTGCGTATCCACAAAATAGTGTTCCTGTCAGATTGGAAGTGGAAAGCGAGTTTGACATTTGCCAATACTCTTGTAAGATGAGAGCAGTCTCAATAATTACTGTCCTAATTAAACTCTACCCATTTACTCAGGATGTGGAAAAGGTGAATGGGGCTATTGAAGCTTGTTCTCAAGCATGGAGCATCATGGATCTGGTTGAAAACTCTGACACTAAAGCATTCCGGATAAGTAAAGCAGCTGACAAACTATTTCAAGATTTGCAGAAAAGGGGCAAATTGTTGCATGACCATCTTGGAATCTTCAATTCTGTTGACAATTTTTCAGAAGTGGCTAGAGTAGCTGTACACAATCTTGTTGAAAAAGCTAAAACGATGGCTAAAGAATACCACTACAGAACATGGAATGAGGTAGTGGCGGGTTACAATTTGTTGAGGCTGTGTGTGAATATTGATTTTGAGAACTTCATGAAAGTGGAGGGCATCATGGATGAATTGGTGAGGATATTGGTAGATGAGATTGGGTCTTGCATGGCAAACGCATTGGACGTGATAATGGAGGATACCGAGAAGTGGGCAACTATGGCCATGGAACAACATATTTGGAGAGCTGCACACGTCGCTGGAAAAGTGAAGAGTATCACGAAAAAATTGGGATGGAAGTTAACATGTAATGCAAAGGAGGCTATTAAGAATGCTTTGGCAAACTCCACTGGAATTCCTACTCTCAGAAAGCGTCCAACTTTTCAGATAGGTTAGCACTACCAAAAGTTATTTTTTTCCCCTAATCGCCTCCTTCACCAATTTCAATGTTTTTATAGACTCGCGATTGCATGTTAATAGGTAATAGCATGGTTGTATAATTTTAGTTTTATCTAATATCTTGCTGGATTCGAACGCATAGAATAGCTTTTCCTGCCTAGTCATGTGCATGGAAAACATTTTTTATTTTGCCAAAATATGGTTTAATGCTTATTATTAGTTCCTGCGGATGACATTCACTTCAGGGCTTCAGCTACCTATTGCTTATAGGGCGGTCTTATGGATTGTGTATATAGGTTTCTTGTTTAAAATTTTAGCATTATGAATAGTTTTATATAAATTTTGAGTTCAGTGTAAAGGATAATTTGAAATTGTTTTTAGGTAGTTTTATTTAAATTTTAAGTTGAGTGTAAAGGATAATTTAAAATCTTCTTTTAGAGGTAGTTTTATGTAAATTTTAAGTTGAGTGTAAAGGATAATTTGCAATCTTCTTTTATAATGTTGGAGCTGCAACAATTTAAGAATTGAAAATAAGTTGTGAATAATAGGGACCCTGAAATTATGCAGCCACACATAATAAATAATATGTCACATGGCTGCACACAGTTCCTTCCCTCATTTTTTTTTCTCTAAATTTGTATGGTAAATAAATTACAATTTAGAACAACTATTTAAATAAGTAGAAAAATAAATAAGTCACGGGATCATTACCTCTAGAACAAGAGGCTCCTAAAAAATTTTAGTGGCTGTTGAACAAAATAAACCAAGGAAGTGTTAGCATAAATAGTGTTATTATCTAACTAATTTAGATATCACCTCTTCGAAGGTTTGACCCATTCACACATAGGCTTAAGTTTACTTAGTCTTTTAAGAGTTTGTCTCACTTAGACATGTGTCCTTAGTTATGTGAGACACCTCTTTCTTTTTACCTTGCCACTTGCCCTCACACGTCATGTGAGTTAGACAAGTTTTGCATGCTTGTAGGGGTAGTCACTAGTTTAGTCCTACCTTCTTACCTCCTCCTCCTTGATTATTTATACAAGGCTTCTTTTTGTCTTTTACACACTCTCATTGTATATGATAGATATGCTCTTGTGCTCCACTTTTCTCTTGTGGAATGTTTCATTATTTGTGCTTGTTGATTTTGGTTGCTCCAACATGGTATCAAAGCCATGCTTGCACATTCCTTATCAAATCAGTGATTCCAACACTTAGCCCTATCGTCGGAGTGTCATGGAGCCAAATAGATGCCGTCATTGCATTAAGAAGGCCCAGAGCAATTAAGGTGACCCTTCAAACAATGATTTTCAGTAAATTAAACTTTTTGCAAAAAAAATTATCCCTTGCCTGGGGTACTGTACGTCATAGTTACCAGAAATGTGACGGTTTGGCAGCGTTTCCATTTCTGATGGCTGAAATGCCATTGGCAACAGGAAACACAGTTTTTTGCAGTTTGTTGAACATCCATTAAAATGATTTTTATTAAAAGATTAAAGATTTTTTCATGATATTGTTTATTTATTTATTATGAAATAAAAGTAATTTTTATTAAAGGGTTGTGTATTTTTATAATATTATTTTTTATTATGATATTGTTTATTTATTAGGGAAAGTAGTTTTGTTTTTTCAAAACAAATTTTATTAAAAAAATAAATGCATGATTTTAATAACATTTAATTATTGTTAAAAAATAAATGTGTGGTTTGAAAATTAAGTTTTTTTTATAAAATAAATTCTATAGATTTTGTTTTCATTTTTTTCAAAGATAAATGTGTGAAGTTTTTTTACAAAACAAATTTTATAGATTTAGTTTTTGTTTTCTTCAAACATAAATGCCTTGCTTTTAGACTGTTTAATTATTATGCAAAGTAGTTTTATGTTTTATAAAAAGATACAAAACAAATTTCATGTAATATATATTTATAAAGATGTAGTGTAGACACCCTAAAATGACCAAGTCGCCGCACCACTTGCTTTTCATAATCTGTCAAATCACCTGCATTTCACACATTAATTAAATAATCTAATTATTTAATTAATTTCACCAAATTCTTCTAAATCACATACTTTCGACATTAATTAAATAAATTCTCTTTATTTAATTAATTAAATCAAATTCCTCTATTATTCTTCCACAATTAAATAATTTCAATTATTTAATTAGATCATTATCCTCTTTCCAAATTTCAAGTCTCCATTAATTAAATAAATCCCATTATTTAATTAATTCATCACAAATTCTATCTTATTCAAACAATTAAATAATTCTCAACTATTTAATTAAATCAAATCAAATTTATTTAAATTCTCTCATTCTCCAAAAATAAAATAAATAAAATATTTTATTTATTCTTCCAAATCATGCACAACAATTAAATAAATTTATTTATTTAATTTGCTTTCAAATCTTCTAAATTAAATAATTCCAATTATTTAATTATTTCTTTCAATAATATCTGCTCTAAAATTAAATAAAT
Source organism: Cunninghamia lanceolata (assembly GCA_027924645.1). Lineage (NCBI taxonomy): Eukaryota > Viridiplantae > Streptophyta > Pinopsida > Cupressales > Cupressaceae > Cunninghamia > Cunninghamia lanceolata. The sequence continues at coordinate 945,650 of BSBN01001013.1, read as the reverse complement.
CAATTATTTATTTAAATTGCTTTTTCTTCTAAATTTGAGTTATCTCTAAAATAACTCAAGCTTTCTTGCTCTTGCAATTAAATATTTCTAATATTTAATAAAGCAAAATATCTTCTTATTCTCATGCAAATCTCTTCTTCTTGTTTTAAATCACTTAACTGATCATTACATTCTGTTAATTACTTTAACTCATTCTTCTATTCTTGATAACTCCTCTCATAGAAAAGAAAGCAAGACACTTGTCTTCTTCTTATTCGTTGCACCTTCCTCAACTGTTCTCCTCCATTGATTCTTTTGAATTATTTGGACCATTGATCGATCTTCATTGAAATCTATATAAACCCCCCTCATCTCCTTCATTGAGCCCCTCTCTTCGATCATATTCTCAGGCATATTTAACAGAGCTTTGAGCATACAAAACGCGTCAATTGAGCAACCTTACGATCTTTTGACATTGATCTTTGAGCACATTGAGCACACTACTTGCTTGTTGCAGCTATGGTTTCACAACTTGATTGAGCAATCCACACTTCTCCAAAAGCGAACAATACAGGTTTTGGTAAGAGCTTTCATTTTGTCTTTGATTTTATGATAATGGCTTTTACTTAGATTGGTTCGCTTTATGTGATTGGTTTTTGGTTTTATTAGTTTAGATTTAATCAATTTTTCATCATACACATTCTGGCATGCCCGGTGGGACCCACTAATCCCTTTGTTTCTTTGAGAAATTGTTTTTTTTGAAGTCACAATACGGTACAGCGCAAACGACATTGCAAAGCACTTCTGGCAGATCATTAAGCGCTATTGGAGGCACAATTCAGCACCTTTGGGGGCACTGCGACGCTTCTAGTAGCACAGAGTGGCGCTTTCAGTATCACAGAATGGTGATCCCGACAACATTGTTAAGCGCTTTTGGTTAAATTAGGTTTTTGACATCATTTTGTGTTTTTGCAAGGTTTTCTCGTTGCATATCTTGTGGATTTTTCTGACAAGCTGTTGTATTTGTCTTTCAAACCTACTTTTTTGATACTTCCTAAGCTGATTTATTTAGGGGTATCTTCGGTATTTACGTTAATCTATTGTGTTGCTACACTTTCTGAGTTTTTTAGATTTCACGATTTAGATCTATCAGATATTATTTCTCAGAACAGTAGATCAATCATGAAATCCCATTTTGATCTAGTTATTTTGATAAGAGATAATCTTTTGTGATCTGAGACCGTGCAGCGCATTTGGTATAAGGTAATCGCGCTTTTGGATACACAGTAAAGTGCTTCTGGACTTTTTTCAGCGCTTTTGGTAAAAATTGTAGCGCTTTTAGCATAACAATATCGCGCTTCTGGATGCACAGTACAGTGCTTTTGGATACTATTCAGCGCTTCTGGTAATATTCTCTGATGCTTCTGGTCTGTGTTACAGCGCTTTTGGAAATACAGTAAGTTGCTTTCGGTAAGATAGTGCAGCGCTTTTGGTCAAAATTGATTTATTTTTGCTAACTTGTGAATTTTTGGTGGAACTGACTGACTTGTTGCAGCCTCTTATTACTCACACAGAGAAAATAGGTGTTTTTAACATGTTCATGTAGGACGAGCATTGAAGAACTTTTGATTTATCTCACTAAGTCTTAGAAACACATTGCATTCTTAAAGGGATAATTGAACAAATCATTTTCCTTGCAATATAAGTCTTAGGAACATACTAGTTTTTTTAAGGGACAATGGACATGTATGCACAAACACCTCAATTTTCTAAGGGACAATGGACATGAATGCCAAACACTTCATTTTTATAAGGGACAATTGACAACTACAACCGTGTGTGTGCCTAATTTAGTTGCACCTTATTTTTCTTATAACGGGACAATTAAACCTTTGCTTGACGTGCTTGCTCTTACATTTCTATACTTCTTTTAGAAGGGCCTGCTTTTGGATTGCGCTTCATCCAAAAGGGACGACCCTAAGCGAAGTTTTCCTTTGAACCGCTATATGAGAGGGATAAGGCGAAAGCCAAGTCCTAACCGACGTCAGCCTTACCTTGTGGTGCCAAACTAAAAAGAGATGTACTAGCTCTTTGTGGAAACGATTTTCACATTGAGCGAAGTGTTTGATACTCTTAGTAGGATTGGTTAAAGCTTTTAGTAGCTTGTCACATTGCTCGTAAGGTGTTGGTCCCTCAAAGTCACTAAGAACCATTTTAGATAGAGACTACCCGACCTACCTCCGAACATTGCGGTAATCATCAGTGCAAGGGGAATCGATTTAAGCCCTTAAAATACTCACCATTGGCTCCCTTGAGAAGAGATAGTATTCCCTTGGCCATAAAGCTCTTGTGACCTACTTGAGCTTTCCAAGGGGAGGGTGAGATATGTCTACCTATCGTCTCTCGCAAAGATACTAAATATTTGACACCTTTATGAAATGATATTTTTACCGACGAAGTATTAAGCTGTGAGCTGATCTACTGCAATGAAACATTGTCTCTAGGGATAAAAAGTGCTTGTTATTGATTGCAATTGTCTTATACTTGTGGAAACATTGGGCTTGTTTGGAGCCTCAAACATACACTATTTGTTGTGTCAGTCCCTTGTTTGTGCCAAAATTGTTTGCTGTGTTTTCTCTTGCCAAACAAATCCAATCAGAAACAGAAACAATCTATCAAAATTTTGCCTTTTAGAAACATCAGACACTACTTCAGCGCCCCTGGTATTACAGCAGCTCGCCTTTGGTAGTACAGTAGATCGCCTTTGGCATAGCAGTAACTCACCTTTGGTAAAACTCTATTTCAGCGCCCTTGGTATAACAGTAGCTCACTTTTGGTCACTGTAGCTCGCCTTTGGCATAGCAGTAACTCGCTTCTGGTAGCTCAGTCCGTCGCCTTTGGTATCACAGTAGCTCGCTTTTGGTCACACAGTCCTACGCCTCTGGTCAAATAGTATAGCACTTTTGGTCTAGTACTTTGTGCATCAGAGTTTGTCCATTTCTCAAAGCACCTCACAGAATCCCAGCATTACCTTTTGTCCTAGTGTAAACCATGGTAACCACTAGGCTCCAGCAAACTATGAAGTCCAAGCAAGTTGGCCCTAGGAAGCACAAATCACCTCCTCGCACACCACAATCAGGCCATCTCAATATTACTCCCAAGGTTACTCCTAGTACACCCGCGGCAAACCCAATCAGCTCTCCGAACATGCCGCACATTGACCACTCTAGCACTCCTCAAGAAGGTAGGGTCCCTTTGGTAAGTACCCCCCAATACACCACCGGCTTGCCTCCAGATTTTGTCCCACAAGGTTATACTGTAGATCTAGCCCCATCTCAAGAAGAGCGACACTTTGAAATAGGTCAATCCTCTCAAGCAGATGAGCAAAATCTTGACGAATTCATACAAGAGCCTAGAGTCGTGGCCGCCTTTGAGAAAATCCTTAGTGAGAACCAGGATCATTTCTTTTGCTTACTTGCAAAACAAGGAGCCAAGTTACCTCAGGATTTTGATTTATCCTCTCTCAAGGAGACAAACAACACATTGAGTGCCATACAAGCGGTGCAAACCATGTCCACGGTGACTACGCCCTTACCTGCACAAGGCTTGCAGTATCAGAATCCCCTTTTTCAAAACTCAATGGGAGAGAGGGCCGTATCACCGCTTCTGATTCCTATGGAGATCTATAACAATCAACAAGAAACTCTCCAACGTCAAGCAGAGTTTGCTAAGTAAGGCACCTTAGCTCGATCGAATATGCAACCACCTCCTAAAGTGTCCACCCTAATCGCAAGTGGAATCCTGGTTACCCCATCACGGATAGGTTTCCCACCAAATTACAATCCAGGGAACAATTATGTAGCCATGCAACAAGGGTCTCAACAAATACCACCTCCTATATCATCACACCTTCATGTCTCTCAACCACTTAGAGTCATGCAACCCCAACCACAACATTCTTCTACTCTCATCCTCAATTAACCCCAACCATCACAAATCACTTCTACCTATGCCCCTCCTCCACAACGTTCATCCTCGCTCAACTTCTTTCACACATTGCCTAGCCACTCTCAACATTCCCAATATCAAGTTTCCCAAAGCTATGTGCCGCCATCACAACCTAATCAAACGCACTTTAGCTTTCCTCCACCCAATACTTTTCTTCAACCCTCACAAAGCCAACATTCTTACCTAGCGCCACGTCCACCTTTGCCAAATCAAAACCTATAATTCTAACCCAATCTGAATCAAACATACAACCTGTATGATCCCAATCAATCTTATGACCCTTATAACACCAGTGTGCATGGCTTACATTATAATCTTCTGTATGGGCAACACCAACCACTTTTTGGACAACAGGAGATGTTACCAACCCCTCCCACGACTATGGAGCTAAAGATCGCAGAAGTTCAATAGCAGCTATCTGATCTTACATTTGGCCACACCAAAAAGACCTTCTCTTTAGAGGAAGTGTGTCCTTATCCTTTTGATCAGTTATTACCAATGATCCCTTTTCCTCAAAATTTCACTATTCCCAAGTTCGATAAATACAAAGGAAAAGGTGACCCAAAAGACCATCTTAGGGAATTCTATCTTGCTTGCTTTGAGGTCTCTCATAATGACACATATCTTATGCATCTCTTTCCTCGCAGTCTTGGAGGTCAAGCTATAGAATGGTTCTCACACTTACCCACGGGTATTAAGTCTTTCAATGAGCTAGCAGAGAAGTTTGCCACCCACTTTTCTTACAACGCAGAGCATGAGATTTCCATGACTGATCTATGCAACAACAAACAGAAAAATGGGGAAACTTTCATTTCTTTCTTTCAATGGTGGAGACAAATGGCTAGCAAATTCCCTTTCAAGATTCCAGAGAAACAACTTGTTAGCATATTTGTGCAGAACCTCAACCAAGAGTTAGGTTTCCATTTGCAAATTCTTAGTGCTACAACCTTCGATGAAATCACATACAAGGGAATCAATATTGACAAGGCCCTCATTGCTAAGGGTGTGGTCAAAATCTTCAAAGAAATGAAAGACAACGCTCCTCATCAACAGACGAATGATAAACCCAAATATTGGAACAAAAACAAAAACATGGTTAACGACGGTGTGGTTGATTCTAAACATGTCCAAACTTTGCAAACACCACTGCAGCTCTCCAAACCAAGTCAAGCTCCATCTCAACAACAGCAACAACAACAGCAACCATATCAAAATCAACAACAATGACAACAGGAGCGACCTCAACAAGATTACCCTCCATGACGTCAATTTACTCCCTTGGGAGTGCCTATGGAGTCGGTCCTACAACAGGCTTTACAGAAAGGACTCATCACCTTACCAGATGCACCCCCATATGGTGAACTAGTTTACAAAATGACATGTTATAGAGACAATGAATATTATGAGTTCCATAGGAGCAAAGGGCATCGAACCGCATCTTGCATGAAACTCAAGCACCTCATCCAAAACCTCATCGACGGTAATCAAATCACTTTTGAGAATGAATCACCAGTTCAACACACGAACAAAGATCTAGATATCTACAAGGAACCATTACCTCATCATGGTCCACCTCCTCCTCAGGATAGAGGTAAAGGTATCAATCATGCTTCCACATCCTTCGATTCCATTGTAGGTCATTTTGAAGAGAGTCAAGTGTCTACCCTCACAATCAAAGGTAAATCTACAGATTGTGCTGTTACTACTCATTGTGGTCATGTCACCATTCATGGTCCTACACCTAGGCTTCCGATTCAATCTAATTATAATCTTGTCGAACATCTAGGGAGAACACCAGCACAGATCTCTATTTTGGACCTTCTACGGTCATCACCTGCACATAGAGTGGTGCTAGAAAAAGCCCTCCAAGAGTCTTCCGTTCCTGACAACATAGCGGTCACGGATTTCCAAGCTATAGTAGGTAACATTGCTTCTCCTTACAATGTGGTCTTCTCTGAGAAAGACCTCCCCTCCCATGATCCATGTCACAATGATGCCTTGCATATTGAAGTTCTCATCCATAAGCGCAAAATCAAACGTATACTCATAGACGGTGGTGCTGGTCTCAACATATGTTCTTTAAAGTTACTAAAGCAATTGGGATACTCTGAGGATCACATCAACACTGATCATAGTATTACAATCAAGGGGTATGATGATGCAGAACGCCGTTGAGAAGGTGTTATCCACTTGCCTATACAACTAGGCCCTGTCATGCTTGAAACTAGGTGTCAAGTCCTTGATATTGAGCTGCCTTACAACATTATCCTAGGCCACCCATGGATCCATGCAATGAAAGTTGTTCCCTCCACATACCATCAGTCTCTAAAGTTCCCATACAATGGTATGGAGATCACTATCCCAGGAGACCCCAATCCTTTCAAATTTTTCCATGTCTTGCAAGGAAGCTATAAAAATTGCAACCAAGTGCCTAAAAATGACAAAGCCCTTGAATCCCCACTATATGTTGATCCTGAAACTCTGACGCAAGCCTCTACAAGTGAATCTACACCCCTCCCCAAAATCACAGCTCACATCCGAGATATAGGCTTTGGCACTTACGATATCTCAGAATCTTGTTGTGTAGGGCGGATGCCTTTATCTCCAAAATCTTACGGCCAACCACCCATTGCCAAAGTAACCAAAAAAATAGCTATTCCTCCCCCAACATTCCTAACCCAATTCCAACATGGACGGTTATTGGAAGAGGAAACTATTGAGGATATTTCTTCTTGGATCTATAAGGAGAAAGAACCAGTCACAATACCAGTCAAGCAATATGGTAATGGCTTAAGAATAGTAAAAAACATGGGCTATAAAGGCAAAGGTGGCCTTGGGAAATAGAATCAAGGAACTATGGAACCCATTGTGGTGACAAAGAAGCTAGACAAGAAGGGATAAGGATTTGGTAAGAAGGTACCACGCGCCTTGGACATCGAGTATATCCTCGACGAGGTGGCCGAAACTTTTCCCGCCGATTCAACGTCTACAGAGGATATCATCGATGACTCTTCCCTCCATATGACCAACCTATTCATAGAATCCTCCATTTTTACGCTATCCTCTGTATCCTTAACTTCCACCACCAGCACCCAGAATGTCACACTTGTCTACCCTGAACTTATCGATTGGGACCAACAAGGGTCCCCGTTATAGATGTATTTCAAAATGACGAAGCTTTAGCTGAGTTCATGGGACTTCGGGAAGGTATCCCTCTTGGTGATCATAAAGCAGGTTTTGTAATGGAACTAGAGCCAACAGCTTATTTTGGTGAGAATGCCAAATCCTCCAGTCGCAAAAGTACAAATAAAGAAAGATCTCTAGGTGAAAACCACACTGTGGCACCTTCTGATCACAAAATAGTAAAAACAAAGGACGTATCCAAAGGTGAAAACCCAACTGTGGCACCTGAGGATGGAGGATTTGACCTTCCCCTACCATCTAAGTATCAAGAGAAATCAGCTCTCCTAGTGGAAGATTCTACAGAGATAAACCTTGGCACAGAACAAAATCCAAAGACCACATTCCTAGCAGCATCATTATCTGAAAAAGAGCACAGAAATCTTAACAACTTCTTCTTGCAACAAAGCATCAACTTTGCATGGACCTATGCCGATATGCCAGGGTTAGACCCTAAGCTAGTAGTTCATTATCTCACAGTTGATCCCAAGGTGAAACCAGTCAAGTAAAAGCTAAGAAAGATGCACCCTCAGATAGCTCTCTTGGTAAAGGTGGAAATACAAAAGTTGTTAGATGCAAAGTTCATACGACCAATTGACTATTCAGATTAGGTCTCAAACATTGTACCTGTGTCTAAATCTAATGGGCGCATCCACATGTGTAATGACTTTAGAGATCTGAACAAAGCATGTCCTAAAGACGACTTTCCACTACCAAACATTGACATTATAGTGGACTTAACAGCAGGTCACGAGATGATTTCTCTCATGGACAGATTCTCAGGCTACAACCAGATAAGGATAGCAGAGGAGGATCAACATAAAACAACCTTTACTTGTCCTTGGGGCAATTATTGTTGGTGCGTCATGCCGTTTGGTCTGAAGAATGCAAGAGCAACCTATCAGAGAGTAATGACAGTGATCTTCCATGATCTCTTTCATCACATCATGGAAGACTATGTTGATGATATACTGGCTAAATCTTCTAGGGCGGATCACATACAGGTTCTAGGACAGATCTTCAACAGGCTTGAAAAATATCAAGTAAGGCTCAATCCAAAGAAGTGTGTCTTCGGTGTAACATCAGGAAAGCTGTTGGGATACATTGTATCTCGTAGAGGCATCGAAGTAGATCCAGCAAAAGTCAAGGCTATAGTGGAGATGCCTCCACCAAAGAACCTAAAAGCATTAAGGAGCCTTCAGGGAAGGTTGCAATCCATCAGGCGTTTCATCTCACAGCTAGCAGATAAATGTCAACCATTTCAACACTTGCTCCACAAGGATGTCTCATTCCGATGGGATTATAAGTGTCAGGCAGCGTTTGATCAACTTAAAGAGTATCTAGCTACACCTCCTGTATTGGTTCCACCAGTTGCAGACAAACCTTTGATATTATACATCTCCACTACAAATTCGGCCCTAGGGGCCCTTCTAGCACAAAATGATGAAACAGGAAAAGAGCATGCAATTTATTATATCAGTAGAACTTTGGTGGGATATGAACTCAATTATTCACCAATGGAAAGGGCTTGTTTAGCAGTAGTGTTTGCCTCCCAAAAGTTGTGGCATTACATGTTGAACCAACACACAAATCTTATAGCTAAAATTGATCCCTTGAAGTATCTACTAGCAAAAGCAGCTCTAACAGGCAGACTAGCTAAATGGGTCCTGATCCTTAGTGAGTTCGACATTGAATATGTGGATCGTAAAGCAATCAAAGGACAAGCCCTTGCTGATCAACTAGCAGAAGCACCTATGAAAGATACACATCCTATGGTAGCAGACTTTCCAGATGAGAATCTCTTCACTCTTTCCAACTCCATAATGTGGAAGTTATACTTTGATGGTTCTTACACACAGCATGGATCGGGAGCCGGCATCTTATTTGTTACACCTCAGAATGACTACATTCCAAAGTCATATCGGCTTACATTCCCTTGCACCAACAATATAGCTGAGTATGAAGCACTCCTTATAGGTCTCAATACAGTAGTTCAATGGGACATCACCGAATTACAAGTATATGGAGACTCATAGCTAGTCATTCGCCAAGTCACGGATGAGTACCAAACAAAAGATGAAAAGTTGGTCCCCTACAAGCAACTAGTGGATGCCTACAAACCACATTTTTCTAGCATCACATTTGAGCAAATTCCAAGAGAGCATAACAAAGCTGCGGATTCTATGGCTTCTGTAGGGTCACTGATTGACATGCCTGCAAATACACAGAAGTGTGAATTTTTGATCAAGCAATTGTTGATACCATCCGTCGATGTTCCTGCTACTGAAATCATCTGTGAACTTGTTGGTCCCAATTCCCCATGGTATGAAGATATCTATGAATACCTTAAACACAATACCTTTCCCCCTGACCTGTCGTCCACCCAATGTAAAACCTTTATCCGTCGATCCTCTCGTTACATCATTCTGGGTGATACACTATATCATCGGAGTCTCGATGGTATCCTCTTATGATGTCTTAATGTGGAAGAAGTTGAAGCTACCTTACGAGACATACACGAAGGTGTCTGTGGCGCACATTCTACCAGTCCTAATCTTGCTAAGAAGATACTTAGAATAGGTTATTATTGGCCTACAATAGAGCAAGATGCTGCACAGTTTGCTAAGAAGTGTCTACAATGCTAGCAGCATGGAGATTTGATTCACGCACCAGCTCATGAATTATAACCTGTGACAACTCCATGGCCTTTTTCTCAATGGGGTCTCGACCTCGTAGGACAAATCCACCCTTCCTCCTCAAATGGCCACAAGTTTATCATTACCGCCACTGAGTATTTCACGAAGTGGGTGGAAGCCATTCCTATGACCTATATCACCAGTAAGCAAATAGCCAAGTTTATCCTAAACTACCTCATATGCCGGTATGGTATTCCCCAAGCCATTGTCACTGATAATGGGAGACCATTCAAGAACCAAGATGTCCGTGCCTTGTGCACACAATACAATATCCAACATCGCTTTTCAACTCCCTACTATCCGCAAAGTAACGGCCAAGCTGAGGCTTCCAATAAAACCATTCTCAAAATCCTCAAGAAAATAGTCAATGAAGCTGGTCGTGATTGGAACTTGCAACTCAATCCCGCCCTATGGGCCTACCGCACTAGTATCAGAACACCAACTGGTGCCACACCATATGCCTTGGTCTTTGGCTCTGAATCCATCCTACCTATAGAGGTCAAGATCTCATCCCTCAGAGTATCCATGTAGGACCTGATCGGCAGAGAGGAGTATCGCACTTCCAGATTAGCTGAGCTAGAACTCTTAGATGAGAGGTGCCTTGCTGCACTTAATCATCTCCATGTCTATCAAAACTGCCTTTGGTGTAATTACAACAAAAAGATCAAAGAAAGACGGTTTCAAGTTGGTGATCTTGTACTAAAAGCAAATAAGAGAAATCAAGCAGATCGAGAGAAGAAGGGCAAGTTTGAGGCTAATTGGTTAGGTCCCTTCATTGTGACAGCAGTTTACGGATCAGAAGCTTATACTTTAGCTACACCTGACGGCATTCCTTTAGATGAGCCACTTAACAGTGTCCATCTCAAGAAGTTCTATGCCTAATCCACAGAGTATTCCAAAAAAAAAAAAATCCAAAAAAAATCCATCCTCTGGTGAAAACCTGGCAAACAGGCGCTATGTGTAGAGTCAGCATCCATCGTCTATCGAGTCCTGTCCACTCCTTGTCCAGTTCGCAACAACACGCTTCATCCATCCATCCATAATAAAACCATTGACTTTGTTTGCATTTCCATCTCCCTATCTAGAATAGCTTGGAAATTTGTCAATGTCCATCATCGTCTCCCCATGTCTTGATCTGTGTCTACAGTTAACACTGTCTTGTCCTAGGTCAAAGCTTTTGGTGTCTTCTTCGGCAGTCACCCATACAGTTTCCTCTACCAGAATGGGGGTAACTCTTCCCTTAACTTAGGTCTAGGATTTGTTCCTTGTTCGTGGTTCGCAACGCATACTTCAATCTCTTTATCATTGTTCACAGGTAACACCCTTTAACGGACGCATCGCTCCTACGATAAGGATGTTATCTTCTCAACACCTTTCCCACATCATCACACCAACCACAACTACATATTACCTCTTCGCAATCTTAAGGTACTTTGATCACATGGATATGGGTATGTAGGCAGTCTGGAATACAAAGGAAGTATCTAGTACTCAGGTATATAAGATCCCCCTCTCCACCTCGACCCATCTCATCACTCTATCCAGAACTACATATTTATCATTTTCATTTTTCATCGTCATGTGCCTTGATCCTGTGGATACAGCGTATGTAGGCAGTCTGGAATACGAACGATGTATCCAGTACTCAGGCACACATGATTCATCATTCTCTACCCACCCCAATCCATTAGCACTGTCATCCTTCTAGTCTTCCATTTATCAAAATCCATTCGCCTCGACTTGACTAACTCAAGTAGCAAGCTAGCGCATCCTTTCAAAGCAAAAGTCCTTAACAAACCTAAAGCAAAGTAGCTTCCTTCCAGAGTCTTCTACTATCCTACATACCGATTGCCAACATCAGCTAGTTACCGCTTAACCAAAGCCCTAGATCAACAAGCTTGTATTTTGCGCAGTGTTCCATTGTCGAGACCAACACACGCGTCTCCTGCGATATGTGGCATTCCCTCCAGCAAGATATTGTCTTTTTAGGTAAATAGCACCCTTTAACGGACACAGAGTTCCTACAATAAGGCTGTTATCTTTCCTATCCAATCTATCCTGAGCAACCTCTTTGGCAAGAGAATATGTTGGTTGTATGTTTACTTTGTAAGTCAGTCAATTTGCTTTTTGGTTTATCTTTTGTTCCTTATCCATTACCTATTCAAGGCTACCTTGATTTATCTATAATCTTGGTATGTTACGATGCAGTATAGATTGGGGGCATAGTCATTGCTTTTGTGTGCCGTGTTTGAGGAATGATCTTTAGCATCTTTCTTAGCATCATATTTATCTTGTGTGTGTTATGACCTAGCATCTTACATATTAATAATTCTTCTTGCATTTACATGTATTGAAGTTTATTCTATGTTCAAGACTATGGCTCATTCACATATTCCAACAAGGTTATATTATGTCTAAGGGATCTAAGTTCAATCCGCTTGCTTGCAGAGTCAACGTCCACACACTCAGATATTACTGCACCTTGGTCTTTTATACCTTGGTGGCAAACTATCCACGTGCTATATCAAAAATAAAGATTGCTCTTTATAAACATTTGTGAAACCATTGCAACAAGCTCATCCATTTACACCATCCATTTACCCATGGCCTTATATAATTTTCCAACAATAATCGATCAACAGTCTTTTCTATCATATTCTCTTCTATCTCCACTTTCTTCTATCTATCATTAACCCAACCTTATCTGTCTCCAACAAATCTTCTAGTCGAGCGTCAACACAGTTCTTCTGTCACTTCCCTATATTTCCTCTCGAGGGGGCACCCTACGCCGGCATATGCTGGGGCAACTACATACACTGGGGCATTAAAATTGTATCATGTCTTCAACAATCATTTTCTTTGAGGCAACGCTGTAAACTGCATTGCATCAAAGAGGGGCAAAATGTAGACACCCTAAAATAACCAAGTCGCCGCACCACTTGCTTTTCATAATCTATCAAATCACCTGCATTTCAAACATTAATTAAATAATCTAATTATTTAATTAATTTCACCAAATTCTTCTAAATCACATACTTTTGACATTAATTAAATAAATTCTCTTTATTTAATTAATTAAATCAAATTCCTCTATTATTCTTCCACAATTAAATAATTTCAATTATTTAATTAGATCATTATCCTCTTTCCAAATTTCAAGTCTCCATTAATTAAATAAATCCTATTATTTAATTAATTCATCACAAATTCTATCTTATTCAAACAATTAAATAATTCTCAATTATTTAATTAAATCAAATTCATTCTTCCAAATTTAAATAAATCAAATCAAATTTATTTAAATTCTCTCATTCTCCAAAAATAAAATAAATCAAATATTTTATTTATTCTTCCAAATCATGCACAACAATTAAATAAATTTATTTATTTAATTTGCTTTCAAATCTTCTAAATTAAATAATTTTAATTATTTAATTATTTCTTCCAATAATATCTGCTCTAAAATTAAATAAATCAATTATTTATTTAAATTGCTTTTTCTTCTAAATTTGAGTTATCTCTAAAATAACTCAAGCTTTCTTGCTCTTGCAATTAAATATTTCTAATATTTAATAAAGCAAAATATATTCTTATTCTCATGCAAATCTCTTCTTCTTGTTTTAAATCACTTAACTGATTATTACATTCTGTTAATTGCTTTAACTCATTCTTTTATTCTTGATGACTCCTCTCATAGAAAAGAAAGCAAGACACTTGTCTTCTTCTTATTCGTTGCACGTTCCTCAACTATTCTGCTCCATTGATTCTTTTGAATTATTTGGACCGTTGATCGATCTTCATTGAAATCTATATAAACCCCCCTCATCTCCTTCATTGAGCCCCTCTCTTCGATCGTATTCTCAGGCATACTTAACAGAGCTTTGAGCATACAAAACGCGTCGATTGAGCAACCTTATGATCTTTTGATATTGATCTTTGAGCACATTGAGCACACTACTTGCTTGTTGCAGCTATGGTTTCGCAACTTGATTGAGTAATCCACACTTCTCCAAAAGGGAACAATACAGGTTTTGGTAAGAGCTTTCATTTTGTCTTTGATTTTATGATAATGGCTTTTACTTAGATTGGTTCACTTTATGTGATTGGTTTTTGGTTTTATGAGTTTAGATTTAATCAAATTTTCATCATACACATGTAGTTTTTGTTTTTTCCTACCTTTATTTTCATTGTTTTACTTTATAATAAACCTAAAATTTTGAAAAAATATATGTATCTAAAATCTATTTCTTTTACGCCACCTTGAAATATCCTGTCTCATCACGTTGCCATTGTTGTTGCAGTTTCCATTTCTCATTTCTGGTAACATAGCTGTACGTGTTGTACAAACAAATCCGTACTTGTACAGAATTATTGTAAAAAATTGAATTTTTTTTTTGCAGAGGCATTCAGGCCCCTACAATTTCTATCATTTTGGGTTGATTCTCTATTTTTTGTATGATTATTTTGTGCAGGTTTTGTGGCCTCTCAGCCTTTGCACAGGCTCATTTTGTTTAAGGGTTTCTGTTATTTTGTTTGGGTGATTTTTTTTTCACTAGGTTCGTGGGTCATTTTGTTTGGCCTTCCGACCATTATTTTTTGCAAACTTTTTGTTCTAAGTTGAATATCAGGGCAAAAACTATGTTTGAAGGACGAAGCCCTAACCACTAACTTCCAAGTCAAAGGTCGACATTCATTCCAACAGTCTTCTCCATCGCAACTCCCTGTCTCTTTATAGTCGTCGCCATCTTCAAAGCCTTTGTTGCAATCTTCTTTGCCACTATTTGACATGTCCTTTATTTGGTGGACTCAGCCTCTACTTTTTCGGTTAGATCCGACCTCATGCATATCCTCCACAGCTCTATTTTTTGGCAGGTTGTTTGGTACTTTTAAGCCCCGTGCTGGACTCACCTCTGGCTCAATCGGCCACCTATTTCGACCCTTGTCGACTTGCAAGTGTTGTTTTCAGTGTTCTCACCTCTAGCTTCAATGGTTGACATCTTTAACCCCTGCACCATCATCTTCATTCTATTCGGTCGCTGTTGGTGTTCTTTGCAAATAGACACATCCACGGTCAATTTTTTTTGGTGCTACACTTCTTTGTTAACATTTACTTTATATGTTGCAATTTCTATGCATTCGAGTTAACAAAGTTAGTAAATTTCTTACCTTGTTATAACTGAATCACGTAGTGTTAACTTTCAATGGTACTATGAATGTGACATTAAATGTCACATTATTTATGACATTTATTATAACAATCACCCTTATTGTGACCACTAACATTTAGTGTTAGCATTTATTGTAACAGTCATATTGATGTAACACTTAACAAAAACAAGACCACTAGCAGCTTCATCTAACCACCAGCATTTTATGTTGACTGGTTGATAAACATTTAATGCCAAATAGACTCATTAGTGTCTTTCAAAAGTTCCTAACATAGGCCCTTTTTTCATTTTACAACAATTTTAACCTACAGAGGCAAATTTTTACAAAATTATAGTCAACAGGAAGGTGTTTCCATCCACTTTGCTTCGACGAAGTCAAAATTAAAAAAAAAAAATTTGCCTTTTTTGAGGCATTCTTAATCCTTGAACCCCTTTGTACTCACAAATTTCGATAGGGCAAAACTTTCGTCCACGATATAGAACATTCATAATTTTTTCAAAATTACTCATAATTTCACAAGGAATTCATTAGTGTAGGTAAAATTCAGTTTTGGATAGTTGTTTTTTAAGACTTTTGAAAAATCTCTGTGTGTTATAAATGGATGATTTAGCTTCCAAACTTGCACAAATTGTACTTTTTATCTTGCATATGTTTCTGGGGCGCTTCTAAACTAGTCATAATCCTTTTTGGGGGGCAAAACTTTTATTTTTGCTCTGATAGTGCTTAAAATTTGGTCATGTCTCTCACACACAATTCTTTCCATTTGAGTATTGTAATAAACCTTGTAATAAATGGAAGATCAAATGTGGATATTGTGGGCTAAAATGATAAACAAAAGAATTTCATCATCGTAAAATCAATGAACTAAGATAACAAATTCTCCATGCATATCAACTTTCCATTGATCTTAATAAAGCACTTGCAGAAAAATCCCATCTCACTAAGCCATCTTGTAGGACATTATCAGTTGGGTATGTACATTGTAGTTAGATGACTTACATTGAAATCCCATCTACACCATCATCACCTGTTGCTGCATTTGAATCTAGAGTTGATATCTCCATGGCTTCCAATGATTCTCTACATCAAGATATGCTTATCATATTTTCAGATCCACTACACTGGGATGCATATCTACCCAATGTTTCATGTCTTTTCATAGAGTCCTGCATTACAAATTTAGGGGACACCATTGAGGACATCCATTTTCTTTTTGATGACAGCTTCAATGAAGTTGCATCAGCCTTGTCTTCTTCAGATATGATTTCTCTTACCTTGTCTACATCAACTTCTATAGTGACAAATTTTGTAGATATTTATGAGTCTACATATTCGACTTCATCATCATGTATTTTGACATCCTTTGCAGTAGTATCAAATTCTTTTGGGTCCAGTTATCACCATACATATATGGTCCCTATACCTAAATCTCAGCATTTGTCACACATCAGCATTGGCTTGGAGATCCTTGAGCATCCTTCGAAGACATCATGGGAATCATCTGCATCTTTAAATCATGTGTAAAATTTAGAGACCTTCATATTTTTTCATGTATGTTCGTATTTGGAATGGGAAGATTCTTTGCACACTTCTGTGGTTCGATTTCTTCCTAAGGGGATAGATGTTGTTCAATGTTCATGGATCATCTTTAGCATCCAGTCTCAAGCATTTAACAATACTAAAGGAGATATTTTGAGAGGAGGATGCATGGTTAGTCTTCTCATATCAATTTTGGGAGGATCCATCTCTTCTCATGGAGTTTTTTACTTCACATTTTTTGGGGGCGTCATATAAACCTTCTCATCTTTTCTCTCCTATGGGGAAAACATGTATTATATATTAATGTTAGAAGTAGTCCTTGGGGGACCATCATGTATAGCCCTCCTATCTTTCTTCTTCACTTGTACAATTCTATTTGTATCATTTCTCTTTTGGAGGAAAGCTTTTTTCCCACAAGTTTTATTCTTTCTCCACATTATGAGAAATTTATTTGTACATGGGTCCCTAACATGGCCTAGTATCCAGGAGTAGTCATCATCTTTGTATAGATTCTCCCTAAGTTGCACTCACTAATTTAGATATCACCTCTTTGAAGGTTTGACCTATTCACACGTAGGCTTAAGTTTACTTAGTCTTTTAGGAGTTTGTCTCACTTTGATATATGTCCTTAGCTATGTGAGACACCTCTTTCTTTTTACCTTGCCACTTGCCCTCACACATGTCATGTGAGTTAGACAAGTGTCGCATTCTTGTAGGGGAAGTCAATAGTTTAGTCCTACCTTTCTACCTCCTTCTCCTTGCCTATTTAGGTGATGCTTCTCTTTATATTTTACACACTCTCATTGTCTATGATAGATATGCTCTTGTGATCCATTTTCACTTGTGGAAGGTTTTATTATTTTTGCTTGCTAATCTTGGCTACTCCAACATCAACTACGTGGGACCTTGCACTTAACATTCCACCACTTATGTTCTAAATTTTGGGTTAGGTTTATAAATGGAGTTGTTTTAAAGGGAAACATGCTTACCTTTTAACAATGAATATGAAAAGTAATTAAAAATCATAAATATTAGTGAATTTTGTGGGAAAGTAATTAAAAATTATAAATATTAGTGATTCTTTTGGTATTGTATTAAGTTGGACGAAACTTGAATTACTATCTAGTTGCTTATAACTTACAACAATTTAATATACATTAAATATCCATAAATATATCTTGTTAATTATATCAAATACCTTTCAAACTCAAAAAAGTGTCATGCATAAATAAAGAGAGATAAAAGCTTTCATAATATTGTTATGGAGAAATAACACGTCACTCCCAAAAAGCTTTGAAACCCTAATTTGTCATCCCACTATGCCCTCTTTCAATGAGAACAATGGTTGCTTAAGTTTAGATGCTCTGGAAAATAATATGACATCCAAAGCTTCATCCTCCCCACAAACCTCTCTAGTGTGAGCTCTTTATTTTGTTTCTTGATCTTTCAAGGATGCCCTTACAAGCTAATTGTATAAGCATGGCAGGGTCAAGAATGTTAGGGAAGCCAAGAAAATGGTAGTGGTGATTTTGGAACCTCACAAAGGTGACATATTGACTACTCACATCCCAAAATGTTTGATATGTTTAAGGCAAATTCGAGATTTAATGGGGCATGCAATGTGGAAGTTAATTCATTCTCTGACTAGTTATCTTCTTATGGCAATGTAGGGTAGATCTCCATCTTTGACTCTAAGCAAGCATACTCCTAGGGTTGATCTTAGTGAGTTCATTATTGCAGAGGAAGACTTCCATAAAAAAACATTCATTGATTTTTTGCTTCCATAACTTTTCCCCAATTTTGATAGAGTTGAATAAATAAATATTAAAAACATTGGGCACCCCTATTGGATGGTGAACTTTGCATTGGCCATTACATTAAATGTTTTTTTATGTTACTTGCAAGCTTCTTGAGGATAGAGCAACACTATTATAGAGAGGCCCCTAGATTTGAAACAAAACATACCTAGACATGAAGCCAGGATATCCAAATTTAAAACCCTTTCATAGAAACATTCTCTGCTATTGTAGTTTTTGTGTCTACCAAATTTTCCATTGCATCCCTAAGGACTCCACGTCTACACTCCATTAAAAAATTTATCTCAAGATCAACATATTGAGAAGACCAATCCTCCTTCACTCTTCATTCTTCCTTCACATTTGCATAGATTTTAGTGGAAATGGATCTTTAATAACCCCTACTTGTAGAGACCATAATCAAGCTAGTTCTATGTTTGGAATGAAATGTTGATTATGAAGGGATTGCTTTTAGGTACAAAATTTGTCTACTTATATAATGCATAAGGTAAAGGATTATTCAAAATTTTCTCTTTCTACAAACATTGTTGATTCCTAAACACAGGCTACTTGGTGGAATAGGGCTAACCTCAACCATCAACACATTCTTCCAATTACAAGGGTTGGTGTAGGCCAAAGGCTCAAACAAATCTAATTTTCCTATTGTTTAGCTCCTTGTGCTAAACATGTAGAAGAAATAGCAATGGGAAATAAACATGCATCTCAAAACCATCACTAGAGGAGGTGTCTCCATATAATCAAAGATCTAAAATTAAAGATCCTACTATAGAAAATACAAATGACAATACTAAGGTCAAGTGGAGAATGAAATCTACCAAGAAAGTGGAAATTGGCAAGTGCCTAATGTCTTTGCATTCCCATGACAAGATGGGAATACAAGATCCACAAACAAAAGAAAATAGTTTCTTAGGTAGATCTTAGTGAGATCCTTTATTTTTATTTTCTAGGATCCTTTTGGTTAATGTAATGCACCCTATTTATGGGTTTGATGCACTTTTATTCTTTTTAGGATGTGCATCATCCCCATGATAACTAATTACCTATCAAGAAAATAAAATAAAAAATAGTGTTATGAAGAAAATAGGTGTATATCTTAAGATTTTTTTCATTTTTCTTTTATAGTACTTTTAGTTGATATTTTGGATGCATTATTTAGCATATAATTTGGTTATTTTGGTGCAAACATTGACCCAACACATAATCTTTAGTAGTGGTCATTTATGAGTTGAATGAACAATTAACAAACACACATGGAAGTGATGTAGAATAAAATGAAGGAAAGATAACAAAATGCTTATATAAATTTGTAGGAAGAACAAAAATTTAATATGACCCACCTTCAACTTGAAACTATTCACTCTATGCTATCAAACGAAAGGAGAAATATGCAACCTCTCTAGAGATTCCCTGTGCTACAATCTACCTAATGCCAACTCATTTTTGCACATGCAAATCTTTATTCCAAACCCAAAAGTCAAACCTAGTGTGCCAACCTAAGAAAAATCTAAACTGGTCATACGATTAGATATAAATAAGCATCAGTCAAGATTGAGTCATATTTATTTCACTAGATCTGAATATTGATATGTATGTCTTATCACCCTTAATGTACACCCAAGAGGAAATATAATCTAAAAGATAATGAATTTGTAGACATTAAGTTAAGGTCATTCATCAATAAATCCAAATTGTATGTTCCCTAACATTTCAAAGATTACAAGTCAATCATGACTTCCTATAGAAAATATGATAGATTTCTTCTAACAAAACTTGCCCTAACATTGTAACCTTGTAATTGTACATTCTAACATCAATTGACTTCTCCTAAGATGGCATGTTGTTGAGCTACATAACACATGGAACTTGTGTGTAAGTTTTACTCAATTTATATAAGACAAATGTCCAATACATTGCATAAAGAGGACATTGTGTGATAAGCAAGGGTCAAGTGCCAAAGTGTGCATACAAGATTGTAAGTTTGTGTAATGATTGTATATGGTTGTACAAGAGAAGGTATTCTATTCTATAAAGACCAATAAGATATATGTAAGTTATTGCTTTAAAGTAAGAGCCATGTCAATCCATTGAAATTGGCCAACATAAACATTCAAAACAAAGAACATGAGTGCTCTCATGTTAAGCTTGTGTGTAGGCAGGTAACAAAGAAACAAATACTTTTGGATGGTACAAGATTGTGCCAACCCTAAGATGCTCTTTCTTGAGACACCCTAAGTGAAAATATTATGATCATGGTGCTCACAATTTAAGACTATTCATATGATTGACTCAGGCGTCTAAGTCAACTTACTTCTACTTTAGAAATCCATATATTTTTCAAGTACCTTTCCCTTTAAGCAAATGAAATATTCCTTGTACTCACTCAATTAGTTCTTCTTGACTTCTTGTTGCTGTTCTTTATTCACTGTCAGACATGGAATTAGGGCATATGCAACTGCACCTTCTTCTACTACTTCTTTCATGAACTGTTTTCCTTCCATCAGCATTACCTTCACCTCTTTTCCTTTTAATTTCTCCTCCTTCTCTGTCCGTGGGATCAACTCTGTCACCGTACCATCTTTGCTGATTGTATAGGTGTTCCTAACACCATCATGGCGTGCCTTCAAGTCATACTGCCATGGTCTTCCAAATAAGAGATGGCAAGCATCCATCTTGGTGATATCAAACAACAACTTATCTTTATATGCTCCAATCTGAAATTCTACCCAAGCCTGCTCTTCTACAACTGTTTGTTGACCTTGGGTAAGCCATGAGACCTTATATGGGGATGGGTGAGGCAATCTTCTAAGCTTAAGCTTTGTTACCATTTCATCAGATACAAAATTTTTAGTAGAATTAGAATCAATTAAAACTTTACATGCCTTAACTCCTGCCTTGCATGTAGTTCTGAAAAGAGACTTTCTTTGTGGGGGTTCTTTGTCAGGTACCTTCATGGTAGTCATTGTTCTCCTCATCATCAAAGATTCTCCACTCTCTGGATATCCATAATTGTTAGGAGCATTCACACTTTGAAAAGCATTTGAGCTTGTTGCACTTTGACTATCAGGTTCTTGGATCAGATTCGTTCTCCTTTCTCCCATTGAACTTGTTGCCTTTTCTGGACATCTGCTGGCTAAATGGCCTTCTTTATTACAGTTATAACATCTGATAGATCCTCTACCCTGAGATCTTCCTCTGAAAGGTCTTCTGCCTCTGAAGTTTCCTTGCTGATTGTAACTTCCTTTTTGACTGTTATCTCCCTTGCTATTGTCATGACTGGATTCTCCCTGATATCCAAATCCGTGTCCTCTGCCTCTAAAAGGACTTCTTCCACCTCTTTTCTATTTTCCTCTTCCTCTATTGTTCTATTCTTGTCTTCTCTTTAACTTCTCTTCCGCTTTCAATGCCAACTGAAAACATTTCTGAACTGTATCTGGGTTATGCAGATTCAAATCTTCCTGAATGTTGAACCTCAATCCGTTAAGGTATTTGGGTACCTTTTCTTCCTCACTTTCTTTTACCTTTTTCTTGACACAAAGCTTCATGAACTCTTCGGTATATGAGCTGACATCTAGCTCCTTCTGCCTCAAATTTTGTTTCCTCTTATGTGATTGGATGCTATAATCCAATGGAACATAGGCTTCTTTCACTAAAGTCATCATCTTCTTCCATGTAGCAACTCTGTGCTTTCCTTCTTGTACTCTGTCGTCTTGGATAAAATTCCACCAAGTTAATGCTGCCTCTTTCATTTTTGATTGGGCTATCTTCACCCTCTGGTGCTCTGGTATCTCCTCTGTCTCAAAGAAATTGTTTAAGGAGTCTATCCACTCCATCACCGAATCAGGATCCATCTTTCCTGTAAACACTGGCAAATCCAGTTTCACATCCATGGTTCTCCTCTCCATGGATTTGAGGGCATTAATCAAGGGTCTCTGGTCTGTAGGAACGTCTTCCTCATTCCACCTAGGGATCTCTTCCTATTCATCCCTATCTTTTTCTTTACTAGAACCTACTCTGTCCCTCAACTTCTCCAATTCATTTTTCAATGCCTGATTCTGAGCCTTTATAGCAATGCTCTCTGTAATCTGCTTCTTTACTAGAACTGCCAACTCAACATTGGTCATCCTTCGTAGAATCTCTGATGTTCCTTCTTCATCCAACATCTTACTGTCTTCTTATCTTTTCCCGAAGATCCTTCCTTCGCTCTGATACCACTATGATGCAGAGGAACAGCCGAAAACGTTCTCTACTAGTGGAATTTGAAGTTTCTTATTTCATCGGCAAGAGCTGTCTAACTATCTTACCGATATACCCTATTGGCCAGACTGAAACCATCAGTCTCTCAAACACCATTCACTCTGATACCCATCTCACCCCGATGTGTGATTCACTTATATTGCCTATCGGCAAGACACTGCTTATCGACTTCTCCAAACCAAGCTATTCCGATGACTGTTGTCATGGCGATACATACAAACTTCAATCGGCTGATCCAGTTCCCGTTACCTCCATTACCGTCACCCAATGTATCTTTCGACAATGTATAAGCGCGATGTATATTTTCAATATACAAGTGCTAGATACAAACAAAACATACAATCACTGAATATTCCTCCGGATATGCCCTCTATGTATGTTTGACTAGCGTTGACTTCTTTGTATCTGCAGAATGTATGTTCAAACATATAACCAAATATACAACACTGAATATGCATTCATCGAATATCCCTTGGAATATTCCTTCTGCAATCCACTGACCGTTGACCTTCCCTTGTATCACATGAATGTATATTTGAAATATACATTTGCTATATACAAACCATAAAATGCATTTGACGTATACATAGAAAATGGCCCTCAGATGTAAAAGTGATATACGTACAGATACAAATGCAATATACACACAGACTGTATGTCGCATACAAACACTGTATATCCATCAAATGTACATTTTGTCAAAACCCGCAAAACTTCACAAATTTCACGCGGAAAACATAGAGATCGGGCCGATCTGTTTCCTGGGTAACTTTAACTCAGAATTTAACCCTCAAACCCTAGCACATGAGGATGCTAGGATAGATCATAGCATGCTACAAATCGATCCCAAAAACATGAAATGCATGAACATAAAAATAGAAAAGAAAACTAAACTATTGTACATGCCCATTTTGCCTGTAGAATCAAAATCGACTACACAGATAAATGAAACAACGAGATCTTCTTTATTTCAATAACAAAAATGCATATAAATATCACAGCCCCACTGTATCACAATACTCAGTCTAATCTCCAAAACACAATGTCTCTATTTCTCCTATGCAACTGTGTACCATATACTGTCTCTAAACAGACTGATCTAGGGCCTAAATAACTACTCCTCTCGAGTAGTACAGACTCGATTCCAAGTGGCTGGGAGAAGACAGCTAGCATAACAAACTATAACTGTCTACACACAATCCTAGATTAACTAAAACATAAGAATTGGTCACATGGACTTTATTACATCATACTATAATTAGACCTATTCCTTATTTTGAAGGGGTGCTCCTGCACCACTCATACACTATGCTGTCACGAAATATAGGCATAAACTGATACACTGGAATCTTTTCAATAACCAATTCACACCTCTTTGCTTCTTTACCATCTTTTGTATTGTATGCCACTATTTTATACTTGCCAAACTCTACTAGTTCGTTTCGAACCACATGTGTTCTTTCCATATGTTCACATATTGGCAAATGTTGCAAGCCACCGTAACAATGACATGTGCCATCCAAGCATAATCTCTTGTAGAATATTTGACCTTCCTCTCTTCCACATAAAATTCTTGATATGAAGTCTCTTGAAGATGTTGGTGGGGCACATATGGCACAACCCTGCAAAACATTGTTAGTATGCATATCTAAACATATAGACCTATAAACATCAAAATGGTTAGAAAATTCATTATGTAATATACAACAACAAGTAGTGCGTGTGTGATTTATCTTGACATAGAAAGGTTTTAGCATTTCAAAATATCTTTGACAAATTTTAATTTGAGGATACTTCTCTAGAAATTTATCATAAAATTGTGTTTGAGTCTCATCCAAAAAATGCTTTGGATGTGGCTCACAGTTCTGACTACCGATTCTCCTTCTTACCACATCCCTTTGATTCAGAGATAACCTTGTGTAATTCTTCCAAAAGTCTTCAATTAGTGATATCAATGCTTCAACAATTAGTTTATCTTTTCGTGGTAGTCTCCCTGAGAACACCCATAATTCATTGGCATTAGTGTCCTCAATTCTTTGGCGTCTTCCAACGGCTCTTGATAAAGTTTTCCTATTAATTCTCAATTCTTGACTCATCTTTCTAATGAGACGAGCTTTCCTCCTTTGACTACTTACTATAGTCGATGTAATCACACATCGTGTTGCATTACTATCTTTTGTATGTGAGGTGTTACCCACACTCTCATACGCACTCATTAGATTCTTGACAATAGATTTTTCACTTGAAGCCTCTGATGTTCTCAACCCAAGAATCTTCATGATGGACCTATACTTTATACTTCGCATCATTGCAATGAATAGTTGACATCTTGCAGTCTCATTTAACTTTTCAAAGAACAATCTCCAAATATTATGAGCATATCTTCTACAAGTGCATTTTGGAATCTTACCTTCCATTGGCTACAAAATATTCTCATCAATATTAATCAAATACTTTGGCTTTCTATACAAAATTCTAGGTGGTGTTAAGTTAGGTAAATTCATCTCAACATTAGGAATTTTATCAATATTTAAATGAGATGGGCTAGATGGCATACCTTTGATCGAAGATGGAATAGATGACATACCTTGAGATTGAGGTGGGAACGATGGCGTACCTCCTTCATCACATGTGAGTGATGATGTACTCTCAACTTGAGATGTGGTAGATGGTGTCCCTACATGTTGACTTGCGGTAGAGGACATGTCTCCAACTATGGTATTCAAATCTCTCGTAGCACAAAGTTTTTGCATTCATTCTCTTTATGCCGCCAATACCATATCTCTTTGTGATGGTTGTGGTTCCTCTTCAATTGGCATGTCTTCATTTATCATGTCCAATTTCCTCTTCTCATGAAGTTCCCTCATAGCCACTGCTTTCTTTGCATTCTTGGGTAAGTGCAAGAAGATGGGGGGCCAAAAAGTGGCCAAAAAATTTTCAAAAAAATTTAAGTCATAACGCGAGCGCGTTATAACGTGCTCACGTTATAACCTGCTATAAATAAAAAAAAACGTCATTTCATTTCATTTCTTTCTTATTTTCTCCTCTGCCCGCAGCTTCAAAACCCTCAAAAACGCGCTCGCGTTCTACAAAACGCCAATCAACACAAAAAGCTTGTCGATTCATCACCAAAATGCCGCCGCGACGTCGAGCACACCAACGGGGTGAGTTATCTTTGTTTTTTTGTTTGAATTTCTTCCTAAATAGGTAGGTTTTTGTTGATTTTTGATGTATATTTCGTTAATTGTAGGAAATGTTAATGCACCTCCTCCTCCTCCTCCTCCTCCTCAAAATCCACAAAATCTTGAGGAGGAAATACCTGCAGAACAACAACCTCCTCCATTCATTCCTCAACATGCCCCTGGAACACAAGATAATATAATGGGGGAAATTGAAAACAACAAAAATCAAATTGAAGATATAATTGCAAGGTTGAAAGATCCTTCCACTTCAACCTTGCATAGGTCCACGCTTGCCGAATCTCTTGAGTCTATGTTATCAAATGTAAATTCAATTAGCAAGCAAATAACTAGTTGGACCGATAAAAAGAGAGAGTTTAGAGATTACTATGCAGATAAATTGTCATACCAAGATGTCAAAAAATTACAAATTACAAAATTAGACTTGTGTTCAATTTTCACAAACCCACAAACAAATCAACCTCCACCCCTTACATGCAAGAGGTTCCCTATCCATTGGTGCAACAACCAAGCGATAAGGGATAATTTTGGGCAGAGGTGGTGGATGGTTTTTGACCATCCTCCATGCAATAATAATGAGGTCCCGCAATACTTTTTGAGGAAACTCTACTGCGAGTTTGTCCTCAATAAAGTGCCAAACTATTTTGATATGCGGGACTTCTAGGGTAGAGGTGGGGGCTCAACACAGGATAGACCAGGGGCACGTCTTGACCCACAGTGGGTAGTGAGATGAGTAATCAGCAGACCAGCCCACGAGCATGTTTCTATCCCTTCCATTGTGAAGGAGAGTGTTGAGGTCGATACACTGAGGTCGATTAGTGCCTTGACCCAGAGCATCATAGAGCATGCTGATCCTGCAACACAGAGTGGGTTGGGAGATAGTGCGAGGAGTAGGGTCCCACCGCATACTTGCCAGGCTTGCAGGTCAGCCTGTGGTTATGACCCCATGGACAGTCAGGACGCAGGTGCACAGGCTACATCTGTAGCTGAGCAGATGGTGATGAAAGATACCCTCCTGAGTGAGACTTTCGGCCTTGATACTCAGGTAAATATTAGCAAGTTTATTGAATTTAATTTATTAAATTTTATTTTTGAAATACAAGATTAACTAATTTAAATTGATGATTTTAATGAAATTTCAGGGTCATAGCGTCGATGCAGTTTTCAGTGGTTCTCCACCTACATTTTTCACTAGATCATCTACTGTTGAGGTATGTAACTAGTAAACAATTATAAATATTACATGTGAATAGCATCGTTATATGAATGGTATTCTAATTTCTGATTTTGGATGTTGAATAGGTCAACACTATAGATTTCATGGCAACACCTGCCAGTGGTGGTGGACTTCAAAGCTTTACGGAGGTAATAAAATAAATAGTTTAATGAATGAATTGTACTTACTAAATTTTTGTATGTGATTTGTGTGTTTTATTGTGTGTACTTCCATGTTTAGATGAACGTGTGTGTATGTTAGGAGCCATGATTTGCATCACTATTATAGTTTTCGTAATTGAATAATGTTGTTTTATTTCCAGATGATGCAGGCTGCGGATACACCTCCCCATGTTCATAGGGCAATGGAGCAAGGTGTGGCCTCTGCGATTCATAGCTCTATGGCATTGACAGGGGTATGAGGCAGATTAGTAAATTTCAATTTACATTCATTGTTATAGTTGTCTATTTTTGAAAAATCAAAGATTATTGATTTGAAGTTTAATTTCTATCTGGATGGTTTCTATAGGACATGACATCACCAGGGCCTATTCCTGCTACTGAGGCAAGCGAGGAGACAGATTATATGTTAGCGGTAAGTGATTATTTTGTTAAATGTTTTATTTTTTTATAACATGTAATTTCTATATATTAATGTCTATACTTTTTTTTGTAACAGGTAAAGGTGCAGGAAGAACTAAATAGGAGGAGTAGCCCTCAGGTTCGTAGTAGACCACCCACATGCATGTCTCCATCCCCTAGAAGATCAAAGGCTGCTCATGATTTATTCTCTTCACTAGCCAGAGGGGAATGACTTTTTATTGTGTTCCTCTGTTGTATGCCTATATGGCATTTGTGGACATATATTTTGTATTGTACATAGTTGACATTGTATGCCTATATGGCATTCTTGTAAGCCTATATGGCTATTTTGTATATATGTTATACTTATATCGACAAATATTGATGTATGCCTATATGGATATTTGGTTAATACAAATCTTTTTTATTGATGGCGTCCATACTTGCATTATAAATCCACTTTTGAATGGATATTTGTAGATGGCTACTTCAAATATTTAAAGTCTGATTGTATTACATAGGATGTTTGTATTTTCTTTGATAGGCTTGATAGGCCATGGATTACATGATGATGTTTGATGGAAAAGTATGGTACTAGAAGACTCTAGTTCATTCTTAATAGGCTTGTGATTGATAATATCTTTGCATGATTGCACTTGATCTTGGATCATGGGCATGCTGTTAGGATTTTGATTGCATTGTGATGTTTGATGGATAGGCATGGTGTAAGATACCCAACTAGTTCTATGAAAAATTTTTCTTACTTAAACAATTTTACTTGCTATCAATTCATCAACTACTTCAACAACACAAAGATATACATCAAAGATAACTATTTGAATGAATCAACCTTAGAGTTGGGTACTTGTCTAGTTATTTGACTCAATCAACTTGCAATGTCTTATTACATGGATAATGCTTTCAATAGCATGAAGTTACAACTTATTCAATGGAGATACAAAAGAAAGGCCTTGAAGCCTTGATGTTTACAATGGCGTCTACACTTGATCAACTCAATCAAACTCAATGATGTCAACTGAATGTCAACACCTCACAATATCACAAGGGAGCATCACCTTGCTTGTTGCATGGATGAACGTCATAGTTGCAAATGGAAAGAGCACCTTACTTAGATTTGATTTCTGGATGCCAGAATTGGATGCCAGATTTGAAATTATTTCCATGCCAAAGTGTATGGACTTCTCCAAAGAGGGCACCAAAATGGATTGTCCTTCATATTAAGGGCACCCAAAAGAGAAGTTTGGATACCTATAAGCACCTAACTCCATGATGTTCTGCCTTCTAATCTACTTTGAATAATAAGAGAGATGTGATGTTGTTATCTTCATGTAAGAGTAGATGATGATGACATGAAGTAGAGATCTCTCTAGGACTGGATGAAGCCTTGCTTGATGATAAGATGAAGATGAAGTGATCCTTCATGACAACCCTTGGAGTGACCCTCTTGGAGTTGTGGACTTTGAAACTTTAAAGATTGAGAGATCTTGAAACTCGGATGGATGAATGTCTATCATTGATGAAGTACACTTGCAAGATATTCCTCAGAGAACTTGAATGGATAGATGCCTTGAAATTTCAATATGACGTTAGTGATGAAGAGTATTGACATGTTAGACTTGATGTGACCTTGCTGAAGGCGCATTTTCTTTCTTAGCATGATCATCCCAAACCAAGGCGCCAACTTGGAAAACCCTGTGAAGGCGCCACTATCTGGAATTTCTTCCAAGGTGTTAAAACTTGACATCTTTTCTTCTCTAGGTACTATCTCCTTCAAGGCGCTCTTTAAATCATTGGAAGTGCTCAGGACTTACCTTAGTCCAAAGTGCCACAATCCATTCCTTAAAGCACAAAGAATTCTCAAAGGCGCCCCTATTTACCTCTAAGCACTCAAATATCATTTAGATTCAAGGCGCACATTTAGCTCCAAAGCACAAATTTCCATCATCAACCCATCAAGGTGCATCATCTTCCCTTTGTATCCCCTTCAAGGCGCAGACATTCACTTCTTCACACTCAAACTCACTCTCTGGTGCCAGAATAGGTGTATAACTTCAAATAAGGCGCTAATCTTAGGTTTCTAAGTACTTAGTTTGATCTTAAGGCTATCCTTCCTCTAAGCACTCTCTTCAACTCCCTCACTGAAGGCCCTCTGTAAGTTTGGGTGCATTTCATCCCAAGGCCCTTCAACATCGTCCAAGGCGCAAATTCACTCTCCAAGACAAGGTGCAAAAAACCCTATCCTAAGGCGCTCAAATCTTGCTTCTAGACCTAGGCGCACAAACATGAGATTGTGACTTCAATCATCATTCTTGGTTAAGGCACACAAACTCTCATTCAAGGTGCATATCTTTCTCCAACAAGGCGCATATATTCCTCCAACAAGGCGCATATTCAATTCTAGGGCGCTCTATCTTGGATTAAATCAGGGTATCTCCTCAACAAGGCGCTCCAAACCATACCAAGGCGCTAAAACACTTAATGCAAGTTCTTCAAGTGCTTATCCAACTTGATTCCTCCAACACAGGGCGCTCAATCTACTTTCTCAAACTTTCAACTCAAATCCTCACCTTATATTCTCCAAGGCAAAAAGGTGCAATTTGATTGAGGGCGCTAAAACTCTTAGGTGCACTTATCTCCCTAAACTTACCTCTCTTCTTCCCTAGGCGCCAGAAACACCTCTTTATCTCAACTAGGCACTTATCTTTTCTAGGCGCACATGGTCTTCAAGGCGCATTTCATTCATCAAGGCACCTATCTCTAACAATGTCAACACTCAAAAGGACTCAAAACTCATCTGGACACCATCACTTCCCTAAAGGTGCAAAATTGGTGTAGATACATTCCATTTATTAAGGATCATTCTGGTGCCCAAATCTTGTCAAAGCAAAGGATCAATAGGTTCTCTCCAAGGCGCACTCCAGGGTTTGATCTTGCAAGACTTCTCACGTCAAAATTTTGACCAAGACACTCAAGGTGCTAGTCTTTATCATCTAACCCTACAGTGCACTTACTCATTATGATATACTCCTCAACTTTGTATTCAACCTTGCCCAAGGCGCATATTCACTATAAGACATTCTCACTTTGTCAAGGCTCAGAGGGCTTCAACTTGCTAAAGGGTAAAGGTCTAGGCACATATCTGACTTGAAGCTCAAGGTGCTCCAACCCTCTTGCTCTGGAATTTCTTCTAGGCACTAAGTGACTTCTCCAATTCCTTGAAAACATTTGAAGTGTTTTACCTTCTCAAGGTGCTCCTTCGAGCTTGACTCCAAGGTGTTATAATCTTAAAGGTGCTGACATCATCTCAACCAAAGGCGCTCAATGATTCATCCCATATCTAGGCGCTAAAACACTTAATCAACCAAGTCATTCAAGGCATCATTCAGTAAACTCATCTTCCATGATATTCCTATCAAGGTGCATATCACTTCTCTCATGGGCTTTAGGTGCTCAGTTGAGTGTTTCAATACTACTTAGGTGCCAAATTCATTTTAATGCACCAAACACAAAGAGCTTTCAAACACTGGGCGCTCACAAAGAGTCTTCCAACCTTGGGCACTAAATTACGTCTTTGCAACTATCCAAGGCACATATCTTGGTTTGAACAACTTATGGTGCCAAGACAACTTCTCATTAGGGCGCTCAAAACACTTGTGTTTACATTTGAAGTGCTTTACCTTCTTAAGGTGCTCCAGACTAACCTGACTCCAAGGCTCTCCATCATCATCCTTAAGGCGCTAAAAACATCATCTCCACTCTAGGCAAAAACATCATCCAACTCCTTAAGGCACTTCACTGTCAAAGTCTAAAGGCGCTCTACCTAGACCTTTCCCCTAGGCGCCAGAACTCCTAAGCGCTCACCAGATAACTCTCTTCTTCAAGGTGCAAATCTTCCTATACTATGATTGCCTCTGAAACACCGATTAACGTGATGTGAGGGTGCAAAGGCTACTCCAATCCTCATTGAGCACCTAGTTTAAACAAGGAGAAATAAAGCATTCAAAACTATCCAAACGATCATCCCCTTCCTAATGTCTTCACTGCTTCGAAAAACCTTGGCCAAAATGACACATAACAACTCCTGTGCAAAGCACCTGAGCAAGAAAAGAGGGGGTCCCCAATCTGATGGGGTGATGTGTGATTTGGTCACAACAGTTACCCTTTAGAGGTTTTAGCAGGAAGACCAAGGAGACTTTCACTTGGATATGGGCGTGAGTTATTTATGGACCTAGAGAAGATTCTTATTGGTTCTAGAGGGTTCATTCGAGGGGTGTCTCTAAACATGTTTTTTCTCAGGCGCTAAACTGGAGTTGTCTAGATGCACAAGTGCGCCTCCCTCAATGAAGTTCCTTTTGTTAACTTAGTTCATCCTAGTGACTGAAGGGGTTGTTATATTCTTTAGGCGCAATCTTTCATAGACTAAAACATTCACTCCATGTTAAGGTGCTCAAAGGAGGCTCTGGAGATGGAAAATGGCGCCTTAACTCACTTATGTAAATTTTGGACTTTTAGGCAATTGCAAGATGTCTTGGAGGGCTCAATTCTTCAAGGCGCCCATTTTGTTCACCACTTGTAGCATCACTTGTTCAAGGCACATGTGTGATTTGGTCAAAAATAGGCGCCTAGAGTGAATAGGCTTTCATCCTGACTTAATACACTGCCTAGAGTGGATATTAGCGCCTTCATATGGTTTGGAGAGCCTTTAGTTGTGCCTTGAGGAGATTTTCTTACATCTTAAAGGAGGTTCTGACACCTTGCCCCCTTTGGTATCTAGCGCCCTAGTGGCTTTAACCTAACGCCTTTGGAGTCCAAAATGTGCCTTTGAAAGTTGAAGTGAACCTTGATAATTGGAGTCTTCATAATGGGCGCCTAGGTCTTGTTGAGTAGAATACCTCACAATGTGCACCTAGGTCTTTAAGAAGAGTAATGATACTTGAGATAGAGCACCTTGAGGAGGTAGTTGAGCACCCTGGATTGAATAATTGGAGTTCAAGGAAGGTTTGAGCACCCAAGGCATATGGCTAGAGAAGTTGTAGAAAAGACCACTTTTGGCGCCTTAAAAGTTTGAATGCTTGGGGAGTTTTTGCAAAGATCTAGTTTGAGCGCCCTTATGCCCTAGGATCATCTAGTTTGTGCATCTTGTAATGAGGAGTTCATGTAAGTTTGGAATGAGCGCCTTGAATAAGTGTAAACTAGCCTAGAGAAGGGTATGTGTGCCTTGAGCGCCTTGAGCATTCCAGAGATAACTGTGCACCTAGAACAATATGAGCGCTCATGATGATGATTAACACCCTGATGAGACTATGAGTGCCTTGTTCAGGAGATACCTTTTTTGATCATAAAATGCGCCTTGAGTCTTGAAGGTTTTGAGCGCCTAGGTGATTTAGATGTTGGGATGTTGGTATGCGCCCAAGATTGAGGTAAGTGAGCACTTGTAATGGAGGAGAGCAATGAGATGGAATGTCTTGTAGAGATTGGCGCCCAGAGACCCATTTTTGTGCCTTTAATGATGACCATTTTTGCATAAGAGTTTAGCGCCTTAGAGTTGTAAACTTTCTCTTTGGGCGCCCTTGAGTGAATGTTGGCGCCTTGGACAACTAAATACGCCTTTGATGGAGTGGAACCCAGAAGGGGAGTAGGAGGAAACCCAATCTTCAAGATTCATCAAGCTTCAAAGTTTAGGTCAGAGGTTATCCACTTTATCCAAGGAAGGTGTTATCATCTAAACTCCGAGAAGGTAATGTCAAAGGCCATCATGAAGGATCACTTCATCAACTTCAAGTCCTTCAAGTTCAAGTCCTTTCACCTAGCAAGTCCAAGAGAGATTTCTACTCTGATTCATGAAGTAAGCTTATATCATCCTTATCTACTCTATGAGAAGAAGAAACATTACAAAGTCAATCAAATGAGTTACAAGTACCATACATCTAATTGCAAGGAGTGAACCACCTTAAGGAAAAATAGTTCTCTTGAAGTTACTTGAAATGTCAAAAGGTTTAGCGCCTCAAAGTAAGGTCAGAGGTGAGGTTAGAGGTGAAATGCGCCTTTGGACCATTCTGGCGCCTTGGATGAAGAACCTATATCTTGAGCCCAAGAGGTAAAATTTGCACCTTAGTGGATTTGGAGAGTTACAGAGATTAGAGAAAAGTGCCTTGAAGACAGAGTTGTTTAAGGCACATGTGTGATTTGGTCAAAAACAGGTGCCTAGAGTGAATAGCCTTTCATCCTGACTTAATACACTGCCTCCTTCTGACGATTTTTGGGGCAGCAGAAAACCTTTCACCACGGGCAAATGCCTCAGAGCTATAACAAATCGAGAGAGGTTATTGTAGAGGCACTCTACGTGATCCCATTGCCTCAGATGGAATGTTTCTAAGTGACACAATTTTTGAGTAACATCTCGTCAAAGATTGCTGCCTTTTTGCACTTTGGACTCTTCAGGGATATCGTCGGTACAATGTAGCTCCGACTGTTTCGACATGTTTGGGTGAAAAATAGGACCATGCCTAGCGTAAATGTACCCATTCAGATGCGTTGGAATAGTCAGTTTGGTCGCATCAAGAGCAGGATGAAAGTTAGACCCCTTTGCAACTTTACACTGCCTCCTTCTGACGATTTTTGGGGCAACAGAAAACCTTTCACCACGGGCAAATGCCTCAGAGCTATAAAAAATTGAGAGAGGTTATTGTAGAGGCACTCTACGTGATCCCGTTGCCTCAGACAGAATGTTTCTAAGTGACACAATTTTTGAGTAACATCTCGTCAAAGATTGCTGCGTTTTTGCACTTTGGACTCTTCAGGGATATCGTCAGTACAATGTAGCTCCAACTGTTTCGACATGTTTGGGTGAAAAATAGGACCATGCCTAGCATAAATGTACCCATTCGGACGCGTTGGAATAATCAGTTTGGTCGCATCAAGAGCAGGACGAAAGTTACACCCCTTTGCAACTTTACACTGCCTCCTTCTGATGATTTTTGGGGCAGCAGCAAACCTTTCACCACAGGCAAATGCCTCAGAGCTATAAAAAATTGAGAGAACTTATTGTAGAGGCACTCTACGTGATCTCGTTGCCTTAGACGGAATGTTTCTAAGTGACACGGTTTTTGAGTAACATCTCGTCAAAGATTGCTGCCTTTTTGCACTTTGGACTCTTCAGGGATATCGTCGGTACAATGTAGCTCTGACTGTTTCGACATGTTTGGGTGAAAAATAGGACCATGCCTAGTGTAAATGTACCCATTCAGACACGTTGGAATAGTCAGTTTGGTCGCATCAAGAGTAGGACGAAAGTTAGACCCCTTTGCAACTTTACACTGCCTCCTTCTGATAATTTTTGGGGCAGCAGAAAACCTTTCACCATGAGCAAATACCTCAGAGCTATAAAAAATTGAGAGAGGTTATTGTAGAGGCACTCTACGTGATCCCATTGCCTCAGACGGAATGTTTCTAAGTGACACAGTTTTTTAGTAACATATCGTCAAAGATTGCTACCTTTTTGCACTTTAGACTCTTTAGGGATATCGTCGGTACAATGTAGCTCCGACTGTTTCGACATGTTTGGGTGAAAAATAGGACCATGCCTAGTATAAATGTACCCATTCAGATGCGTTGGAACAGTCAGTTTGGTCGCATCAGGAGCAGGACGAAAGTTACACCCCTTTGCAATTTTACACTGCCTCCTTCTGACGATTTTTGGGGCAGCAGAAAACCTTTCACCACAGGCAAATGCCTCAGAGCTATAAAAAATTAAGAGAGGTTATTGTAGAGGCACTCTACGTGATCCAGTTGCCTTAGACGGAATGTTTCTAAGTGACACGATTTTCAAGTAACATCTCGTCAAAGATTGCTGCCTTTTTGCACTTTGGACTCTTCAGGGATATCGTCGGTACAATGTAGCTCCGACTGTTTCGACATGTTTGGGTGAGAAATAGGACCATGCCTAGCATAAATGTACCCATTCGGATGCGTTGGAATAGTCAGTTTGGTCGCATTAGGAGCAGGACGAAAGTTACACCCCTTTGCAACTTTAGACTGCCTCCTTCTGACGATTTTTGGGGCAGCAAAAAACTTTTCACCACGGGCAAATGCCTCAGAGCTATAAAAAACTGAGAGAGGTTATTGTAGAGGCACTCTACGTGATCGCGTTACCTTAGACAGAATGTTTCTAAGTGACACAATTTTTGAGTAACATCTCGTCAAAGATTGCTATCTTTTTGCACTTTGGACTCTTTAGGGATATCGTCGGTACAATGTAGCTCTGACTGTTTCAACATGTTTGGGTGAAAAATAGGACCATGCCTAGCATAAATGTACCCATTCAGACGCGTTGGAATAGTTAGTTTGGTCGCATTAGGAGCAGGACGAAAGTTACACTCCTTTGCAACTTTACACTGCCTCTTTCTGACGATTTTTGGGGCAGCAGAAAACCTTTCACCACATGCAAATGCCTCAGAGCTATAAAAAACTGAGAGAGGTTATTGTAGAGGCACTCTACGTGATCATGTTGCCTCAGACAGAATGTTTCTAAGTGACACAGTTTTCGAGTAACATCTCGTCAAAGATTGCTACCTTTTTGCACTTTGGACTCTTCAGGGATATCGTCGGTACAATGTAGCTCCGACTGTTTCGACACGTTTGGGTGAAAAATAGGACCATGCCTAGCATAAATGTACCCATTCAGATGCGTTGGAACAGTCAGTTTGGTCGCATCAGGAGCAGGACAAAAGTTACACCCCTTTGCAACTTTACACTGCCTCCTTCTGACAATTTTTGGGACAGCAGAAAACCTTTCACCACGAGTAAATGCCTCAGAGCTATAAAAAACTGAGAGAGGTTATTGTAGAGGCACTCTACATGATAGCGTTGCCTTAGACGGAATGTTTCTAAGTGACACAGTTTTCGAGTAACATCTCATCAAAGATTGCTACCTTTTTGTACTTTGGACTCTTCAGGGATATCGTCGGTACAATGTAGCTCCGACTGTTTTGACATGTTTGGGTGAAAAATAGGACCATGCCTAGCATAAATGTACCCATTCAAACGCGTTGGAACAGTCAGTTTGGTCGCATCAGGAGCAGGACAAAAGTTACACCCCTTTGCAACTTTACATTGCCTCCTTCTGACGATTTTTGGGGCAGCAGAAAACCTTTCACCATGGGTAAATGCCTCAGAGCTATAAAAAACCGAGAGAGGTTATTGTAGAGGCACTCTACATGATAGCCTTACCTTAGACAGAATGTTTCTAAGTGACACGGTTTTTGAGTAACATCTCGTCAAAGATTGCAACCTTTTTGCACTTTGGACTCTTCAGGGATATCGTTGGTACAATGTAGCTCAGACTGTTTCGACATGTTTGGGTGAAAAATAAGACCATGCCTAACATAAATGTACCCATCCAAATGCGTTGGAACAGTCAGTTTGGTCACATCACGAGCAGGACACCAAAAATGCAAAAGTTGCTTTGTGCAACTTGACAACATTGACACTTTTTTGCAACATGACTCAAAGACTCAAACTGACCCCAAATGACTCAAAGTGACTTAAAATCACCTTGATTTGGTGCCCAATGTACATTATAGAGGTCGAGGCATTCCTTATCATTCAAACATCTTAGATGAGCACATAGGAAAGGAAAAATCTCTAAGTTTCATCATCATGAGCGCCTAATATCAAGAGACTTTAATGCATTGATTTGGCGCCCTATATGTGAAGGAAGATCTAAAGGCATGAAAGTGGATGTCATATTGCAAGAGTTTGGATCATCAAAATTGAAAGAAATAAGTCTATTAAGCTTGGGCGCCCTTGGTCTTCTTTTCATTCATTATGAGCGCCTTGGGAGAATGGTATATAGGTCATCATCATGATTGGGCGCCCTGGATCTAGAGTGTTGGAGAGATCATCAAATGTTGTCTAGTAGGGTGAGTTATGAGTTTGGTCGCATCAGGAGCAGGACACCAAAAATGCATAACATGATGATGTAAAAATGTGTACATATGTGTAAAAATGCAGGAGGAAATAAAAAAAGACAAACCTTACAAATTAATGTGCATACTTACAACTCAATGTAACATAACTTTACAAAATCAATGTGAATACTTAGAAATTAATCCAATGAACCATCCGGATCTGCTCTACTCTTTATTGTGTCAAGTATTGCTTCATGGTCAGACTCACGCACCTTCCATAATATTTTGTTCAAAGGTCTACCCCAATACTTTATCAAATGAACATTGAATGCCACGACAAGGTTCGAGTAATGAAGAACCTTCTAATGCATGTCAAAGTCCTGAAATAGCCAAATATTAACACTCTTATGTGGGTACCTTCTAAGCCATGTTCCAGTAATAACCACTAATCCTGTAGGGTATTCGATGTTTTCTCCATCTGTAACAGGGGCCTCTAATTTCTTTTTGGCCTCAACACAACGACATAAGTAATAATCTGTTCCCTCTTCATTATCTTCATCTGCAATAACTGCATATACGTGCCCTACATTGATATGTGTAGCAAATTAGATGAAATTAGTCAACATTACAAAAACACTACAAAGTAAGATGACATTACCTGGTTGAACTAGATGAAATTAGATGCATATACATGCCCTATATTACCTGGTTGAACTAAATTTGATATGTGGTCAAAGTCAACTGACGATTCCATCTGTGTTAGTTCTAGTGCCGTCAGGGGTCAATACGTGTCAAGTGGGCTAAGATAACTTAACTGCCATTTGTCAACCCACTCCTTTGACTCGCACTCATCCCAGACTTGAATTGTATAGGAAGAACAAGAGCATGACATCTTTCGTGTATGGATACTCCATGAACCTGCAATTGAGCTTCTGAAAGAGTGCATCTCATTTGATCCTGTCAGTGTACAACAATCCTCATATGGTGCAATGTTAGTATCATCTATCAACCAAAAAAATCTATGAACTAAAGACTTACCTTCATTACCTGGACCCATGGAAGCATTACACCACTCGACAATCGATTTTGCATCTGTCAACTTTGCATTGTCTTTATACTTTAACTCTTCTCGTGCTATGGCTCTTTTGATACATGCTCCCGCACCATCATGCTCCCCCTTTCCATGCCCGGCCTCACAAAAGTTCCACATATGTT
This sequence comes from Cunninghamia lanceolata, assembly GCA_027924645.1. NCBI lineage: Eukaryota > Viridiplantae > Streptophyta > Pinopsida > Cupressales > Cupressaceae > Cunninghamia > Cunninghamia lanceolata. The sequence goes on along the minus strand of BSBN01001013.1, from coordinate 906,867 downwards.
GAATACCTATAAAATTATGCCTCCTACTCAGCCAATAGAAATTCCACGAGTTCTTGAATTGTGGTAGATGGTGTCCCTACATGTTGACTTGTGGTAAAGGATGTGTCTCCAACTATGGTATTCAAATCTCTCGTACCACGAAGTTTTTGCATTCGTTCTCTTTGTGCCGCCAATACCATATCTCTTTGTGATGGTTGTGGTTCCTCTTCAATTGGTATGTCTTCATTTATCATGTCCAATTTCCTCTTCTCACGAAGTTCCTGATAGCCATTGCTTTCTTTGCATTCTTAGCTTCTATCTCTTCCTGTGTTGGTTTAATTCTTGATCGTTTCCTCGGCATGACAGAGAATTTGTCTGTAGCATGATAAAGAGACCAATATTAGTTCCTAAGAAATGAATACATGATAATAGTGGGATTGTATTTTTTTTATGTTGTAAGGATTTATTCTTGTATAGTTTGACATCATGGTATGAACTAAGGTTTGTTTATTACACATAATTATTAAAGAGCCCAAGTGTAGAAAATATACATGGCATCATGTGAGATTGTAGGTTGCTTTCTTGATTGGGAATGTGTCTATTTTAAACATGTATGATAAAGCATGATAAAGTAATTCAATCCGAAATAAGGAAAATGTAAAGAACATGCATGTAAAGACTTGACATACCTAAAAAATGAAGATTTGAATGGAGAGAGTACCCAATTATGTAGTGTTTTTATCTTCTTGCATCAAACTCCTCAACAATTTGAGTTTTTCACCACTTGCTTCCTTTTCAATGTTAAATTCTTAAAATTGAATCACAATTAACATTGCAATACTATAAAAATTGAAACTTGAATAGATATATATCAAACTTGGTTTGAAAACTATGTTATTTCCTCCTTCTCAAGTTGGCAAAGCAGAAAAGGTGGTGGACAGATCATGCAAACGTGGTACAATGTGTCAAATGTGCATGTGAACTTCCCAATAGCATGAAAGCACTTCTTTTTTGTCGGTGCACATGCAGAATCAGTAAGAAAATAGAGCATGTGGGCCTGGATCATGGGGGTAACCACTTTTTTACCATTTCAGTAGAAATACAAAATGCGAGCATGTTATAACGCACCCGTGCTATAACGCACTCACGTTTTGTCCTACTATAGATCCCTAATCCCTAAACCCTCAACTCTGATCCCTTGACCCTCAACCCTCAATGTCAAATCCTAATCCCTCAACCCTCAACCCTATCCCTAAACCCTCAACCCTCAACATCAAATCCTAATCCCTCAACCCTATCCCTAAACCCTCAACCCTTAACGTCAAATCCTAATCCCTCAACCCTAATCCGTCAACCCTCCAACCCTATCCCTAATCCTTACAACCCTCAACCCTAATCCCTCAACCCTTAACTCTGATCCATCAACCCTCAACACTATACCTTAAACCCTAATCCCTTCAACCTCAACCCTATCCCTAAACCCCTGACCCTTGAACCTCAGCCCTCGACGTCAAACCTTAATCCCTCAACCCTTAACTCTGATCCCTCATCTCTCAACCCTAACCCTAAACCCTAATCCCTCAACCCTCAACCCTAATCTGTCATCCGTCATCCCTCAACTCTAATCCCTCATTCCTAAACCCTAAATGCTATCCCTATTCCAAGACCCTCAACAAGCTCGATACTATACCTTAAACCCTAATCCCTCTACCATCGACACTCTTATTTAACCCTAATCCCTTGACCATTAACCCTATCCCTCAACCTCAACCCTCAACCCTCAACCCTCAACTCTTAACATTAAACCCTAATTCATCAACCCTAAACCCTAATCCCTCAAACCTAAACCCTATCCCTAAACCATCAACCCTCAACACTATACCTTAAACCCTAATCCCTCAACCCTCAACCCTAAACCTTATCCCTAAACCCTAATCCCTCAACCCTCAACCCTAATCCCTCATCCCTCAACTCTAATCCCTCATCCCTAAACCCTAAATGCTATCCCTATTCCTAAACCCTCAACAGACTCAATACTATACCTTAAACTCTAATCCCTTATCCCTAAACCCTCCAACCCTATCCCTAATCCTTATACCCTCCACACTCTACTTTAACCCTAATTCCTCGACCCTCAACCCTATCCCTAAACCCTTGACACTCGAACCTCAACCCTCAACCCTCAACATCAAACCCTAATCCCTCAACCCTTAACTCTGATCCCTCGACCTTCAACCCTAATCCTAAACCCTAAACCCTCAATGCCAAATTCTAATCCCTCAACCCTTCACTCTAATCCCTCAACCCTAAACCCTATCCCTAAACCCTCAACACTATATCTTAAACCCTAATCCCTCAACCCTAACCCTAAACCTTGTCCCTAAACCCTAATCCCTCAACCCTCAACCCTAATCTGTCATCCGTCATCCCTCAACTCTAATCCCTCATTCCTAAACCCTAAATGCTATCCCTATTCCTAGACCTTCAACAGGCTCAATACTATACCTTAAACCCTAATCCCTCTACCATCGACACTCTTATTTAACCCTAATCCCTTGACCATTAACCCTATCCCTCAACCTCAACCCTCAACCCTCAACCCTCAACCCTCAACTCTCAACATAAAACCCTAATTCATCAACCCTAATCCCTAATCCCTCAAACCTAAACCCTATCCCTAAACCATCAACCCTCAACACTATACCTTAAACCCTAATCCCTCAACCCTAAACCTTATCCCTAAACCCTAATCCCTCAACCCTCAACCCTAATCCCTCATCCCTCAACTCTAATCCCTCATCCCTAAACCCTAAATGCTATCCCTATTCCTAAACCCTCAACAGACTCGATACTATACCTTAAACTCTAATCCCTTATCCCTAAACCCTCCAACCCTATCCCTAATCCTTATACCCTCCACACTCTACTTTAACCCTAATTCCTTGACCCTCAACCCTATCCCTAAACCCTTGACCCTCGAACCTCAACCCTCAACCCTCAACATCAAACCCTAATCCCTCAACCCTTAACTCTGATCCCTCGACCTTCAACCCTGATGCTAAACCCTAAACCCTCAACGCCAATTCTAATCCCTCAACCCTTCACTCTAATCCCTCAACCCTAAACCCTATCCCTAAACCCTCAACACTATACCTTAAACCCTAATCCCTCAACCCTAACCCTAAACCTTGTCCCTAAACCCTAATCCCTCAACCCTTAACCCTAATCTGTCATCTATCATCCCTCAACTCTAATCCCTCATTCCTAAACCCTAAATGCTATCCCTATTCCTAGACCCTCAATAGGCTCGATACTATACCTTAAACCCTAATCCCTCTACCATCAACACTCTTATTTAACCCTAATCCCTTGACCATTAACCCTATCCCTCAACCTCAACCCTCAACCCTCAACCCTCAACTCTCAACATTAAACCCTAATTCATCAACCCTAAACCCTAATCCCTCAAACCTAAACCCTATCCCTAAACCATCAACCCTCAACACTATACCTTAAACCCTAATCCCTCAACCCTCAACCCTAAACCTTATCCCTAAACCCTAATCCCTCAACCCTCAACCCTAATCCCTCATCCCTCAACTCTAATCCCTCATCCCTAAACCCTAAATGCTATCCCTATTCCTAAACCCTCAACAGACTCGATACTATACCTTAAACTTTAATCCCTTATCCCTAAACCCTCCAACCCTATCCCTAATCCTTATACCCTCCACACTCTACTTTAACCCTAACTCCTCGACCCTCAACCCTATCCCTAAACCCTTGACCCTCGAACCTCAACCCTCAACCCTCAACATCAAACCCTAATCCCTCAACCCTTAACTCTGATCCCTCGACCTTTAACCCTGATCCTAAACCCTAAACCCTCAATGCCAAATTCTAATCCCTCAACCCTTCACTCTAATCCCTCAACCCTAAACCCTATCCCTAAACCCTAACCCTAAACCTTGTCCCTAAACCCTAATCCCTCAACCCTCAACCCTAATCTGTCATCCGTCATCCCTCAACTCTAATCCCTCATTCCTAAACCCTAAACGCTATCCCTATTCCTAGACCCTCAACAGGCTCGATACTATACCTTAAACCCTAATCCCTCTACCATCAACACTCTTATTTAACCCTAATCCCTTGACCATTAACCCTATCCCTCAACCTCAACCCTCAACCCTCAACCCTCAACTCTCAACATTAAACCCTAATTCATCAACCCTAAACCCTAATCCCTCAAACCTAAACCCTATCCCTAAACCATTAACCCTCAACACTATACCTTAAACCCTAATCCCTCAACCCTCAACCCTAAACCTTATCCCTAAACCCTAATCCCTCAACCCTCAACCCTAATCCCTCATCCCTCAACTCTAATCCCTCATCCCTAAACCCTAAATGCTATCCCTATTCCTAAACCCTCAACAGACTCGATACTATACCTTAAACTCTAATCCCTTGTCCCTAAACCCTCCAACCCTATCCCTAATCCTTACACCCTCCACACTCTACTTTAACTGTAATCCCTTCAACCTCAACCCTATCCCTAAACCCTTGACCCTCGAACCCCAACCCTCAACCCTCGACGTCAAACCCTATTCCCTCAACCCTTAACTCTGATCCCTCATCTCTCAACCCTAACCCTAAACCCTAAACCCTCAACCCTCAACGTCAAATCCTAATCCCTCAACCCTAAACCCTATCCCTAAACCCTCAACACTATACCTTAAACCCTAATCCCTCAGCCCTCAACCCTAAACCTTATCCCTAAACGCTAATCCCTCAACCCTCAACCCTAATCTGTCATCCCTCAACTCTAATCCTTCATCCCTAAACCCTAAATGCTATCCCTATTCCTACACCCTCAATAGAATTGATACTATACCTTAAACCCTAATCCCTAAACCCTCCAACCCTATCCCTAATCCTTATACCCTCCACACTCTACTTTAACCCTAATTCCTTGACCCTCAACCCTATCCCTAAACCCTTGACCCTCGAACCTCAACCCTCGACCCTCAACGTCAAACCCTAATCCCTCAACCCTTAACTCTGATCCCTCGACCCTCAACACTATACCTTAAACCCTAATCCATATCCCTCAACCCTTAACCCTTAAAACTTAAACCCTATCCCTACACCCTCAACACTTGACACTATATCTTAAGCCTTAAACCTTCATCCCTAAAGCCTCAACCCTCAATCCTTAAACCTTCAACCCTAAACCCTATCCCTAATCCCTCTATCCTCGACACTCTAACCCTAACCTCGACATTAAATGCTAATTCGTCAACCCTAAACCCTAATCCTAAACCCTCAACCCTCAACCCTCAACACTATACCTTAAACCCTAATCCCTCAACCCTCAACCCTAAACCTTATCCCTAAACCCTAATCCCTCAACCCTCAACCCTAATCCATCATCCCTCAACTATAATCCCTCATCCCTAATCCCTAAATGCTATCCCTATTCCTAAACTCTCAACAGACTCGATACTATACCTTAAACCCTAATCCCTTATCCCTAAACCCTCCAACCCTATCCCTAATCCTTACACCCTCCACACTCTACTTTAACCCTAATCCCTCGACCCTAAACCCTATCCCTAAACCCTTGACCCTTGAACCTCAACCCTCAACCCTTAATGTCAAACCCTAATCCCTCAACCCTTAACTTTGATCCCTCGACCCTCAACCGTAATCTGTCATCCCTCATCCCTAAACCTTAAACGCTATCCCTATTCCTAGACCCTCAACGGGCTCGATACTATACCTTAAACGCTAATCCCTTATCCGTAAACCCTCCAACTCTATCCCTTATGCCTTAACCCTCATGATTAATAGCCTTGAACGTAAAAAAAAATTGAGTGGGACATAACGTGAGCACATTATAACGCGCTCGCGTTATGTCAAACATGACAAAAGACAGACTTGCGGGAAAGAAAAATGCAAGGCAAAACATAACATGAGCGTGTTATAACGCGCTCGCGTTATTTCTTGCTTTGGGAATCCCAAGCCTTGGGCTTGGGATTTGCTTTGGATTTCCAACCCAAAGGCTTGGAGTGCCTTATGAACAGTCACAGACGTGTTTTTCTATATTCTTCAAAATTTCACATAATTTCATTCGTGCTAACCCTCAGATTTGCACGTGTTTCAAGGTTGAACAAATCAAACACATGGGTAATGTTAGGCTTTCTTTTAGCTATTTGACAATGTGATTTTTTTCACATTTTAACAATGTTAAGCCTTTCATCTTTAATTTCTTTTGTTTGTGTGTCCGTTTTTAGGCAAAAACCACTGTTTGGTCTTTTTTTCATTGTAAAATAACTATTCATTCAAATTTCAAAAAAATTACATATTTAGAAACTAGACTCCATTCCACAAATATTAAAAAAATAAAAAAATGATTTTCAATTAGTTTTCAAAATTTATAGGGGTAGCACAGCCAAAATTCTATTTTTTAGGATGTGTCCACTTTAAAAATTAGTAAAAAATCAAATATTCATCAAAAAATTATCAGAAAAATTGGGCATAAACTACATGCTATTAGCTAATTTCTCACTGAAGTGATTTTAAAAATACCAAAAAAAAGTTGACCTTTTGAGGGAGCCACAAAACATGCTATGTTATGTTTTTTTGACAGAAACAACACCAATTTCTGTGGCTCCCTCTTTTGAACCCCTTAATCTATGCCATTTTCAAAACAAAATAGTAGTTTAGAAAGTAGACTCGAAGCACTACGAACATTGTTTTGGTTGCATCTCCAAATTTTGAGTGTAACTATGCTCAATTTCTCATCCAAGGCCAGTATTTCCTGATTTCAGAAAAAAAGTGGCCACTTAAGACCCCTTTTTGGCCCCCCATCTTCTTGCACTTACCCTCTTAGCTTCTATCTCTTCCTATGTTGGTTTAATTCTTAATCGTTTCCTCGGCATGACGGAGAATTCGTCTGTAGCATGATAAAGAGACCAATATTAGTTCCTAAGAAATGAATACAAGATAATAGTGGGATTGTATTTTTATTATGTTGTAAGGATTTATTCTTGTATAGTTTGACATCATGGTATGTTAAGGTCTGTTTATTACACATAATTATTAAAGAGCCCAAGTGTAAAAAATATACATGGCATCATGTGAGATTGTAGGCTTCTTTCTTGATTGGGAATGTGTCTATTTTAAACATGTATGATAAAGCATGATAAAGTAATTCAAATAGAATTAAGGAAAATGTAAAGAACATGCATGTAAAGACTTGACATACCAAAAAAATGAAGATTCGAATGGAGAGAGTACCCAATTATGTAGTGTTTTTTTCTTCATGCATCAAACTGTTGGCAAGAGACACTATATGGATTCATGGTTGTTGTCATTGATGGCAACAAAGGTCATCCCACATATCCGCAAGTCATGATATGTCTCTACCGGAAGTCAGATTGAAGATTGTTGTGGTCCGGTGAACAAGAACAGAGCATGTGGCAAGGTCCGACAGATTGGTCTGGATCTCTCAGAGGAAGTGTCTTGGTGCAGTGCGGATCTGGGGAAGTCAAGAGGACTATCTTGAGTGGTATATTCCAAGGATTTAGCCTCCGGAGTTGGACAAGGAAAAAGATATGAATAGTTGAGTACCGGATTCCTGAGAGACAGTGAAAACAGAGGAAGAACTGACTGACAGAGTATCAGACTACTTTCCGGATGTGTTACAGATGATGATAAAGGTTGCGGAGGCATGAATCATGTTTGGCCGACATAATTGATGATATCTACAAGTATATGCTTGATCCGCATTGCTTGATAAGCAAGGATTCAGCCGACAGAACTAAGTTTGTAAGAAACTAGACTGTTCCGGATGCCGACTAGAAAAGTGATGAAATTACTTGTGCGGATATATATAGAGGATGGATTTAGTTGTAAAGTATGTGAAATGTGTGAAGGGATATACGAACAAGTCCAGAGCAGAGCAGAAGTAGCAAGAAAGATCCGGCATGTGAAAGGATAGCAGACTAAAGAACAGAGGAAAGATGAAGTGCAGCAGATCAGTGTACTGAACCTAACCGGAACTGAACTCCAGCATATGCAGATGCTTCCAATCAGTTCAAGACTGTGATTCTTATCACTTTGTAAGACAGTGTGTCTTCTTGTAGGCAGTGAGCCTCTTGTGAGCAGTGTGCTCGGGCAGTGAGCCCTAATTGGCAAGTGCCATTTTTGTAATTTCCTATTCTTCTAACAGAGAATAATTCTTGGGTTAATCACCCCGTGGTTTTCTCCCTTAACAGGGTTTCCACGTCAAAAATACTGTGTCATGTGTTTCTTATTTCATGGTTAATGTTTTGTGTTTGATTTTATGCTGATTCAATTAAAAGGAAAGTTCAATAAGGGAAATAATTAGGATAACTGATTCACCCCCCCTCTCAATTATCAACAATTGGTATCAGAGCTAAGTTCCTCCTAATAGAGCCTAACAGCTTGAGGAAGATCTGGGATTTCAAATGGATGCATATGGTTTAAGGGAGCAACTCAAGACTGCCCTTGAGGATCTTGAACAGTCAAATTCTGAAGTCAGTGAATTAAAAGAAAGACTCAAACAGGCTGATGAATTCATGAGGGAATTAAAAGACAAATTAAGTCTCTCTATGAAAAAGAGAAAGGAGCTGCTCCAACAGTTGGCAAGACAAAGTGAAGAAAGCAATACAAATGAAGAATTGACTGAGCAAACCAAGTTATGTGAAAAGTTATCAAAAGAAGTCATTATGTTAAGACATGAAATGGAATCAGGAACTATAAAGTTCACTCAAGAGATTGAAGAAAAAAGAAAGGCTGAAGACAATCTAAGACAATCTCTTAAGGAAAAATCAGAAGAATGCCACCAGATGGACAGGATTATCAGACATCTTGAATCTGATCTTGAAGATGCCAAAGATAATGAAGAAAAACTTGAGGATCAAATTACCTCTCTCAAAAGAGATCTTCAAACAGCAAATGAATATAAAGAGAAATTCAAGATAAGTTCTGCTCAACTTGAAGTTCTTCTTGGAAGTCAAAGGAGGACTGATGACAAGTATGGTTTGGGATATGAGAAAGGAGAAAGCTCCGGATCCGGTCAGAGGAATCTTGGATCAGAAAATCCAAGGAGCAGGCCTAGAAGACCTCTGGTAAGACAGCCAAATGCTCAAAAATATCCATCCTTCAATGGATACTGCCACAGCTGCAACCATTTTGGTCAGAAAGCTAATCAGTGCAGAATGAGAATGAATCAGATTAATTCATCCTTCTCCGGACAGTGCTTCAACTGCAAAAGGTATGGACACAAATCCCATGAATGCAGAATTATGCAAGTAAACAAATCATTCAAAGGTAGATGCTTTACATGCAATAGAGTAGGTCATATGGCTAATCAATGCAGATCAAGGGGATATCAGTTAAATATGCAAAGAAATGTTATTTGCCAAATCTGCAATAGGTCCGGTCATAATGCTAAAGTCTGCAGAAACAAGAATCAGGACAAAAGAGGTCCGGTGTATAATCAGAATCAAGACAAGGGTAAACAAAAGATGAATGCGGATGAAGTTAGGAATCAGATGAGCAAGATTTGGGTGAAGAAAAGCTCAGAGAATGTAGAGGTTGGATCCGCACCAGATTCTGGTGCTGATATTTCTTCCGGAAATTAAAAAGTGAGCTCAGGCTCAGGGGGAGACTCAAAGAAGATTCTGTTCCCCCAGCCAAACAAGTTGTGCCGGATGTGGCACAAGATGCGGATTAAAGGGTTTGTAGATATGAGTCCTGAGATGCTTCAGTCAAGTTTTCAGAGGTCCGCATGGAGTTATGAAGAAGATGTGTTCGATTAAGTTAGACCTGTTCAGGGAAATACTCCGGAATGATAAAAGATTACAAAAAGATCCGGAGAGATCCGGAAATGCACGATCCTGTTCTGCAGATTGGACAGAGTGTTTGGGATGTTCTTGTAATGTGTTACCTCGATTTATTCATGATTTAAGGATCCGGATGATATTCAGTGATCAGGACTAATCCGGGATACTCCAAGCTGTCCAGACAGGGCAAACCGGAATAATGCAGGTGAAGCATTTATTACAGACAAGATATTAGGGTTTGCGGAGCAATATAAGGATTTCTCAAAAGTCATTTGCTCATTCTACACTCAAGAAGAAGCGAAAAGTGGAGCTCTGCAACAAAATTCATCAAGCACACCAAGGATCTCCTGCCGAAGCTATTGCATAAAGAAATCAATCCAACCACTCCGTGCAAACCGAAGGCGCATAAGGTATTCTCCGTTTTTCATTACCTCACTGCAAATCTTTGAAGAATGGCTACTCCAAACATAGTTAAGATCTCTGATAGACCTCGCCCCTCATTCAAGAAACATCCCTACAAATCATTGGAGGTAGATCCACTAGGAGCCTTCTCTAGTGTTCCCCACGGAGTTTTACATACTGAAGATATTAGGGTTTACGTACATGCTAACATTGAGGAATTTGGGGAATTCAAATTAAGAGACCTCTATCACAAGCAACTGATAGACAATGCTTTTGAGCTCAAACCAGAGTATAAGGGCATCCAGAAGAAACAATTTGAGCAATTTATTCATTTCCCTAGCTTTGAAGAAGATGAATGGGTCCGGTATGTACTGAGCAGGATGCATGACAACTTCCTTTGGCTAGATAGACCCTGTAAGATCACAAAAGAAGCAATTAGAGCAGTAACTGGTCTATACTCTTCCGGAGGGGTACCTATCCTCAAATCTGTCAAGAACAACATTGTAACTGAGGCCACCGGATCAAAATATGATAAGAGGGCAATGACCATTGAAGATATTTTAGATCCGGATATCAAATATGCATCAATGATAATAGGATACAAGATCTATCACTCCAGCAGGGAGAATTCTGTATCCGGAACTGCAATATACACAGCCTATGAAATGCTAAGAAAGAATGCAGAATATGATCTTTGTGAACTACTACTAAGCCAATTAATGGAAAATGTACAGAAAATCAAGAAAGACAAGAAGAACTCCTTTAAGTATGGTACTCTCATTATATGTCTATTCTTTTACTTCATGAATGAGCTACCCGGAACAAGTGGATGGGTATGGCAGAATGACAAACCTGTTGCAGTCCAGATAAGAGACTATTTGCATGGACTTGGGGATGCAAAAGCGAGAAATACAGCTCTATGGGGATACTTCAAAAACTTTCAGAGCATGATGCAAGCAAGAGAGAGAATTCCCCAGTCTCTCATTGAGAAATACAAGGACTCAGTGTGCTTTATGGTTGACACTGATCAGTGCCTAATGGAGGCAGTGGAGCCAAGGACTGTCTGGATCATGCCCATGGGGTATGAAGTGGATGAACAAATAGTGGAGCTGCATGTTCAACACATGCTAAGACAGCCCAAAGATCCAAAGGCAGAAAGGTTTGGAACCTTTGAGGAGCTGAGTGTGAAATTACATGTAGAACTCAGGGAACCTGAGATTAAGAGAAAAGTGAGAAAAGAAGTAGAGCACATTGCTCAAGGCCTAGGCATCTCAAAAGAGGCACTTGATGCCAGCCGGGAAAAGAGGAAAAAGGTTGAGGAAGAAGAGAAAAGCAAAGAAAGTGCTCCGGTTGAAACCCCCACCCGGACCAGATCATCAAAGAGATCTGCACCTTCCACAACCAAAAGCTCAAAACCGGAAGTCCAGGCATCCGGTAAAAGATCCAAGACAAAAGCATCAAGGGCTTATGAAAGCCAAAAGGATGAAGAGGAAACAGAATCAGATGAGGGAGTAAGAGAAGTAAAGAAACAGAAGAAGAAAGGATCCGGTAAGCCCTCCACAGGCCAAGACAAGGATGAAATGGCAGAGGTAACTGTTGAAGAGCCCACTCTGTCACTAGAGAGCGTAACCAAGTCAGTCACGGTGGATGGAAACCTTCAACCAATGACTGAATCCTATGATAACTTCAGTGAGGCAGACCAAAAGACTCTGCAGGAAGCCACAGTTAAATATCTGAACACATACAATAAGGCTTTCATTGAGATCATATCTCTCATTCCTAAAAGCCTAGAGAAGGAAATGGAAGTAAGAAAGAATAATGCTCATGCCAAAGATCTTGAGATCCGGGAGCAGATAGCTATTCAGCTATATCCTCAAATTGATCCCAAGACAATGAACATGATCTTCAAGGACTGCAAAGATGAGTTCAGAAGTAAAGCCAGGATGAATCAGCTCATGCTTGGTGAGACTGACAAAGTGGCACAAGAGACAGAAGAGATCCTCCGGAAGGCCTTCAAAAGGTTCAATCTTCCTGTTGTAGAGGACTTAGGTGCAGAAACAGCTGCTGATTTGGAATCTTCTGTTCCGGAAGAAGTGAGCCCTGAACAGACAAGTGAGGACTTGGGACCCTCTGCTCCAGAAGAAGTGGCCCATGAACAAGCAAGCATCTCTCCTCCGGTTTCCCCTACAGTCTCCGGATCCAAAGAAGAAGAGCAATTGCAGGAGAAGGAAGCAGTGGTGACAGACAAAGAGGTTGACAGTTCTAAGACTGCAGAAGAAAAGAAACATCTGTCTCCGGCAAGAGACACTGCACAAACTGTTCAACAATTTTTGAGCAAAGAAACTCTAGAGATTGATGAACCGGAGCTTCTAAAAGGTCCATTTGATTTTGACTCTCTCTCTCCGGTACAAACTATGAAGATAGCTTCATTTGCAAATGCCAAGGCAAATGAAAAGCTCCTGAAGTCTCATATGGAAGACTGTGAGTTGATAGAGGCTGCTTCCGGAGTACTTGTAAAGATCATGCCATCAATCCAGATAGATCCGACAGCCTCCACTTCCGGTAATCTAAAAACCTTAGTCAGCAGTATTGATACACATTTTAATTCTCTAGAAAAATCAGCTGAAGAAAAGGTCCGGAAGGAATTTTTGGATAAGAGATTTTCTGAAATATTAGAATTAATCTCTAAGGATAGGAAGATTGTAAGCATTGGAATAAAGAGCTTAGAGAATGCTCTTAAGGATGGCGGTGATATCTACAAATTTTGTATATCTTGGTCAAAGGCAACAGCTGCAATTGACAAGAAAATAAAAGAGGAACAGGACAAGCTTCAAAGCTTATCTCAAAGTTTTGATCCTCTCTCTTCCTCTATAATAAATCAAGAATGTCAGACTATTGCAGTCTTGAATGAAATAAAGAATCTTGAGAAGGAGAGGAAGAACATTACCAACCGGATGGGAGAACTTAGAAGGATTATAGTCCCTAAGTTGGAAACTATGCATGAGGCCATCAGTGATGCCCAGACCACCGCCCAAACAAAAGATCCGACAGATCTCAGGCGGGCAGAAGCTTTTGCATTTTTGTTGAGTGGTCACATTTCAATTTTGGACAGAATGAAGCTAAGTTGGGCTACTGAAATGGTTCAATTGCAGACATCCTTTGCAGACATTCTGCAGTATATGTGAGTATGTAAATATGCGGCTATATATAGAAAATTTTTGAAAATTTTGGTGTGCGGACCCTACCCTTTGCCATTGATGTCAAAGGGGGAGTGAGGAACAGTGAAAAATGAGGAATCCAACTCAGGGGGAGTTCCAGAAATTGTATATAAAGACAGAGCATCAGCAAAGGGGGAGCATAGTGTAAACACTTAGTCATTTTTCACTAAGTGTTGCCATCAATGCCAAAGGGGGAGATTGTTGGCAAGAGACACTATATGGATTCATGGTTGTTGTCATTGATGGCAACAAAGGTCATCCCACATATCCGCAAGTCATGATATGTCTCTACCGGAAGTCAGATTGAAGATTGTTGTGGTCCGGTGAACAAGAACAGAGCATGTGGCAAGGTCCGACAGATTGGTCCGGATCTCTCAGAGGAAGTGTCTTGGTGCAATGCGGATCTGGGGAAGTCAAGAGGACTATCTTGAGTGGTATATTCCAAGGATTTAGCCTCCGGAGTTGGACAAGGAAAAAGATATGAATAGTTGAGTACCGGATTCCTGAGAGACAGTGAAAACAGAGGAAGAACTGACTGACAGAGTATCAGACTACTTTCCGGATGTGTTACAGATGATGATAAAGGTTGCGGAGGCATGAATCATGTTTGGCCGACATAATTGATGATATCTACAAGTATATGCTTGATCCGCATTGCTTGATAAGCAAGGATTCAGCCGACAGAACTAAGTTTGTAAGAAACTAGACTGTTCCGGATGCCGACTAGAAAAGTGATGAAATTACTTGTGCGGATATATATAGAGGATGGATTTAGTTGTAAAGTATGTGAAATGTGTGAAGGGATATACGAACAAGTCCAGAGCAGAGCAGAAGTAGCAAGAAAGATCCGGCATGTGAAAGGATAGCAGACTAAAGAACAGAGGAAAGATGAAGTGCAGCAGATCAGTGTACTGAACCTAACCGGAACTGAACTCCAGCATATGCAGATGCTTCCAATTAGTTCAAGACTGTGATTCTTATCACTTTGTAAGACAGTGTGTCTTCTTGTAGGCAGTGAGCCTCTTGTGAGCAGTGTGCTCGGGCAGTGAGCCCTAATTGGCAAGTGCCATTTTTGTAATTTCCTATTCTTCTAACAGAGAATAATTCTTGGGTTAATCACCCCGTGGTTTTCTCCCTTAACAGGGTTTCCACGTCAAAAATACTGTGTCATGTGTTTCTTATTTCATGGTTAATGTTTTGTGTTTGATTTTATGCTGATTCAATTAAAAGGAAAGTTCAATAAGGGAAATAATTAGGATAACTGATTCACCCCCCCCCCTCTCAGTTATCAACACAAACTCCTCAACAATTTGAGTTTTTCACCACTTGCTTCCTTTTCAATGTTAAATTGAATAACACTCAAATATAATTACTAACAACAATACTATTAACCAATCTATAATGTTAAATTCCTAAAATTGAATCACAATTAACATTGCAACACTACAAAAAATGAAACTTGAATAGATATATATCAAACTTGGTGTGAAAACTATGTTATTTCCTCCTTCTCAAGTTGGCAAAGTAGAAAAGGTGGTGGAAAGATCATGCAAAGGTGGTAGAATGTGTAAAATGTGCATGTAAACTTCCTAACAGCATGAAAGCACTTCTTATTTGTCAGAGCACGCGCAAAATCAGTATGAAAATAGAGCATGTGGGCCTGGATCACGGGGGTCAACATTTTTTTACCATTTCTATAGTAGGACAAAATGCGAGCACATTATAACGCACTCACGTTTTGTCCTTCTATAGATTGATCACATCCTGTGCATTATCTTCCTTAACACAAGTAGGGATGACCACATCCTGTGCTTCATCAACTGACAGTTCCAAGCCTTACAATTCCTCTTAAATACGAGAGGATCCATGACTAGAAGAGCCAAGCCACTTGGTCTTGCCTTGCTGAAGGATGACATTCTGGGAGAATTAGGAGATTTTCCTTTGGAGATCATATAAGCTTTAAATGCTTTCCATCTTGGTAGGTCCTCTGCATCAAAGAAAAACCACTGATGGTGTCTGAGAAATAAGAAATTCTTCATCTCTTTGGTGATCCATTTCTCTTTCCAAACCTTCCCCTTTAGGCTTGAATGACCACAAGGTTTTTGAGGGAGAACTTTTCCTATTTCCTGCAAGAGCTTGCCAGATGCTTCGCCATATGATAGGCATAACAATGAAGGGGAAAGCCCTCATAATCAAGTTCTTGATAGAAAATACCCATCAAGGAAGAAAGATAGATCTTCTTTGGAAGTAGAAGTTCTAGTTTGTGACAAATCCTTATCCAAGCATAAATAGCAGGGGTTCTGTCAAGTGATTGCCAATCCACTTCCACAAAGTCTCCTAAAGACTTCCTGATTGATTCAAAAACATCCACACCTCGAAACTAGAGAGGCAATCAATATAATCGAACCCATAAATCTACATTTGATGACAGAAACTCTCTTCAGGATAGATTAAGAGTCCAGCATTTTGGCTCAAGTCTAAACCCATTAACATCTAAATAACCTGAATACAAAATCTCTATTTGCCTATCTTTAGAACTCAACCCTCAGTGTCAAACCCTAATCCCTCAACCCTTAACTTTGATCCCTCGACCGTCAACCCTATCCCTAAACCCTAAACCCTAAAGCCTCAACCCTCAACCCTCAACATCAAATCCTAATCCCTCGACCCTTCACTCTAATCCATCAACCCTAAACCCTCAACACTATACCTTAAACCCTAATCCCTCAACCCTCAACCCTAAACCTTATCCCTAAACCCTAATCCCTCAACCCTCAACCCTAATCCGTCATCCCTCAACTCTAATCCCTCATCCCTAAACCATAAATGCTATCCCTATTCCTAAACCCTCAACAGACTTGATACTATACCTTAAACCCTAATCCCTTATCCCTAAACCCTCCAACCCTATACCTAATCCTTATACCATCCACACTCTACTTTAACCCTAATCCCTCGACCCTCAACCCTATCCCTAAACCCTTGACCCTTGAACCCCAACCCTCAACCCTCAACGTCAAACCCTATTCCCTCAACCCTATCCCTAAACCCCAAACCCTAAAGCCTAAAGCCTCAACCCTCAACGTCAAATCCTAATCCCTCAACCCTTCACTCTAATCCCTCAACCCTAAACCCTCAACACTATACCTTAAACCCTCAACCCTCAACGTTATCCCTAAACCCTAATCGCTCAACCCTCAACCCTAATCCGTCATCCCTCAACTCTAATCCCTCATCCCTAAACCCTAAATGCTATCCCTATTCCTAAACCCTCAACAAACTTGATACTATACCTTAAACCCTAATCCCTTATCCCTAAACCCTCCAACCCTATCCCTAATCCTTATACCCTCCACACTCTACTTTAACCCTAATCCCTCAACCCTCGACCCTATCCCTAAACCCTTGACCCTCGAACCTCAACCCTCAACCCTCAACGTCAAACCCTAATCCCTCAACCCTTAACTCTGATCTGTCGACCCTCAACCCTATCCCTCAACCCTCAATGTCAAATCCTAATCCCTCGACCCTTCACTCTAATCCCTCAACCCTAAACCCTATCCCTAAACCCTCTACACTATACCTTAAACCCTAATCCCTCAACCCTCAACCCTAAACCTTATCCCTAAACCCTAATCCCTCAACCCTCAACCCTAATCTGTCATCCCTCAACTTTAATCCCTCATCCTTAAACCCTAAATGATATCCCTATTCCTAAACCCTCAACAGACTCGATACTATACCTTAAACCCTAATCCCTTATCCCTAAACCCTCCAACCCTATCCCTAATCCTTATACCCTCCACACTCTACTTTAACCCTAATCCCTCGACCCTCAACCCTATCCCTAAACCCTTGACCCTTGACCCTCAAACCTCAACCCTCAACCCTCAACGTCAAACCCTAATCCCTCAACCCTTAACTCTGATCCCTTGACCCTCAACCCTATCCCTAAACCCTAAACCCTAAAGCCTCAACCCTCAACGTCAAATCCTAATCCCTCAACCCTTCACTCTAATCCCTCAACCCTAAACCCTATCCCTAAACCCTCAACACTATACCTTAAACCCTAATCCCTCAACCCTCAACCCTAAACCTTATCCCTAAACCCTAATCCCTCAACCCTCAACCCTAAACCTTATCCCTAAACCCTAATCCCTCAACCCTCAACCCTAATCCATCATCCCTCAACTCTAATCCATCATCCCTAAACCCTAAATGCTATCCCTATTCCTAGACCCTCAACAGGCTCGATACTATACCTTAAACCCTAATCCCTTATCCCTAAACCCTCCAACCCTATCCATAACTCTTATACCCTCCACAATCTACTTTAACCCTAATCCCTTGACCCTCAACCCTATCCCGAAACCCTTAACCCTCGAACCTCAATGTACTCAACCCTTAACTCTGATCCCTTGACCCTTAACCCTTAAAACTTGAACCCTAAAACCTATCCCTACACACTCGACACTCGACACTATATCTTAAACCCTAATCCCTTAACCCTCATCCCTAAAGCCTCATCCATAAATCCTTAAACCTTAAACCCTAAACCCTATCCCTAATCCCTCTACCCTCGACACTCTTATTTAACCCTAATCCCTCGACCATTAACCCTATCCCTCAACCTCAACCCTCAACCCTCAACTCTCAACATTAAACCCTAATTCATCAACCTGAAACCCTATCCCTAAACCATCAACCCTCAACACTATACCTTAAACCCTAATCCCTATCCCTCAACCCTTAACCCTTAAAACTTAAACCCTATCCCTACACTCTCAACACTTGACACTATATCTTAAGCCTTAAACCCTCATCCCTAAAGCCTGAAGCCTCAATCCTTAAACCTTCAACCCTAAACCCTATCCCTAATTCCTCTACCCTTGACACTCTAACCCTAACCTCAACATTAAACGCTAATCCGTCAACCCTAAACCCTAATCTGTCAACCCTAAACCCTATCCCTAAACCCTCAACCCTCAACACTATACCTTAAACCCTAATCCATCAACCCTAAAACCTAATCCCTCAACCCTCAACCCTAAACACTATCAATAAACCCTCAACCCTTGACACTATACCTTAAACCTTAATCCATCAACCCTCAAGCCTAATCCCTCAACCCTCAACCCTAATCCCTCATCCCTAAACCCTAAATGCTATCCCTATTCCTAAACCCTCAACCCTCGACACTATACCTTAAACCCTAATCCCTTGTCCCTAAACCCTAAACCCTATCCCTCAACCCTTAAAAATTAAACCCTAAAACCTATCCATAAACCCTCGACGCTCAACACTATATTTTAAACCCCAATCCCTTAGCCCTCAGCCCTAAAGCCTGAACCCTCAATCGTTAAACCTTCAACCCTAAACCCTATCCCTAATCCCTCTACCCTCAACACTCTACTTTAACCCTAATCCCTTGACCATCAACCCTATCCCTAAACCCTCAACCCTCAACCCTCAACTCTCAACATTAAACCTTAATCCGTCAACCCTAAACCCTAATCCCTCAACCCTAAACCCTATCTCTAAACCCACAACCCTCAACACTATACCTTAAACCATAATCCCTCAGCCCTAAACCCTAAACCCTATCCCTAAACCCAACAAAACTACTTTGCCTTATGTTAGGTTGTTAAACCCATCATTTTTTACACTCTTCTCTTAAAGATATTTGAGTTGCAAGAATATGTCAAAAAAAATGGCTATGAACTTTTTTATTGTTAGTAATGTTATATGGCATGTTTTTTTGGCCCATCTGGGGTTCATTATGCCAATAGGTGTACACACTATGAGAAAAGCTTTGCATATGGTACATCCACAGTGAGTAATTAACAGTTGAAATCAGAAGGATGATCATTATGAGAAAAGATTTGCATTGGGGTACATCTATGTTTCTTGCTGTCCACCCCGCACTTAGGGGAGGTATATTGTTATGAAACAGGCAAATAATCTCTCATTGTTTACTGGCTCTATCCACAAGAACTACTAAACTATACCTTAAACCCTAATCCCTCAACCCTAAACCCTATCCCTAATCCCTCTACCCTCAACACTCTACCTTAACCCTAATCCCTCGACCCTTAACCCTAAACGCTATCCCTAAATCCTCAACCCTAAACCCTAATCCCTCAAGGTCCTAAACTCTAATCCCTTATCCCTAAACTCTAAATCCTATCCCTAAATGCTCAACCCTCAACCTTAAACCTTAATCACTCAATCCTTATCCACCCCTCTCCTCCCCTATTTGGCTCACTCCCATCTCTACCCTCCTCTACCCTCGACACTATACATACATACATATAGGCATACATAGATACATACATACATATAGGCATACATACATACATACATATATACATACATATAGGCATACATACATACATACATACATACATGATTAATAGTCTTGAACATAAAAAAATTAAGGGGAACATAACTCGCTCGCGTTATGTTCCCCATGACAAACAGCACAAACTTTTGCAGAAAAGGAAAAATGCAAAGCAAAAACTAATGTGAGCACATTATAACGTGCTCGCATTATGTTTTGCTTTGGGAATCCCAAGCCTTGGGCTTGGGATTTGCTTTGGATTTCCAACCCAAAGGCTTGGAGTGCCTTTTCAACATCTACAGACGTGTTTTTCCATATTCTTCAATATTTCACATAATTTCGTTCGTGCTAACCCTCAGGTTTGCACGTGTTTCAAGGTCGAACAAATCAAACACCTGGATAATGTTAGGATTTCTCTTAGCTATTTTATGATGTAATTTTTTTCACATTTTAATTATGTTAAGCCTTTCATTTTTAATTTCTTTTGTTTGTGTGTCCGTTTTTGGGCAAAAACCACTGTTTGGTCTTTTTTCATTGTAAATTAACTATTCATTGAAATTTCAAAAAAATTACATATTTATAAACTAGACTCCATTCTAAAAATATTAAAAAAAGAAAAAAATTATTTTCAATTAGTTTTCAAAATTTATAGGGGTAGCATAGCCAAAATTCTATTTTTTAGGATGTGTCCACTTTGAAAATTAGTAAAAAATCAAATATTCATCAAAAAATTATCAGAAAAATTGGGCATAAACTACATGCTATTAGCTAATTTCTCACCGAAGCGAGTTTAAAAATACCGAAAAAAAAGTTGACCTTTTGAGGGAGCCACAAAACATGCTATGTTATGTTTTTTTGACAGAAACAACACCCATTTTATGTGGCTCCCTCTTTTGAACCCCTTAATCTATGCCATTTTTTAAAAAAAGTAGTTTAGAAAGTAGGCTCGGAGCACTACGAACATTGTTTTGGTTGCATCTCCAAATTTTGAGTGTAACTATGCTCAATTTCTCATCCAAGGCCAGTATTTCCTGATTTCAGAAAAAAAAAGTGGCCACTTAAGACCCCCTTTTGCCCCCCCATCTTCTTGCACTTACCTGTACCATACTGCATAGTTAGCTAGTGTCATTGACTTGCACAGCATCATCGATCGAATCTAGGAGTAAAGTTTTTTCAGGCAATAAAATTGCTAGTTTTTCTTCATAGTCTAGAATTTTTATACGTGTTTTTTGTAGGCCCCGCATCAGTAGGGTACCTATATTATTCCCAGTCTACACTCCATACCACCGGCATCTTTGTACCACTCATCAATTGTTCCTATCGGTGGTTGTTTGGACCTCCATTCCTATCAATCACTGGTGAGCCTTCTAAGATATTTGGCAACAATTATTTTAAACTAGTGGTACTTTGCTTTGTTCCCGATGGTCTTTTAACCACTTGGAAGTCTTTTAACAACCCGATGGTCTTTGTTTCCCAGCTTGACAATTCCAATACCCTCCACAACGATTAAAAAGAAGTCTGGTGTAGCTCACATATTACCGATGGCATGGTTTCAAAGTCCTCGGCAGCAATCCCTGACGGTGGCTCCCTTCTCAGACATCGATGGTTTAACAAGCTTAGTCTAGCGAGAGCCTTTTGGCTTGGGTCCCGCCAACCTATGTGTAGGCCAAACCCACAAACAAAGGTTCCTTTTTTTAAAGAAACTACTTTTAAATATATTTCTTTTAAGATTTTTTTATATATATTTCAAAAAAAAGAAAAAAAAAACTATTATAATTTGCAAGCTCCACCCAAGCTTTGCCCAGATCCGCCACCTCCGCCAGTAGCACCACCCAGAGTCCACCAGACAGTGCAGCCAGGGGGGTCTGTTTTGCCCCTCTAAACCCTAAAGTAGGGCTTTTTTTCTTTTTTGCATAACTTTTGCCTAAGGTGTCAAAACCAGGAAAACAAAATATCAATGGAAAGATGACATAGATCACTTCACAATGGTATCAGAATGTTTCCCAGACTTTTTCATTTGATAGCATTTATTGCAGGTTGAAGACAATTCTTTTTTTTGGCTTCCGAGCTCATAACTTTTAGCCATGATCTCTGATTTTTGTGATTCTTACGACATCGAAAAGGTATTTAGGAGCTCTTCAAAGCCATCCATGCACTTTTCTTAGATTCAACTCCAGGTTCATTTAATTTATTTTTTTTGATCTTTTGGCTTTTGAGTGATAACTTGGGCATTTTGAGATTTGAGGAGGTGAAATTTGTTTTGAAAGGATTTGTTTTCTATAATAAATTAGTGTAATTGATTGTAATCTCACTCAAATCTCCTTTTTAAGAGATTTTAATTATTTTCCCAATCTCAGTCTCTTGAGGACAATTGTAAATCACACTAAGTATAAAGTGCCAAAACAAATTGAGGGGCTCTCTTGCATAGTAAAGGGGTGCAATTGTTGTATTGTTGTCTTTCTTTTTCATCATGGATGTGCTTCAAATTCCACTTTTAACTCCATATAATTATTATGAATGGAATAAAAACATGGAGTTTCTATTGCATAAACAAAAGTTACATAGAATTTAACTTTAGGCACAGATCCTGAACCCATAGGTGCTATTGAGAGAAGAAAATGGTTAGATAGAAGAGATGAGGCTTATGGCACACTTTGTCTTGCTATTTGTCCAGATCTTAGATTTCATGTTGAGTCTTGTAAAACACCAGATGAGATATGGACAACATTCGACAATCTCTTTGGCAAGCAAGATAAAATAAGAAGGTTCAAATTCAAGAATGAACTAATTGCACTTAATCCTCAAGATTTTGATCAAATTGAAGATTTCTTCACCAATTTTAGGTCTCTTAGGTTGCAACTTAAATAGTGTGGTCATGAGAAAGAAGATGAACAATTGATTCTAGATCTATTATTGCAAAATTGGGTCTTGCTTATTCAGTTTATGTTTCTACATTTTATGCTACAAGGGATGCTTTTGGTAGTAAGTTTACTATGCCTTCACTTGAGGAGTTTGTTGCACAACTCACAAGAGAACAAACCAAGCTACTATGCATGGGCAGATTGAAGTCTCCTAGATCATAGGCTTTAGTTGCAACACAAAGCACAAAAGATCTTAAGGATTCAAATAATAAGGGAAAGAAACAAATGATTCAAAATCTAATGAGCAAGAGAAAAAATTAAATAAAACCCCCAAATCTTCTTCCAAAGAGGAGTCCAATAAGAAGAAGAAGCCAAAGTGTTCTTATTGTAAGAAATTGGGTCATGATGAGACTAAATGTTATGAATTTTTTGACGAGATGTCACAACTTCTTCAAAAACATAACATTGAGTAAATTATTCATTAGCATCAATTTTCCTTAATTCTTCTTCTTTGACACCATCATCACCTACACCACCAATGATAGGGATAGTAGGCATTGCTAATGCAACAAACAAGGGAAAAGGACTGGCACTCTTTGCTTCAACAAGTCTATAGTCAGATAGATGGCTTCTTGATTCAGGAGCTTCTCATCATATGACATCTTCACAAGGGATGTTCTCTTCATTTCAGTCATGTACTTCACCACTTATTTTGATGGGTAACAATACATACATGCATGCAACTGGAAATGGAACAATTGATGTTGGTGTAAGTACATTCAACAATGTTTTGTGTGTACCTTTACAACCAATCTACTTTCCATCTATCAAACTACTCATTGTGGTGCAAGGAAGACAATTGAGTTCACTCCTAATTCTATGATCACACGAGACTTGGAGAGCAGAGATATCATTATTTTTGGGATGGTTGATCATGCATCTTGCTTGTATAAATTCTCCCATTTTGTTTTAGATGATGATGTAGATCCATTGATTGCTATTCACCCTCATGCATCAAGTGTGAATCATGTTTGTAAGGAGAAGTTTGGTCACTTGAACCTTGGTGTTCTTGCATCTACTTCAGTTCTTGAGACTAGTTCTGAGCTTCCTCCTTCTCCTACTTCTTCATATATTGGCATAGCTTCATCCACTTCATTTGAGCAAGATATTATTTATCTTTTAGATACAAGTTTATGGGATGAGTACTTAACAGGTATTTCAGACTTGTTTTGTGAGTCCTATCTTGATGACTTGGATGACATAATTGATGACATTCATCTCATCTTTGAAGGAGTTGATTCTTCTACTTCAGATGAGTGGGAACCATCTTCTCCTCTTCATTTTTCATAGTTTGGCATTGAGTTGGAGTATCTTGAGCATCATTCGGAGGATTCTTTGTCTTTGGAGATTGATGATCTTGAGTTTTCATGTTGTCCTGGATTGTCACATTCTTTGATTAGGCATGCAACAATTGATTATGTGACATCTTTTGGTTGTAACATGTGGACACTTGAGTAGTTTTTAGAGACGTCATACATCATGAGGTTTTTTTCCCTCATACCTTGAGATGAAGTTTCTTCTACATCAGCCTTTGGACTTGTTTCTTTCTAAGGGGAAGAATGTTGTTTGCAGGCTTTGGATTCTCTTCAGCATTGTTCTTCGGTCATTCAACATCAGTACAAGAGCTACTTCATTGTGGGGGGGGTCCTATAGTCTCACACTTGCTCTCCTATGGGGTGTAATTGATTGTACATATGTGTTGGATATAGTTCTAAGGGGTCTTGAGTCCTCCTTCCATCACATCTTTCATTCCATTTGTCTTTTGCATTCTCACTTTTGGAGAGGAGTTTTGTCCCATGAGTTTTTCTCCTTTTCTCCACTTGAGATTTGTTGTACATGGGTACCTAACATGGCCTAGTAGCTGGGACCCATCATTGCATCTTTGTTTTAGTCAGCTGCTCCCTAAGTTTCACTTAAGGGGGGGTGTTGGTGTGAATAAGGAATTTTCCTAACTAGTTTAGTTAATCTCCCCTTGTGTGGATAATTCATATTATTTAACTATTTATTAGTTAAGTAATATTCATACATCACACATAATTCACATGTTAAGTTGAATTAACGAGTCTTCTAGATGTTTCAAGTTGTTGATAGTTGTATTGAGTTGTCTTATCCTACACATGTGTTCTAGTTGGAATCCTATCCTCTAGTTGTCACATGTGATAGGAATGTGACACTTGTGACATGACTACAACTTCTTGATTGTCATCCTTGCCTTTATAAGCAAGGCTCTCTCATTGTATTTCATAAAAGTTTCATACAGTTTGGTGTATAGAATATGGTTCCATTATTTTAGCATATTCTCTTTTATCTGTGTGGAAGGTTGTCTTGATTATAGGGATCCTAGCTTGTTGAGTCAGATTGACTCTTACAGATAGTTGGTGAAAGAGAGGCTTGGTTCTTTATGTGCATCCCAAACTTGGCTACCACTAAGATCATGTACAACATGGTACACATGGGGTAATGTTAGAGTAGGGCCTAACATGGTCCTCAAGCATCTAGATAGAGCCATGTTGTCAACTCAATCTTTGCTTTTGCTATCTTTGATTCTTTTCCAATGGAGCCTTTGTTAGATATTTTTTAGATCGCTTTCAAAATGGTTTTATATTGAGTTGCAAATTGCCAAACCCAAGGCCATGAAGACTCATTTTCCTAAACACATCATTGCTCACTCATAGGGCCATGTTAGTCCATATTTAGTATGTTTGGAATTTGAATCTACATCCTGTGTGTGAGATAGGATGGATGACCTATTAAAATGACACCATCACTCGTACCTACCATTTACTTTGTATTTATGGGTACCAACTTGCTTGTTTCCACCATTGCTCATACAAGGCCACCACCCAAGAGCTCTACCAGGCCACTGCTAGTTTAGAGGTACAAGATTTCAACTTAGAAGCTTATCTTTGTGTGGCTAAGCTTCACCACTAGAAGTAGGTCGTAGATGCCAACTTTGCATGTGGTGCCCACATCCAAGCTCAACTTCATTGGATTGAGATTGGAGACAATGTCTCTAAGGATTTTTTCTAAGCTTTACGAGATCATCATACATCTCAAACCATTAAGCAAATTAAGGAATGATAGTAAGCCTTTACAGAGATCCCCAACATTCTCCAAGACTTCGTCTAGCACTATGAGAAAGTTTTTTCTACTTAGGAGTATACACTAGTGTAGACACTTAAAAAATATCTAGGTCTTGATTCACTAAATCATTCAAATATTTCATCATTTTCCTAAATCCTAGATCATTTTCCTAAGTCCTAATAATCTAATCCTTTTCACATGATTTAATAAATATTGATTTATTAAATCCCTTTTTACCACTTAACCACCTAAAAACTAATAAAAGAAAGAAAATTTTTATTTTATCCTCCACCTCTCATCCCATACCTATCACCCAAAAATCAATTAAAAATTAGAAAATCACTTTTAATCCTACACCATTCATCTTCTAACTACCTAACCAATTTGATCCGAGGCATCAATCTCTAAACCAATATCCACCATACATACATACACTTCCTCTTGCTGGTGCACATTTCCTTTATTTGGTGCAAGCTCTCAAATGTGTCATATTTAACCTAGATTTTTCATTTTAGCTCAAACTACAAAATAATAATTCTACTTTTCAAACTGAGAAGAAACAAAAATAAGATTTATATTAAATGGCCTAAGTCTTAAGAGAACAATTTTATTTTATTTGGGGTTTCTTAAGGAAAACAAAAAGACTAAAAAAATTTGGTCTCTATGAATATGTTGAATGCGAACTAGAAATCATACATAAGAGGTGTAGGGATTGATTATATCACCAAGATATTATTGCACCCATGAGGACATTAGCATTGTCATGGACTAGTCCTCTATGTGTAGAAAAATAAAAATGAAAGTATATTACTTAAAGAAAGCCACTTGAAAGAGTTGAACAATATTAAATGAAACAAAACCATTTGTTCCTAGAAGAGATATATGATGTGTTGAATTATTTGAGATGTAATTGAATCTAGATTCTAGAACAAAGAAAATGGAAAGAGATACATGATGTGTTGAATTATTTGAGATGTAATTGTATCTAGATTCTAGAACAAAGAAAATGGAGTGACATCATAGCAACTTGTTAGAATTGTTAGATCCCTATTTTAATTTTTCAACCTTCACCAATAATCAAATAAATTTTATTATATATATGTATATACACTTAATTTATGTAGCAAAACATATTTGTCAAAATAAACATAAAACTTAAAAATATAACATAAATATTAAATTTTATCATTACAATTTTATTTATTAAATATATTAAAACAAAATATTAACAAATTCTAATGCAATAAATATTAATACTTTACATTTCAAATTACAAATTAAATATATAGATAAATTTTATTTTTTAAGAGACTCTTTCAATAATGAAATCCACATAGTCTGTATACCGTGCACCCCCATGGGGCCCTTCTCCCTACTTTAGCCTAGCATAAGCTTTTATTTTTCTTATTAACAGTTACATCCTGCTGTAGATCCGCCCGTGAGATATGGCCTATAACACACGGGAAACAAAAAGGGCTGCAAACCGTCAATTTATTGGCCGGCTTGCAAGCCTTCTTAAAGACGTTCGTCCCACATGTTTAATTTACCGAGTAGCCTGAATTCTGCCGCGAAGGAAAAACTAAATTCACGACCAAGCTGAGATGGAAGATAAATATAGAATTCTATTAATTAGTTTAGTGATTAAATAATTAATAGTAATTCTCTAACTTTTATTTATTTTCAAATGATCCTATTTTTAGGCCAAATTTTATCTGTTTAAGAGATTGGGTGTTTGAGAATAACCTATCTGTAGTCGGAGTAATTGGCCTTCTTTTCAATATTTTAGTTCCCAAAACCTGCAAACACAAACTTTTCAAAATGAGTTGCTCGTATACAGATTATTCCAATAGTCCATACTTTATTTCTGGAGGATTGTTGCAGGCCGCAAGAGTGGCAGAATTGGTGAGCTGGTCATTTGGCTCGCTCCTTGCGATTGCCTTTCTTGGAGTGGACGGGTGGAGAGCATTCCAGAAAAAGCAACACTGGATTCCATGCGATTCTTTCCTTCTCGGCGCTCTTTCTCTCCTACTCCTCTCCCTACTCAACATGCCATCAGCCGTTCTTCACTTTCCCCAAGATGACTCCGATGTATGGGATCGTACGGGGGACTTAGTGTATTGTCCTGA
This sequence comes from Cunninghamia lanceolata, assembly GCA_027924645.1. NCBI lineage: Eukaryota > Viridiplantae > Streptophyta > Pinopsida > Cupressales > Cupressaceae > Cunninghamia > Cunninghamia lanceolata. The sequence continues at coordinate 878,922 of BSBN01001013.1, read as the reverse complement.
GACTGTTTCGAGGAGGATGGTTGTTCTGGCTGGGAGGGTTTCCCTGTGTGTGGTGATGGGATGTATGTTGCCTGGACTTGCACGCCCTCGCTCCTCAACTCTAACTTTATGGAGTGACATGGCCGCCCTCATTATAACTTGTTCACCACCAATTCTCCATCTTTATCACGAGATTTACGTCCTTTCATTAGGTTATTTTATTCCTGGATATTATGGTTATAGTTCAAAGAATGGTTACCGGGCACTACTAAAATTGTGGATTGTCACAATTACGGTATTAGTAGCATTTGTAATTCTGATTCTTCTACTAGTTTGTGCTGCTTTGGCCAGTATCACCGTTCATAAAATTGTTTCTCATAAGATACCCCTCATTCTTTCCAGTTCCACTCTACAGATAAATCCTATTGCCCATTCTTATTCACAGATATTTTGGGAAAGGGTGGAAGACCAGCTAGTCAAGTCATGGATTGTAGTTTGCACTTCGAATCCTCAATATATAATAGCCAGATCATGTCTCTCCTCAGCAGTAGCGCTTGTCATTACAGTTTGCAATGGAATTCTGGTGTATGAGGTAATACGAACTGACTTCACGGTTAGTATTCCCATGATTCTTCATTGGATAGTTATCCTATTGGGATCTGCTGTTATTTATTGGAGATGGATCACAGCAGTAGTATTTTGCCCAAGAAGTATGGAATCTAAGCGATGGGCGAGCATTAAAAAATATTTTGGAATAGAAGATTTCTGGAAAAGGTATTTGCTTGAGTTAAAAGATGGGAATAAAAGCCACAGAGAAATGGGTGACAGCTATCTCAAAAAATTGATCCTAAAGATGGGCCGAAGAGTGAGAGTGCATAAGCTGGTTCCTCTGGTTGTATGGCTGCAGATAATATTGGTTCTTTTTAGCAAAGCGTGCTGGTTCGTATCTCAGTTATTGCTGTCTAACATGTACTTGCGTAAGCTTTTAATGGGCTCAGCAGGAGACGAATTTCCCGATTTATATGGAGGAAAAGGCCAGCGTGAAATTGAATTGGGAAAATTCTCATACTATGACAAATATTCAAAAGCATTCATAACCATGAACGATGAAAATGCTCCGTGTCTATGGGTAGCCAACAGAAAATCTATTGAGGGCATAAAGAGGAAGATGAAAGGGGGCCATGAAGAGGGAAAAACGTGTGAGGAATTGGTAGCTTTGCTTAAGATCAAATCTTCTAGTGGCTACAAATGTCCGCATTCACAAAATAGTGTTCCTATCAGATTGGAAGTGGAAAGCGAGTTTGACATCTGCCAATACTCTTGTAAGATGAGAGCAGTCTCAGTAATTACTGTCATAATTGAACTCTGCCCATTTACTCAGGATGTTAAAAAGGCTATTGGGGCTATTGAAGCTTGTTCTCAAGCATGGAGCATCATGGATCTGGTTGAAAACTCTGACACTGAAGCACTTCTGGTAAGTAAGGCAGCTGACAAACTATTTCAAGATTTGCAGAAAAGGGGCAAATTGTTGCATGAACATCTTGGAATGTTCACTTCCGTTGACAATTCCTCAGAAGCGGCCAGAGTAGCTGTACACAATCTTGTTGAAAAAGCCAAAACGACGGCTGAAGAATACCGCTACAGAACATGGAATGAGGTAGTGGCGGGTTACAGCTTGTGGTTGCTGTGTGTGAATATTGATTTTGAGAACTTCATAAAGGTGGAGGGCATCATGGATGAATTGGTGAGGATGTTGGCAGATGAGATAGGTTCATGCATGGCCAGGGCATTGGACGTCATAATGGAGGATACCGAGAAGTGGGCAACTATGGCCATGGAACAACGTATTTGGAGAGCTGCACATGTCGCTGGAAAAGTGAAGAGTATCACGGAAAAATTGGGATGGAAGTTAACATGTAACGCAAAGGAGGCTATTAAGAATGCTTCGTTAAACTCCACTGGAATTCCTACTCTCAGAAAGCATCCAACTTTCAGATAGGTTAGCACTACCAAAAGTTCATTTTTATCCCCTAACCATCTCTTTCTCCAATTTCAATGTTTTTATAGACTCGCGAGTGCATGTCAATACGTAATAGCATGGTTGTATAATTTAAGATCTAATATCTTGCTGGATTCGAACAACAGCGCAGAATGGCTTTTCCTGCCTGGTCATGTGCATGGAAAACATTTTTTATTCTGCCAAAATATGGTTTAGTGGTTATTATTAGTTCCTGCGGATCACATTTAGTTCAGCGACCTATTGATTTCTCACACGGCGGTCTTATGGATTGTGTATCTAGGTTTCTTGTTTAAAATTTTAGCATTATGGATAGTTTTATATAAATTTTGAGTTCAGTGTAAAGGATATTTTAATTTTTTTATAAGGTAATTTTATTAAATTTTAAGTTGAGTGTGAAGGATAATTTAAAATCTTCTTTTATAGGTAGTTTTATGTAAATTTTAAGTTGAGTGTAAAGGATGATTTGAAATCATCTTTTATAATGTTGGAGCTGCAACAACTTTAGAATTGAGAATAAGTTGTGAAAAATAAGGAACCTGAAATTATACAGCCATTGCATAATAAATAATATGTCACATGGCCGCATACATTTCCTTTTCTCTTTTTATTTTTTTTCTAGCTTTGTATGATAAATAAATTACAATTTAAAACAACTATTTAAATAAGTAGAAAAATAGGGTGGGGGCTCTAGGTCAATTGGCTAAAGCATCTTGTTGTAGGCAAGAGATCACGAGGTCCAATACCCCCGCAGGATGAGGACTAACCCTATGTCCCCATGCATCAAATAAGCAGCCACTGAATAATGAAAAATATGCCATGTGGCTGCATATATTTCCTTCCCTCTTTTTTTTAAATTTTCCTTGAAATTAACATAGTTAAAATAATATATTTTTTGCTTTTCTATTTAATCAAAAACTCCAAATTAAGATGACTTCTTAAAATAAGCAGAAAAATAAAATTTCATAAGGTCAATGGCTCCACAAATATCTCCTAAAAAAATTGAGCTGTGACCTAGCCAAAATAAGCTATGCCCTAACCCCTCAAACACATTGTCAAATGAGACCAAGTTACCACCCAACCCCTGAAAGACGCCATCAAATTTGACTTTGACTGTCAGGTGGAAGATTCCCCATTTTCTGCGGATCTTTGAAATTTATGGTGGGAGTCACATTTTAGACAGCCTGCCTGCAAAGCACTACTCGACGCCACGTACGTCATTGTAGCTCATGGGAATCTATGCAAATTCTTCTGCGCAGATGGAAACGACAAATGGGAATAGTGACGTTTGCGTGTTTGGTGTAAATTCTTTTGCGTAGACGGAAATTTTATTGTTTCAATTGCTACTGGCAATAGCCACTCCACACTTAGGGGCTAAATTTGAGGGTCATATGGTTGTATATGCTTCTAGAAAAGAATGTATGACATAAAAGGGGAGATTTTGGGTATCTAACTTTAGTTTTCTAACTAATTTTGATTAATGTTGAAATGATAATATATACTAATTACGAGGATGCAAATAATATAAATATATATAAGACAAATTTAATATAAAAGTTCAAAGTATATATTCAAACAAGTGTTAAAGGATTCTAGTTGTATGTATATTATGTTTGATATTTTATTTTTTAAATGAAATTATGTTTAACATTTAAAGGGTAATTTTGAATAAATAACAATTATAAAAAAATGTTTGATAAGTAGATTTGGTAGTCAATTTTAGGATTGACATTTTATAATAGGGTGTTGGAGACTACAAATTTAATGAAAATGTTTGTCTAAATTCTTCTAAACAAATTTTTTAAAAGTTATTGTTTGATTGATTTTTAATGTTAGGGAGTGGGAGTTTTATATCATTGTAAAATTTTCTATGTATTTTCAATGCTTTATCTTGATTAGTAGAATATTTGAATGGTTTTCATTATTGTTATGGATTTTAAAGTGCTTTGTGTTTTAAGCATTTCTAATTTTGTGACATTATTCTTTGATGATGACTAATGTGCTGAGACTACCTATAAATATAAGGTCCTAGATGTTTAATTTGAGGTGTTTTGGTTTATAAATTAATAAGCTAACAATCAAATTTTAAATGTTTTACAACTCAAGAATAGAAAATGTGATTCAAAATTAGAGGACAAGGTCATTGTGCAATTTAGTTGGATAGGATCACATGCATGACATATTCCAAGAGGGCAAAGATCCTAAGGAATGTGGACTATTCCTATCTACATGACATGGATAAAGATAGTCTAACTCATGGCTCATGGTTTGAATCAATTTGTGCATGAAAAAAGATAAATTGAACACTATAGCTATGTATTTATGATGGTCTTGAAAGCTAAGTTTTAAACTACTTTTGTCTTAAAAGTAGATTAAATTTAAAGTACACTCACATTAATTAAACTAATGACAAGTTGTGAGAAATGAAAGCCACATTATAGATTAATCTAATTAATGATAACATGGATGCTTTTCTTTTTGTATTTTTTAATGTTAATGAGAAAGAGAAAACACTATTTAACTATGGAACTAGAAATCTAATAAATTAACTACTTATAAAATATTTAAATGATAGGTACAAACTAAAATTTTCTACAAAAATAAGAATAATAAATGCAAATGGTGATAGTGAATAAAAGGAGATGTCGATATGACTATACAATTTACTTTTGGAATATTAGAGAAATGAAATCCTATCAGAGATAGGAAGTTCTTTGGGATCTTTCATAAAGGTGATGAAAATATTTTAGAGGAGGAAGTTGGGTTATATGCACAATTATGTGTTTACATTAATCTTTCAAAGAAACTCTCAAAATCAATAATGTTAAAATCTATTGTTGGCGTATGGATGCAGTCAGTAAAATTAGAAGGGTCAAAGGCTAAATCTAAAATGGTCATCAAGGTAGGTCAACATTCCCATAGCATGGTGGATCCTAGAAATCAGGGGCGTGAGAATCAAATAGATAATCCAAAGGGAGGTGTCAGAATCAGTTGAATGTTTTAGAGTAGAGGTTGGAGCCTCATCTTGTAAGTGCTTATCACTTTAGGGAGTTGTTGCTTCCTTTGAGTTGGCGCCCATAAAACTTATTGTTTACATCACTTTTATTTTTGAGGTTGGATTTGGACAATAGATCCAAGCAGCTTGCTCACTGTGGTTTTCCCATCTTGAGTTTCCACGTAAATTTGGTTTTATGTGTGTATTTGTTCTTTTGCTTCATATGGGTTAATTGTTTACATTGGATTGAATGCATTTAAAAGAAAAGAATTTAAATATATACTGATTCACCCCCCTCTTAGTATATCTATGTTCTCAACACTCCCAATCCATCTCCAACTTTTAGTGTTCAATTCTGGTCAACTAGTACAAATCTCCCCCTATTATTTCAGGATCTCCCCCAGGATATTTGACATTTGCAAGTGGAGATTTAGATTTTGACCACCTTTCAACCATTTTCCATAAGTAGTTCACTTCATTTTCGTCTGACTGAACATCTCCAACCCCACCTTCTAACCCAGGACCTCCCCTCTAAGGGTCACCCCAGGCAACCTAGACTGGTAAAAGGGGTGACCAATGGGAAACCCTTTCGTCTTTCCATCAATGGAAAAACTTGATTTTTGGATGTGAAAAAGCTTCATTTTGACTCATTTTTCTTCCTATTTGCATGAGTTTTTGGTCTAAACATAGAGTTAACTATTCCAAGCCTCCAAGCATGCATAATTAGCTCCTTTTTATATCTACTTGTCAACTCATCCATTCATGTTAACTCCATTTTTGCTTTATTGATAAGCTATATTAGCTTGTTCACTTCCTAATTAGCCTAGTTCACTCCTTGGTCATCTGAGTTAGCTCTCTAATCAAGGGACTTAACTCTCCATTCTCCCCCACCTCTCATGACCTCTTCCAACCTATAAATACCCCCTCCCTCTAGCACAAAGATAGGCAATTTTATTTGTGCATCCAGTCTTTACAGGTTTTTTCTCTCCACACAGCATCTATATGCTCATACAAGACATTCGAGCCTTTTATTTAATTGTTGTTTCATCCAAGCTTTGCTAAAAGCTTCATATCATGTTGATACACTACCCAATTACAATCCATAGTGCTCATTAGCTCAAATTGAGCTCATGTTTCAAGCTTTCTAAAGCTCTTTTGCATCCCTTTCTTATTGTTGCCAAGATGATATCCCCACTACTGCAAAAGGACAAAGAGGTTTCCGACACAAGTGTTGCATCCCTAACTTATGATTTAGCTTAATCTTTCTTTTGTGTGGTAATCAGGATGATTAATCATAGTTTAATGATTTGATGTTTGTAGAAAATATCAGATAGAATCATTGATTATATGAATACTGAACAACGTTAGTTAGACATGAGCTTACATATTGATATGATTATTTAATTATTATGATTTGTGAATCAAATGATGTTACACTAATCATGGTTATATGATTGTGAGTGTGATCAGGAAAAGAATCTTCCTTCGAAGATGGAAGGAGAGTATCATCTGGGAGGAGGAACTAGATGTTGGGAAAAGGTCAGATTGCCATCTGAGTATCGGATTTAGTCCTTGTGAATCCTTATAGGGTAGAGTGAGTTTGCATCTTTCCTTTGTTAGTTGTTTTCATTTTTGTGTTGGCATGACAATTATTTGGGTTATCTCGATGTCATCTATGTCAATTAGAATAAATGATGTTCCTAGAATGTCAATGTAAGTCGATAGATAATCTCGTTAGGTTGTTGAGTACTTCCTTGTTTCTTTATCTATTTCTATATTAGGGTTTTGTGACTAGTATTTATTTTCAATATATTGCTTATGGTCATTATGGCAAAGAAGGGGGAGTGGTACTTGACCCCAAAGTCACATTTTGGTTGTGCCACCCTTTCGATGATATCATCAATTGGTGACATCTTGGATTGTGTTGTTTACCCTTAAACATCATTTAGATGCAAGCGAAACTTTGTGTGATATATTATTCTATCCCTTGTCATTGGGCACCTTAATATTATTTATGTAAATGTCATATGTTGGTAGGTTGACCACCACCCACGATGAATGGAGTGAGTGGAGGCTGATTTGAGCCTATTTTAATCTCTATCCTTGTTGCCCACTCCACCATGGATGATGATGGACTGTTGGAGCCCAAAGGCCATGGGGTGGCAGAGTTATTTATTGGTTTTTACCTCTATGTAGAGTAAAATAGGTGGTGAACTTTGTTACATGTGATGCATGCAAAAGTATCAACCATTCCTTTGTTTGAGTTATGTTTTTAGTATGCTCTTGGCTAAGCAAGAAACAGGTTGGAAAATTAGGGGTTTCTATAAGAAAAGACTGCTACAATAGTAGTGAGGTGGTGAGAGAATGCAAACTTGGGATAGAGCTATCGACAGACAATCAGGAGTTGTCCCTCGACATGCTGACTCCATTATATAATCCTCAATAGGGATGAAGCTTAGACTTTGATATGAACTTATATTTGGTTTGGCAAGTAAATATTACTACTACATTTTGTTACAAGTGGTTGACTGTGTTGACATAAGATAGTGAATGACTATTGTGTTATTGTTTAAAGGCCTTTGAGGCTATAGACATTCCTCTAATTAAATTATGACACTTCATACACTATGGAGTTACCTTTATAGGGCTTGCCTTTGGGGCCATAAATGTAGTTATATTTTCAAGCTTGTAAGTATTGTTTGATATTTAAGCTGGCTGAGGCCATAAGACCGAGACTGTGCATTGTTGCCGCATGCAAGAACCCTGAGTGCCGATATGGCAAGGGTTTAAAACAATATTTTATATTCCTTGAAGCTCTCATTATTATGATTCGAGCTGACTATTCTCATTATTGAGAGTATATTGAACCATAGTGATTGTCTATTTGTGTTATGAAGTCGGATTGGGAGTAGGTCAAGAACCTTATTTGAGCCATGATAACATTATCGTTAATCTTTAACCTTTGATTGTGCATGAGGCACTTAGTAATCGGTCACGAGGACTACAAATAACAATGCTCTACTATTAATGATAGTTATTATGATAACCATGGTGCATCCTATGTATTTAAAAGGATGTATTGACTCCTCATTGAAGAAGGAGAGTCTCATAAGAGGTAAATTGTATTGCTATCTAGGTAGCATTAAGTGCATGCCATGTTTATTGGAGAAATTACTCCTTGATAATTATTTTCTTATGAGAATGAATACTATGATTAGTATGGAACTCTTGTGTTTTAATGTATATGAAAGCCATCTCTTTTTGAATGTCCATACTTCACAAATGAGGTATAAGATATCAAAAACTCATGTGGATACTTAAGATAGGATCTTTTTAATAAGATCGTCTTATTAGACTATTATGATATAATTCTTAAATGACATGAATTTGAATGTAAACCTTGTGATAAGATAAACATGAAGCTGTGAACCTAGAAAGGTCACAAGTTGGAAAACATGATTGGGCTATTGTCATTTTGAAAAGATGGGAATAGAGTGACATGGAGTCGCAAGTTCCTCGGTGCAAAAGCAACGTAACATAACTAAATGTACTCCCAAGATAGGAGTCAATTGTCATAGAATTGGACTAAGAATGAATTGAACTTAGCATTTGTAGACCGAATGGGGGTTGAACTATGATTACTGTAGGATGAGACAACTTCTAAGTTGAGTCGAGGTGATGGACATACGACTACGTTCATTGCAAAACGTATATGTATGTAAATCTTTGGCCAAAGTAATGCATCTGTCTCTACATGCATTAGTCGGTCCACAGTGATCCAGATGGCATAATGTTTCTAGTATTGTCATACATAGTTAGAGTAGATCTATAGTTGCATGACTGAGAGACATTATGAAGGACACAACACCAGATACTCAAATGGAAAACCTAATGGTTCCTTATATTTATACCCTCTGTGAAGGGTAGGGCCGCTTCTAGGTAGGAAGTTATGCGGGGGACTGTCGGTCAGTGGTTGGAGGAAAAGCACTCAAGTGATGCTCTCCTTCCCAAGCAGAAGACAAGTTGAGACTTATGAAGACAAATGTTAAAGTTCTAGATACAACGCACTCTTTATATGACTTGATAGTCAGTTATTATGTATATTCTTATAATTGATGCCATGAGCATAGCTTTGTACTTGTATAGTGAAAGTTATTCACTAATGAATTATCTTTGGATTGTTGTAATCTAAACTTTTGAAATATCCAGAAAGGAAAAGCATGTTTAATTTCATGATGATATTGATTCATTTTTTCTTTAACTGTGATTATGTAAATCATGATGTATTCTTAACTTTAATTAAGATGGTTAATTATGGTTAATTTTGGGTATTATGGAATGATATGTTACAACAAGGATTCCTAAGGGCAATGGAGGCTCACACATCTCACATTCTAGGTTCTTTAGTGTTTTTTTTAATATTAATTAGCTAAATCTTAAAATTTCTCTTGGGAATAGTAATTGAATATTGCAATTTCCTTGATAGATTAAATAGGATTTGCATTGTTAGATTAGTATGCATTCAAAGTTCTTTCACTTAGTTTATTTCAAAGCAATTTCATTTCTTAGAGTAATTGATCCAAAAATCTAGAAAGCCAAACAAAAACATAGATCAGATTGCAGTAGGTAAATACATTTTAGATTGCATACATATTTCAATTCTTAGATTAAAAAAAGTACTTTCCTTTCATAAATATCCAAAAAAGTAGAAAATTATTATTTTGCATTCATATAGGCTTGCATGCATTCAAAAACCAAAGAAAAACACAAAAATATTAGTATAACAAGAAGATTGCAAACCCTTGATTCCAACACAAGGTCAACAACAATCAACATTTGTCAACCCAAGTCCCATTATAAAGCAAAAGTAAGTTAAACCTTAGGTCATAAACCCTAAGTCAAATTGAGGTTAACTCCAACCAACTCTCTCTCAGTTTGGGCTCACGAATGTGCCCAAGGCTTAGAGGTGAGTGGGTGAGGGCAATCCTAGAAGAGATTTAGGAAATTCACACTAGACTACAACACAATCAACAAACAATTTAGGAACAACAACATAGATTGAGGTTACTCCAAACACAAGTCATCATCTAATAATTTGAAGAACAACTCTAACTTAATAGAAGCATAAATGAGAGAAATCATCAACCCACACAATGTTGGAATCTTCAAAATCCAAATAGGAGAACAATGACTAGTAACCCTTCAGGTCATATAGCTATTTCAACCACAATGGTCACATAGAACCAAATCAAAATCAATACACAAGAAAGGCCTCAGGACTGGCCGACCACTCTCCATGAAGTCCATCTCTCAAGTGAGCAGGACCACCCTCGTTCTCACCTCCTCTCAACTGGCTACCTCCATTAGAGAGAGAGTGATATAGAGGTTCACCCCATGGCAAGGAGAGGAGTCCATGTGCTTGCCAAAGATGACTCAACCACCCCAAGTTATCGAATCATGTTTTTGAGTCTACAAACACTAGTGACCACACATGAAATTAAGCACACTCTTCTACTTAGCTAGCTTGTCCATGTCAATACTTACCTATACACGAATAAATTTGTCAAGGCATCAAGTTTTATGAAATAGTTTGTGTTTAGGGGAAATTTGGATTTGTTAACGTTCTAGTGTTTAAATGCTTAAATCCTCCTTTCCACCTTACATTCAAGGATCTAGGGTTGAGTGGCGAGTACTATCATACCCTAGGTCACTTGCAGATGTAGAGAAACTTGGATTAGGGAATTAATTAACAATTTTTCTTTCTCCTATGTCGAATTGACCATTAAATCCCTAATTATGCAAATACAACAACAAATTAATGATTTACGGAAAAAGATCTTGCAAACAGGAGTAAAATACTAAATTACAGAGTACCTATTTTTTGGGTTTTGAAGCAGAATAGTGAGGGACACTAAAGTGGACGTCCAAGTCCAAGGTACTTACTTTTTTGGGGAATTTGGACCTCCTTCTGACATTGATCAGCCCTATAACTTCTGTTTCCCAAGATCTATCTACGGAGGATACTAGAGCGAGCACCCAAGTCCTGGAAGTGCTCCTTTGTCTGACTTTTCTTCAGATCCTAAATCCTCGATGCCTGCTAAGCCTTCTTACAACTCCACTTTTCCAAGATGCGACACATGTAACCTACAATCACAAGACTTAGTTTGGGGGTTGTGGTGTTTAGAGGCTTACCTCAGTCAAACCTCGGAGGACACTTAAGTCTCTGAACACCGTTGTCAGATAAAAAGGGTGTGCCCTTATGAGACTGAGGCCAAAAACTAAAGGAATCAATGATAAAAACATAATGATATGTCACCTTATAGTGAAGCTCTCATGGAGGAAGATGCTCTTCATGCCATGAGAAGATTGATGCTCAAATCTGCAAATATCAACATACAAAACACACAAGTCTGCTCTTGCAACACAATAAAAGCCTTGAATCACCTTGAGAACACTTGAACATCACCCTTGTTATCTAATTGTAATCTAGTTTACAAATGAATGCCTAAGCTTGCTTATATATGCAACTACAAGCACTCCTGCCAAGATACACGATGCAGTACCATAGAGTGCAGGTCTCTGTATATATATGGGGCAACACACACGCAAGACACACAAAACCTTCCAAAATGCACAAAGCACTACCCAAGAGTGCTGGTCTCTGCATATGAGGCAACAAACATGCCACACAAAACAAGCACGCCAAAACACACACACTTGAAGACACAGAGAAAACATGGTAGACAAGCGATGGAGTGTACCTATTTCTAGGTCCAACACCATCTCAGGCACATTACAGACACACACCGATGATTAAGCTTCGCCACAACAATCACTAAAGACACGCTTAAGGGTTGAGTTAGTTACAGAACTGCTCCTCATCTCCCCATTGAACTTTTGAAAATGATAGGATGATGCAATTTGCTTCGAGAAGTACACCATCCCTGCCTCCACAAAGGGCTTAAGAAAAAGGATATATGTGATATCTCGCCTCCATAGAGGGCTTACATGATTGATTGATTGATTGCAACCACACTCAGGATGCACGATGCACAACTTTGGGGCACAAGTCTCTGCATCTGAGGTCAAACACATTGCTAACATCTATAATAGATAGATTACCTTATATGCCCCCACCTTAAGGTGGTTGATGTTAGTTATCAATATCAAGCACATTAAGGTAGAAAGAAAACACACAAGGGAAGATCGACTTTCGCAAAGCCCATACCCCCTGGAGGTGACATGTACTTTACGATCGCCAAATGTTCCCACAAACACATCCTTGCAAGAAACATGTTAGTGTCTACAACATCAATGCATATGATTAACCACACAAAGAGCCATGGTTATACAATGAATTCAGTGTTTGAGGATAACCAAGGGCTATATCATGAAGCTCTCCAAACTGAGTACTACCAAGGCTAGATTCAAAGGCAAACAAAGGTGCACAAAGCAATAGTATTGTTAAGGTTTGTAAATGCGATAGAAACATCATCAAACTCACTATGCGGAAAGCATGAGTGCTTCCACTAGCCAAGCTTCAGATAAGATAGACAACCCCATCTTCATATTAGGAACTTAGTCCATTTTTTGATTGCTCTCGAAAGGGACACTAGGTCCACATCAGTATAAATGTTTGTCGTCATCCACCCGCTAGGTGGAAACACTAGAGGAAAGGAAGAAATTTATAAGAGAGGAGAAACAAGTGTCTTAGGGAGAATCACGTAGGAGGGTGCCCCCAAGTCACCAACCACGACGCTATGTCCGTAAGACACAACACTCAACAATGAAATCAAAGAGAAAGCAATTTAGAAGAATGATGATACAAATAGAAGAAGGTCACAACAAAGGTGGTCTCTTGGTATCCCGAACCTTATAGGAGAATCTGAGGTCATTCCAGGAGGCCTAGACAACATATAACACATCACGTGGGAAGCACATTACAAGAGAGATAAAGGGATAGATACTTACCTATAGGGTCTTCATATTATATCTTGGAGCTCTCAAACCTCTTGGAGAGGTACTCGATCATGTTTAATGTAAAATTTGAGTGGTTCTTATGAAAATATTGTTTGTTATCATATGATGCTTGTTCCTTAAATCCTTGATTAAATGAGACTTTTTGGTGCTTACGAGGGAGAGAACAACTATTATTTCTGACTATTGATTGTCGTTTTGCTCTTTTCTAATTTTTAGCAATTTTTTGTTGTTGAATCTTTCTAGAATAGTAACAAGAATCATCCTGTACCATCTTACTCATCTGTATTGGCTGTTATTCTTGCTTTTTTGATGCATTTTTAATGTCTCTCGATCCATACAAGGATAATGGGGGAGGAACCTCAGCATAAAGTTTGTTTCTTTGAGGATGAGGTGGATTATCCACTTGTTTCTTATCCACTTCAATCATTCTAACGATACTATCATAGTCCAAGTAATCATCCTCATCTACTTCCACTAAACCTTGTTCCACCATATTATTTTCAATATGCTTAGGGAAAGGAGTAGTGAAGATTTGTAAATTCTAATTCGGCGGAGTAACTGAGTTGTTTCCATTGTCATTCACACCTGATACTTGGATGACATTTGAATCAATAAGGTCATGTATCTCATGTTTAAGATGCATGCATCATTTAGTGTCATGTCCTTGCATTCGATGATAATGACAAAAGGCATTAACATCGAAGTAAGGTCCTTGTTTACTAGGATCAACAAGCTTGATCAAGGGAAGCTTCAGAATGTTATTACTCATAGCTTAATTCATGATAGAATGATATGACTCAGATATCAGAGTAAACTTTCCTAGTTGATATGATGCTTTCTTTAGATTATTTATAGCAGACACATTCATGTTCGATCCATTGATCTTGATGAAACTCCTATTATTGTTCCTTTTAAAGTTGTTTTGCGATGATCCACCCAAGGATTGACCAACTTGAGCTGATGAGTTTTGGTTTTCATACTGACTAGACGAAAGTTGATAATCATGAAGAGCGGTGCATAAATGTTGAAAGGAGTTGTATTTCATCAAGAGAATCTTATCATGAATATCAAGTTGTAGATTTGTAATGAATATCTTTTGAACATCCTCATCTTTCATCTAATACTGAATCTGTGCGTAAAGTCCTTGATATCGACCAATGAATTCAGTCAACTTTTCTTTCAAACCTTGTTTACATTGAACCAAGTCAATAAGGGTGACTTGGGGTCTGATATTTTCTTGAAAATGTTGTAAAAATTGATCAATCAAGTGTGAAAAGGAGTGTATTGAATTTAGAGGCAACAAGCAAAACCATTCTAAAGCAATATCTTTAAGAGATCACAGGAAAAGTTTTAATAACAAATCCTCTTCAAAATAAAAATTACTACACATAGCTGTAAATGTCGCCACATGAATATTGGGATCACCTTTTCCACCATATTTTTCAAAGTGAGGTGTCTCAAACCTCTCAGGTATAGGAGTTCTCAAGATTGCATAGGATAACAGATTATGGGCATGATATGTTGGTAGACTAGGCTGCGAAGAATTTGTCAAATTTGTTACCTTTTGTTGCAAAGCAATCATGCCTTGTAAAAGTTGGTTTAGGATGGCATCATTGGGAGATGTAGTTTGTTGTGAAGAATTAGAACCAAGGTGAGGAGGTGATTGAGCTTGAGATAGAATAGGTAGAATCTAAGAATATGTTAATGGTGGTTGGCCATAATGATAGGTGGAAGATGGTTGTGAGTATGTAATAGGTGGCTAGAAATGAGTGGAATAGATAGGAGGTTGAGAACAAGTATTCATAGTAGAGGTCCCTTTGGGAACCAAATTCTGATAATTAAATCCCACAGTTTTGTAATTAGTGCCATTAGATACTCCAATACCAGTGGTAGCATTACTACAAGCATTCACATTAGTTGTTAATATCATTGACGTAAAAGTAGATATTCCTGTAGTCGGTATAGGTGCCGGAACTTGAGTATGATAGAGTGTTATTTATTGTTTGCGCACATTCGGTCATTGGCATGATATTGGTTTATACAATATGTGCTAGACTAGGGATTGCATTTACACCATCTTGTCCCTCTTTTTATCAATTCTATTATATTATGAATTGTAGGGACAACTTCCTCAACTATTCTCTCATTTTCCATGAATGATTGAAATTCAACTAGCTCTTTATCTAATTTTTCTATTTACTCATCAGATACATATCCTATTGCCTCAATATTGTTATCAACATCATGAAAATTTTGTTCTTGCATTGTGGTTGGAGGATATATACTATCTTGCACAATTTGAGTTTCTCCCTTTGTAAAGAAGGTGTCCAAAGTACAAACTTCTTCAGAAGCACTAGATCCCATTAATATTTTACTTCTTCTCAAAGGGATATTGTTTTTAGGACAGCGTTTCATAAATTTTATACCAAAGCATACAATGCACAAACTAAGAGAACAAATCCTAGGAGAAGGATATGATTGATGGCCAAAATGGTTGGTTTCTTGTACTCTTTTCAATGCCAATGAATGAAACAAGGGGCAGTGTAAGGATTTTAGTCAAGGGAAGAAAGTTATATGTCTGATATCAGTCCAAAACAGCAATATAATCACTCCCAACACACTCTTGATACAAATCCAAGATAATGCCAAGTCAAAATATAGTGAAAATATGTCAAAATAGACACTTTTTTCACCAAAGATCAATGCAAAAGAGCATAACAAAGGGTGTTGTGAGGAAAATGATGATGGACAAAAAATAATATCAGTAATAATAGCCATTTGGTGCCAAAATAACAAATACAACACAATTTTAGTGCCACTTAAGGTAAAACCCTAGTGAAGATATAGCAAAATATGTAATTTTTCATAGTTTTTAGACTCCAAGACTTAGAAAAAGGGGTGTTGTAAGGAATTTTAGGAGGTAAAGAAAATAATGTCAGTCACCTCAATCCATAAAATTGACAACAATATGCTTGGAGTGCAAACTAGGTCAAACCCTAGGGCCAAAAATAGCAAAAATATGTAGTTTTTTACCTAATTTTCACTACAAGAGCCCAATAAAAGGGTGTTGTGAAGTTTTTTATGAGGGGTATAAAATTATTACCCTGATAACAAAAAAATAATGTAAAAATACCTTTCACAACACACCTACGGTGCAAGCTTAGAAAGTCGATAAGGCCAATTTTAGTGAAAATTGTTGTTTTTGAAGCCCTAGGTTTGAGATCTTGGAACAAAATTCTATGTGAATGCTTTAAAGTATGATTTATGATGGAATTGACTTACTCTCAGATTTGAAAATAATTTTCAAACATTAACATGCAAAATGCCCATGCAAATTTAATGAAAATGCATCAAAATTGCTAGTTTTTGTTTAAGTTTTCTATGTAAAAATGCAACTATTTTAAATCTAAATGCAAATTCACACTAAAATTCAACACTACAGCCAAATTCAAATTTGAATGAGTCTCTAAAATTAGTAGAAAAATATGATAAAAGATTTTGCCTTCTAACCCTAGATTTTGGAATTACTAGGTTATATAAAATTGTCAAAATTTCCACAAAACCCTAGCAATTAAATGATGAAAATGCAAGGCAAAATTTTCAATTTTTTTTTTCTATAGTTTATATCAGATCTAATGCAAAAATCATGAATTAGGAAAATTTAGGAAGAATTGATGCAATTTAGCAAGCCCAACAATGCAATTTTTTTGTATTTTTAATTTTTTTTTTTTGAATTTTTCTCAATGTAATAAAATAAATGACCAAATGAATGAATGAAATCAATCCAAATCTGAAGACAAACACTCAGCAAGTTGCAATTTAAGTCCAAAAGCACAGGTTCACCAAAATGTTTAGGGGAACTTTGGATTTGTTAATGTTCTAGTGTTTAGATGCTTAAATCCTCCTTTCCACTTTACATCAAGAATTTAGGGTCGAGTGGTGAGCACTATCATACCCTAGGTCACTTACAGATGTAGAAAAACTTGTATTAGGGAATGAATTATCAATTTTTCCTTCTCCTATGTCAAATTCACGATTAAAACCCTAATTATGCAAATACGACAACAAATTAATGATTTACAGAAAAAGCTCTTACAAATAGGAGTAAAATACTAAATTACAGAGTACATGTTTTCAGGGTTCTGAAGTGGAACAGTTGAGGACACTGGAGCAGGCACCCAAGTCCAAGGTACCTACTTTTTCAGGGAATCTGGACCTCCTTTCGACACTGATCAGCCCTGTAACTTTTGTTTCTCAAGATTTGTTTGTGGAGGACACTGGAGTGAGCACCCAAGTCCTGGAAGTGCTCCTTTGTCTAATTTTTCTTCAGATCCTGAATCCCTGATGCCTACCAAGCCTTCCTGCAACTCCACTTTTTTCAGATGCAACACCTGTAACCTGCAATCACAAGACTTGGTTTGGGGGTTGTGATGTTTAGAGGCTTGCCTCAGTCAATCCTTAGAGGACACTTAAGTCTCTGAATATCATTGTTAGATAAAGAGGGCATGCCCTTGTGAGATAGAGGCCAAAAACTAAAGGAATCAATGACAAAAACACAATGATATGTCACCTTGTAGTGAAGCTCTCATGTAGGAAGATGCTCTTCATGCCATGAGAAGATTGATGCTCAAATCTACAAATATCAACACACAAAACACACAAGTCTGCTCTTGCAACACAATAGAAGCCTTGATTCACCTTGAGAACACTTGACCATCACTCTTGCTATCTAATTGCAATCTAGTTTACAAATGAATGCTTAAGCTTGCTTATATATGCAATTACAAACACTTCCGCCAAGAAATTAAAATTCAAACTTTACCATGTCGGCAAAATAACCAAATAACGATCGTAAACCAACACCCAGAAATTAGGACTACCCCAAAATAGGGCAGGACTAGGGCGCGGGCACCCAAGTCCCCCCTATTTTGGGTAGGGTACAACTCTAGGGGTCCACCTAGGTCCAATTTGCCATGGAACCTAGGTCTCATTCCATCAAGATGCCAAAATATGAACTAAAATGTCCTAAATGCACTCTAAAGACCCGGGAGCTAAACCTTATGAGGGAAAAGCCCCCAAGGGGACATTTTCTGATGTTACAGTTTGAAAGGATTTGATTTATTATAAAGAAGGTGTCCTTAGATATTAAATATAAAAAAAAAAAACCTTCATTTAATAAAAAGACATGTTATTCAAATCTATTACATTGTAAATTCATAATTAAGTCTATAATTACGAATCAACACTATAAGCCTTACCTCATGATCATTGGCTAATTCAATACTCATGAAACATTATATTACCATTCTATGTCAAGAAGCATGTATATAAATATCATGGTCAACTATAGTTTATCCATACACAAGAAATTAATATAGTCCATGTTATTCAATTTAATAATCATGTCTATTTACAAGTCCTAGCAAAAATGGATGATGGGGAATTACAATGACATTTATAACGAGGATCTAAATAGTTTTTCATGTCCACAAGAAAGGTCTAAATTTAGAAGTTTGTATCTAGAGGCTTCTATGAACCTAAGAAAGTTGTGTTGGCCTATATTTAGATTTTAATTCTAGGCATTCCACTATTTTGAGCTTGAGCTCTCTATGAATTCTCATTGGTGCAACCAATGAGTGCAATGAGGATCCTACAAGAATTAGAAATTGACACGTCATACTTTGAATGGTCATTAGATGGTTTAAGAAGTTCAGTGCATTTTCTAAGCTTTTGTATGCCTACAATAATGAATTTAAATGGTGGTGATTTGTGTTATGTTTCTATTCTTGAATTTGTGCCTATATTAATCATGTATCTTGATAAAATATAATTTCCCCTGAGATCTAATGGTTGAAGGCATTTTTCTTAGTGATAGACAAGACTTTTTACAAAACTAAATCTAATTCATGAGAGTCATGCAACTATTTAAAGGGCATGGTAGCTAGAAGTGAATGGACATTTAACAACATTCATGTATTTTCACAAAGTTGAAAATGGGATTCATAAGAGCATGGACAACATTCTAGTAAAAAAAGAATGTTAGAAAATAATGAATTTGAATGCCTAGAAGCACCTTCTTTGTGGATTAGAAGAATTTCCCCTACCTACATAAAACTTGATTTGATTTAGCGTGCAATGCAATTAATGGGATTAACTAAAAGGTTGTTTCAACAAATTTAATAAGAACATACCTTAAGATGCTTAAGATTTCAACATGTGTTAGCTACATAGAAGATCTAGATAGGCATATTTTACAAATACAAGGTTCTTTTAGGAGAAAAGATTTTTTAATCAAACTCTAGATTATCTATAATATTTGGGCCTTAAGCCAAATCTATCTAGGTGCCCTCTAGTTAATTGTATTCTATAGTGTTAAATTTTGGGTGTCTAGTCTTGAGTCTCAGTGTTATTTATTGTTTGTAAAATCTAGAGAAAGTGTTGTTTACAAAAATCCTCTCCATGATTTGGATGTCTCCATAGTTGACTAAGTCTCTCAAGGGATACTGAAAAGAATGTCTAAGGTCATATTTGCCAATGTGTTGATCTTGATCAATTGATTATTACAATAATTAAAAAATGTCTTCAAAGTCTTTGAAAACAATTGTTTTAGAATAGCATATGGGATTTTTTTAAATAGTTGTGGATTATTAAATTAGATTTAGTTGTGTGAAGTTTCTTATGTCTTTGTATTACATCTGTATGAAATTGTAGCTAAACTAATGGGATTTTAGATGTAGTATTGATTCTCTATTTTAGTTTTACAAGAGTGTTTGCATGTGTTTCTTTAGACTTTCACTATGTTACTCAATAAGCTAAGCTCAAATTCCTTCTTAAAATATTTTCCTTATGTTCTCTTCATAGATTAATGTAGGCTAGGTTCTACTAGTCTACATAATTCAACAATATGGACTTTTATCAAATCTTTTGAGAGCTCATGTATGATATTTCTTCAAATATTTTTACATGTTGGGATATTGAGTTTTACACATGAAGTAAGAAAAATATAAGGCGATTAATCATAGAATATATAAATTTGTTTTAAATGTGTATCCTATTATTAGTCTGATATAAAAGAGATCTTTATGTCTATAAGACTAGTAAGCCAATGTAAGGGACATTTGGTGACAATTAATTAGGTTATTATTACACAGAGAGTGTGGCTAAGCTATTGTGTTAAGATATCTAAGAATAACCTTCATGGTCATATAGAGCCAAAAGTGTAGAAGAGTTGCCCACTCTTGTTGATTGGGCCATAATTATTGACAATCTCATGAATCTTGCCTTGTTATTTTGAGTTGATATAGGTCCTCAGGTTTAGATCTCAAGTGTGTTCTCTAGTGTTGCAAGATTAAACTTGAATCACCTATACCCTATAAGATAAATATTGCAATGTTTGAACAAGTTTGAAGACATACCAAGTTAAATGTAGAATGCTCATGTATCAGTTCTTATGAATGTAGATGTTTTCATAATGATTGTTATATAATGCTTTGTAAGTGCTCCAAATTTTAGATGAATAAATAAATTGAGGCTTTATCCTTTTCTACAATGTCCAAGCATTGAAATTTGAATATTTCACACTCAATTCAATAAGTAATGACTATTTGAGATCAAGATGGCTTGTGCACATAATTAATTTTAAGTTCAGAACATGTAGGTCAAGGTAATACTTGTGTTTCTAAAAAAGGTTTGGGGCCACATCTATTTTGTGACTTAGGATATAGAATAAATATATTAAAGGTTGGATTTGAATTGTCAGGAAATAGAGACTCAAATTTAACATGAATTTTAACTTCTATCTAGAGCACATCATTAAAAATCTAGACTATTATACTAGAGACAAAAAATCAAAATAAAACCAAACAAATAAAAAAAATGAGTAATACATTTTTCACCTCTACAAATATAAATATATATTTTATATGATACCAAATTGAGGGAAGTCACTTTAATAAATTTTTATTTTAAAATTATTAACTATTTAATAGATGTAAAAGGAATTGTGTTGTTACTGAAGGGAAGGAGTTAGATAACCATTTAGAAATTTAAAGAATTAAAATATTTCTCACATGAATTGGAATTGAACATTAAACTTATGTAGTAAATGTGTTATACATTTGTCCTGAATTTGACAGCAGTACAAAGTATACTAGTGAATTTAAATTTAAACATAATCGTGAAACAAGACAATAATATACTAGTAATTTTCATGGCCTTAATTTGACAGTTGACCCTGCCTCTCAAACAAATTTTTTTTATGATTATTTGTCAAAATTACCTTTCAAATATTAAGATATCTTATTATAGGCAAAATTATATATATACTAAATATATTTCAGAATGATTCTATATAAATATTTTGATGGTCTATTTAAAATCTTTCCTTTTATGTAATACAGTCTTCCAAATAAATTTGATTATATTTTATGGAAAGAAAATGCCTAAATACGATCATACGGCCATCAAGTTTAGGCCACTCGTAATTTGGTAAACCACTTTGATGTCCTTCAAGATAAGCAATAAAATATAGACCAAGTACCACACAACTGATCTTCCCTTCAATGAGGAAAATAAGAAGTATCCTCAACCACAAGAGTATACTTTAGTCTAACGCCTCTGGCTTGACTGCTGCGTAAATGGTAATCACTGAAATCAAACCAGATTTTATCTAGTCATGGTTGGAGATTTTTCATACCTTTTAAAATCATGTCTCCCGTTACCAGCGGCCGATTGATCAATGTTGGAGCGTGAGGTCGGTTCTAATATCAGCCCACTTTTTTCCATTATGGCCTTTACTTTTCCAGCGATTTTTGCAGCTTTCCAAATGCGTTCTTCCTCCAAATTGGATGCCCATTTCTTACAATCCTCGGCTATAACTTGTGCTGCCTTGGATACGCATGAAGCAATCACATCTGCCAACACCCCTTCCAGTCCATCCACCACTCCTTCCACAGTGTTGAATTCATAATCATTTATTATGTTTCGGCATAGCCTGCACAAGCTGTAAGCGGCTGCAACCTCCTCCCACGCTCTTGAACTGTATGCATCGGCTACTTGTTTTCCTCTTTCAAACATATTTTCTACAGCGGCTTTGGCAGCTTCCAAAGACTTGTCAGCAGAATCGCTCATGGGAAGACGGAGATCCAGCCATTTGCGCTCCTTGTCTAGCTTGTGGAGTAATTCGTCGGCGGCTTTGATAAGCACAGATGCTTCACTATCAGAATATTCAACCACATCCATTATATTCCATGCTTGAGAGCAAGCTTTAATAGCTTTGTCTGCCATATTTTTACGCTCACCCTCGTTATGGATAAATGTGGAGAGCTCAAAAATGAGACTCAGTATTGAGACTGCGGTCATCTTGCAAGAACGTTTGCTAACATTCAACTCTGACTCCACTTCCAGTCCGAGGGGAAGACCAGGCTTGAGACATCTTTGGCCGCTGAAACCTGCGGAAGATTTATCAGTGAGCAATGCTATCAACTCATAACATCTTTTGCCCTCTTCTTCCCCCTTTCGAAGCCGCTTCTTTAATTCTTGAAAGGAGGTTTTGTTGGCAATCCATAACCCAGCAATATTTTCCCCTTGCATGGTTACACAAGCTTTTTTATACTTAACATAAGCAGGATCTCTTACCATTTGAGTTTCACCGGAAGCTCTCTCTGTATATAAACTGTAAAGTTCTTCAGATGCTGAGCCCACTACAAGCTTACGGAAAAAATTGTTTGAGAACAATAGCTGTGATAATAGCCAACATCCTTTGCTGAAGCAAACCAAAAATATCTGCAACCATACAACCAAGGGAAGTAATCTATGCAATCTCACGCTTCTGAAGAGTCTTACAATTACTTTTGTAAGATAACTTTCGCCTCCTCTTCCCCGCCTGTGACTTTTGGAGCTGTCTATTAAGTCAAGCAAATGGCTTAACCAGAAAACTTCGATTTGCCAATATTCTCTGACAATGCACAATTTCCAGCGCGTGCATCTGGGGTAGTATACTGCTGCGGTGACACATCTGCAATAAACAACTGCGGATCCTAAAAAGATCACCATGTAATGAAGGATAAGAGGAATTGATATGGGAGGTCGTATACACCCACCATAATAAATATTACCACCATAAATATTGCCTAACTCGTAATCGAGCCAAAATCTGGGGGGGGGACTATTAATGTCTTGGGGACTATCTATGTAAGAGGACTCGTAGGAAAATACTTTTGTTTTGTCCGAGCAGCGGCCTATTTCAAACACTAGAACTGCATTACAGACGGTAATGATGAGAGCGACTGATGATGAGAGAATTGATCTTGAAATTATGTATTGAGGATTGGAAGTGCGAACCACAATCCATGACTTGAGCACTTGTTCTTCAATTTTTACCCACAGAATCTGGGGCGGATACATATGAGGACTTAATTTTAAAGCAGAGAGTAGTACAGGTATCTTACGAGATACAATTTCATGAATACCGATACTAGCTAAAGCAGCACAGCCTAGAAGAAGAGCTAAAGTTACCATCGATACTAATACTATTACATTTGTAAATTCCAAGAGAGCTAAACTCCTCAGATCAATTGTACATCTATGAACTTGCGATTCATTGAAATAAGCATTAGGCTCTGTAGTAGTAGCTACATACCCAGAGATTTTATAAGCTGTAGGTAGTATGGAGATCTCGTGAGAAATAATAGAGACGGTAACCAGTGCAAAACTAATGAAGAGCGCTGCCATGTCAGTTCTCAAATTTGTGGAGAGGGGACGGGCTACTCCCGGCAACAAACAGCCCATCAACACGCAGGTAGAGACTCTTCCAGTCAAAATCAATATCCATTTATCGTGTACCACACGTCGATACTCACAAGCGTGTTGCAATGGGCTACTGTGTGTCTTGTCGTTGAAGGACAAGTCTAAGGAGGGGTTGTTGAGGAGCGTGAGAAGCTGCAGAGCAAGGGCACCAAGAACAAGAGAGTCGCCAGGAATCCAATGTTTTCTCTCTCTGAACGCCCTCCAAGCATCTGCTCCCACAAAGACAATTGCAACTGCACACCCAAATGACAAGACCACAAAGGTTAGGAGGACGGCAAGAGTATAGAAACCCCCATTGAGGTCTAC
Organism: Cunninghamia lanceolata; assembly: GCA_027924645.1. Classification (NCBI taxonomy): domain Eukaryota; kingdom Viridiplantae; phylum Streptophyta; class Pinopsida; order Cupressales; family Cupressaceae; genus Cunninghamia; species Cunninghamia lanceolata. The sequence goes on along the minus strand of BSBN01001013.1, from coordinate 854,839 downwards.
GTTGTCGTCATAGCCTAGCAAGTTAGAAAAGGCAGACACCCAAGGCTTGTGATTTGTCATCTTCTAACTATTTGACAAAGAGAGCGAAAATCCAGAAACTTCAGACAATTTTGCAGTGCTGGTCTTCAAAATATGGAAGTGTCATCCTCTCACCGCCTCTCTTTATTGAAGAAGCTTCAGGGCGGTTCTTACATTGCGATGACCCACCAAGTCTACTTTCCTGGTCACTGGGCTTGCAATACGTGATGTAAAGGGCGGAGATTTCTCTCCAGGCACGCGGATCACTTTTTCTGATAGCCGACATATTTTACGCCCAATTTTGTTTGCTTTCAAGTCACCGTAAAGAAAATTTTGCTGAATCAATTTTACCAATTGTAAAATTCTATCCATTTCGTAAATTTAATCTATTTTCAAACAAAACATTCGATGTTCAATTTCAATTCTGGATCCCAAGTTTCTTTCTTTCTTGTCATGTCCGTTCGGCGACTAAAATTAACGCCCGTATGCCTGTTTTTCGTATTTTTAACTATAAAATACTTTAAATTTTTTAATGGATCCTCTCCTCTAACTTTACTTCAAAGCTCACACATCATTATATCTATATGACAGTCTATCAGTTTTTTGTCTGTTTTAATAAGAATTGTATGACTCTGCCGAGAACAAGAGAGCAATTAAAAATATTACAGCCCAAAATAGATATGGTTGAGAATGACGGGTTCCCCTTGAATTCAAGCCTAGGAAATTAAGAATATATGGATCTACCCTATTTACCATTTTTTTTTTTTTTTTGTTATGAATGATGTGTAAAATTGCTATTGACTGTTTGACCATTGAAGTGGATGATGTTTAAGTAGAGCCATCCCTAATCCAATCTTTTCTCTTTAAATGCCCTCCAAGCCACAAAGACATAGTACTTGAGAACTATTTAAGAATTATTTTATTTTTATTTATTAAAGAATTATTTTATTTTATTTAAATAAGAATTCTTTTATAAATATAGTTTTTTCTTAAATATATGTTGGTTGTGTTTTAATTTTTATCTATAGTTATAAGATACTTCTTGCTATCATTTTAAAATGTTTTTCACCATAATAATAATATAATTAATATATTATTAACTATAATATTTGTTAAATTATATAATTAAATTGCAATATATTTAGTATTATTATATATTATTATATTAAATAAACAATATAATTAATATAAGTATTATTATATTTATAAAGGTTTTATCAAACCATAATAAATTTTATTTAAGCTAAATAAACAAATTCAATCATTGTTTAGTAATAATTAACTTCGATAATAATGCTGTGGTTGATTGTTTTCACAAATTATAAGTAATATGAAAAGTAAATAGAAAAATTAATCAAAATAATGTGTGAGCACTATAATTACCAAAATCATGTCAAGCCTACATGACAATCCAATATTGATAAAGAGGTTCTGATCGTGAATTACACTTCTCTCAACGATCTGACTCTTAGTGACAATGTCCCTTGTGTTTTTACCCTCATTGACCATCTTTTTTTAGTCCTCAAATTGACTTACTATGCCTCGTATTTTACTTAGTCATTCCCTTTGTTTTTCCTATTTAGGTTCACCCTTAGTGTCTTTAAATCACCCTTAAGGTTGTTAGAAATCACGAACAAGATCTAAAACATAGGAACTTTATAAGAGAGATTAAAAGTCACATAAATTAAAATGCAAAATAGAAGCAAACCAATGATTCTGAGAGATATAGACATGTCAATGTGACAGAATTGTAGTAAGAGCTCAAAGCTTCATACAAAGAATGACAGAGTAACTAGACAATGCATTCAAGATACAAAATACAAGCTAGGTAGGGAGTTTATATAGACTAAGGAGAGGTGAGAGGTGGCAAAACTAACCAATAGGGAGAGGCCACCATATGGGCTAAAGATAGCAAAAGCATCTTCCCATGATATTAAATGTCACCTCTCTTGTAGGATGCCAACACCTCAAATCACCCAATAACTAATTAAACTCACTTTATTTAACCTAAACAAGATTAATAAAAGTGTAGGAAAAACCTAGGAAATAGAGAAAATAACTAACCCACTAGGAAACTAAAAATCTACACTAACACCCCTTAAGCGTGGCTTAGGTGGGTGAAAAAATGGGTCTTGGAAAACCAAGCCAAATAAAGATAAGACCAACTCCATCATATAACAAAGTGTGGAGTATAATGAGTAAAACAAAATGATAGTTGACCTCCCTCCATGAAGCACTCTCTATATAAGACAAGTGTCTTATTTGAATCAATGAGAAAGTAATGCGATTAATTAATAAAGAATATGGTCTAACCTCCATATAAGACAAGAGTTTGCTAATAATATGATTTGGAAAGTAGAGAGGTGCGATCATTATGATCTATTACAGGAGCCAACAACTATATGAAGAGCTGTGATTTGTTTATAAGATAAAGACAATGATTTATGAAGAGGTGTTATTCACAAAGGAGTTGTATCCATTGCAAAAGATATATGTCACTTCACAAAGGACATCTCTATTGAAGAGATAATAAAGAAAATAATGTAAATAAGGCAAGGAGGAAGCGATCAACGAAATCAAATTACGTTGAAAGATATATCTACACTTAAGCAAACAGGAGCAACATCACATTCAATACATTTATTTTTGAGAATACAATAGTCTTATGTTCTTAGATATTGTGGTATGCTCTATCATGATTAAGGTGTACGATAGTATATTTATGATTGTATAACCTCTATGATTTTGGGTGTATTTAGTATTTGTAATTCTCATAAAGCAACCATGAGGAGAGTGGGAAATACCAATAGGGTGAGAAGATACTAGATTTCATTCTAAGCACACAACTCCATGATGGATGACTCTGTGTCTACCACTTGGAGCCAAGGGGGTGAGTGTCCACCCTTGGGCTTAGAAAGGTAAATCTAAGGGCCTCTTATTGTAGCTTTTCCCTAATCTCTACATGGACTGTTGTTGGGATGGATTCAAGGAGTTTCAATCATAAGAGGGATGGATAAGGTAGTATGGATAAGGAAAGTGGATATAAGTTATCCACTATGTAGACCACCCCATGTTGGATGTCCACATGTCTGCCACTTGGGGCCAAGAGGGTGAGTGTCCACCCCTGGGCTTAGAAGGGATAACTTTGGGTAGACTTGTCATGTTTCTTATCCAAGTCCTATTATGATTAAACTTCCCCTATGCATTATGGCCGGTCTTCTATCATATACTATAGATATTGTGTAGTTTATGTAGATTTGAAATAATTTATGTGTCTTACATGGTTTAAATAGATAAGATGTTTATTATATATGTTTTTTTATCATATGAACTATATTTCCAATATTATCTAACATGATTGCATGACCTAAACCAAGATTTATCTTTTTTAAAGCATTTAATTGGTAACTTATAACCTTAACTATATTAAACTTGTGATTCTATGTTACATTCCCAATTTTTGTCTTGCTATACTTTTACTTTTTACTTGGACATAAGTAAATTTATTATGGTGTTTAGATTAATGACAAGGAAAGAAATGGATTATATTGAATGTCATTTATGAAATTATGAAAATGATTATGTCATTATTGATTTAATATTTGCATTATGAGATTTGATCTATTATTTGAATAATGATGCACTGGTCATAATTTGTTTGGCAACAAGTTTGATATAGGATTATAGGTTTTTAGATGACTCTCAGAGAAAAGAGAGAGAGAAAGTATCTTTCCAGGAGAGAGATATAGACCTCAGGTTACGAGTGGTTTGTTTGCCCAATTGAGTATAAGTGTTTAACAAAAACGTGAAACAATGTGTCGTAAGAGGTAAGTCTTGTCTTGTTAGTTTACTTCTCAACCTAATCGACAGGTAGTCGATATTATTTACAAATCTTTCTAAGTCATAGTAAGTCGTCTTAGTCATTAATAATGTTAATGATGTCATTTGAGTGAGATTTGTGACTATTTACGTTTAATGTAAATAGTACGACGTTATTGTCATAAAATGGTTATCTTATTATCATTAAGTCCCTTGAGGTGTTATAATTGATTCTTAACATTAAGACATTTTTGTCGAGTTAAGAAGACGTGAAAATTGTCGACAAAATGTGATGGGGAGACAAGCTCAATCCAATCACAATATCCACAATCCTTTATTTAAATATTATCATTTTATTGATTAAACCATAACTATCTAATATAGAGGCGATGTTATGTGAATCATATTTGATGTAATCAAATATGTAAATGCATATGCATCAAGTGAGGATAATACCTCATAATGAGTCAATGATGTTATGCTTGAGTAGTCGAAGGCTTACATTTAGGAAGAGTCTTCAAAAATATTAGTGGTGGATCGAACCACTTATTAGTGATCATTTAATGATCAATAGAGTTTAAGTGATGTGTTGACCTCATTCAAAAGAGGAGGACTGTGGTATTAACCACCACAACCAACGAGCCAAGGAATGGCTATCTCCCATCGACATGTGGGAACTTTGCTTAAAACTTGGTGTCAGTTAAGACTAAATCATTATGGACTGTTATACATTCATTAAAGTTGGCAACTATATGTAAGCGGAGGTGGGAAGTAAGGTGACTCTAAGGGAGTCATGCTTGATCCATTAATAACAATGACTCAGATTGAGTCGTTATTGATATGTTAAAAAGGTTCAAAAAAACTTGAGAGGAAGGCATCAAACATATATAGAAAGAAGAATCATGGCTAAAGGAGACATGGAGTATGCAATCAGAAGAGTCAACCTTTGTGTCTTTTTGCACATATTATCAACTCAAGACCATCGATTACCAGGTATCCCTCAGTTTCATGTGTTTTATTAACAATGAGGAATTTGACTAATTCTTTTTAGACTATCCATTAATGTGTCTTGGGTGATTATGTGAGTATGCCAGAGAGGTATAACCTCTTGTATGCTTTGTGTATTTAGCCATAAACTATTAAGTGTCGATTTAGGGAAATTGCAGATAACATTTTTAAGTAAACTATTTTGATCTATTTTCTGAAATCGATAAGGCAACGAATGCAAATTATATGGCCAATGCTTGGTAATACAAGTGAGTACTTTGTTATATTATTCTGAATTGACCATTTACTTATTGATTTTAAACTTATAATCATATCAAATCATTTTATGGAGGATAAAGCAATCATCATAATAGGAGATTGTCATAGTTGTCATGAGCTTGGAAAAATAGTCTTTATATTGATTAAGTTTGTAGCAAGCTAATGGGTATGTGCAGGATCATGATGGGCCAAACTATACCTCTAAGTGGCAATGAAAATACAAAAAAATCAGACTTAATCAAGTTCATGTGAAAATTTGAATGGATTATCTACACAATTTAAAAAAGATGTAAGAACAAAATTTATAGAGAGTTGAATCTAGTTTATGAGCTACTATTTAAAAAAAAAACTAAATTTAGTTAGTGAAAAATGAATATTTCAATGAACAACTATTAAATTTTTTAGAAAAAATAAAAAGTGGGTGTGTGTCCAGCCAACCTAACTATGAGCAAAGAAAAATATATTTTTTTTAAACTTTCAAAATAAGTAGAGGACTCATGCCTGGATGTGACGCATATTTTTTTGAAATTTTTTTCCAATAAAATAATTAGTTATGATTTTTTTTACTGTGACTTTTTTTAAAAACCAAAGAGTAATTGTCCAACCAACCTAACTCAATAAAAAACAATCATAATTCAATTTTTTTAACCTGTAGCCAATGGAGCATAGAGTGTGACACATATTTTGGATCTAAAAAAAGTGAAACGGTTTGAATGGTATGGATGTTTTTCAATCAATGTATCCATCAGGATTTTAGACACACACTATATAAAAAATTATTAATAATTATTTAATAAAATGATAATCAAGAAAATCTTATATTTTTAGAAATCTGACAATTTTCTCTATAAACCCTTTTCGTTTTATCAATTTTGCATAAAAAAAGTCGTCAACATGAAGGTGAAGTTCATAGAAGAGAGTGAAACCAGTAAACATGTTAGAATTCAGGGAAAGTCAACTATGATAGTCCCAAGCCTAAATACAAGGAAAAACATAAGCAAAATGGATATCCGTTATTTAAGTAACGGATATCCATTTTGTGGAGTGGGAAAATGATTTTCAAGGTTCTAGAAATGGATATCCATTTCTAGAACCTTATAAAAATTGGTTATTAATATGTTTTTATAAAATAATTATAAAATTTGATGAAAATTGCATGATTTAAGGGTTTTTCACTAGCTTTTCTTTGCTTATCTTCACAAGACTACTCTACAAGCATGTTGTAACAAAATTTGTGACATTAGTAGACTTATATCAGACCTAGTTACTACTTCCCTTAGTCACATCCTTTACAATACCATTTGTTTGACACTTTTGCATTGAAATTTGATAAAAAATTGCATGTTTTTAGGCTTTTTCACTAGGTTTGACTAGTCAACTCTCTACAAACACTCTAAAGGCATGTTGTGTCTGATTTTTTCTCACAAGGTGACTTATTACATGGTTATTATCTAATATCCATCATAAAATTTCACACAACACCCTTTCTATCAGTTGTTTGCATGCTTTTATTGTTGAAAAATTACATATTTTGCTTGATTTTTACTAGGGGTTGACTTGCAAACTTGTTAAACTTGCATGGCATGTAGGTTGTGAAGGATATTATTGATCTAATTGACTTATATCCCTGACATACTCTTCTATACATCTTAAATTTCATTACAACACTCTTTATTTGGACATTTACATTCACATTTTGTGAAAAATTTGCATATTTTTGAATAATTTCACTAGTTTTTTGACTTACAATCATTTAGGATTGCATTCAAAAGTGTGTTGTGAAGCATATATCTGATTTAAAGGACTGATAATGCTGTTATTTACTTCTGTACCTCATAAATTTGATCACAACACCTTTTCTTTACATAATTCGTATTGAAAAAAAATCATAAAAGTTTAGCATCTTTAGTTCATTTACATTCATATTTTGAGCATTTGATTGCTTGCATATTTCATGGATTCCTCTTGTTATTAAATGGAAGCTTTATTTACATACATTAAGGACCCAAAGACCTTTTGCAAATTCATCAACATGAATCCTCGGGTCCTGCAACAAATATCATCCATCCATAACAGAGATATGACGATAGATTCTACACATGACATTCTTCAATTTGAAAATTTTCTTACTATCTTGGGTATGTTCCCTTCGATATTGGATGATCTTACTAATTTCATGAACAATCAAGATGAAAGTATTGAAAAAAATGACAATCCTTCATTTCATGATGATAAAATGAACATTCTCTCTATGACACATAAGGCTGAAATTGATCAAGACAATCCATGTGATACTAGGGATCTTTTAGAGAAAAACATCATTGAGACATCCCTTGAATCCACTTTTCCCTCCTTACATGCTCTTCATTATGAGGATGAAGCATTAGTGACAGAGCAAATATCTCCTACACCAACACCTTTAGGGATTGATGATGGGTATAATCAAGAGAACAACAATGTTAATTCAATCTTCACTAATATACTTTGTAGAAATATTTCTAAGATGATGGTGCAGGGGCTACCTACTGTAGCTCCTTGCTTAGAACATGCAAAACTGAAGATAGTTGTCACTCAGTGCTCAGATCTCTCTCTCTCTCTCTCCATTTCCATGCACATACCCAAATTAGTCCCAATGATCAGAACCCTTTCCCCCATTTTCTTTGTCGATAAGAGAGAGAGAGAGAGAGAGAGAGAGAGAGAGAGAGAGAGAGAGAGAGAGAGAGAGAGAGAGAGTTGCTTTGGGTTAGGGGTTAGGGTTTATGGGAATTATATAGGGTTTATGAGTTTAGCATTGCTCAAGTTTAGGGGTTTGGGGTTTAGGGTTTAAAGAGAGATAGAGAGACATGACTGATAGAGATTGGGAGAGATAGAGGAGACAAAGGGGAGAGATAGGGAGATAGAGAGTGAGAGACATGTCTAGAGACATAGAGAAAGATATTGAGAGGTAGAGGGATGATAGAGATAGGGATATGGGGAGATAGAGGTTTAGGGTTTCTTGGTTTTAGTGGCATTTTTTAGGGTTTAGGGTTAATGGTTTTGGGGTTAGGGATTAAGATTTAGAGGTTTAGGGTTTCAAGAGAGATAGAGGACCAATAGGGAGATATAGAGACCGATTGGAGGGATAGGGAGATAGGGAATAATGCCCCTAAACCCTAATCCCATACTCGCTAAACCATAAATCCTAAACCCTAAATAATGCCCCTAAACCCTAATCCCTAACCCCCTAAACCATAAACCCAAGAAACCCTAAACCTTTATCTCCCTATCTATCCCTATCTCCCTATCTCTATCATCCCTCTACCTCTCAATCTCTCTCTCTATGTATTTATACATGTCTTTCACTCTCTATCTCCCTATCTCTCCCAATCTCTATCAGTCCCCTCTCTCTATCTCTCTTTAAACACGAAACCTTGAACCCTAAACCCCTAAACCCTAACCCCTAACCGCTAAACCCTAAACCCTAAACTTGAACAACACTAAACACATAAACCCTAAATAATTCCCCTAAACCCTAACTCCTAAACCTGAGCAACCATAAACCTCTCTCTCTCTCTCTCAAAACCCCTAAACCCTAAATAATGCCCCTAAATGCTAACATGTAACCCCTAAACCCTAAACCTAAGAAACCCTAAACCTCTATCTCAAAGTATGTAAATAAAGCTTCCATTTAATAACAAGAGGAATCCATGAAATATGCAAGCAATCAAATGCTCAGAATATGAATGTAAATGAACTAAAGATGCTAGATTTTTATGCTTTTTTTTCAATGCGAATTATGTAAAGCAAAGGTGTTGTGATCAAATTTATGAGATGAAGCAGTAAATAACAGAAATACCAGTCCTTTGAATCAGAGATATGATTCACAACACACTTTTGAATTCAATCCTAAATGATTGTAAGTCCAAAAACTAGTGAAATTATGCAAAAATATGTAATTTTTTCACAAAATGTGAATGTAAATGTCCAAATAAAGAGTGTTGTAATGAAATTTAATATGTGCAGAAGATTATGTCAGGGATATCAGTAAATTAAATCAATAATATCCTTCACAACATGCATGCCATGCAAGTTTAACAAGTTTGCAAGTCAAACCCTTGTAAAAATCAAGCACAATATGCAATTTTTCAACAATAAAAGCATGCAAACAACTGATAGAAAGGGTGTTGTGTGAAATTTTATGATGGATATCAGATAATAACCATGTAATCAGTCACCTTGTGATAAAAAATTAGACACAACATGCGTTTAGAGTGTTTGTAGAGGGTTGACTAGTCAAACCTAGTGAAAAAGCCTAAAAACATGCAATTTTTGATCAAATTTCAATGCAAAAGTGTCAAACAAAAGGTGTTGTAAAGGATGTGACTGAGGGAAGAAGTAAATAGGTCTGATATAAGTCTGATAATGTCACAAATTCTGTTACAACATGCTTGTAGATTAGTCTTGTGAAGATAAGCAATGAAAAGCTAGTGAAAAACCCTTAAATCATGCAATTTTCATCAAATTTTCAATTTAATCATGAAATGAAAAGATGTTGTAAGGAATTTATCAAAGGGAAGAAAGGAATATGTCTAATAAAAATTGACTAAAGCCACAAAATTCACTACAACACCCGTATAATGCTACCCTAGAGAGGAATCTAGTGCAAAACCTAGTGAAAATGCAAGTTTGAAACCCTACGTATGAGATCTAAATGAAATTATGCAATGAAATGGAATGCTACAGGTCAAAATCATATTTGAAAGAGTGTAAAGGATAGTAGTAAAATTTGAAACCAAATTTTAGCTACCAACCCTAGCTCATGCACAAACTAGGTCTCATAAAAACACACAATTTCAAGCAATTTTGACCAAATGGACAATGAAAATGCAATACAAATTAGCAATTGATGATGAATTTTTGAATTTTATATCGGACGTTACAAACCCTAAATTCTGATGTTACAAACCCTAAACCCTAAACCTCTAAACCTAAACCCCTAACCCCTAAACAATAAACCCTAAACGCTAAATAAACCTGAACCCCTAAACAATAAACAATAAACCCTAAACCCTAAATAAACCCTAAATTCAAGTTTAGGGTTTAAATAGAGATAGAGAGAGGGGATTAATAGAGATTGGGAGAGATAGACGAGACAGAGGGGAGAGATAGGAAGATAGAGAGTGAGTGACATGTCCAGAGAGAGAGGATAGATATAGGGAGATAGGGAGAGATAGGGAGATAGAGGTTTAGGGTTGCTTGGGTTTAGGGGCATTATTTAGGGTTTAGGGTTTATGTATTTGGGGTTAGGGGTTAAGGTTTAGAGGTTTAGGGTTTAGAGAGAGATAGAGGACCAATAGGAAGATATAGAGGAGACTGGGGGGAGAGATAGAGAGATAGAGTGTGAGGGACATGGCCAGAGACATAGGGAGAGAGATTCAGAGGTAGAGGGACAAAGGTTATAGAGAGATAGGGGAGAGATAGGGAGATAGAGGCTTAGGGTTACTTGGGTTTAGGGTTTAGGGTTTCTCAGGTTTAGGGGTTAGGGGTTAGGTTTTAGAGGCATTATTTAGTGTTTAAGGTTTATTATTTAGGGGTTAGGGGTTCAGGTTTATAGGTTTAGGGTTTAGGGTTTATAGAGAGAGAGAGAGGAATGATAGGGAGATATGAAGAAAGAGTAAATGCTTTATTCATTCGATGATGAAAAAGATGCAAGACACAGTTAAATAGTTATAGCGTATCCATCAGACAGTTAAAATTGAAGATAGTTAAAACTACCAGAAGAACCAAAACCAACTGAATAACTAAACAATGTAAAATGCTAACATTCCCCCCCCCCCCCTATTACATTATTCCTGCAATAGTACCAAGGGACCCCCCCTTAATGCTAAAATACTCAACAAAGTTGATTACATAGTATGAATACATATTTTATAGAAGATCTTCTCCCAAAGAACAAATCCGAACCAAGCGAGGCTCCATCATGTTGTCTCATCTACCCTCAGAAAGGTGTAGCTTCGAGCTATGTTCTTGAGCTCTTTAGTCCCAAGCTCTCAAATCATGAAGTCTTGAATTATTCGACAATGAACCCTAAGAGATACGATAGATCTCTGCCATTGTCTAGTGATCGCGAAAGGGTATAATTCAAGATCATATACTCTTTGAAGCTCACTGGACAACAATCCATATTGAGATTAACACCAAATCCCATACTTGTCTCCAAAACAAAATCTTCACAAAACATACATTCTTCAAATTTGTCAGCTTCGTCAGTATCAACAAAGAAAAACAAAACAACCAAAATGAAAAATGCTTCTCATGCAAAGCATCATCTCAAAGTGAGAAGCTGAGTTGAGATGATGGAAAATCCTCCATCCTCCAATGCCGCCTGCCTCCAATATGACCCTGCTTAAAGGGCATATCTATAGAAATTAATAGCACCATCTGGTGGATCCTTATCATCTTCATTGCAAAAAAGATTTCCTTCATTTTTGACCTTTCCTTTAAGAACATTACTAGCTTGAGTTCTACAATCCCAAGCTATGTGACCATTTTTCTTACAATAAAAACATTTGATTTTCTCTAATCTCTTGTAATTACTTCTTGAAAATAGTGCTTTCTCCTGAGGATCATCTTCTGAATCTTTTGTTGTTCTTTTCTCTTCTAATAGAAGAGCAGAAATCATACCTTCTAGAGTTTGTGAAGGTATTTGACTGAGTGTAAAAACAACAATGTTGTATTTTGAAGGCAAACTATTTAATAGGATGGCCCTAGCATCATCATCATCATCATCATCATCTACTGTAACCTTAACCTTTGCTAGCTGTCTAATGAGAGACTGCAAGTTACTTATATGATTTGACATTGTTATTCCATCTTCCATATTAAATCTAAATAATTGAAGTTTTAGAGAAAACTTTGCATTAACGGCTTTTGCTTCAAACAATTTATTCAGATTATCCCAAATTTTGGCTGATGATTTATCCAAATCAATGTGGTGCAATTCAGTGTCAGAAAGAGCAAGACCAATTATAGCCTTGGCTTTATCATCTCTACCACTCCAATCTAATAACTTATTTACATTTGTAGGTGCTTTTTCCTTTCCACTTACTATTCCCCATAAATTTTTATTCATTAGTTGCATTTGAATTTTCATTCTCCAAGTATGAAAATTAAATCCAAAGTATTTGTCTAATGGAATCTCCATCACAAAAAAAAAATTCAGAAAATAAATAATGTGAAAAAAAAATGCCTTATCACACTGTCCTACAAATTTCAATCCATAATACCTTGTCCACATCTCCAAGGCTGTCTTCTAGCACATTTTTGGGCATGAGATAGATCAGTCTCTAAATTTCCACTTCAAAGTATTTTGCAATTCCATCGAAAAGAAATATCTTCAGACTTCTTGCCATATTATGCCTTTCGTTTTAAAAAATAGTCTTTAAAGATCTCAAGAACATCTTCAAGTCTATATTTCGTGGGCAGAGAATGTGTTCAATCTGCTATGAAATGACTACAAATTCACCAAACGAACCTCTCTTTGCTGACGGGCCTGTAAACAACTTCCTTCCAACATGTTTGGCTTGCAACTTGGGTGCTTCCTCTTTGTGATTTGGCTTCAAAAATCTGCTTCAACCATTCTGGTATAACATGCCTTTCGCTATGCTCTTGACACAACAACCTACCATCCGAGTCTTCTATACACTGCAATCCATGAGAAGTTGCCTCTCATCCTTGCACAAGCATAAGAACGAAGTGTGCTCTGATACCAAATGAAGAAATAGTAAATGCTTTATTCATTCGATGATGAAAAAGATGCAAGACACAGTTAAATAGTTATAGCATATCCATTAGACTATCCATCAGATAGTTAAAACTAAAGATAGTTAAAACTAAAGATAGTTAAAACTGCCAGAAGAACTAGAACCAACCAAACAACCGAACAATGAAAAATGCTAACAAGATATAGAGGAGACCGAGGAGAGAGATAGGGAGATAGAGAGTGAGGCACATGGCTAGGGACATAGGGAGAGAGATTGAGAGGTAGAGGGATGATAGAGATAGGGAGATAGGGAGATAGAGGTTTAGAGTTGATTGGATTCAGGGTTTAGGGGTTAGGGGTTAAGGTTTAGGGGCATTATTTAGGGTTTAGGGTTTATGGTTTAGGGGTTAAGGTTTAGAGGTTTAGGGTTTAGTGTTTAGAGAGAGAGAGAGGACCAACAGGGAGATATAGAGAGTAAGGGACATGGCCAGAGACATAGGGAAAGAGATTAAGAGGTAGAGGAATGATAGAGATAGGGAGATATAGTTTTAGGGTTTCTTGGGTTTAGTGTTTAGGGTTTAGGGGTTTGAGGTTTAGGATTTAGGGGTTTAGGGTTTCTCAAGTTTAGGGTTTAGGGGTTAGGGCTTAGGGCTTAGGGGCAATATTTAGGGTTTATGGTTTAGGGGTTAGGGGTTAGGGTTTAGGGTTTAGGGGCATTATTTAAGGTTTAGAGGTTTCTAGGGTTGCTCAGGTTTAGGGTTTAGGGGCATTATTCAGGGTTTACGATTGCATGTCAAAAGGTGTCTCTCTCTCTCTCTCTCTAAATCCCTCAACCTTAAATAATGCCCCTAATCCCTAACCCATAACCCCCAAACCCTAAACTTGAGCAAGCCTAAACCTCTATCTCCAGTTATCTCTCCCTTATTGCCCTCTCTCTACCATCCCTCTACCTCTCAATCTCTCTCCCTATCTCTCTGAACATCTCTCTCACTCTCTATCTCCCTATCTCTCTCTCTATCTCCTCTATCTCTCCCAATCCATCTCCTCTCTCTACCTATCTATCTCTCCCTATCTCTTGCCTCTCTCTCCCCTATCATTCCTCTATCTCCCTATCTCTCTGGACATCTCTCTCACTCTCTATCTCCCTATCTCTCCCCTATCTCTCCTCTATCTCTCCCTATCTATCTCCTCTCTATCTCTCTCTACCTAGCTATCTTTCCCTATCTCTCTCTTGCCTCTCTCCCCTATCATTCCTATATCTCCCCTCTATCTCTCCCTCTCCCTTATCGATGAAGGAAATGAAAACAAGAAAAATAGATCTCTCTCTCTCTCTCTCTCTCTCTCTCTCTCTCTCTCTCTCCATGCACATACCCATTAGGTAGGCTATTTTGCATATGGTGGTCATATCCTTTAGGTCCAATCACCTCCAAACTTCATAAATAGATATAGAGCATAATTCTAAGCATCTTTCATAAAGACCACTTCTCTACATAGGTGCAACTAATACCAATTTTTCATTGTTTTCCACATTTAATACTTATTCTTTTCCATTTTCCAAGTCCTACATGTGTCCAAGTTGTATTGTTTATCAAGTTTTTAGTCTAATTTTTAGTCCTAACTCTCAAGGATATTAAAATATTAGTATAGTTATATTTATCCCTAGGTAACATTAATTTACACATTGTTGCACAAACAACCACACTCAAAAATAAACTTACCTAATTAAGGTTAACCTTTAAGGTTCTTTCATTTGGTGAGCCTAACAGATCCAACTAGTTCAATCTTCTTATAGTCCATGCTTAGCCTTCCAAGAGAGTTCATGCCATGTTAACTTTGTATTATGTCCTCACTTTCCTCTTTCCAGTTGTCGTACTCTTTTTTTTCTAATCCTATCCCTATATCATACTATTGTTGTTGACTTTTCTTTCCAACTTCATCATCATAGTCCTAGTTATCCTATTTTGAGCCTACCATTTATCCTTAGCCATGTCTTGTACTTCTTCTATTCATGTCAATTTTAATGATCTCCAAATTTTCCATAAATTCTTCTCCTTCAAACCCTAGACCCTCAGCCAAATCCTTACTTTCCTAAGAAAATCCCTTGCCCAAACATCATTTGATCATGTAGCTCCTTCCATCACTAGGCAGGTGCCCCTACTTTCTATTACTCATCCAATACAATCCCAATGTCATAGCATACATTCCCACACCTACATTCATAGACTCCATTCCCCCTATCGACACCATCATTGATAATCATTTTAAGGAGTCTCCCTTGAATAATCACTAAACCATGGATTATCCCATATCCCCATCTTACACTTTCCTCACCTTTGAACCCTTAGAAGATGACATTTAGCTATCCCCAGCATTACCAATCACACTTTCTAGCAATCCCACATAAGACACCTTACCCATCACTTCACCTAGGTCATCACTAATTAAATCACCTCATTACTCCATTCAACCACACCCATACCACCCCTTTCTCATCCACAACCTATATTAATGCATGATTCACCCCATGACATGCTACAGTTACCACAATGCCTATTCACTCTACCATCATTCTTCATATTATCTTATGAATCACCATCCTTTCTTCCCATTCCTTGAGACATCATACCATGACACACACCAATGAAAACAATTAAAAAACTGATGAAAAGAATTAAAAAAAACCATTTTTATAGTTTCAGGAAATGGATATCCATTTTTGGAATATTCTAGAAAACTATAAAAATAATTTTTTAAACCACAAAATAGATATTTTAAACGTGACTATGAAAGTCAAAGTTAGCCAATTCACGAATTTGGCTAAGTAAAGACACGATTTTTTTTCCATTGCTACTGTTTGGCCTGCGATGATCCTGCACATACCCCAATGAAATGATTGTGAGATAACCAAATAATAGACTCTCAAATTTTATTAGAGATGATTGAACTTTGATAATATACTCTTACTTTTGAGTAGAGTAGTTTAGACATTGAGTCGGGGTAATACTAATTTAAAGTATTTTCTTGTTTAGATTCTATATAAAAATAATGGAAATGATTTCTATCCATGAGAACTTAGATTCATAGGAGTTTTTAGACAATTATTGCTCTCTTCGAATGAAAGTAACTTAGAGATACTATGGTAGATGGAAATAAGGTTTATAGGAGAACCCTTAAATATTTATTTACCTTTTTAATAATATTATTCTTGGAAAGATCCAATACAATGGAGTAGGCTAAGTCTACTAGAGAATGACTTTGTAGGGAGATATATTTAGGGTATGTTTTGTTTATATCATATTATCAAAGTTATTCTACATTCCTTTGTATAGGAGATTTTATCTATTTAAAGAACTATAGTATTCTTAACCTTGGTTGAGCTAATCAAAGATCATTTGTGAATCTAGGTCTCCTAGATAAGAGATATGGTTATTTTGTAATATCATATTAACCAAAGGATAATAGGTAAACCCTAGAGTCGATTATAAACCAATTGAATAGTTATGTCATATAGACTTATTTAAGTCAAAAGATACTATTATCATGACACAATGATTAAACTTTTTTACATGGTCATAGTTGGAGTGAACAAACTGCGAGAATACGACAATATCCAAGTCAAGTAGGGGTGGGTGAACACAATGACTAAGTTCATTATGAATGATACTGATATTAAAAAATTTGGCCAAAGTAATGCATTTGTTTTCTACATGCATTATCGGTTCATTGTATCCAGATTGCTCATCCTATCAGAAATCATACTTAGCTAGAGGGTATCTAGGGTTGTATGGTTCATAAAGTTGAGTAGGATACAACACTATGTACTCAGGAAAGGCAAATTACCACTGGTCACCTAAGGTCTATGTTCCTCATGAAGGGTAGGGTCACTTCCTATGTGGAAGATGTGTGGGAGACTGCCGGTCTGTGGATGGAGGTAAATCATTGGAAAGATACTCTCTCTCTCCAAGAAGGAAACATGCCAGGACTTGTGATAAAGATGTCAGATATTTAGAAGTAGAAATTATTCTAAAATTTGTATATGTAATTGATTTACTTTTGTAAACATTGTAATTGAGAGAGACAATATGGCGTATTGTATTTTGTAATTGTAGTTACTTAATTATATGTTGAATAAAAGAAATTTTTTCTCTATCTCATTTTTACCTTGTTGAATTACTCCATGGTAAATTTTGTGGTTTTAATGTGTTTTTAGAACTTGGATGTTACATATGGTATCAAAGCTACCAGGTTTAGCACTAGGGCTTATGAGACCACTATGCTTGCTTGTAGTCAACATTATGTGGTTAGCTAATGTTTGAAAATTTTTGTGCCAGGATGGTACGTCTTAAGAAGATAGCAAGAAAGTCTGTTAATTCAAGTCAACGTTTCCTTAAAGCAAAAAGAGAATGTGAGGCCATTATCAAAACCTTTGAGGGAACCAATAACGAGAGTGACATTTGGTTAAGTGATACTCAAGCTCTAGCGACTGCCTTAACTCAAATCAAGTGAGTGAGAAGGGAAAACATGGAAAGATTTCAGATCACTGCCAAAATCATAGAGTATATGTCAGATGAGAAAACAACTATGGTTAGGCGAGATCCCCACATACCCCAAACTATTGAGATCATAGAAGTTAGGTCCGATAGTGAGTCAGAGGGTTATATACCTCAGGATTATATATCTAAAAATGAGTTTGAAGGATATACTCCTCTTGAGCATGACTTTTGAAGTCATTTCTTGTATAAATGAAGAATACTCTTTACTTTTGAAATGAAATAAAAAAAAAGAGTTGTTTTTGTGCCAAACTATTGTTTAAATTGAGTTTATTATGTTTAGATTTAATGGGATGAATTATAATCTTGAACTAATGGACAACTCAATATTCTCAGGTGTGAGAAATCGATAAACATGGTTCAGACAAGAACTAACCAAGGAGAAAGTGAAGAGGAAAACCACCTGCCAAATAATAAGCTAGACCAAATCATAACCATGCTTGAGGAAACCAAGAAAAGATTGGGTGATTTGGAAAAGAAGGTGGATGATAAAGGGAATACTGAAGGAGGAGGTGAAAACTCTCATGGTGAAAGCGGAGAAAATCATGAAGATCAAAGTAAGAGTATGGAACCTCATAAAGAGGCAAGGATAGATTGACCTCGAAGCTCTTAAAGAATATGAAGAAGGTTACTCCACCAAAATTTGATGGGACATAGACTAGAGATGCTGCAGAAGCTTGGTTAATAGATATGGAAAAATATTTTGAGATAAGAAATTACTTGGAGGTGACCAAGGCAGTATGGGGAGCATTCCAACTGCAAGGAGAAGCATCCACTTGGTGGATGAATAAGAAGATGGAATTGAATTTAAGCTCTCTAAGGGTAACTTGGGATGAGTTTGTGGAAATCTTTCGCAAGAGATGGTTACCACAACTCTATTTTGATAAGAAACTGACTAATTTTCAAAATCTTCGACAAGGAGATATGACAGTGGTGGAATATGGAGAAAAATTCACTCGACTCCTAAAATATGTTCCATAGTATCAAAAGGATGAGAGATTCAGGATCAAAAAATTCATCATGGGCTTAAATACTCAAATTGGTGGCGAAGTAGACATGCATGGTCCCACAATAATGGATCAAGTGTATGAGAAGGCATTCAAGCAAGAGCAAAAGCTGAAATCCATCTCATCTTATCGTGATAGAAGCCGCAAGAGGTTTAATGGAACTCCTAACAATCAACCATACAAGAAAAGATATGAAAAGAGCTATGATAACAAGAGAAAAGATAAAGGACCTTAGAAGAACAAGGGTGGATCTGGTAATGAGAAGAAGAATGGCAACTACAAAATAAATGAAGATAATAATGGGAAGACTTCAGATAAGAAAGGACCCATTGGAGGATGCTTTACTTGTGGGGGCGAGGATTAAGCAAATCGTTTCCCTAACAAGAATCAAAATCGTCAACAAAGAGGTACTGCACTACCTACTCAGCAAGAAGCATTCCAGCAAAGGATTCATGTAGCTCTCAACAATCGTCAAGTAGAGTATCAAAGCACACCCATTGAGATGACAAGTACTTTGTTTGGAGTCCCTATATCTATTTTGATTGATACAGGAGCCACTGAAAACTTTGTTTCTCCTAGAATTTTGAATATATTTCCTAGAAAAGCTAGGTACATGTCTAAACCTTGGTCGATATAATATGCTAACCAATCTAAGGCTTAGGTAGAGCAATGTTTGTTCAAAGCTAAGATTGATCTCCCTAGTTTCTCAACTGAAGTAAACCCGTATGTAGCTTCCCTTGGTTCCTATGATGTAATCCTAGGAATGAGTTGGTTATGGAAGCATAGAGCTAAG
The DNA here is from genome assembly GCA_027924645.1 of Cunninghamia lanceolata. Lineage (NCBI taxonomy): Eukaryota > Viridiplantae > Streptophyta > Pinopsida > Cupressales > Cupressaceae > Cunninghamia > Cunninghamia lanceolata. The sequence continues at coordinate 835,645 of BSBN01001013.1, read as the reverse complement.
GTTGACTATTTTTCAAAAACAGTTGAATGCTTAAATGATTTGGGAAATCAGACCCAATTCCAAGGGATTCAAAGAGAAGTTAAAATCAGACCTATCTCTACCAAGCAATTGAAAAGGGTTAGACGGAAAGGTTGTCAGTTGTTTGTAGTCAAAATGAAACAAGTGGAGGAAGGGATAAAAAATCCTAGTTCATCTTTTGGAGAAAAGTATCCTTTTCTTCAGGAATTTCAGGATGTGTTTCCAAAAGAACTTCCAAGATTGCCTTCCAAAAGGGTTTTTGATTTTGCAATTGACATTAAACCAAGATCTGAGCCTATATCAAAAGCACCCTACCATATGACAACTACGGAGTTAGTGGAATTGAAAGCACAATTACAAGAATTGTTGGCAAAAGGTTTGATCAGACCTAGTGTTTCACCTTGGGGTGCTCTAGTTATTTTTGTTAAGAAGAAGGATGGAACCCTTCAATTGTGTATAGATTATCGAATGCTTAATAAAGAAACGGTAAAGAACAAATATCCTTTACCATGTATTGATGATCTTTTTGATCAGATGCATGAAGCTGCTATGTTGTCAAAGATTGATTTGCGATCAAGATATCATCAGTTAAGACTAAAGGCTGAAGATATTCATAAGAAAACTTTTAGAACCAAATATGGACACTATGAGTTCATAGTGTTGCTATTTGGTTTGACGAATGCACTTGCTGCATTCATGAATCTCATGAATAGTATATTCAAAGATTGTTTGGACAAGTTTGTTTTAGTCTTCCTGGATGATATACTCATTTATTCTAAGAATGAAGAAGAACATCAACGACACCTGCAAATAGTTCTGCAAAGGTTAAGAGAACATAAGTTATATGGGAAACTGTCAAAGTGTACATTCTTCCATAAGGAGATTCAATACCTAGGGCATATTATATAAGCTAATGGAATATATGTTGATCCTCCAAAAATCACAGCTATTCTAGATTCGCTTGTACCAACAAATGTGCATGAGGTGAGTAGTTTCATGGGCCTGGTAGGCTATTATAGAAAGTTTGTTCTAAATTTCTCTAGTATTGCTAGTCCAATCACTTCCCTACAGAGGAAAGGAAAGAGAATTGAATGGATGGAGAAATGTTAGGATGCATTTGATCTTGTTGTGATGTTCACAACACGCCCCATTATGCTCCTTAGCAAAATGGGGACCCCTGCTCATGTTTTGCTTTTTGCTTCTGCTTGTGTTTTTTTTCTGCTTTCTGGCGGTTTGGTAAAAATGAAGGTCAGGTGCATCATCATCATAATATTGGATAAGGTAGGTCATCATCATGAGGTCAGTTTGTTAAAGTTCATATTTTGTTTCTGTGACCTCATATTTAGAAAGAGCTTGAAATTTCATGCAGGTTTGCCTTTTACTTCACTTGAAAATTTTTCCATATGTGAAAGTTATGCACGGTCAAAGTTTTGGTCAAACTTGACATTCGCAGGAGGATCATCATATTTTTTATATCTTAAGTCATGTTGTCAGGATCATCATGATCTTGGTCTATCACCCGATAAAAATCATGCAGTCGCAATGTCCGGACGTCAATCTTAAGTGGTAGTGCCCTTTACCCGTCAAATGGCCTTATGCGCATTATACATCATCATCATATTTGAACCCCCCCGATAATATCCTGAGGTTCAAGTATCCTGATGACATCAGCTTTCAGTCAAGGTAAGTTTCCCCATCGAGCGGTCTTTGTATAGCGAGCATCATCATGATATTTCAACATTACCTGATCTCATCATATCATGCTGATCACCCTGACTTAGAAAATTCATCATCGGCATATTTACATGCGCATGTTATAATCCTATCGCAAGGTCATCATCATGATATTTGCTGAAGTTTGAAATATGATGATGACGACTTTATATCATCCTGATCTTTCACAAGAGTGTCATATTCGCTGAAATTCGCTAAGTGATGGAGACATCATCATCATAATTCGATAAAGAGGATCATCATGTTCATATCCTCCTGATCGCCTTTTTTGCAATATCATGATGATCACCCTATCTATTCAGATGAAGGCGATATTGCATGTCTCAACAGCATGATCATATTTTACAATATCACCCTAGCGCAAATATCATGATGACCTCAACTTATCCTTGTGCTCCGAAAACAAAGTATGATGAGGATCATCATCATCATATATTTTTTATCCTGTCATATCGTCAACATCATCATGATCTTATTTGTTCACCTTATATTTCGCAAAGTCCTCCTGCCGATGAAATACAACCTTTTGCAAATATCCTGATGATCCTCATCATCATCACATTTTCCCTTCGGCAGGATTTTTCCCAAACATGATCCGGTTGGCGAAATATCATGATGACGTCATGTTTTAAATTTAACGAAAGGCTCCGGATATCATGATGACGTCATCCCGATCTAATAAACGAAGAAGCAAATATCCTGATCATCATCATCATCACATTTTTCCTTCAACAGGATATTTTTCAAGCACGATCCGGTTCCCAAATATGATGATGATGTCTTATTCTATGTTCGACAGAAGCCCCAAATATGATGATGCTCATCATCATCCTGATCTTTCGAGAGGGTTACCTTGGCCGCAAAAGGATCATATTACATTCATCATCCTGATCATGCTCCTTAGGTGACCCGATATTGCAATTATCCCCTGATCTTAACTGAACATGATGATGACGTCATCCTTAGCATTTCAATGAAGCCCGAATATCATGATGACGTCACCATCATCTTTCCTTTCCTCGGCAGCATGATTATATTCATATCCTCCCATTCTTCATCAACATGATGATGATGATGATGTTGTTCTTTTCCCCGATATGCAGAAGCGGAATATCATGATGATGAAGTATATCGACCAACATGTTTTTTGACGCACCGACAGCGATGATCATGCCGATGGGCGGGAAATGAAGCGGTGGAGTTTTAAAGTGTTTTTTTGGCGCCTCTGGCATTTTTTTCGGTCAGCGATGGTTGACCCGATGGAGTTTGAGCAGTCTGAACGCATTTTTGACGCGTTTTGAGCAGATTCTGGACCCGATTTCCGCGATTTTGCGCAGTCACCATGATTTAAACGCTTATTTTATTTTCCTGCTGTTTATGTGATAAATGTGAAACTTATTGCTTGTCTTGTCTTGCAGGCTTGCAGTTGAGGAAGCAGCTGGAAGGTCAACACAGTGACCTCATGAAGGAAAGAAAATCTGATCTCAGGAGCAAGAAGATAAGGATAAAGTGCGAAAAGTCAAGGCCATTCAAGTGAAAGATAGAGTTGCAGCTGGCGGCATTACTACAACAGACAAACAGAAGTTATTGCCCAGCTGCCGGAACTTCTCAGAGGGGGCAATATTTCGCCCAGATTTGACACTGCTCAGAGATATTTTTGAGAACTGGTTCACCTGTATTTATTGCTGTAACTAGAGGTTTGAACCAGGGGTTCAGTTAGGGTTTTGCTGTAGTGAGGACAATCAGAATGCTATATATTGTGCCTCTCTACACTGTAATACTTTACAACAGGGATTTTTAGGGCCTACAACCGGGATTTTTAGGAACATACAGTTAGCTTAGCATAGTTTAGAAGTAGAAGAAGGAGGTCGCCTGTTTGTCTGCAGTAAGGTGCGCGTGGAATGTCTGGCTGCCTTACTGTATCTGTAAAGCTTGTAAGTTCTCTGTAGTATGATCAATGAAACTAAGAGTCATTCCTACATTGTAAATCATGTATGACTATTCGTTTCTAATACAATAGAATCTGGAGTTCTGCATCTATCTTCTGAGTGTTCTCCTGCTCTTCTTTGTGTTTTGAAATATCTTCTTTGAGAGCTTGCAATTTTAAATGTATGTTTGTGAAAATGCTCAGAACTTACATTTAGGGTTTTTACTGTGGATTTGATCAAATTACTGTGGTATTTACATAGTGCATAACAGAATCAATTAGATCCTTCGGTAGATTAGATGAAGTATAGATTAGATCTTTCTAACTTTTCCCAACCCATCTGAAATATTTAGCTGAAAACGTAGAAATCTAAAGGAAATTGTCTCAAATTTGAGGAAGCATGCATAACAGAGTCTAAGTAGACAATTTTCATAAGTACATGAAGAAGAAAGCTGCAATAAATCAAGAAAACCATCTAAAACTTGCAGCACAGTATCACTTGTATGCAAATGAACAGAATACTTGTTGAAATCTATGACCTCTTTGCATATTCTTAGTCTAGTAAACCACAAAACAAACCTAAACTACGTAAGGCCCCTTGAACATTACAGCTTCACATTGACCAACTGAACTTGACCAACCGAACCATTGTAGACTTGGGATTAGTTGAATCACCAAATGATTCCTTCTTGTCTTTCAAGTATAGTTTTAGTTCATGTCATGTGAATTTTAACTTATTGTTATGATTGCATCAAAACAGTCATCAACAGTTTTCTGGCGCTAAATAGAGGGCTAGAAGGCTGTATAACGCAATCATCAACAGTTTTTTGGCGCTAGAAGGAGGGCCTGATTTGGTTTAGGGTTAAAATTCTGAGTTTTAAATGTTATATTCTGAGATATGTTAGATCTCATAAAATTTCAAAAGGCCTAAAAGGGTGAAAAGAGGGTCCCATTTTCAATGGACTCATATAGGGATAATTTTCAAGTTGACATTCCTTCATTTCAGAAAGCTTTGAATAACCAGCTTTATCCTAAAAATCTATATAGCTATGGTTTATTTGGAAGGTGTAGGATACATAAGTCCGTAGAGCATGGTGAGCTTAATTGTCTAGCTTTCCTTACGAGATTAGATTTATATTTGAAAGGACTAATCTCTCTCTCAGATGTGTATAAGGCTGAAAGTTGGCAGGGAAATGAGGAGATTATTGAGCGACAGAAGGATGCAGCATCAACGGTCGTTAAATGTGCAGAGGATACAAAGATGGAACCAATGCTAAGAATAAAGGGTAGTAAGATCTCTTTCCAGGAATCATGTGATGGTAAGAAAAAGAATCTGTCTGTTCGTCAGGATCCGGCTGTGATTAAAGTTAGTGAAAAGTATAAATATCCTAAAAAATGTAGAGAAGAAATCACAGCTCATGTCTCTTTTCTAGATAATAAGCAAAAAGGATTTAATGAAAAAGAAAAGGAAAGTGAGGTTCATCTTGATACATTTGATAAATATATTGAATTACTAAGGAATATTTGTCAAGAGGAAACCTCAGGATCTAACCTGAATAGTTTTAACGAACATGATTTTGCAAAGAAATGTAAACAAGCATTGGCAGAATTAAAATGCACTAAAACTGATAAGATCCCTACTGTAGAAACTAGTGAAGTCATAGAAAAGAAAGAAAATCCTAGTGTTACGACTGACTTCTTGGAACTAAATGATCAAAATCAAGATTGTTGCAGGTCAATAAGATTAGACTCTTCACTGAATGATAACTGTGAGTCATCTGATGAACAATTCTTGAAAGAAGAGGATATAGAGGATCATAGAGCTACTGTACACAATCAGACATCACCCCCATGCCACTCTGAAAATAAAACAGGGGAGTACTCTTGTCAATCAAAAGATGTCGTCCCACCTTTACTCTCAAGTGATTTAGAAATGATTAATTTCTGTATGTCAGATTATGATGATGAAGGTACTTACTTAAGTGCTGATGTGCAGGAAACTAATGAGAACATTGAGAGGTTTGCTGAATTTGAGGATAAACTGAACATCCAGAATGAAGGAACAAAGCTGGATGAAGATGAAGAAATGATACATCTAGAGTCATTCATCTTTCAACTTGAAAAAGGACTAGACATAGAGCTGGGCAATGAAAATGCAGAGCTAAATGAAAAGCCAGCTATTAATAAACAAGTGTGTTCCACAGAGCTAAGGGCACATCAGGTTGTCTCTTTCCTTTCCATAGTAAACAATGATAAATGCTATTTTGATTATGGAAATTCAAGAGATAAGACATGCATATGGATTAATCATAAACCTGATGAGCTGCCTCAGTTACTTATTAAGAGCTATTCTGATAAACACAATGAATCTAGAATACCAGAATTTTTTTCAGAATTCAAAGATAAATCTGCTAGGATGAGAACCATAACCAGTACCCTATTACTCCTGCACAATCTAAAGAAATATGCAAGTAGGGGTGTTCTTGGGTCTTTTTCCTGGGTTTCAGTTTGCCTTGGAGAGGCTTGTATATAGTTTGGTAGGGTAGTTGTACAGTTCTTCTTTTGCTGTTTTCTTTTTGGGTTAGCTGTTTGTATAGCTTGTCTTCTGTTTGTTTTTGCTTTCTGCTGCTTTCTTTTTGTACAGTTTTTTCTTTTGTTGTGTTGTTTGTACAGCCTGTTTGTTTGGTTTGTTTGTTGTCTCCTCAGCAGGGATCTTTATTTTACTTTAGGGTATTAAGGAGCAAAACTAGCAACCATTCAAAACAGTATATAATTTAGGATATTCAGGTTAACCATTTGCAATTTACACATAACTTGTCACTGTCATGAATGTAGAGAGTTGTTCATCTTCTGAAGTTTTGTATTCAATAAATGTGATTGAGAATTCGAAGCAGGTTTCTCACGATGACACACCTAAAATCCTTGGGTTTGTTGAACATACCAGTGTAGATATTAGGTGAAAAATCAGAGGTCACCCTTGCTACCATTACAATTCTCAGCTTAATTTCAGCAAGTGTCCACTCCTTGCATCATGAAGTTACAAATTGCTATATCTTATGAAATCTTTCAAAATTAGAAAACAAAAAAAAAAAAAAAAAATGAATAAAGCGGATTATACTGAAAATCCAGATTAAGCCATCTAAGTAACTCTACCGGGGCTATGGATGCTCGCTGGCAGTGGGGCTCTACTTAGGAGAATTGTAACGATAACCTTGCCGGGGCTATAGACGCTCGCTGGCAGCAAGGCTCTATCCGGTCGGCTATGAGGGAATATCCTCACCTACGTAGGCTAATGTCAGTCACTGGTTTGTTCAACCGATCTTCAAGATGAGGATAATTAATCACATGCACACAACTAAACTAAAAATGGAAGTTCATGCATCTTTATTGAATACTTTGAGTCTCAAGCTGAATAGTAATTTGCAGGAAAAGATAGTTGGAAGTTATGAGTTTATTTCATCTAGTTTCCTTGAACACTCTGAATTTAATTGTTTTGTTTTGGTTGCTAGTTGTTGTGATGTTCACAACACGCCCCATTATGCTCCTTAGCAAAATGGGGACCCCTGCTCATGTTTTGCTTTTTGCTTCTGCTTGTGTTTTTTTCTGCTTTCTGGCGGTTTGGTAAAAATGAAGGTGCATCATCATCATAATATTGGATAAGGTAGGTCATCATCATGAGGTCAGTTTGTCAAAGTTCATATTTTGTTTCTGTGACCTCATATTTAGAAAGAGCTTGAAATTTCATGCAGGTTTGCCTTTTACTTCACTTGAAAATTTTTCCATATGTGAAAGTTATGCACGGTCAAAGTTTTGGTCAAACCTGATATTCGCAGGAGGATCATCATATTTTTTATATCTTAAGTCATGTTGTCAGGATCATCATGATCTTGGTCTATCACCTGATAAAAATCATGCAGTCGCAATGTCCGGACGTCAATCTTAAGTGGTAGTGCCCTTTACCCGTCAAATGGCCTTATGCGCATTATACATCATCATCATATTTGAACCCCCCCCCGATAATATCCTGAGGTTCAAGTATCCTGATGACATCAACTTTCAGTCAAGGTAAGTTTCCCCGTCGAGCGGTCTTTGTATAGCGAGCATCATCATGATATTTCAACATTACCTGATCTCATCATATCATGCTGATCACCCTGACTTAGAAAATTCATCATCGGCATATTTACATGCGCATGTTATAATCCTATCGCAAGGTCATCATCATGATATTTGCTGAAGTTCGAAATATGATGATGACGACTTTATATCATCCTGATCTTTCACAAGAGTGTCATATTCGCTGAAATTCGCTAAGTGATGGAGACATCATCATCATAATTCGATAAAGAGGATCATCATGTTCATATCCTCCTGATCGCCTTTTTTTGCAATATCATGATGATCACCCTATCTATTCAGATGAAGGCGATATTGCATGTCTCAACAGCATGATCATATTTTACAATATCACCCTAGCGCAAATATCATGATGACCTCAACTTATCCTTGTGCTCCGAAAACAAAGTATGATGAGGATCATCATCATCATATATTTTTTATCCTGTCATATCGTCAACATCATCATGATCTTATTTGTTCACCTGATATTTCGCAAAGTCCTCCTGCTGATGAAATACAACCTTTTGCAAATATCCTGATGATCCTCATCATCATCACATTTTCCCTTCGGCAGGATTTTTCCCAAACATGATCCGGTTGGCGAAATATCATGATGACGTCATGTTTTAAATTTAACGAAAGGCTCCGGATATCATGATGACGTCATCCCGATCTAATAAACGAAGAAGCAAATATCCTGATCATCATCATCATCACATTTTTCCTTCAACAGGATATTTTTCAAGCACGATCCGGTTCCCAAATATGATGATGATGTCTTATTCTATGTTCGACAGAAGCCCCAAATATGATGATGCTCATCATCATCCTGATCTTTCGAGAGGGTTACCTTGGCCGCAAAAGGATCATATTACATTCATCATCCTGATCATGCTCCTTAGGTGACCCGATATTGCAATTATCCCCTGATCTTAACTGAACATGATGATGACGTCATCCTTAGCATTTCAATGAAGCCCGAATATCATGATGACGTCACCATCATCTTTCCTTTCCTCGGCAGCATGATTATATTCATATCCTCCCATTCTTCATCAACATGATGATGATGATGATGTTGTTCTTTTCCCCGATATGCAGAAGCGGAATATCATGATGATGAAGTATATCGACCAACATGTTTTTTGACGCACCGACAGCGATGATCATGCCGATGGGCGGGAAATGAAGCGGTGGAGTTTTAAAGTGTTTTTTTTGGCGCCTCTGGCATTTTTTTCGGTCAGCGATGGTTGACCCGATAGAGTTTGAGCAGTCTGAACGCATTTTTGACGCGTTTTGAGCGGATTCTGGACCTGATTTCTGCGATTTTGCGCAGTCACCATGATTTAAACGCTTATTTTATTTTCCTGCTGTTTATGTGATAAATGTGAAACTTATTGCTTGTCTTGTCTTGCAGGCTTGCAGTTGAGGAAGCAGCTGGAAGGTCAACACAGTGACCTCATGAAGGAAAGAAAATCTGATCTCAGGAGCAAGAAGATAAGGATAAAGTGCGAAAAGTCAAGGCCATTCAAGTGAAAGATAGAGTTGCAGCTGGCGGCATTACTACAACAGACAAACAGAAGTTATTGCCCAGCTGCCGGAACTTCTCAGAAGGGGCAATATTTTGCCCAGATTTGACACTGCTCAGAGATATTTTTGAGAACTGGTTCACCTGTATTTATTGCTGTAACTAGAGGTTTGAACCAGGGGTTCAGTTAGGGTTTTGCTGTAGTGAGGACAATCAGAATGCTATATATTGTGCCTCTCTACACTGTAATACTTTACAACAGGGATTTTTAGGGCCTACAACCGGGATTTTTAGGAACATACAGTTAGCTTAGCATAGTTTAGAAGTAGAAGAAGGAGGTCGCCTGTTTGTCTGCAGTAAGGTGCGCGTGGAATGTCTGGCTGCCTTACTGTATCTGTAAAGCTTGTAAGTTCTCTGTAGTATGATCAATGAAACTAAGAGTCATTCCTACATTGTAAATCATGTATGACTATTCGTTTCTAATACAATAGAATCTGGAGTTCTACATCTATCTTCTGAGTGTTCTCCTGCTCTTCTTTGTGTTTTGAAATATCTTCTTTGAGAGCTTGCAATTTTAAATGTATGTTTGTGAAAATGCTCAGAACTTACATTTAGGGTTTTTACTGTGGATTTGATCAAATTACTGTGGTATTTACATAGTGCATAACAGAAACAATTAGATCCTTCGGTAGATTAGATGAAGTATAGATTAGATCTTTCTAACTTTTCCCAACCCATCTAAAATATTTAGCTGAAAACGTAGAAATCTAAAGGAAATTGTCTCAAATTTGAGGAAGCATGCATAACAGAGTCTAAGTAGACAATTTTCATAAGTACATGAAGAAGAAAGATGCAATAAATCAAGAAAACCATCTAAAACTTGCAGCACAGTATCACTTGTATGCAAATGAACAGAATACTTGTTGAAATCTATGACCTCTTTGCATATTCTTAGTCTAGTAAACCACAAAACAAACCTAAACTACGTAAGGCCCCTTGAACATTACAGCTTCACATTGACCAACTGAACTTGACCAACCAAACCATTGTAGACTTGGGATTAGTTGAATCACCAAATGATTCCTTCTTGTCTTTCAAGTATAGTTTTAGTTCATGTCATGTGAATTTTAACTTATTGTTATGATTGCATCAAAACAGTCATCAACAGTTTTCTGGCGCTAAATAGAGGGCTAGAAGGCTGTATAACGCAATCATCAACAGTTCTCTTAAAGGAAAAGTTAACTATAGCTCCAATGTTGAAAGTTCCTAACCCCGAAGGATAATTTGAGGTAATTACAGATGCCTCAGGAGAAGGATACGAGGAGTGCTTATGCAAGATGGAAGAGTTATAGCATATGAGTCAAGGAAATTGAAATCCTATGAGAAAAATTATGCATCGTATGATCTGGAATTAGGAGCAATAACTCATGCCTTGCAAATGTGGAGACACTATTTGTTGGGGAAGACTTCTGTACTTAAATCAGACTATCAAAGTCTTAAGTATATTTTCCCTTAACCACATTTGAATGCTTGACAAAGGAGATGGTTAGAATTGATATCTGACTATGACTTTGAGATAAACTACATCAAAGAAAAAGAAAATAGAGTAGCTGATGCTTTGAGTCATAGAAGACATATAACTTCTATTGTTTCTATTCGTGGAAATTTCAAGGATTTGGTGTTACAAAATTTGTCTAGTGATGAGTTTTATGAGAAGGTTAAGCAGGCTCTGAAAGATAATCCTAGAGATCTAAGGTATGATGGTTTTCTATTTGAGTCAGATGGACTATTGAGGTATAAGGGTAGAATGTATGTTCCTGATTCAACTGAATTAAGGGATCTAGTATGGAAAGAAGTTCATACTGCACCATATTCTAGACATCCAGGAGTAACCAATCTTCTAGCAGATGTTAAACCTCTTTATTTCTGGAAAGGAATGAAGAATGATGCTACAAGATTTGTAGAAAGTTGTTTAGAATGTCAAAGGGTAAAAGTAGAGCATCAACACCCAGGAGGATTGTTGTACCCACATGATGTGCTAGAGTGGAAATGGCAAGTTATTAGTATGGATTTTGTTCAAGGTCTTCCTATGTCAAGGAATAAACATGATGCCATTTTAGTGGTGGTTGATAAACTCACAAAGGTAGCATATTTCATACTAGGGAATTTGATTGATGGAGGACCTATGTTAGCTCGTAAATTTGTGCAAGAGGTGTTTAGATTGCATGGCTTGCATGAAAAGATTATCTCAGATAGAGATGCGCGTCTAATGTCAAGGTTTTGACAAACTTTGTTTTCTGCACTAGGGACTAAACTCAATGTGAGTACAGCTTACCATCCTAAAACTGATGGGCAAACTGAGAGAGTTAACCAAGTCTTGGAAGACTTGTTGCGAATGTATTGCATGGACCAACATTATAAGTGGGAAGAATATTTACCACTTTTGGAATTTGCTTACAATAATTCCTATCATTCTTCTATTAAGATGGCACCATTTGAAGCATTGTATGGAAGAAGATGTCGAACTTCTATAAGTTGGGATAAGCTAGAAGATAGGATTAGCATCGGACCAGAAATGCTAGCTAAAATGGAAGAGAAAGTTAAGCTTATTAGAAAAAGATTGGCAGAAGCCAATGATAGGCAAAAGAGCTATGTGGATACAAAGTGTGTTCCGAGGCAATTCTCTGTTGGAGAAAAAGTTCTTTTGAGGGTCAAACTTAGAAAAGTTCTATTAATTTTGGGAAATCTTCTAAGCTAGCCCCTCGATATGTAGGACCCTTTGAAGTGCTTGAAGTGGTCAATCCGGTTGCCTATAGAATTGCTCTACCACCAGCCTTATCTAGAATGCACAATGTTTTTCATGTGTCTTATTTGAAGAAATATATTGCATGTAATAATCATATTTTGACTTGGAATTCTTTATAGATGCAAGACCCAGGGGTGGTCCCGATCGAACCACTCAAAGTGTTAGAAATGTGCAAGCTCTGCTTGCGTAACAAAGAGGTCTTACAATGCAAGGTCCAATGGGAGCAATATGCTGAGGAAAATGCTACACAGGAGGATTACCATGAATTTTATCAAAAGTTTCCTCATTTATTTAATGATGTTACCAGTTGAAAATAATGAACTTGCTTTTTAGTTACTTTTTAATACTTTATATCATCGAGGACGATGAATCTTTAGGAGAAGGATATGTTACATCCCAATTTTTGTCTTGCTATACTTTTACTTTTTACTTGGACATAAGTAAATTTATTATGATGTTTAGATTAATGACAAGGAAAGAAATGGATTATATTAAATGTCATTTATGAAATTATGGAAATGATTATATTATTATCAATTTAATATTTGTATTATGAGATTTGATCTATCATTTGAATAATGATGCATTGATCATAATTTGTTTGGTAACAAGTTTGATATAGGATTACAGGTTTTCAAATGACTTTCGGAGAAAAGAGAGAGAGTATCTTTCCAGGAGAGAGATATAGACCTCGAGTTACAAGTGGTTTATTTGGCCAATCGAGTATAAGTGTTTAACGAAAATGTGAACCAATGTGTCGTAAGAGGTAAGTCTTGTCTTGTTAGTTTACTTCTGAACCTAATCGACAGGTATTTGATATTATTTACAAATCTTTCTAAGTCGTAGTAAGTCATCTTAGTCATTAATAACGTTAACAATGTCGTTTGAGTGAGATATGTGACTATTTACATTTAACATAAATATTACAACGTTATTGTCATAAAATGGTTGTCTTATTATTATTAAGTCCCTTGAGGAGTTATAAACAATTCTTAACATTAAGACATTTTTGTCGAGTTAAGAAGACATGAATATTGTCGACGGATTGTGATGGGGAGACAAGCTCAACCCAATCACAATATACGTAATCCTTTGTTTAAATATTATCATTTTATTGATTAAACCATAACTATCTAATATAGAGGGGATGTTATGTGAATCATATTTGATGTAATCAAATATGTAAATGCATATGCATTGAGTGAGGATAATACCTCATAATGAGTCAATGATGTTATGCTTGAGTAGTCGAAGGCTTACATCTAGGAAGAGTCTTCAAAAATATTAGTGGTGGATCAAACCACTTATTAGTGATCATTTAATGATCAGAAGAGTTTAAGTGATTTGTCGGCCTCATTCAAAAGAGGAGGACTGTGGTATTAACCACCACAACTGATGAGCCAAGGAATGGTTATCTCCCATCGACATGTGGGAACTTTGCTTAAAACTTGGTGTCAGTTAAGACTAAATCGTTATGGATTGTTATGCATTCATTAAAGTTGGAAACTATATCTAAGTGGAGGTGGGAAGTAAGGTGACTCTAAGGGAGTCGTGCCTAAGCTATTAATAACAATGACTTAGATTGAGCTATTGTTGATATGTTAAAAAGGTCTAAAAAAAACTTGGGGAAGGCATTGAACATATACAGAAAAAAGAATCGTGGCTAAAGGAGACAGGGAATACGCAATTAGAAGAGTCAACCTTTGTGTATTTTTGCACATATTATCAACTCAAGAGTGTCAATTACCAAGTATCCCTCAGTTTCATGTGTAAACTATTTTCTAAAATCGATAAGGCAATGAATGCAAATTATATGGCCAATGCTTGGTAATACGAGTACTTTATTATAGTATTCTGAATCAACCATTTACTTATTGATTTTAAACCAATAATCATATGAAATCATTGTATGGAGGATAAAACGATCATCATAATAGGAGATTGTCATAGTTGTCATGAGCTTGGAAAAATAATCTTTATATTGATTAAGTTTGTAGCAAGCTAATGAAATGATTGTGAGATAACCAAACAATAGACTCTAGAATTTTATTAGAGATGATTGAACTTTGATAATATACTCTTAGTTTTGAGTAGATTAGTTTAGACCTTGAGTTGGGGTAATACTAATTTAAAGTATTTTCTTGGTTAGATTCTATATAAAATAACAAAAATGATTTCTATCCATGAGAACTTAGATTCATAGGAATATTTAGACAATTATTGTTCTCTTCAAATGAAAGTAACTTAGAGGTATTATGGTAGATGGAAATAAGGTTTATAGGAGAACCCTTAAATATTTATTTATCTTTTTGATAATATTATTCTTGGAAAGATCCAATACAATGGAGTAGGCTAAGTCTACTAGAGAATGACTTTGTAGGGAGATATATTCAGGGTATGTTTTGTTTATATCACATTATCAAAGTTATTGTACATTCCTTTGTATATGATATTTTATCTATTTAAAGAACTATAATATTCTTTACCTTGGTTGAGTTAATCAAAGGTCATTTGTGAATCTAGATCTCCTAGATAAGAGATATCGTTATTTTTTAATATCATATTAACCAAAGGATAATAGGTAAACCCTAGAGTCGATTATAAACGAATTCAATAGTTATGTCATATAGACTTATTTAAGTCAAAAGATATTGTTATCATGACACAATGATTAAACTTTTTACATGGTCATAGTTGGAGTGAACAAACTACGAGAATACAACAGTATGGGTGAGTGCGAGATCATGATGGGGCAAAGAGTGGCAATGGAGAAAAAACTTATTGGATAAAAAAGTGCAAACATTTAGACTAATATTTAGATTAGGATGGAAAGGGTGTTAATATTTATAGCTCAAATATGGATTCCCTCCAAAAAATGCCTTGGGATTACCTCATATTTAGGCAAGTGGGAGTCCCAAAACTTTCCAAAGAAACTTGTAAACCACCCATTTAGTGTTATCTTGAAAATTTTCACAATTTCATCCTTGAAGCTAACAAATTTTTTTGTAACTAAATTTAATCAAATGAAAAGGGTTTATAGAGGAAGCTATTAGGATTCTAAGAATATAATTTATGCCTCATAATAATTTTAATAGGTAATTATTATTAATTTTCTACATACGCTATGTCTGATTTCCTAATAGATATACATATTGAAAAACATCCATAACTTTCAACATATTAATCCTTTTTTAAATCCAAAAGATGCATCACATTCTAGGATTTATTGGGTATACATTAAAATTTAAAATTTTTAATTTTAATATATTTTTGACCAAGCTAGGTTGGCTAGAAAATTAATTTTTAATATTTTAAAAAAGTTAGTAAAAAATTCATAAATAATTATTTATTTACTTAAAAAATTCAAAAATATGTGTCATCCATTCATGTGTCTTTTACTTAAATCCAAATCATGAAGAAAAAATATTATCTTTTTCTCATACATAGGTTGGTCAGAATGAGACATACCTTTTACGTTTTTCTGAAAAATTTTAGTAGTGCTTCATTGAGATATCTAATTTTCACCAAACTATTTCTAAATTTTTTTTAAAAAAAGTACTAGCCCATAAACTACATTCAATTTGCTACAACTTTTATTACTGTCTTACTTCTAGATTGTGTAGATAACTCATTCAATTTTTGACATGAAGTTACTTAAGTCTACTTTTCACATTTACATTGCCACTTAGGGGTAGTGTTTGGCCCATCATGATCCTGCACTTACCCGTATCCAAGTTGAGTAGGGGTGGGTGAACACAATGACTACGTTCATTATGAACAATACTGATATTAAAAACTTTGGTGAAAGTAATGCATTTGTTTTCTGCATGCATTGTCAGTTCACTCTATCCGAATTGCTCATCCTATCAGAAATCATACTTAGTTAGAGGGTATCTAGGGTTGTATGGTTGATAGAGTTGAGTAGGATACAACACTATGTACTCAAGAAAGGAAAATTTTCACTGGTCACCTAAGGTCTATATTCCTCATGAAGGGTAGGGCCACTTCCTATATGGAAGATATGTGGGAGACCACTGGTCTGTGGATGGAGGTAAATCACTGAAAAGATACTCTATCTCTCCAAGCAAGAAACATGCCAAGACTTGTGATAAAGATGTCAGATATTCAGAAGCAGAAATTATTCCAAAATTTGTATATGTAATTGATTTACTTTTGTAAACATTGTAATTGAGAGAGACAATATGGCATATTGTATTTTGTAATTGTAGTTACTTAATTATATGTTGAATAAAAGAAAAATCTTCTCTATCTCATTTTTACCTTGTTGAATTACTCCGTGGTAAATTTTGTGGTTTTACTATGTTTTTAGAACTTAGATGTTAAATTCTTGGGCAAGATTCAAGGGAATCCCAAAAGGGGACATACATGGCAACACCTCAAACCACCCACTTAC
Organism: Cunninghamia lanceolata; assembly: GCA_027924645.1. Taxonomy (NCBI): domain Eukaryota; kingdom Viridiplantae; phylum Streptophyta; class Pinopsida; order Cupressales; family Cupressaceae; genus Cunninghamia; species Cunninghamia lanceolata. The sequence continues at coordinate 819,099 of BSBN01001013.1, read as the reverse complement.
TAATTAAACTCACTTTATTTAACCTAAACAAGCTTAATAAAAGTGTACGAAAAACCTAAGAAATAGAGAAAATAACTAACCCACTAGGAAAATAAAAATCTACAACAGCACCCCCTTAAGCGTAGCTTAGGTGGGTGAAAAGATAGGTCTTGGAAAACCAAGCCTAATGAGATACTCATGTATAATGAATTCCCCCAAAGATAAGAAGCTTCCCAAACAAAGTAGAGAGAACACCACCCCATAATAGAGAGAAAAGAGGAATAAAAATCCCCCTTGAAGTGGACACCAGCTGCACCTATAGAAAATCTCACAACTGAAGGAACTTGCTCTTAGTGAAGGGTTTGGTGAAGATGTTTGTAATTTTCTTTGATGTTAGATAGTGCCTGAGATCAATGATTTGCTCATGAATCAATTCCTGAATGTAGTACATGTGGATCTCAATGTGTTTGGTCCTCTGGTGATGGACTGGGTTGTGAGAGATTTGTATTGCACTCTGGTTGTCACAAAAAGATGACTATAGGCTTCCGGAAGGGAATACCAAACTTAGTGAGAATGTTTTGAAGCCAAATGGCCTCAATAGTAGCATTAACTACTCCTTGATACTCGGCCTCTATAGATGAAAGAGCATTTGTAGACTGCTTCTTGCTTGACCAAGAAACTGGACCGGAACTAAGAGAAAAGCAATACCCTAAAGTAGACTTGTGATCCTGAGAATCGCCTGCCTAATATGAATCTGTGTGTCCCACCAAATCAATATCCATGCTTGCTACATAGTGAATCCCATAACTATGAGTTCCCTATACATAGTGAAGAATCCACTTAGCTACTTTCTAATACAGCTCATGTGGCTCTTGCATGAACCTGGAGACCAAGCCCATAGCATATGACAAATCAAGCCTCGTTTGAATCAAGTATATGAGACTCCTAACTAATTGGTGATAGAAGGTAGCTGTCTATGGTGGAGATGGGATCCTAAGATGAGTGCAAACTAACCTAATTTTCTCCCAATCCCAAGTCCAAAGGACCTCAAGATTGGACTAGATCACTACTATGCTTCCTATTAACTAATGCATCCTATCTAAACACACTAGTGATGATTTGTCCTAATGGAGATGAAACTATTCTATCCTAAGTTAAAATTGCACTAATCTTAGATCGATGTTGAGCATTCAAATTGGTAGAATGACTTTGTATATGATAGCTTATGAAAAATGGAGGTGGAGGCCTCAATTTATAGATTTTTGGGGATGGAAATGGAGGGCTATGATCAAATTGGGAGATCAAGGGCTAAAATTGCTTGAGGATCCTCAAGCAAGGAGAGTTGGACAAATGACATGATTAGATTAGATGAGAATTTTTCTCCATGATTCAAGGGATGATCAATGGATGAGATTGCAAGTTTGAATGGATGGATGGCTAGGATTGGGTAGGTGTATGACATGTAAGGTCTCATTTATGAAAAAGGTAAGGCTTAGATTTAGTGAAGAATTTTAAATTGCATGGAGAGGACAAGTGAAATTTAAAATTGGAGGAAGTGTCCAAATAGTGCCACATGTAATTTTAAATTTGCATGAATAGTGACATTTGGAGTGGGATGGAAGAAATAGGACAAGTGTACACATTTTGAAAGATTTGGCCATGCTTCCAAAGTACCACTTGTCAAGTACATGCATATACATGGAATGACAAGTGGACTTCTAAAAACATGGGGATTTATAGTGAGGAATTAATTAAAATTAATTCATGCGCACATGTTTTATAAAAAAATAACGATGATTACAAAAAGTAATCAAAAGTGGACAAAATATGAATTAAATAAATATGGTCATTTATTTAATTTTTGGGGTATGAATTATGAACTGTAGTAAACAATATTTAATTTTTTGAACTATAGTAGAGGAATTTGATTTTTATGAAAGAGAAAAAGGTGTGGAATAAATTAATTAAATAATTAAAAATTATTTAATTAATATTTTGGTCGGATGGAATGATGTGGGTAACATAGGTTTGGATTGCGTAAGTGGATGAAAGTGGTTGTGACAATTTTTAGATGTTTACGTTTTGCCCCTCTTTGATATGGCATCATTCTTATCACGATTAACAAGATATCAGAGAATATAATGTTTTGATAAATATGCTCCAGTGAGTGGATAGGAGAGGAATGGGTGACCAAGTGATGCCCCCTTAAGATATCAATGAAAAAAATAAATTTTTCAGTGATGTCTCAAAAAGGAGAAAAAGTGATAGAAAAGAGGGAAAAGGGATCTCGAGATTGAAGAGAGGAGGAAAATGTGTGAAATGGAGGAAAAATGGTGAAATGAGAGGAAAAAATGGGGTGGGTAAAGAAAAATTAGGGTTGGGGGGGAATATATATAGGCTAAAAGGGGGCCCATAAGGCTCATTTGTGTTTAGTCATTTGTGAGCAGAGGAGAGAAAAGTGAGAGTGAGAGGATGGCCGACATTCCATAAGAGGAGCAGTGTGCAGAGCAAATGAGAAAGTATCTGCAACTAGTGGTGGCAAGTGACCTGATAGGTTCTCTTCCCTATGTTGTGGATTTTTGAGTGGGTAGGTTAGATGTGGAAATTGTAGCATGAGAATTAGGGAAAATTAGGTGCCAGAATTATTTCAGCGCTTGATTAGGTGGTTTAGCACCTAATCTGGAAAGGGTACCTATGCCCAGAATGGGCAAGCCTATGGGTAGAAAGGGTACACCTTTGGCTAGAAAGGGCACACTTTTGGAAGAAAGGGTGCGCCTTTGGAAGAAGGGGTGCACCTTTAGTTAGAAAGGGAGGGTGTGCTTTTGGAAGAAAGGGTGTGCCTTTGGAAGAAAGGGTGCAACTTTGGTTAGAAAGGGTGTGCCTTTGGAAGAAAGGGCACGCTTATGGAAGAAATGGGTGCACCTATGGTAGAAATGGGTGCACCTATGGTCTTAGTGTCTAGAAGGCGTGGGATAGCACCCAATGTTACAATGAAGGCTAACAAAGTTTTATTGGGATGGTGCAAGATTATGAGGATGTACTTCAGTCTCAGGAGAGGTGGCCACCAACGTTCACATTGTGGGGAAAGATAGATGATACCGACAGGTTTTTCTTAGGGATGGTGGGGCTTCGGCATATCGTGAAGATGTCAGACATATGTACAAATAGGGCAATGATGACCGCTCTAGTGGAGCAATGGCAAACAAACTGATGTGCCTTCCTATTGTCGATAGGGGAGGTGACAATTACACTAGAGGATGTATGGAGGACCCTGCAAATCCCCATACATGGGGAGAGAGTGGTGTATGACCACAGATAGGGAGTAGCATATGTGGACTAGGTGTTCACTTTAGGATGGGTGCCATATGGCAGTGGTCAATCAGAGATGGTATACAGTTGGCCGATGAGTAGGGGCCTATACTGGTTGCCCCTATCTGTAGCTGGGTTGATAGTAGGGACCTTGGTCCTGGACAGGTGGTCTCATGGTTTTCCAATTGGCTGGGGAGTGGTACTATTATAGATGATCAAAGATTGTGTGATCTATGTGTGGGGACCATGTGTACTGGCCCATATTTACATGACATGGATGGAGTGGTCTACAAGCTATCAATGAGCCTAGGATGCGGCATGGCATTACTGCATATCTGGGTGTTGAAGTATATATCAGTGACTTGGCTATTGTATGAGATAGGCTGAGGCATCGGCCATTTGTTTTTGTGTATAGAGGATGGGTGATCCACCATCATATTGGAGACATGAGGTATTGGAGATGGGTGATGGATGACATAGCGGAGTTTGTGTGGCGACCATGAAGGGAGGTGGAAAGATGGTTAGAGAACATGGAGTAGCTCGGTTATGTCTTGCAGTCCTAATATCTGATTGGATGGATGCAGATGATTATTGATAGGTATTTTCTTGAGTGTGTGTAGTGACAATTTGGGGTAATATAGGATATACCACAGGTGGAGGTAATGTTTGCACAAGTGCACATTGTGCAATGGCAATGGGGATTGGGTCCTGATCCATAGATTGTGATAGCAGAGTTTGATGGACTCCAACCATAGACATTGCATGCAAGATAACAAGTTGAGGATGAGGGGACTACCCTTGGTTATGATTAGTGGTGGGCCCAGTAGAGGCCAGTTAGACTCACGATCCCAGTGGGATATGTAGCACTAGGTTAGGCAACGACAGATGAGGAGGATGATAAGGATGAGGAGGAGGAGGTGTGGATAGAGGAGATGGATGTGGATGGGGAGGAGGATGGTAGAGATGTAGGAGGCGATGGGGGTGGCGATGGTGATGGCGATAGATCAAAACTGGCGAGAGCACAGGCTATGATACACCAGCTATAGACATAGGTAGCCCAGCTAGAGGGATAGGCTCAGGATGGGGTTCTATAGAGTTGGCAAGAGTACAGGCTTTAGTGCAGCAGTAGTAGACACAGATAGCCTAGCTACAAGGGTAGGTGGTAGCACAATAGGCACAGGTGACATAGGTACATGGCTTGGCACAGAGGTATGTGTAGGAGAGGGATCAGGCCTGCTAGGCATTAGGGGTCAGCGATGGGGAATATGCTACAGACCATGTAACATGAGATGGCTGAGATTACTAGGGAGGCCTAGGATTATAGGACACTTTACGAGGGACTAGTGACAGCAAGACAGAGAGCTAGCTATGAGAGTCGATTAATAGCTTCTAGATCCAAGAGGTTAGGACAATCAGAGAGGTCTATGCAGTAGCCCTCGCCATCACATGAATTAACGGAAGTACAAATACTACCTCCATAGGTACTAGGATAGGTAGGTCAATAGGGTAAGGGACCCCCTCCTTAGAGGGGTTCAATGCCAACTGAGTTAGGGACTTCAGGTAGAGACATCTCCTCCTAGGGGCATTATGTTCATATGTATAGATGTATTATTTTTTGACAGGTATGAGGACCTCATTTTATATCATGATCACATTGTTGATATATATATATTATTGGATCAATGGATTGTCCACTTATGTATTAATGATGGATGTATGGATGGATATTTATGATGGTTTATGTATGATGGTCATTTTATGGATATTGTGTTATATGATGGACTTTTTTATGGATGTTATGTTATATGATGGAATTTTTTATGGATGTTATGTTATATGTATGGTTCATAATGATAGTGATATGAGATGTCATGGTTATGATGGATGGACTCGTGTTTGGATGTAGGATGTGATGTGGATTTATGTTTATGTATAATGTCTATAGAGTGTATGATGCAGGAGGCAGGTGTAGGAAGTCATTTCGTACAAAAGTTATTAGTAAAAAAATCTTTGGTGTTGTGAGATGTTTTTATGTTATGTGATGGTGTGTGGGTGAGTGATTTGGATATGTTCTAAAATGTTTGTGATGCAAGATGGTCTATTGTTATGTTTGTATATGTTATGGATGGATGATATGTTTTATGTGATTGACAAGTTGCATGGTGTAGGAATGCATTCCATACATAAGTTATTTAAATGAATCCTATGTTTCCTAGAATGGACTTGTGATGTGTTGGATAGTTTTAGGTGGATGTTGATGTGATTTATTCATGTGTATTTATGGTTTGAGTGTGGTGAATCCATGTCCAACATGTATTGTATGGTGTTGTCGTAAAGAAGTTATTTCGGCCACTTTAAATCAATCTTAGTTTAGAGGTGTATGTTGATTCATGTGGTATGGATTGTGTGTATATATGATATGGTATGGTATGATGGTTTTATGTTATATGTAGTTATGGTGGGATGTTGGATGATTACAGTTGGACGAACATGTTTGGGATGCAGGGTGATGTGGAGATGGATGTCTAGTGATGTAATGGTTATGTATAGAACGGCTTGCACACTAATGTAAGTGATTAATAAGCCTTTTATTTGCATCAGACTATGTGGATGACATCAGGGGAACACAACGTAAAGGGTGATGAGTCAAATATATGACTCATCTATTTCATTCTATTTTCTTGTTTTGAAAGACTTTAACAAAATACTATGACATATATATTTACATATTATTATAATTATGTTTGTCTTTTGGATGGATTATGCACATGTTTGGTTTTCATTTCCTTTGATGGAATCTCTTAACTTATTTACTTGAATTTCATTTTCAAAATGCATATCTTATGAATTGTGGTACAAGTGGTTTGTGTTTGCATGAGGATTGCACTAGTAAGACTTCCAGTGGTCTTTGGATCCCTCCGGAGCCTCCTTTTTTCTATGAAGAACCTGAACTCCAGACAGTTCTGAATGCCATTACCCTCCAATAGAGTCATCCTCCCCTCGAGTTGATGACTATTACTAGCCAATCCTAGGGCTACCCAAAAGGCCTAGAAATGTAAACATGACCCACACCCCAATTAAAGCAGTTGTTATAATCTAAATCTCCACGTCACTCCATTTTAGTGACTAACCGAAGTGGCTGCTAATTGGCGTCAGTTCTAACTAAAGTCGCTACCCCCAAATGCCACACCATTTCAGGAAATCACTCAAGTTTGCCAAGAACCAAGTCGATGTAAATCCTTGATCTTTAGTAAACCATAGAGGAATCATTAATGTAATAAATTAGCAACTGGTTTCAAGTCTAGTTAGATATAGTTAGAATCGTTGTTAGTTATTTCAATTCAATAAAGCTCAGATGTATAAATAGGAGCAAATCATCTCTCTAAGTTAGTTCTAGTTTTTCTTAGATAGTTGTTCACCAGATTGTGTTTCCAATAGTAGGAAAACTCCTTGTTTTCAAATATGTACTTTCATCCATTCTTTGGACTATGATTGAATGCAAATGAAGGGGGAATTCTTTTGAAAGAGTTAGTTGAATGAAGAGGATCATCTCTAGCTAGGAAAGTAGGGCCCGCTTCCCCATTTTGGAGGAGATCTCTCAGTATTTTCATGTTTGTTCAGTTTTATTATAGCTTCTATTCAGTTAGCTTTGTACTTGTGTTCATGTGATGTGAGTTTCGCTTCTGTGTGATTAGTAGTTAAGTTGTTCCTTGCAGGATCATTTTATAAGTTCTAAAACAAATTTGTTATTTAGCAGCACTGTCATATTCAGAGTGTTTCATTGTTGTAGCTTAACAAGTAAAGGTAGTTTATTTTTATTTATTTTTCCAGCAAGTGTATTTATTTCTAGCAAAGTGTGTTTATTTTCCAGCAAGCTAAAATAGTTTCTTTCATTGCATGTGTGTTTATTTTTGAAACAAATAGATAGATTTTCATTTTTGTATGACCTTTCATTTCTGTAAGATCAACGAACCAAGTTCTATCCATGAACCATTCAATCAAATCCTCCTATACCAAAGAGTCTTATCATAGATTGCTCCAGACACCTTCGGATTGATAAAATTAAATGATGATACATTAACAAACACTACTTTGACCCTTATCATTTTTGGAGCTGTTGCCATGGATGAATCTACAAATCATTGTAGGTTTAAGGTGTTGATAAGACTTTCTATCAACTAGTTTATGAGAAGACCTAGGGACACCTTAGGTTGATTCATAAAGCAATCTATAGCTAATACATATCTGGAATCTCATTTAGAAGATCCTCTAGATCATCTGATCAATCAAGGATCACCTATACTATCAGAGTCTCCTAATTTATCTACTACATCTTCAATAATGGGTCACAATGGTGGTAACCATGAGGAACTGACTAATAATAGAACATTCTCTTATCTGATCTCCATCATTCCTGAGAGAAATGAATCTCCTATGAAAAATATATCTCCTACATTTCTACCCACCTTTAGGGGGGAAACTTCAGAAGATCTAGACCAATTCATATTTGAATTCGAAGTCCTCTACCAAACTTATGATTATGCCACAAATAATTAGAAATTAAAACTGTTTCCTTCCACTGTTAAGGAGTTAGCATTATGATGGTTCATGGGTTTGACTGCAGACTCTATCACTACCTAGGATGAAATGGAAACCAAATGTTTTTCTTGACAAATATCAAGATTACTGTAGAGTCAGGGATCAAAAAGATGAACTCTTCCTTATGAAACAAATGGAAGATGAAAATTTGGAGGACCATGTGGATAGATTTTTATTTGTCCATAGGAGGTGTGGAAACAATCTAGATGAGGAATTAAGTAAAAATATCTTTCTAAGAGGAATTGACAATGAGATTACAGAAGCTTTAAATCTGATGGGTAAGGGAGATATTAAAAAACAAACTTTTGTAGAAATCGTGGAAGTTTACAGAAACTATTCTTGAACTAGAGCAGGTAAAAGAATACTGAAAAGGGGTAGTACCAATGATGTTATGCAAGTAATGGAAGAACTAGAAAACCTCAAAACTGACATCCTACTTCACTTGAATATCACTTTGGATGGCATGCAAGCTAGTAGAAAGAACATTGAACCCTTAGCTATTTATTGCCCTTGTTGTAGAGAAAAACATCCACTTAGGGAATATCCCTTAAATCAAACTGAGTTGTGTAAGATTTGTGAGAAAAATCACACTACAAATGACTATGGCCTACTTCTTGAAATTAAAAACAAATTGAAAAAGGTTCCAACAGATCAGGAAGAGCTAAACTTTATTGGCTAGAAACAACTTAATTATGGATTTAATCAGTTTCAGAACCATTATGCTCCAAGACGACCATCGAGTTGGAGTACAAACTCTTATAATGGACCTTGGGGAGGCCCAATGCAAATGCTGATGCAATGGGGAACAACATGGCCTCAGCCAAATTGAACAAATAAATCTTAGACCAACCTTCAATGGTCAAATCAACAACAATATCAACAACAGTGGGCACCTCAATATAACCAGAGAAGATTTGGAAACCAACCCCAAGCCTTACTCCCTGGACCCTCACAATCTACAAATTCAAACTCTAATGAATAGTTGAACCAACCATCTATGCCCACTTAGCTAGTTCTGAATCCAAAGAATAATAGGCCACAACAACAAGTGTACAATGCTGACCCAAATACAACCACCCTAAATGTAATTGATATAATAACATCCAACTTTGATCAAGAAACATTCCTGTAATCATTCCTACCAAGGAAGTCATCGAAGAAGAAGTAATCCCCAAAGTTGATACACAACAACAAAAGGAGAAGGTTGAAGCAAGGGGTTCAAAAGAAATGCTGAAGGAGACCTCTGTCCAATTCCTAGAATGGTTAAAACAGGTCCCTCTGAAATCTAAAGAAAGCCAACTCTCACATGATGACTCCTAATTAATTAATGAACTTAGAAAGATACACATCAAAGTCCCTTTGTTACAGGAAATAAAATATATCCCCCAGATAAACTAGACCATTAAGAGTTTGTGTCTAAAATTTCCAGGCAGAAAACAAAAATTACCCAATACCATTCAAATAGATGGGAAACTTACCGATGTCCTATCAGGAAAGCTAATTCCTAACAAATATGGAGATCTTGGGAGCCCTGTCATTGTAGTAGACATAAAAGGGGTTTTGGTTTCAAATGTTCTGATTGACTTGGAAGCTACCATTAATGTAATGACACCAGGTACTGTAGAAGCATTGGCACTAACACATGTTCAGCTAACATCAACTATGTTATAATTGGTAGATCTATCTATCACAAAACTAGAAGGAATTCTGGAGGATATCATAGTTACTATTGATACCTAGGATTACTCAGTTGATTTCCTCATCCTCCAAATGAGAAAGAAATACTCAGGGTACCCAATAATACTAGGTAGACCTTGGCTAGCTACCGCAACAGTCCTTATTGACTATCAATTAGGGAACATGACTATTTCAAATGGGAAAATACTAAAGGAACTTTCCATCTATCCCCATTCCAAACCATTCCTATAATATAAAATAATCCATGGATAGATGACTTGATAGATTCTGATGAAGAATATGCCTCCTCATTGGAAATGGTAACAATTGTAGAACATTTCAAAAAGTGTAATAAGGAATATAAAGAGATGGAATCAAATAGCAAAACCTCTTTATATAGTACCACCCAGCAAGAGGTCTCCAGATGGCCCCAGAGAGATCCAAGAGGATATTTCAAGGCATTCCATTGTCCCCACTCTGAACAAATTACCTCCCACTTAAGTTATCAACAAGCAAAAATGTTACACTAGATTGTGCCTCACCTTTGTCCGTTAAATACTCTGCTAATTCCTTACAAATACCTTCTTTTTGTTCATAATGGCACAAAGCAAATCACTATCCAAACTAGCAAACAACTCTCTATTAGTAGTTGGTTAATAGAGACAGAAGAAATTTGATTAATAACACTTTTGCAAAATCATACCAGGCTTTTGTATGGGAATACAAGAACATGAAAGGGATCCACCCCAGCATATGTACACACCATATTTACATAGAAGATGTCAGCCTTGTTAGGAAACCACAACGGAGAATCAATCTAGCCTTGAGAGATATCGTGAAGGAAGAAATAGAGAAACTATTGCAGGTAGGATTCATCTACCCCATTTCTAACAGCTAGTGGGTATCACCATTGGTTATCGTACCAAAGAAAAATGGCAAGTGGTGAGTCTGCATTGACTATACAGAATTGAACAAAGCCACTAAGAAAGACTATTTCCCACTTCCCTTCATTGACCAGGTGCTAGATAACTTGGTTGGTAGTCGCTATTTTTCCTTCTTAGATGGATTCAACGGCTACAATTAGATCCAAGTAGCTCCAGAAGATCAGGATAAGACTACCTTTATGCATCCATGGGGGACATTTTCTTATAGAGTTTTGCACTTCAGATTATGCAATGTGCTAGCCACATTTCAACATGTTGTGCTAGCAATTTTTGTAGACCTAGCAAATACATGTGTGGAGGTTTATATGGATGATTTTACAATACATGGGAAAACTTTTGATGAAGCCTTGAATAGTCTGAACAAGGTACTTGAAAGATGCAAAAACATTAGCTATCCCTAAACCATGAGAAATGCTTTCTTATGATGACAGAGGGAATTGTATTTGGTCACCATATCTCACAGGAGGGAATGAAAGTAGATCCAAAAAAAGTTGAAATTATTATTCAAATCCCCCCTCCTCAAACTCAAACAAAGGTAAGAAGCTTTCTGGGACATGCTGGATATTATCAAATGTTCATTAAAAATTTTAGTTGAAAAGTTGACCCTTTTTTCATCTTGTTTACAAAAGATTCTAAATTCAAATGGACACCACAATGCCAATAGTCATTTGAAGCAATTAAAAGTGCCCTCATGAAAACCCAAGTGATTAAAGGACCAAATTAGAATAAGCCATTCCACATTCACACAGATGCTTCCAACCAAGCTATTGGAACAATATTAGGACAACTAAATGAACCTGGAGGTATGCATGCAATATATTACATCAACAAAAACTTAAACCATGTGGATAAAAATTGTACCACAACTGAAAAAAAATTTCTGGCAGTAGTTCATGCTATCAATAAATTCTGCCACTAAATGATAGGTTCTAAAATTTTCATACATAATGATCATGCAGCTATAAGATATTTGATGAATAAAGCAGTGGTAGGAGGTAGAATTATCAGATGGTTGTTATTATTGCAGGAATTTGATATAACCATTCTTGATAAACTAGGGAAATATTATGTTTTTGCTAACTTTTTATCCAGATTGACTATGCAGGGAAATAATGAACCAGTGGATGATGCATTCTTGGATGAACATCTATTTGCCATATCCATACAATCTCTGTGGTTTGTAGATTTAACAAACTATTTGGTTTAAGGAAAATGCCCACAACATTTCAATTCAAAAGAAACCAAACGATTGGTTCAAGAGAGCTCTAGATACAAATGGCTAAATGGTCTCTTATTTAAAAATTTTCTTGACCATGTAGTATGTCATTGTGTATAGGTGGACACTTTTTAGCCCTCTGGATGGGATATAAATTTTTTGGATCAGGGTATTTTTGGCCAACAATGACCAAGGATATTCAACATTATGTCAAGCACTATGATCAATGTTAGCAAATGGGATATCCAACTCTTACCGCAGAGATGCCACTTCATCCTCAAATAGTTCTTAAATCATTTGAAAGTGCAGAATAGGTTTTGTGGGGCCGATAGATCCAAACTCCAAAGGAAATCACTACATTTTGGTTTTCACTGACTATGCCACTAAATGGGTTGAAGCAAAAGCACTACCAGCAGCAAAGGAGGAGAAGGTTGCAAATTTTTTGTATAAGCACATTTTGTAGAGGTTTGGAGCACCTTGAGTCCTTGTTTCTGATCAAGGACCATAGTTCATATCTACTATGATCAAAGCACTCCTAGAAAGATATCAATTCTATCATAGGAAGTCCTCTCCATATCATCCTCAAAGCAATGGTCAAGTAGAGGTGACAAACAAAGAACTGGAGAACATCCTTACAATAACCATTTTAGGTAAAAGAACAGATTGGACTGAAAGAATGATAGAAGCTATTTGGGCTTACAACACCACATAGAGAACCATCACTAATTTCACACCATATGAATTAGTCTATGGAAAACATCTAGTGTTTCCTATAGAATATGAGGTGGAAACATTGAGAACAACACTTGAAGTGGGTACAGATTTAACTGAAGTATGACAAAATAGATTGGAAGAGATGCAAATGGAAGCACTTCAGCACACAAAGTTGATCCAACAACAGAAAAAAGAATGGCATGACAAGCACATTATCAGTAAGCAGTTCAAGCAAGGAGATTGGGTACTATTCTACAAATCCAAATATAAAGATTTGAAAGGAAAATTACACACCAGATGGTTGGGGCCCTATGAAATCAAAGAAACCTTCAGTGATGGGGTTGTTCAACTAGTTCCCATTGATGGAGATCACAGAATTCTTCTGGTAAATGGACATAGATTGAATTTGTACCACAAATGAGCTTCTAAAGAGGAGTTTTATGTGGAAATCTAGTCTCTAATAGAGCATTTCACCCTGGAATATCTCTCTTCCATGGGACTCATGTTCTAAGTGATGACTCTAGGATAAATAAAGCAGTAAAGTTTGAAAACCAGAAATGGCGGCCTTTTCTACCAAAAAAAAAAATTAATATAATAAAAAAAATTGGGCAAAAGTGAAAAACCAGCAATGGTGGCTTTTCCTAGAGTGAAGATTGAAAACCAGCAATGGCGATCTTTCCATTGAATTCCCTATTTCCTTCAATAAAATTCCTTTTTGCAATTCTGCAGGTTTTTGTGTTGAATTTTTTTTAGGAGCTCAAGGTGGATACTAATAGCTCTAGATGGCTATGGATTGCTCTAGATGAACATTGGTAGATGCTTACTTTCCCAAAGCATCGTCGGGTGCTAGGTGACGTTGCATTGTGAGAAAGTGATTCGGTAAAAAATGTTAAGGCAAAGTAATTAGAGGGGTGGATACTTTACAAGGTATATTCCTTAAAACATATATAATTATTTTAATATGTTTATGTATGTCACATGTTCCCCAATGTTAACCACATGTAGCCCTCATCTTTCATACACCACAACAAGTGCATAAATGATTACAGTCTGACAGGTGGCAGCCACATATTTGTCCATAGATCTTGCATGCTTCACAATGAAATACAAGTACTTGGTCATCATGGCACGACATTTCAAATAAATTCCATAAATAGAAATAATAGTTGGATTAAGAAATAATGATGATCAATATTTATGGCTATTTAAAGGAAGTACATTTGAAAAGACATGAGTGCTAGGATTGCTGGCGTCAGCTTTGGATGAGTATGGAAGAGTAGTTAAGGTGGCAGTTGAGAAATTACACTTTGCATGTGCCCACTCTGGTTTGAAGCTCCAAAGTTTATGCCATGATTGATGAAAAGATGGGCAGAGTAACTGCCATCCTATCTATCTCACATGCAATTATTCCTTTGTACAAATTTGTAGTTTACAACACAGAAGTTCACAGTTCCTTCTTGTTTGAAATTAGAGATAGAAAGAAGAGAAAACACAGAGCTCCATTATAACATTTTTCTACAAAATCATTCTACTGATCAAATGGGTAACAAAAGGAAGGCCAAACCTGAAAATGCAATTTTTGATGATGCTAGCACGCAGATTTTCTAGCAAGTCAGATGGTTGGCACTTTTGCAGAAATTTGATGGTTTTGAAGCTGACTTGGTTGAGGAGTTTATTAGGAACTTCCACAGGACCTTCACTACTATGAAAGGAGTAAGAATACCAATCAACCCTACAATAATTAGTTAACTTTCTGGTATTCCTAAGGTAGGCATTCATTTGTTTTCAAACAAACCATCATATGAAGAATTAATTTAGAATTTTCATGTTGCTTCAGAGCCCTTGCCCTGATATATCGTAAGGGAGCAACTAAAGGCATTCAAAAGACTAGCCTTCCAGACCCATGGAAGACTATGGTCCTATGGGTCATGAAGTTCTTCACATGTGATGACTAGTTTGGTATAGTTTTGGGCCCTGGGATGCGGCTAATTACCCACTTGAGGCATGGAGCCAATAACCCCTAATATATGATAAATGTTCCTACTTTTCTACATACAAGTCTTGTCACTATGCTAACCAAAAGAAAGGGGAAAGGACAAATTAGTCATCTAGGTTTGATTCATTTGATTATCAAGCACCACTTCCTGCAACAGGAGGATGGTCAAAAGAAATGGGAGAACTTCCTTGCCCTACAATCTTGAAGGAAAAAGGTGAAACATTATACTTCTATTGTCTCCATTTTAGGAGACCCTATTGTAGTTTCCTCCGCTTCCACTAAAGTCCTGTTTTGACCACTTTAGAGAAGAACAAAGCAAAGAAGTTAGTAAGGTGAAGCCATAGCATCCACCTCTGCCCGAAAATGCCACCATCAGTTAGTTATCTCTTTGGATGAAGAAGATAGAGAAGAAGCAGAACAAAACCGTACCACTCTCTCAGGTGACCACTCATCCCCTACTACACATGCTGAAGAAGAGACTCATAAGGAGAGGGGAATTAAGGAAGTTGGTTGTGGTGAGATTATTGAGGAATTTGGCAGTGAGGGCATCCCAGAAAAAATAGGGGATGATACATTGCAACACGGTCACCAGAAAGGAAAAGAGAGCCTTGAGGAAAGCTCTGAGGACACCACAACACAAGAAACTCATCATGCCCTAGCTCTATCCAGAGCTGAATTTGAATTTCAAAATAATGCATGGCACAACTGGAGGCCCTGGCTCAACAATTGAAGGCCAAAGATGAGGAGTTGGGAAAGAAAAAGGCAGAGGCTAAAAAGGAGAAGGAAGAAAAAGAAAAGGAAATTATTGTTTTCAAAGTAGAGGTGGATAACCATAAGGCCATGATGGCCCAAAGAGACATTCAAATAACTCAACTCTGGCAATCAGATACTCACTAAACCCCTACACCCACCTCATTGAATGTCTATGTTGAGAACCTACAACTTACATAAGATAACAAGAAACTTCGAGGAGAGATCATACAGCTCCAGAGTGACATGGAGACATTGAAATAGGAAAAGGTGGTGGTACAGAACAACTTGGCTTTAGCCTACAAGATAGGAGAAACTCTATTAGCACATCGGCCACCATCAGGTGTATATGCTCTATTCCTCTATGAACAATTTTTAAGATGGAAATTACTCAGGATAAGCTGCAATCTTCCATTTGATTTTGATAATGATAAAGATTTTGTTGAATGTTATATGCAAAATCCTAAAGATCAACAAAACCTTTTGTGTGAATTCTTCCAACATGGCCACATTATGGGACATGTCAATACCTCAATGCTAAATCTATATGTGGGGGAACTTCAAGTCCAGAGCTATCTATCTCTGCTTTGAAATAATAGATTATGGGAAGAAAGGATGGAGCAATATGATGCTACAGTAGGATCCATAGGGCTACTAATGAGACATGAGTTCCCTAAAACTACATGGTTTTCCAACACTTTTAAAGCAAATGCTTACAAGCAGGGCATCATAGACTAGTATGTGAGAAATTTGAATTCATATATTTTTGATTTCTTTATAATTGTAGATTAGTTCCCCAACATAGCCAGTGTTTCCCACAAACATAAGGTGGATGACAGACAAGGTCAGAAAAATAATACCCCTAATCCAGCAGAGGCAACAAAATTGGATTGGGATGAGGTTCAGACCACCACTAATTTTGATGCTAACTCCTCACCTAGGTCACCCTCAAGGACAACCAATGAGAGAAGGGAAATTCAATACATGGTTCAATAGGATAAAAGAGAATGATGGGTTCCAACCAAAAGGGAGAAATCTATTCCAATACCACGATGATGACTACAATTGCAGTACAATCATTAAGGGCAAGAACATCCTAGATGAAGCAAATGGGGCACAATGATGAGGACATGGCATACACTGAGTTGGGGGGGATGATGAGTCAAATATATGACTCATCTATTTCATTCTATTTCTCGTTCTAAAAGACATTAACAAAACACTATGGCATATATATTTACATATTATTATAATTATGTTTATCTTTTGGATAAATTATGCACATATTTGGTTTTCATTTCCTTTGATGAAATCTCTTAACTTATTTACTTGAATTTCGTTTCAAAATGCATATCTTATGAATTGTGGTACAAGTGGTTTGTGTTTGCATGAGGATTACACTAGTAAGACTTCCAGTGGTCTCTAGATCCCTCTAGAGCCCCCTTTTTCTGTAAAGAACCTGAACTCCAAAAAGCTCTAGATGCCATTACCCTCCAATAGAGTCATCCTCCCCTTGATTCAATGACTATTATTGGCCGATCCTAGGGATACCCAAAAGGCCCAATAATGCAAACATGACGCACACCCCAATTAAAGTAGCTATTATAATCTAAATCTCCACATCACTCCATTTTAGTGACTAATCTAAGTAGTTTCTAATTGGCATTAGTTCTAACTAAAGTCGTTGCCACCAAACACCACGCCATTTCAGGAAAGTGCTCAAGTTTGCCGACAACCAAGTCGATGCAAATCCTTGATCTTCAATAAACCACAGAGGAATCATCAATGTAATAAATTAGCAATTGGTTTCAAGTCTAGTTCACTATAGCTAGAATCATTGTTAGTTATTTCCTGTCAATAAAGCTTGAATGTATAAATAGGAGCAAATCATCTCTCTAAGTTAGTTCTAGTTTTTCTTAGATAGTTGTTCGCCAGATTGTGTTTCAAGCAGTAGGAAAACTCTTTGTTTTCAGAGATGTACTTCATCCATTCTTTGGACTATGATTGAATGCAAATGAAGGGGGAATTCTTCTAAAAGAGTTAGTTGAGGGAAGAGGATCGTCTCCAGCTAGGAAAGTAGGGCCTGCTTCCCCATTTTGGAGATCTCTCAGTATTTTCATGTTTGTTCAGTTCTGTTGTAGCTTCTATTTAGTTAGCTTTATACTTGTGTTCATATGATGTGAGTTTCACTTTTATGTGATTATTAGTTAAGTTGTTCCTTGCATGATCATTTTATAAGTTTTAAAATAGATTTTTTATTCAGCAGCACTGGCATATTCAGAGTGTTTCATTATTGTAGCTTAACAAGTAAATGTAGTTTGTTTTTATTTATTTTTCTAGCAAGTGTGTTTATTTTCTAGAAAGATAGAATAGTTTCTTTCATTGCAAGTGTGTTTATTTTCCAACAAGCTAAAATAGTTTCTTCATTGCATGTGTGTTTATTTTTGAAGCAAATAGATAGATTTTCATTTCTGTATGACCTTTCATTTCCATAAGATCAACAAACCTAGTTCCATCCACAAACCATTCAAACAAATTCCCCCATACCAAAGAGTTGTATCATAGATCACTCCAGACACCTCCAGATTGATATAATTAAATGATGGTACATTAACAAACACTACTTCGACCATCATCAAAGGGTGTCAAGAATAACTAAAACTCAATTTTTTTTATTGTGGTTGTGATGGTTGTGTATGTGAAATGAATAATGTGAGTACTATAGTGGGATGAAGTGGGTTGATTTGGTGGATCATGATACAAAAAGAGGTCCCTAAAAATGGTCATGAGATGGTGGTGAAAAGTAATGGAAATATATTGTGAGAAATCTTGGAGCAAAGAGAAGCGGTATGTGGTGGAGAGGTTAAATATGGATATATAGGATAAAGGAATGATATCATATTAAGACATTCTACCAATAAATATTGAGTACTAATGTTGATATAGCATGGGATGTTATGCACTAGGGTACGTGGAACCAAGGTGGCAAGGCATCCATGCATATGACTTGACACTACAAACAATATGATGAACCCATGCATGCCCATAATAGTACAACCTTGTCTAAATGAATGAGGGGGGATTTGAGGCATTAGCCCTTAGTACACCAAAGATATGAGGAACCTTACATGCAAAAGGAGGATAATATGCTAGAACCAACCCTACAATTCATAAGATATGAATACTATGACAAAGTAATGAGAACCTCCCACAAGTACAACATATGAAAGGATTGACTATGCCCCAGTCTGGATTGTTCACCACATGCCATGATATAATGAGGTTAAGAAAGCTTTGAAATAAGCCAAGAATGGTGCACAAGATAAAATCAAAGACCAAAAGACTGACTAACCCAAAACATATAGCCATTGTATCTCTCGCCAAAAATAGATGGAGGATTGGTGATTTTGCCCATTGTAGGAAGGATGCATCCTAGGACAAGAATCAATGATGGATTAAGATGAACTAAGGATAGGCAAGGGGATATAGGCTAATAGGTTTGGAGGAGTCAAGTTGATGGTGAAGTGTTTTTCAAGAGAGTGTTATGCTTTGATAGGATTCCTAGAATGTGTCTCATTTGTAGATCAAGTGCAATCAACAAGCTTAGGAAAGTGGGACCATCCAAGCAAGTTGGATGGGTGCATCATATGTACCTGCGTATTGGATACTTCCTTCATATTCCAGACCACCTACATACCTTGTATCCACTAGATCAAGGCACATTATGATGCAGGTGATGATGATATGTAGTTTTGGGTAACTTGATGATGTAAGGATAGGAGATTGGTTCAAATGAATGGAGGAAGTTTGGTTTAGAGGATGGGGATGAAGGAAGCAAGGTAAGCGGAACACACTTCCTAAACTGATCTAATGAAAGAAGTAGTATGCAAATTATTTTAATCCTTACAATTGCATCAATATTAAACATATAACAGAGATATTACAGTAGAAAACACAAACACATAAAGAGAGATTGACACAGGATATATCATGGGGAAAAGTTTTTCAAGTAAAAAACCCCACACTCCAAAACATGCACAATGTATTATTAAAACAATGGTGTGTTTATAATAAACTTGCAATGCAAGTTCTTCCAAGAGTCTTCAAATGTCATTTCTGGAGTGATTCTAGCATCACAACAGTACCTGTGCAAACACTATGTAACTGTAACTCCAAAACAATGTATTTTATAGAGATACAAGACATATACTAGAAGCTTCTTGAGATAGGTGTCCACCTTGGCCACACGGCCATTTTCCTACATCAAAGGACACTTATCCAAGCTAAAAATACATCTCTTACATCTATCATACATGGCAAATTTGACTTTCCAAGATTGGAGCGTTCCATGCTAAAAATAGGCAATGATAGATGCTCTTACGCATCTTATAGCTGCCATAAAATCTACCCACATAACAACCTTAAATGTTGTAAGAGAATCCATCATACAAGACCAAATATAGTAAATTCCTCTTACAACATGTCATAGCCCAACTTGGGCACCCAAAGATGCCTTTCCCTCATGCAAAGATACTCACCGGCACTTGTCCCCACTTGTCATAGGAATCTCCAAACTTGGCTCTTACGCGTCATAGATTCTGTCATATGGAATATCCTCTTCCACATACCACAAGATTCTGACACATGGCATATTAGTGCCACCTCAAATGGGACACCCAAATCCATGTACGTTTCACTTGACCATCCAAGTCACATTCCAAGTAAGATGACAAGTCACCGTGCCACCTCAACTATGTGACCAAACTAAATGTGCAAGTAAATACAATATTAGGCAATAAATAAATATACAATTAAATAAATAATGGTAGGAATTTGCAAAGGTTGAGACACCTTAATTCCCAACATTCTCCCACTTGTCGATCACCTTGCAAGATCCAAAAGAAATGACAAGATTTAACTGCTAGGGGCCAAGAGGCCAATAGACTCTGAACACCATCTAAACTTCTTTGTGCCCACTGCTTTCATCAATGCATTTGTAACATTCTTCAAAGTGTCTACCTTCTCCAATATCACCTTCCCATATTCTACCATATCTCAAACAAAATGAAACTGAACATCAACATGCTTTGTTCTGGCATGGAAAATAGGATTCTTTGCTAGGTAGATCGCACTCTGACTGTCACAATAGATAGTAATATGTCCTACATCAACACCAATATCTAAACACAACCTCTTAAGCCAAATGGAATCCTTACAAACATGAGTTGTTTCCATGTACTTTGCTTCTATCATGGACAAAGCAACCACAGGTTGTTGCTTATTCATCCAACTAATAGCACCACCAAACATGGTAAACACATAAGCACTGGTGGATCTCCTATTGTCAATGTCACCTACCCAATAAGAATCCACAAATCCATGAATACTCACAAAATGTAGAGGTATAGTAGTGTAACCATGATAACATAGAGAATACTTAGAAGCACCACTCAAATATCTGAACACTCTCTTCATCGCATCCCAATGTACTCGTCTAGGATTAGCCATAAACTAACTAAGGACTCCCACTACTTGGACAATGTCTGGTCTTGTATGGACCATAGCTCATACATCAAGCTACCAACTGCACTAGCATAAGGTACTCTTCTCATATCCTCCATCTCAAAAGGAGACTTTGGACAATCATTCATAGATAACTTTGTCCCCAATGAAATAGGAACACACAGTGATCTACAATCTGCCATGTTGAATCTATCCAACACGATTTTCACATACTTACTCTAGCTTAACCAATGTTTTATGTTTGCTTTGTCTCTTCTAATCTCCATCCCTAGAATATACCTAGTTGCCCCTATGTTTTTCATCTCAAACTATGCTAACAACTGAGACATCAAATCTAAAATCATATTCTTACCATTCCCAATCAGCAACATATCATCAACATACAATACAATAATGCGAATACGATCATTGTCAAACTTATAATACACACAATGATCTAATTTTGATCTTAGAAATATAATGGACAACACAAAGACATCAAATTTCAAGTACCACATCCGAGGAGATTTCTTCAAACCATACAAAGACTTATTTAACTTATAGACCAAATTTTCTTTACCTTTCACCATGTAGTGCTTAGGCTGTGACATAGATTTCTTCCTCTAAGTCACCATGAAGGAATGTTGTCTTCACATCCATTTGTTCCACTTCCAAATCATAAGCTCCTACAAGAGATAATAGGAACCGAATAGATGTCAGCTTTGCAATAGGAGAGAAAATTTCATCATAATCAATTCCCTCCACTTGTGAATACCCCTTCACAACCAATCTAGCCTTGTACTTCTCAACACCACCATTTGCTCCAGATTTCTTCTTGAACACCCATTTGCATCCAATGAGTTTCTATCCATCAAGTAATGGCACCAAGTCCCAAGTTTTATTCTTTTTCAAAGAAGCCATCTCATCCTCCATGGCCTCCTTCCAGGAACCTGCATCTTTCATGTCGATAGCCTCTGTCACAGTTTAGGCTCATCAGTATTAGTAATCAAGGCATAAGCATAACTAGAAACTAGCAATGTATAACCAAACGTATCAGGTTGCTTCCTATTTCATGTGGACCTCCTCAAAGGTTGAGGTGGAGCTTCTACCTCTTCTTCTGAACTTTCAAAGCTACTAGAGCTTTCCTCATCATTAGGTCCAATAGGGTCTTTCGATTTAGTCTTCTTAGGGGTAGTAGGAAATTGAACCAAATCCTCTTTCTTTTCTTTTTCTTCTAGCTGTAGAACTATAGGAGAAGGTGTTAGCTCTCTGAAGATAACACTTCTTCTATACAACAACTTTTCAACCACAAGATTCCAAAGCTTGTACCCTTTCACACCAACACCATAGGCAATGAAGATACACTTAACTGCTTTGTTCTCCAGTTTTGACCTCTTCTTCTTAAGCACATGTGCATATGCCTCACAACCAAAAACACTAAGATGTCTCAATGAGGGCTTCTTACTAGACCACACTACCATGGGTGTCTTATCAATGAATGCTAAGGTAGGAGACCTATTAACAAGGTAGCAAGCAGTGGCTATATCTTTAGCCCAAAACTTTTGTTCAAGGCTAGCACCACTAAGCATGCTCCTAGCCCTCTCCATCAATGTTCTCTTCATCCTCTTTGCAACTCCATTTTGCTAAGGGGTATAAGGATTTGTCTTATGTCTTTCAATCCCATTTTCCTTAAAAAACTTATCAAACTCTATAGAACAAAACTCACCACAATTATTAGTTCTCAAATACTTAATCTTTTTACTAGTCTAATTCTCTACAAAAGCTTTAAACTCTTTGAACCGACTAAAGACTTCAAGTTTGCTTCTGAGAAAATAAACCCATGTCCTTCTACTATAATCATCAATGAATGATACAAAATATAACGATTTAGAAATCGAAGGAACATTCACAGGACCAAACATATCAGAATGAATGAGATCCAAAACACTAGAAGACTTGTGAGAACTAATGTAAAATTGAACACGGTTTTCTTTTCCATATATACAATGTTCGCAAAAGTCAAACTCAAGATTCCAATCATTTAACCCCTCAAAAAGGTTTTTATTTTTTAGGGCTCTAAGACCCTTCTCACCAATGTGACCAAGTCTCTTATGCCAAAACATTGTCTATTTAGTGGGAAGTTTCATTTCCAAAGCATAAGCACCCTTAGGTACTCAAAATGCACTACCATCGGAAGTTGAAGCAACACACTTTTTCACTACGGTTTCTAATGGTGAGGATGAAGAATCTAAAGCCCTTTTCACAGAAGAACTATTGCACTGAGTAGTGCATGAATCCAGCTAAAACAAAGTAACTCTCTGAGTACCCTTAGCAAGCACCATAGCTCCTCTTGTCATCTTGCATCCTCCACCTGAGAAAACAACTTGCACACCTGCTTCATTTAATTTACTTCTAGGGAGCAACTTTCATTCTAAACCAGGGATGTGCATCACCCCATTGATGCCATTCACTCATCCATCAAGGAATCAGATCAAGACTCTTCCACACCCAACTATCATCAGGTGAGGGTCATCACCCAGGTACACCTTCCCACCATCAAACTCTTCATACTTTGTGAACCAACCTTGATGTGAGGTCATGTGGAAAGAAGCACCAGAGTCAGTCAGCCATACATCATCTAATGCATGGGTGGCCAGGGCAGCAATGAAAGCATCACCATCACCTTGAGATTTGTCAGAATCTAAATTGGAGGTGTTCTTTTTCTTCTTCTCCTCCTTGCACTCCTTTTTGAAATGTCTAGTTTTACCACAATTCAAGCACACTACCTTGGACTTTCCAGGAGATTTGGATCTCCCACGAGATTTGGATCTCCCACGAGATTTGGATTTGCCCTTCTCATCTTTCTTATCATTCTTCTTCCCTTTTTTTTGGGTCTTCCACAAACCGCAAGAGCCTCTTTGGCCAACTCAGATGACTTTCTCCACATCTCTTCAGATAATAGCAAAGACACCACTTCATCCATTTTAAAAGTGGATGCGGTACTCCCGATGGCCATAACAAGATGATCCCACGAGTCTAGAAAAGAACAAATCAAGGTCATGCAATGATCCTTCTCATCCATTTTCACACCAACAGATGTCAACTGTGCAACTAGCATGTTAAAATCATTCAGATGGTCTGCAACAGATCCTTCATCTTCCATCCTTAGAGAATATAGCTTCTTTCGTAGGAATAACTTGTTTACTAGGGATTTAGCCTGATAAACATCACCAAGTTTCCTCCATAGCTCCTTTGTGGTCTTCTCCTCATGGAAATTTAACAAGACAGAGTCAGCCAAACAAAGTCTTACAAGACCCTTAGCTTTCCAATCCTTGAGATCCAAAGCATCTTGTGACATTTCCGCTAGTTTTACACTAGAAATGGTTTCCCATAGGTATCTATCAACAAGCATGTCTTCCATTTTAAGCTTCCACAACTCGAAATTGCTGCCATTAAAATTTTCCACCTCTACTCTTCAAGATCTACCTACCATCTCCTTCCTACAACAAGATTACAAAATAGTTTGCACAGACTCCCACTCAATCTAAGATCAGCTCAAAAAACCCCTACCCAACAACTAGGATCAAAGGTGATCAAGCTCTGATACCAATTGAAAGGAAGCAAGGTAAGTGGAACACACTTCCTACACCAATCTAATGAGAGAAGTGGTATGCAAATTCTTTTAATCCTTACAATTGCAGCAATATTAAACATATAACAAATATATTACAACAAACACAAACACATAAAGAGAGATTAACACAAGATATATCGTGGGAAAAACATTTTTAGGTAAAAAACCCCCAACTCTAAAACCTACACAATGTATTATCAAAATAATGGTGTGTTTACAATACACTTACAATGTAAGCTCTTCCAAGAGTCTTCAAATGTCATTTCTAGAGTGATTCTGATAGCATAATAGTACCTGTACAAACACTATGTAACTACAACTCCAAAACAATGCATTTTATAGAGATATAAGGCATATACTAGAAGCTTCTTGAGATAGGCGTATAGCTTGGACATATGGCCATTTTCCCACATCAAAGGACACTTGTCCAAGATGCAAATACATCTCTTATATTTGTCATACATGGCAGATTTGACTTTCTAAGATTGGAGCACTCCATGCTAAAAATAGACAATGACAGATGCTCTTATGCATCTTACAGCTGTCATAAAATATGCCCACATAACAACCTTAAATGTTATAAGAGAATCCGTCATACAAGACTAAATATAGTAAATTCCTCTTACAACATGTCATAGCCCAACTTGGGCGCCCAAAGATGCCTTTCCCTCATGCAAAGATACTCACCAACACTTGTCCCCACTTGTCATAGGAATCTCCAAACTTGGTTCTTATGCGTCATAGATTCTATCATTTGGAATATCCTCTTCCATATACCAAAAGATATCGACACATGGAATATTAGTGCCACCTCAAATGGGATGCCCAAATCCATGTAGGTTTGAGTTGAACATCCAAGTCACATTCCAAGTAAGATGACAAGTCACTGTGCCACCTCAACTAAGTGAGCAAACTGAACGTGCAAGTAAATACAATATTAGGCAATAAATAAATATACAATTAAATAAATAATGGTAGGAATTTGCAAAGGTTGAGACACCTTAATTCCCAATAGGGGATGTCACTTTTCACTATACCATGGTATAAAAAACCATGATTGGGGGGATGGTGATGGTGTGGGGCAACTGTCATTTTTTAGACTGCACCATGTAGCCCAATCATATGACAAGGTGGAAGGGAAATTGGAAAAATGGTATGGTTTTAGTTGATAGAGGGAAATAGCAGTGCAAAGACATGATGACTATGCAAAAAATACTAAAGGGACCAAGGTTACAGATGGATGAGGTAACCAGCTAGGTAACATGGTGGTGAAAAGATGTGATTTCTATAGAAACCATGAAGAGGACTAGGAGAGGGATTGGGTGTTGGAGGGGTTGATGGTAAGATGAGTGAGGGGGTATTATTGGAGAAGTTTGGTTAGAGTTATAGTGGAGGGTGGTTGGAGGGATGTTCGTGTTTAGGTTGTGTTGGATATGGGGGAAGAGACTGTTCAGACTAGATTCAAAAACTATAAGAACCATAGTCTAGGGAATAAGCATAGGGGGATGACATAACTAGAAAGGATGGAGGGATGGATAGTTTGGGTGTTAATGTAGGTGAGAATTCTACTTTTTTGCTACTAGTTTCTTGCACAAAGTATGTAGGGGTGGATGAATATTTTGGGAATGATGGACAATGGAAGCTCAGATGGTTGGATTGTGCTATAGCTCAGATGATGGGATAATTAGATGTGATGGATGGTGTGGATGATGGTCGAGGGGTAATTTGAATGATGGATCCAGGTTAAACCTACACATGATGCCTACAAGCAAGTTTTCATCATGGTACTTATCCAAGGTGCCATAGGAAGTGGTTTTCACCATAGGATGGATTATTTCTCTTTACTTTTATGATTTTTTTGAATGTTTGGATTTTCTTTTGTATTTTTGACATAGTGTAACTATGAAACCACTTTAGGTGGATGATGTTCATAGGCTCATCAAGCTCTTCTCCTTCAAGGGTGGAAAGGCAGTATGCTCTAGATCCATACTTAGCAGTGACAATGTAGGGGCCTAACTAATTAGGCTCAAAAGTTTCCCTTTTTTTCTCGCTCTGACAAATTCCTTTGAATTTCTTTTAGGACTAGGTCTCCTACTGCAAACTCTCTAGCACAAATTTTCTTGTTGTAAGATCTACAAAGTTGGTTTTAGTATGCTTGGAGGTGATTGAGGGTGTTGAGGCGTCATTCATCAAATAGCTCTAGCTCTTGGAGGCATGTAACACGGTATTCTTCATCAGTGATAACATTATGCAAAGATATGTGCAATGAGGGTAATTCGATCTCTATTGGCAGGATAGCTTCAGCTTCAAAGACTAGGGAAATGGTGTAGCTTCCATAGGTGTGAGGATGCTAGTACAATAGAACAAAAGGGTAGGATGGATGTGGAGGTGCCAATCACGACCAGTTTCATTGATAACTTCCATGATGATTTTGAGCAAGGTTTTGTTAGTTGCCTCAGCTTGGCCATTACCTTGGGGATAATATGGAGTGGACCAATGATGTTGTATGTGGAATTGTTTGCAAAGGTCTTGAACATCATAGTTTTTGAAGGGTTTACCATTGTCTGTGACAATGGCAGATGGGATACCATAATGGTAGATGATATGGTAAAGGATGAACTTGGTGATTTAGTTTCTAGTAGTGAAAGTGAGAGGAATGGCTTCAATTCACTTAGTGAAGTATTCTATGGTGGTGATGATGAATTTATGTCTATCAGAGGAGAAAGGGTGGATTTTGCCAATGAGATCTTGCCTCGACTGAGAGAAAGGTCATGGTGTGGTGATGGGTTGCAATGCCTAAGAGGGAGTGTGGATGAGATCTCCATGTTGCTAATAGGGTTTACACTTCTTCACGTACTCACATGCATCATGTTCCATGGTAGGCCAATAATATCTAGTATGTAAGAACTTCTTGTCTAGGGCAATACTACTTGTGTGTGCTCCACAGATTCCTACATGAACTTCATGTAAGGCAAGGGAAGTATCTTCCATGTTTTTAAACATTAAAGAAGAGTGCCATCATAGCTTTAGCAATAGAGGATTTCAACAAGGAACTCGACGAATGAGGGATCGTTATTGTTTATGGATGGATTCAGGTGGGAAAGTGTGATGTTGGAGGTAGGTGTAGATGTCATGATACCAAGGATTTTCTAGACCAACAATTTCACACATGAACTCTAACTCAACAACATGATATGCTGGCATAAGGAGCTATTCCATGAGAAACACACTGTTGGATGTCATGAGGCATGTCCAAGAGGCAACCAATAGTAGACATGGCATCAATTTCTTTGTTATGAAGGTGAGGTACCTATTCAAACTATATGCAGGTGAAGAATAGTTTGTATTCATCAACCACTTGCTTATAGGGTACTAACTTGTCATCCTTAGTGAAGTACTTATCATTGACCTATTTCATAATCAACTGAGAGTCACCATAGACTC
This sequence comes from Cunninghamia lanceolata, assembly GCA_027924645.1. Classification (NCBI taxonomy): domain Eukaryota; kingdom Viridiplantae; phylum Streptophyta; class Pinopsida; order Cupressales; family Cupressaceae; genus Cunninghamia; species Cunninghamia lanceolata. Next base: position 791,335 of record BSBN01001013.1, on the reverse strand, counting down.
GTAGCTATAGGATATTCCACTAAATTGTTTTTTTAAGACCAATGATCAAGGCTTTGTATTCAACCACATTGTTTGTGCATGGGAAGGAAAGTATGTATTCTTTGGGGATACAACCACCTTGCAGGGTTACCAATAGTATTCCTACCGCTGAACTGTGATTGGTGAAGGATGCATCAAAGTATAGTTTCCACTTTGTTGATTATATCATGGTTAAGATGGACTCATTTGGAAAATCAATGACTAGTGGTTGATGATCTATGAGTAGTGCTTCAACCAGTTGATCTACTACAACCTATCCTTTGATTGCTCCTTAGTCAACATACTCAATATCAAATTTACTCAACAACATAACCCATTTTGTCATTCTTCCTGTGAGTGAGGTCTTGGAAAGCAAGTACTTGAGAGGGTCAAATTTAGAGATGAGCTTGATAGAATGACTTAGCATCTAGTGTCATAACTTTTGGGAAAAAAAAGGACATCTAGATATGCACATTCCATGGAGGTGTAGTTAAGCTCACAAATGACTAGGGTCCTGATGATATAGTATATAGCCCTTTCATGGCCAATATCATCATGTTATGCTAAAAGTGCCCTAGTGCTACTAAAGTTGCTAATATATACAATAATAGGGGCTTTCCAGGGATAGGTTCTATGAGGATTGATGGTGAAGCTAGATATTCCTTGATGTGGTAGAATGCTTGTTGGAAATTTTGATCCCATTTGAAGTGTACATCATTACAAAGCAAATGGGTAAATGGTTGACATTTGTCTGTGAGTTGAGCAATGAACCTACAGATAGCTTGGAGTTTGCCTTGGAGACTGCGGAGCTATTTGAGTGTCTTGGGAGGTGGCATTTCTTTTATAGTAGTGACTTTAGTGTGGGTATCCACCTCAATGCCTCTACGAGAAATAATGAACCCTAATAATTTTTGTGATGTTATACTGAAGACACATTTCTTGTGGATTGAGGCGAAGCTTGTAATCTTTGAGACATGCAAATATCTGTCATAAGATCTCAGGATGTTCTTCCCTTGTTCTAGACTTCCCTAGGACATCATCCACATAGTACTCCATTATTTTATGTAGCATGTCGTGGAAGATGGTACTGATTGCACGTTGGTAGGTTGCCCTAGAATTCTTGAGACCAAAGGGCATGACTTTCCAACAATATGTACCCCAAGGATAGGTAAAAGTACATTTTTGTTGATGTTTAGGGGTAATTCTAGTTTGTTTGTACCTAGAGAAGCCATCCATGAGGGAGAGTATCTCATTTCCTATTGTGAGATCTACAATTATGTCAATGTTGGGGAGCAGAAAGTCATCCTTTGGACATGATTTGTTGAGGTTTCAGAAATTTGTGTAACCTTGGATGCCCCTAGGTTTTTTAGCAACTAGAACTGGAGACCCATTCTGGATAGTCAATAGGGCAGATGAAGCTGACATCTAATAGTTTTTGCAGTTCTTTGACAAGAAAGGCAACTTGAGGGTGCATACTGCAAAGTTTCTGTTTAATAGGTCATGCGACAAGATGTACCACATGATGATGAACAACCAAGGATGGATCCAACCCTAGCATGAGGGCATAGGACTAAGTGAACACATCAGGTGCTTCATGAAGTATGATGGAGAGGTTGGATTATTCTTTAGTACCAAGGCTTTTTTCTAGGTGTGTAAGTTTGGGCAATTCTTGTGTGCCGAGGTTGATTTCTAGGGTGCCTTCAATTAGAATGTTGGAACGTTCCTACTAGTAGGAAGGTATGGGGGAAAGATGGAGATCCTCATCTTCTAGCACCTCAGAGAGGTTTTCACTAGGATATACATCTTTATTTTTCTCTTTTGTGTCCGAAAGTGCCTCAGAGAGGTTCTCACCAGGGGATGATTTTCTATTTTTTGATTTTTGTTTTTTGGACTAATGATCTCCTTTTCCCCAAAGTAGGAATGGGCGTACAAGCATATGCCATACTGGGAGATATCGTAGAGTTCTAGGAATGCAGAGAGAGCCTCATAGTGTGGAAACATGTCAAGAGGTGGTGGTCCTTGATAATCCCAACCAATGAATTCGAGATGAATGAAGCTATGATGATACTCATAGTAATGTTCTTAATGATAGAAGAGGGTTATGTTGCCTCTACCAAAGTTTTAGCAAGTCCATGGATTGTCATAGTTGGTGGGGCATATCCTAAACTGAAGTATTAAGCATATTTCTTGGGAGATGTAGGATCAACTGAGATGGGTTTTGTAACACCTTATTCATCGGTGCCATGTCATGTTCCATGATAAGGCATTTTAGTGCAAATTTGAAATGGTATAGGATATTTTTCTTTGAAGTATTCTATGTTTACAAGTACTAGAGTGATTTGATCATGGTATAACCAATCACTCAAAGCTTTTTTCTCAGTTTCCTCTTCTCTAGAGACCTGTGTTGGTACAAAGGGGATTTTTTCACTGATTCTATGCTATTGTTCTTATTCTTTCTTTTGGAGATGATGACCATGAGAGCAGGGGGGATAATGGCAATTGTCCCCCATGTAAGACATTGTGAAGCTCATATTCACCACACCCTTTGTCTATGATCTTGACCTTTTGAAGTGTAGGAGTGGAAGATGATGTGGAAGCTTGTGATGGATCAATGGTGACTTGTGGAGTAGATAACAATGTGGATGGAATGGATGAGGGGTCTTTGACATGGTCCCCATAGGTGCTTGGACAATGAAATTGTCTATCATAAACAATCTCTAAGGCTTTGTAACATTCAAAAGGTTGTTGATTAGTGGGAATAGTGACTTCCACACCGTTATGAGGGAACTTAAGACATTGGTGGTAAGTAGAGGTAATGGATTGTATGGCATGTAACCATGGTTGGTTTAGGAGAAGATTATAAGGAAGGTCAAGATCAATAACATGACATAGAGTGGGCATGGTGAGTGGATCCACCTTGATAGGGAGGGATATGGTACCTTCAGATTCTCTTTCTATGTTGTCGTATACCTTAATGGAGATGACAAAAGGCTCTAGGTTGGCCACTGAATACCCCATGAGTTTTATGAATTTTAATGTACATATATTCAAACTAGATCAATTATCCAAGAGGACACTCTTGATTTTGTGGTTGGTGATTTGGACTTCGATATGGAGTGCTTTATTATGACTGGGATAGATGGGAGACATGTCGGCATGGCTAAAGGTGAGATGGTAGGGTGAGGATAATTGAGCCACAAGATTTTGGAGTTGAGTGAGAGGTATGTCAGTGCGGGGTGTGGGATTCTTGGAGAGCCTTGTCAAGGATTTCGTAGTGGATGGTGTGTTGGCAAGAGACACTATATGGATTCATTATTGTTGTCATTGATGGCAACAAAGTTCATCCCACACATCCACAGGACATGGTATGTCTCTACCGGAAGTCAAAGTGAAGAATGTTGTGATTTGGTAAATAGGAACAGATCATGTGGTGAGGTCTGACAGACAGGTCCGGATCTCTTAGAGGAAGTATCTTGGTGAAGTATAGATTTGGAGAAGTCAAGAGGACCACTTTGAGTGATAGATTCCAAGGTTTTAGCCTCCGGTGATAGATGAGGTAAAAGATATGAATACTTGAGTACCGGGTTCCTGAGTGATAGTGTGAACAGAGGAAGAATTGACTGACAGAACATCAGACTATTTTCCGGATGTGTTTTTGATGGTGGTAAAGATTATGAAGACATGAATTATGTTTGGCTGACATAATCAATGATTTCTACAAGTATATGCTTGATCTGCATTACTTGATGTGCAAGGATTCAGCCAACAGAATAGAGTTTGTGAAAAGATTAACTGTTCCGAGTGCCAACTAAGAAGAGAATGAAATCACTTATGTGGATATATATATAGGATGGATTTAGTTGTGAGATGTGTTTTGGTTGACATGTGATGTGTGAATAAAAGCAGAGCAGAGCAGAAACAGTAAGGAAGGTCCGGTATGTGAAAGGAAAGTAGCATAAGAGAAGAAGAAAGATAAAGTGCAGCAGATCAGTGTACTGAGCCTAACCGGAACTAAACTCCAGCATATGTGGATGCTCCCAATCAGTTCAAGTATTGTATAACACTCTTTTGTAGACAATGTGTCTCTTGTAGGCAGTGTGCCTCCTTGTGAGCAGTGTGCTCAGGCAGTGAGCCCTAATTGGCAAGTGCCATTTTGTATTTCCTTATTCTTCTAACAGAGAATAATCTTTGGGTTAATCACCTCGTGGTTTTCTCCCTTAACAGGGTTTCCACATCAAAAATATTGTGTCATGTGTATCTCTATTTCATGGTTATGTTTGCTTGTTTGAATTAATGCTGCATTGATTAATAAGAAAGTTCAGAAAAAGAAATAATTAGGATAACTGATTCACCCCCCTCTCAGTTATCAACAATTGGAATCAGAGCTAAGTTCCTCCTAATAGAGCCTAATAGCTTGAGGAAGATCTGGGAGTTCAAATGGATGCATATGGTTTAAGGGAGCAACTCAAGACTACCCTTGATGATCTTGAACAGTCAAACTCTGAAGTCAATGAATTAAAGGAAAGACTCAAACAGGCTGATGAGTTCATGAGAGAACTAAAAGACAAATTAAGTCTCTCTATAAAAAAGAGAAAGGAGCTACTTCAGCAATTGGCAAGACAAAGTGAAGAACATAATGCAAATGAAGAGTTGAAGGAGAAAACCAAGTTGTGTGAAAAGTTATCAAAAGAAATCATTATGGTAAGACATGAAATGGAATCAGGAGTTATAAAGTTTACCCAAGAAGTTGAAGAGAAAAGAAAAACTGAAGATAATCTAAGACAATCTCTCAAAGAGAAATTAGAAGATTGCCACAAGATGGATAGAATTATCAAACATCTTGAATCCGATCTTGAAGATGCTAAAGATAATGAAGAAAAACTTGAGGATCAAATTGTCTCTCTCAAAAGGGATCTTCAAACAATAAATGAATATAAAGAGAAATTCAAGATAAGTTCTGCTCAACTTGAAGTTCTTCTTGGAAGTCAAAAGAGGGCAGATGACAAGTATGGTTTGGGATATGAGAAAGGAGAAAGCTCTGGATCCGGTCAGAAGACTTTTGGATCAAAAAATCCAAGGAACAGATTTAGAAGACCTCCGGTAAGATAGCCTAATGCTCAAAGATATCCTTCCTTCAATGGATACTGCCACAACTGCAATACCTTTGGTCATAAAGCTAATCAGTACAGAAAGAGAATAAATCAGACAAATTCATCCTTCTCTGGACAATGTTTTAACTGCAAAAGGTATGGTCACAAATCTCATGAATGCAGAAATATGCAAATGAACAAATCATTCAATGGTAGATGCTTTACATGCAATAGAATAGGTCATATGGCTAATCAATGCAGATCAAGAGGATATCAATCAAATATGCAAAGAAATGTTGTTTGCCAAATCTACAATAGATCCTGTCATACTGCAAAATTCTGTAGAAGTAAGAATCAGGACAAAAGAGGTCCGGTATATCATAATCAGAATCAAGATAAGGGTAAACAAAAGGTGAATGTGGATGAAGTTAGGAATGAGATGAACAAGATTTGGGTGAAGAAAAGTTCAGAGAACGTAGAGGTTGGATCTGTACTAGACTCTAGTAATGATATTCCTTCTAGAAATTAAAAGGTGAGCTCTGGCTCAGGGGGAGACACAAAGAAAACCTTGTTCCCCCAGCTAGTCAATTGGTGCTGGAACTGGCACAAGAAGAGTTGCAGACTAAAGGATTCATAAGGGATACATCAAAACAAACTATGGTTAAGATTTGGAAGATCTGCAAGATGTTTAAAGATCAGGGTTGATCCGGTTCTTCAAGTCACCCGAATAAGGCAAAACTGGAATAATGTAGGTCGAGCATTTATTGCAATCTGATATTAGGGCCTGTGGAGCAATATAAGGGTTTCTCATTAATCACTTGTTCATTCTACACTCAAGAAGAAACAAAAAGTGCAGCTCTGCAATGAAATTCCTCAAGTTCATCGGAGATCACTTACAAAAGCTATTACTTCCAGAGATCAATCTAGCCAACTCCGTGAAACCAAAAGGCGCAAAAGGTATTTTCCATTTTCAGATATCTCACTGCAAATCTCTTGATAATGGGTAATCCAAATATTGTAAAGATTTTTTATAGACCTCGCCCTACATTTAAGAAACATCCATACAAATCCTTGGAGGTAGACTCCCTAGGTGCATTTTCTAGTGTTCCGCATGGTGTTTTGCACACAGAAGACATTAGGGTTTACATACATGCAAATATTGAAGAGTTTGGGGAATTCAAACTGAGAGACATTTATCACAAACAATTGATAGATGATACTTTTGAGCTTAAACCAGAATATAAGGGCATCCGAGAGAAACATTTTGATCAGTTCATTCATTTCCCCTATTTTGAAGAAGATGAATGGGTCCGATATGTATTGAGTAGGGTGCATGATAACTTCCTATGGCTGAATAGACCTTGCAAGATCGCCAAGGAAGCAATTAGGGTAGTAACTAGTTTACATTCCTCTGGAGGAATTCCTATCCTCAAATCTGTCAAAAACAACATTGTTACAAAGGCCACCAGATCAAGATTTGATAAGAGGGCAATGACCATTGAAGATATTACTGACCCGGATATCAAGTATGCATCTATGATAATAGGATACAAGATATATCATTCCAGTAGGGAGAATTTAGTATCCGAAACTGCAGTATACACAGCCTATGAGATGCTGAGAAAGATTGCAGATTATGATCTCTGTGAACTTCTATTGAGCCAACTAATGGAAAACATACAAAAGATCAAGACGGATAAGAAAAACTCCTTTAAATATGGTGGACTAATAATATGCCTATTTTTCTACTTCATGAATGAGCTGCCTGGATCAAATGGATGGGCATGGCAAAATGACAAACCTGTAGCAATTCATATTAGGGATTACTTGCATGATCTTGGGGATGCAAAGGCAAGGAATATAGCTCTATGGGGTTACTTTAAGCAATTTCAGAATATAATGCAAATAAGAGAAAGAATCCCTAAACTAGTGGTTGAGAAATACAAGGACACAATGTGCTTCATGGTAGATACTGATCAATGTCTAATGGAGGCAGTAGAGCCAAGGACAGTCTAGATCATGCCTATGGGGTATGAAGAAGATGAACAAATTGTTGAGCTGCATGTTCAACAGATGCTAAGTCAACCAAAGGATCCAAAGGCAGAAAGGTTTGGAACCTTTGAGGAACTGAGTTTAAAGATTCATGTGGAACTCAGAGAACCAGAGATCAAAAGGAAGGTGAGAAAAGAAGTAGAAGATGTGGCCAAAGGCTTTGGCATCTCAATGGAGGCACTTGATGCTCACAAGAAGAAGAAGGAAGAGGCTGAGGAAGAGAAGAAGAAGGCAGAAAAGAAAAGTGAGGAAAGTGTTCCAATAGAAATCTCCACCTGAACTAGATCTTCAAAAAGATCTGCACCTGCCACTGCCAAAAGCTCAAGGGCATCTAAACTGGAAGCACAATCATCTGGCAAAGGAGAGAAGAGAACAAAGACAAAAGCTGCAAGAGCTTATGTCAGTCAAAGGGATGAAGAGGAGACTGAATCTGATGAAGAAATCAGGAAAATGAAGAAACAGAAGAAATCATCCAGTGAACACTCTACCGGTAAAGGAGAAGAAGAGAAGGAAGAGGAATATGTTGAAAAACCCACTCTTTCCTTAGATGTTATAATGAAAACAGTCACTATGGATGGGAACCTGCAACCCTTGACAGAATTCTATGATGCATATAATGAAGCAGATAAAAAGATTCTAGAGGAAGCCACAGTTAAGTTTCTAAATACTTACAATAAAGCTTTTATTGAAATTATCTCTCTTATTCCCAAAAGCTTAGAGAAAAGACTTGAAATAAGGAAGAGCAATGCTAGAGCAAAAGATCTAGAAATTCGGGAACAGATAGCTATTCAGCTATATCCTTCAATCGATCCCAAGATGATGAACATGGTATTCAAAGATTGTAAGGATGAGTTCAGGAGCAAAGCAAGGATGAATCAACTTATGCTTAGAGAAACTGACAAAGTTGCAAAGGAGACAGAAGAGATCCTCCGGAATGCATTCAAAAGGTTCAACATTCCTATTATAGAGGACTTGGGTGCAGAAATAGCTATGGACTTGGAATCCTTTGCTCTGGAAGAAGTGGCCCTTGAACAGACTTACATCTCTCCTCCGGTTTCCCCCACAGTCTCTGGATCTAAAAGAGAAGGAAGAGTACAGGAGAAAGAAGCAGACGTGAAAGAAAAAGGAGATGACAGTACTAAGAATGCTGAAGGAGAGAAAGCTTCAAGAAATAAGAGTGCAAAATAGAAGAAACATCTATCTCCGGCAAGAGACACTGTAGAATTTGTCAAGGACTTCTTGACAAAAGAGAGCATGGAGACTGATGAATTGGAATGGCTAAAAGGACCATTTAATTTTGATTCTCTTTCTCCGGTACAAACAATGAAGATAGCTTCATTTGCAAATGCCAAGGCCAATGAGAAACTCCTAAAGTCTCATATGGAAGATTGTGAGCTGATAGAAGCTGCATCCGGAGTGCTAGAAAAGATCATGCCATCTTTTCAGAAGGATCCTATAGCCTCCTCTTCCGGTAATCTTGAAACCTTAGTCAGCGGTGTTAGTACAAATTTTGATTCTCTAGAAAAATCAGCTGAAGAAAAGGTCTGGAAGGAGTTTTTGGATAAGAGATTCTCAGAGGTACAAGGATTAATCACTAATGATAGGAGAAATATGAGTATTGGGATAAAGAGCTTAGAAAATGCTCTTAAGGATGGCGGTGAAATATACAAATTTTGTATCTCCTGGTCCAAAGCAACAGTAGAGATTGAGAAGAAAATAAAAGAGCAAGAGGATAAACTACTAAGTTTGTCTCAAAGTTTTGATCCTCTCTCTTCCTCCATGGTAAATCAAGAGTGTCAAACTATTGCAATCACAAATGCAATAAAGACTTTTGAGAAGGAAAGGAAGAACATAATTAACCGGATGAGTGAACTTAGAAGGATTATTATCCCTAAGTTAGAGGCCATGCATGAGGCCATAAATGATGCTTAGATTATAGCTCGGACCAATGATCTGACAAATCTTAAGAAGGCTGAAGCATTTGCTTTCCTATTGAGTGGTCACATCTCAATTTTGGACAGGATGAAGCAGAGTTGGGCGACAGAAGTTATACAGCTGAAGAATACTTTTTCAGACATACTTAAGTATATGTAAGTACAACTTGTATATATATACTTATGCGGCTAAGTATAGTTAAAATTTTGAAAATTTTGGTATGCAGACCCTACCCTTTGCCATTGATGTCAAAGGGGGAGTGAGGAGCAGTGAAAAATGAGGAATCCAACTTAGGGGGAGCTCTAGAAAATGTATATAAAGATAGAGCATCATCCAAGGGGGAGCATAGTGTAAACACTTAGTCATTTTTCACTAAGTGTTGCCATCAATGCCAAAGGGGGAGATTGTTGGCAAGAGACACTATATGGATTTATTATTGTTGTCATTGATGGCAACAAAGTTCATCCCACACATCCACAGGACATGGTATGTCTCTACCAGAAGTCAGAGTGAAGAATGTTGTGATTTGGTAAACAGGAACAGAGCATGTGGCGAGGTCCGACAGACAGGTCCGGATCTCTCAGAGGAAGTATCTTGGTGAAGTCCAGATTTGGAGAAGTCAAGAGGACTACTTTGAGTGATAGATTCCAAGGTTTTAGCCTCCGGTGATAGATGAGGTAAAAGATATGAATACTTGAGTACCGGGTTCCTGAGTGACAGTGTGAACAGAGGAAGAACTGATTGATAGAACATCAGACTATTTTTTAGATGTGTTTCTGATGGTGGTAAAGGTTATGAAGACATGAATTATGTTTGGCTGACATAATCAATGATTTCTACAAGTATATGCTTGATCCGCATTACTTGATGTGCAAGAATTCAGCCGACAGAACAGAGTTTGTGAAAAGATTAACTATTCTGGGTGCCGACTAAGAAGAGAATGAAATCACTTATGTGGATATATATATATAGGATGGATTTAGTTGTGAGATGTGTTGTGGTTGACATGTGATGTGCGAATAAAAGCAGAGCAGAGTAGAAATAGTAAGGAAGGTCCGGTATGTGAAAGGAAAGTAGCATAAGAGAAGAAGAAAGATGAAGTGCAGCAGATCAGTGTACTGAGCCTAACCAGAACTGAACTCCAGCATATGTGGATGCTCCCAATTAGTTCAAGTATTGTATAACACTCTTTTGTAGACAATGTGTCTCTTGTAGGCAGTGTGCCTCCTTGTGAGCAGTGTGCTCAGGCAGTGAGCCCTAATTGGCAAGTGCCATTTTGTATTTCCTTATTCTTCTAACAGAGAATAATCTTTGGGTTAATCACCCTGTGGTTTTCTCCCTTAACAGGGTTTCCATGTCAAAAATATTGTGTCATGTGTATTTCCATTTCATGGTTATGTTTGCTTGTTTGAATTAATGCTGCATTGATTAATAAGAAAGTTCAAAAAAAGAAATAATTAGGATAACTGATTCACCCGCCCTCTCAGTTATCAACATGGTGGATGTCTTAAGGAGTTCCAAGATGGAGATTTGTACGGGGGTCTTCCCAAGATGGTCAAGGAGGTTATATTCAAAAGTGGTAGTGGAAGATGGGGATAATCCCTTTATGGTTACGTGTCGACAATGGGTAGTGATGACACACTCAGGGGTGGTATTTTTGAGTTTGATGGTGGCAATATGAGTAGAATCAAAGTCAATTTGACCTACTACATTGTTGTAATGAGGTAGAACATTGCTATAGTTGATGTTGTTGGCTTGGTTATTGGGATTGGTGTTGGAGGATGATTGTTTGGATGTGGTTTGGTTGTTATTGTGGTGGGGAAGAGGGTCTTGGTAGATACCTAGTCCATCATTAGGTGATGTGTTGTTGTTTCCTTCGATTTGGATATCATCATGATTGACGAGATCTTGGATATAGTTTTTCAATTTCATGCATTTGCTTGTGGCATGGCCCTTTATGTGATGATAGTCATAGTACTCATTTTTTTATACCACGTGGGTTTAGGTTGGTTTTCATCAAATGGTTTCATCATGGGAAACTCAACCATGTTCTCTTGGACTAATGTTTAAAACACAATCTTGATTGGTTCACCCAAGGGAGTATATATTCATTTTGGATTATTAGGGGGATTCCGCTTTGGAGGAGCAGATGGGACTGAGACATTGTTTCAAACATTTTGGAATACATTGGTCTCTTTTGGTCTAGGAGTAGCAATATGGATATACTTGGAATTGGTAGCACCATCTCCTACAATGTTCTTGTTTTTAGCCCAAAATTTAGGTTTGTCATTGGATGTTTTATTGTTGTCATTCTTGTTGCAGATCTTGACCAAACCTTTGGTAATAATGGCCTTTTCAATGGTGACCCCTTTTTCTATGATTCCATTGAAGGTTGATGCATAATGTACTTGCAAGTGGAAGGCCATTTCTTGGTTGAGATTTTAGATGTAAATATGGACAAGTTGCTTTTCAGGGGTTGTCTAAGGTAGCCTACTATCAAGGGACCTCCATATTTGTAGGTAAGTAGCAAAACTCTCACCACTTCATTGTTTGGTGTTGAAAAACATTGAGCATAGTGATTTCATGCTCTACATTGTATGAGAAGTGAGCAACAAATGTCTTTGAAAGATTAGTGAAAATTGAGATGGAGCCATAAGGCATATGCATAAGCCTTTCAAGGGCTTGTCCTCCTAAGCTTTGTGGGAAAAGACAAAGGAGGAATTTATCATCATAGGCAACTTCTTGGCATGCCATGAAGAATTCCTTGATGTGGTCACGAGGGTCTCCTTTTCCTTTGTACTTATCAAATTTTGGTATTTTAAAATGTTGTGGAAAAGGTGTGATAGAGATATTTCGATCAAATAGATGGGGACATAAGTCTTCAAACTTATAATGTTTCTTTTAGGTCCCTAGTTGGATGCTTTTGAGTGTTTTTTTCATGTCTTTCCATTCTTGATTGAAAGGATTAGCAAGGGGTGGTTGTGACATGCACCACGTTAGAGTGGGGGTTGTTGTGATGATGATTGTTGATGTTGGGGATTGATGTATTGTTGTTATTGGATGTATGGAGGTGGACCCATAGTTTGTGTATAAACATGGGACCCATATGGAATGTTTTGTTGGTTATGGAGTGGTGGTTTTTGTTGAGTGATGTATGGGTTTTGCATCAAGGACCCATGGGGAGGTTGTTGATGCATAGAAGATTGATATGTGTGAGTGGGGTTGGTATAGCTCATCAAGGGATTTTGTGTTTGGTTGAATGGATTAGCGGTTTGGATGGGCATTTGTGTTGTGGGTGGTAACACAATTTGAGTGATTATTGACCTTTGAGGGATATTCATAGGAGGAAGAGGTTGTGAAATGAGATTGGCGTTAGATGGATCTTGAGGGATGTTAGACATGTTTTGTGAGCTAACAAATTTTGGATTGGTGGGCATGTTGGGATCAGACATCATATGAGAAGGCATTCCATAAGGTTACTCCGATACTTGTGGTTGTGATACAACATTGTGCCCTATGTGGTGATCAAGAGTGTGGATGATGTTGGTGTTGGAGGCATAGCTAGCCCATGGGTTTTCATAAATAGGTTAATTGGGATTAGGGATAAGTCCCCATGTTTGATCTTGAATGGTTGATGGTGGTTTGTTAGGGAAAATGGTTTTAATTTTATCATGGTCGAATGAGTATGGAAGGTGTGCACCATGTTCAATGAGACGTTCGAAGAATTCATCCTTATGGTTGTTAATGAATTGGTCAAACTTGTCATGTAATCCCTTTAAATTGAGAAAATAAAAAAAAGGTGGGGGAATACCTATGTGATGATGAGTGGATGTTTCACCTAGTTGGGGTTGGTTGTCAAGTGCCTCTAGATGTTACTTGTGGTAGATTCATGAGGAGAGAGGGGCTAGTAACAAGAGTCCATTCTTTCCCTAGCTTGTGATCACATGATGGGAGGCATAAAAGGTGAACTTGGATAATATTTGGATGATGAGGTACCAATGATGATGGATGGGGATTGACTCCAAGTTCAAAATCTAGGTCAAAATGATTGAAAGATCAATGATTAATCCTATATACTTAGGGTGGACAAAGAGCCTAAGAAAAAGGATGATAGGATTATCTTACTTGGGGTAGACAAGACACACCAAGCTAAATGGGATTTTTTAAAATAAACTAAGTTAGGAGTTGTCTAAGTTCCCAAGCTAATTTATCCAAGACGATGATGATGTCTAGTTTATACTAAACTTAAGATAGACAAAGTCTTAATCTTACCATAAATAAAATGATGATTTGATCTAGATTCTAACCTTAGGATTTGGATATGATTTTGATTGGTTTGGTGATGGGGATTGATTTTGTATTTGGACAATAAGGATTTGATTGATTTGGAGAGGATGATTGATTATGGATGATTGGGGTTGATTATAGATGATAGGATTGATTAAGGATTAACTAGGATGAGGATTGATTATAGATGTTAATGGATAATGATCAAGGATTTGACTAAGGATGGATTAAGGAAGATTATTGATCAAACATTACAAGGACAATGCTAGATTATGCCTAAGGATGATGATTATGGATGATAAAGGTTGGATTGATTAAGGATTGATGAAGATGCGATTGACTATGGGTTAATTAAGGATGGCTAATCAAATATCATGATTAACTATGGATTAGGGATAGGGATTAATGGAAGGTGGTGATGATTGAGGAATATGATTAAGCAATGGATTATGGGGCCAATGATGGACTCAGACTAGTTAACTATGGATGACTTGGATTCCCTATGAACCACCAAGTATGATGAGAAGGATAATGATTTAAAGTTGGATCACGAGCTAAGAGGGACAAATGGACATGGATGTGGCTGAGGTGGCATGCAATGTCATAGGATGATGTGGAAAAAGGATTTTTGACAACCAAAAGGACAAAGTCTTGATTTTTTTCATGTCTCTAAAAAATGGGCACTATTTTGCAAGAAATAGGCATTGATTTATGCAGTGAGCACTGATTCAAGATAGTGTTAATAATTTGTTATTTTCAAGGTGTGTGGTTGAAATTTTGGCAATATTTTCACATACAACAATCTCAATGGTTGTCTAACTTTGGAAGTTGGTACAAGAGGTGGTTAACCTTCACGGTGTTGGCAACTCGATAAACATCATCGATAGAGACACTGCTAGTATAAATTGGTTTGATTTATAATAATGTTTGATGGTGTTGTTATTGATGGAAAAAAAAGAAACAAGGTTGGAATAGTGATTTTGGTCTGGCAAAGAAGACTTAAGTATATTGGTTAAGTGCTGGCAGAATTTAAACATAGTGACAGAGAGATAATATTGTGATTGGTATTGGTTTGTAGTTGAAGAAAAGATAGTACAATTATGGTATGATATTCCTAATCCTTAGATGATCCTATATCCAAAGTTTCATCCATTGATCATCTCTAAAAGTGTACTTTCATGTTGCATGAGTTTAGCATTGTAGAGAATAGAGGTAATAAGAGTAGAACACATATTTGCTTTGATCCGCATTCCTTTGGTATTGCATATTTTGTTATGCAGTTTTGAGGTGTTGTAAACACTTGTATGAAGTCTCTAAATCCATAGTATAGAGTCTGAAGTTCACCAGAATGATAGTTTTGAGCTACTGAGTATAGTTACTTGGTTTGATAGTGTTTGACTATGACAGGGCATGTTTTCTGATAGTCTACATTTAGCCGCAAGTTAATATTATGCTCTACAGTTCTTCAGGTAAGCTTCTGGATGTGTGAAGAGTCTTTGATATGATTTTGAAAGTGTCTTGTGGTTCACAGTGAAAGATGTAGACTAACAGATGGATTGAACCAGTGACAGTCTGTGTTTGAGGCTGACATGATAGGTTGATTTGTATGTGGAAAGATCTACTAATTGGAACTTTATCCTAAGTGGTTCTACAGTTGGAGCCAACATATGAGAATGTGTTTCAAATGTTAATTGGCTTTGCAAAGTATTTTGGTGAATGAATTTGGCCGACAAGCTACATGTTGATCAACTACATGCCTCATCTTAGTAGGCCAACCTAATGTGAAGATTCTAAGTGTTGTATATATATATATATATATATATATATATATATATATATATATATATATATATATATATATATATATATATATATATATATATATATATATATATATATATATATATATATATATATATATATATATATATATATATATATGAGATCCAATTTGATGTTTGATGTGTTAGTGTGAATATGAAGGTGTGTGTGTGTGAGTGACAAGTAAAAGAAGAGAGATATTATTCCCATGTAAGAATAGATTAGTGTAGCAGAGCAGTTCATAATGAAGAGTTTTGAGATAGTTTTATGAGAATCATTGGAGTTGTAATTATGCATTTGTAGATGCACTTCTAGTAGTTCATTTTGGCAGTGAGCCACCCTCCTATCTTCTTCTTTCTTTTAGTAGTGAGCCAACCCTTAGCAGTGAGCATTTTGGATAGTGAGTCCTTTTGGGTAGTGAGCCTTGTTGTAATTTAGTATTATTACTACATAATATATTGTGAGCTAACACTCACCTTATTTTTTCCCTTTTTTAGTTTTCCATGTAAAATTCCTAGTGTTCATATGTCATGACTTGTGGTTGTTCATGCTTTGTTTAATTTTCTTTAATGTTGTTGATTGGGCAAATGAATTAATGATTTAATGAGTGTATGGTTTAAGAGAATACTGATTCAGCCCCCTCTTAGTATTCTAGGTGTTCAACACACGCTTCACAAATGGCTTGTATGGGTTTTGAACAAAAGAAGACACTTTAAGCACTTATATACAACCTAAAATTATTCAAGTGGGAATGACATATCTTGTGGATCTCACGAAGTGGCTATGGGCCAATCCCAAGTCAAAGTGAATTGAGATTCCCACCCCCACTAATACCTTTGATACTATAGCTTGGGTAGGTAAGGAAAATAAGGTCTTGGACCACCTTACCCCCCTCACCTTGGAGACTTTCATCTTGCCTAAAGCATGTCCTATCTCAAGTATAATGGTACGATGAGCATCTTCCCCTCCTCTATAGTGGTGCACCATAAGATATGATAGCTGAAAGGTCTTACATGGGCTTAACAATGCTTCTAGGGGTGTCCTCTAGCATACTTTAGGTACTTGAAGCCTAAGTCTATGAACGGGGGTGTCCCAATCAACTAACACTCAACCACTCAAGTCTTGGTGACCAAGGGTCTTGGAGGTATATTGCTTGGAGGTGAGAGAGTCCTTCCTTTAAAGGAGTCTTTTGATTCTCACAATATTTATATACCGCACCCGAACATGTGGTTGAGGTCGTCCCTTGGGGGGATGAAATCCCTAAGCAGACCTCCTATTAAGAAACTATCCTTTGTTTTTTATCACCCTATATCACACTAGGCATGAGAGGAGATCATACACAAGGTGAGTAGCCCCTATGGGATAACACTTATAAGCATGAAAAATGCCCCCAAGTAGACTTGTGATCCCCAAGATCACCCTAAGGTGCGAGGGGAGAGCATGCATCTACAAGAAGACCAAGCAAAGCACACAAGTTCATTACCCTTCTAACTAATTTAGTGCAACTAAGAACTAGCGTAAAAAACCAATTCTTTGATGGCAAAGTTTCACAAAACACATTAGAAGTCGATAATCAAGTCTTGGAAAATTGTAGAATGCTACAAAACAAAGGTTAGTCCAAAGTGAATGATAAAAAGCCAATTTTTGTTAGGCACAATTTTTAGGCACTGATACAGGAAATAGGTGTTGATTTGGAAAACACGTGCTATTCTACAGAGAACAAGCACTAATTTTAAATGAGTTCTTAAATGTGAAAATAGGCACTGAAATAACTGGAATGTTATACCTGATAGTAGGCACTGAAATAATTTGATGGGCACTGATATGGTCTTGACATAATCTCCCCCTTATAGAATTTGTTTTTTCCTACAAAACAGAGAGGCAAATCTGCAAAAAACAATAGTCAGAAGCATAAGGAACCTTGTTAGACACTTTGGTTAGCAAACACACATAAAAACCCTAGTTTTGTGTCAAACTAAAAGTGGGCGATGATTGTTTGAAGTAGGTGCTATTATGAGAAATGGGCACTGATATGCTAATACTAGGCACTAAAATGACATAGTCAACACCTCCCCCTTGTTCCTATATTTTATGCGATAGATTCAAGAGCTAATTTGCACAAAAATTAGTAGAAATCAATTTAAGACCTAATGTAGAGGTATAGCTCAGAGATTGATGAAAAGACATGAAAATAATGATTTATACCTTATAAAAAAATGGAAGTTGATATCCTAGATATGCACTGAAATGCTAAAGATAGGCACTGATTTACAGGAAACCGGTGCTGATCTAACCTGTCACAAGAAAACATGCAAACAAACATGCAATTGTTAGTGGAAAAGGTGATGGGAGTCCCACTAGGCTGCCAAAAATGTCTATGATGGAGATGGGACCCTAAGATGAGTGTAAACTAACCTAATTTGCTCCCAATCCAAGGTTCAAAGGACCTCAAGATTGGACTAGATCACTACCATGCTTCATATTAACTAATGCACCCTATCTAAACACACTAGTGATGATTTGTCCTAATGGAGATGAAACTATGCTATCTTAAATTAAAATTGCACTAAGCTTAGATGGATGTTGAGCACTAAAATTGGTAGAATGATGATGCGTATGATAGCTTATGAAAAATGGAGGTAGAAGCCTCAATTTATGGTTTTTTGGGGATGGAAATGGAGGGCTATGATCAAATTGGGAGATCAAGGGCTGAAATTGCTTGAGGATCCTCAAGCAAGGAGAGTTGGACAAATGACATGGTTAGATTGGATGATAATTTTACTTTAAGACTCAAGGCATGATATGGATGAGATTGCAAGTTTGAATGAATGGATGGCTAGGATTGGGTAGGTGTATGACATGTAAGGTCTCATTTATGAAAAGGTAAGGTTTGGATTTAGTGAGGAATTTTCAATTGCATGGAGAGGACAAGTGGAATTTAAAATTGGAGGAATAGTGTCCAAATAGTACCACATGTAATTTTAAATTTGCATGAATAGTGACACTTGGAGTGGGATGGAAGAAATAGGACAAGTGTACAAATTTTGGAAGATTTGGCCATGCTTCCAAAGTACCACTTGTCATGTACATGGAATGACAAGTGGACTTCTAGAAAAATAAGGTTTGTAATGAGGAATTAATTAAAATTAATTCATTTGCACATGTTTTAGAAGAAAATAATGATGATTACAAAAAGTAGTCAAAAGTGAACAAAATAGGAATTAAATAAATATGGTCATTTATTTAATTTTTGGGGTATGAATTATGAGCCATAGTAAAAAATATTTAATTTTTTGAACTATAGTAAAGGAATTTGATTTTTGTAAAAGAGGAAAAGGTGCAAAATAAATTAATTAAATAATTAAAAATTATTTAATTAATATTTAAATCAGATGGAATGATTTGGGTGACATGGGTTTAGATTGTGTAGGTGGATAAAAGTGGTTGTGACCCTTTTTAGATGTCTACAATAGCATCCACCAATGGTGAAGAAAAGTGGGCCTCAAGTTTGACCCCTAACAGAAATGGAGTTAATGTAGGCTTATAGTCAGCCATGTGAAATTTAGAGAGCATATCAAGTGCATACTTAGGCTATTCTAGGAAGATACAAGATGAATACTGAGTGATCTCAATCCCCAAGAAGTAGTGCAAAAGGCCCAAGTCAGACATTAGGACATGATCATTAAGGGTAGTTTTCATTGCCTTGATGGTGGATGAGGAACTCCTTGTGATGAACAAGTCATCAACATAGAGAACAAGGAATGTGAGAGTATCATCCTTCTACAGAATGTACACATTTAGATTAGAATGGCACCAAGTGAACCCAATTGACAGAAGGAAGGATTCTATCTTGACATATTAAGCCTAAGGGGCCTGTTTGAGGCCATAGTGAGACTTTTGAAGATGACAAACAAGTGAAGGATCCTATATGAACCCCTGTGATTGCTCCATGTAAATCTCCTTCTGAAGGTCACCATTAATAAAGGCACTCTTCACATCCATCTGATGAACTTCCTAGCGATGGGCTACAACAATAGTAAGAACAAGTCAAATGGAGTTCATTTTGGCAACCTGCTTTAAAGTCTCATCCCTAGGAACTTGGGAGAATCCATTTGTGACTAGGCAAGCCTTATGCTTATCAATTGACCATCTGTGGAAAAATTTGTCTGATAGATCCACTTGCATTGAACAAGTTTCCTTCCCTTAGGAAGGGGGACTAGATCCCAAGTAAGTTCCTCTCCAAGGAACTAAACTCTTCTTGCATAGCAGCATCCCACTCGAGTACACTTGAATCTTCCCGAAAGGACTATGGATCAAAAGTTGAGGCAATGAAGAGATGTGGAGCCTACTCAAATTGTGACCTTATTCTTCTAACATCTAAAGGATCACCAACCTAATCACCAGTTGACTTTGATGTTTGATGACCCCAAAGAGGCCCAAAAGGAGAGTTTGGAATGATGACTAGGAGTTGAGGAAGATGAATCCTCATCATCATCATTGCCATCTACAGTGGAGGAAGAGGACTCCTCATGAAGAGTAGGAGGATTAAGATCCTTGAAAGAAATATCATCACGCTTCAATGTCTCCAAAGTGATGGTAGATGGAGACTTGTGGTAGGAGAAGAACTAGAAACATCCTCCTTGAAATGAACACTCCTCTTGATGAACAACTCATGAGTGGTTGGGTGGAGAAGCCTGTAGCCTTTGGCACCATCTGAGGGGTGAGTACATGGTTATGATGGGCCAAACAATACCTCTAAGTGGCAATAAAAATGCTAAAAGATAGACTTAAGCAACTTCATGTGAAAATTTGAATGGGTTACCTACATAATTTGGAAAAAATGTAGAAATAAAATTTGTAGGAAATTGAATGTTGTTTATGGGCTACTATTTTTTATTTTTTTTTTAAATTTTGGTAAAAATTGGATATTTCAATGAGGCACTACTAAAATTTTTGAAAAAAAATAAAAAGTAGGTGTCATTCCGGCCAACCTAAGTATGAGCTTTTTTTTTGAATCTTTAGATACAAGTAGAGGACACATGCTTAGATGTGACACATATTTTTATGAAATTTTTTTGTAAGTAAATAATTATTATGAATTTTTTACTACAACCTTTTTAAAATGTTAAAAAGTAATTTTTCAGGCAACCTAACTTGGTCAAAAAAACATGAAATTCAATTTTTTATGGACTTGTAGCTAACAAAGTGTAGAGTGTGACGCAACTTTCAGATTTGAAAAAGATCAAATGGTTTGAAAGTTATGGATGTTTTTTAATCAGTGCATCTCTCAGGAATTCAGACATAGTATAGGTAGAAAATTATGAATAATTACCTATTAAAATTATAATCAAACCTATATTGTATTTTCAAAATCTGACACTATCTCGAATATACCCTTTTGATTTTATCAAATTTGGATAAAGAAAAGTCTATAAGCATCAAGGGCGAAGTAGAGGAAAATCTGTAAAAACATATGAATTCTTCATTCACGCAGAAAAGGTAGGTTTGGATTCCCAAGCCTAACTTTTTGGGGGAAACTTTTTTAAATCAAAATGGAAGGAACATATATCCATTTTGAGGAAATAAATATCCATTTTGAAGAAATGGATATCCATTATGGAAAAATGCTTTAAAAAAGCATTTTTCCAAAACGAATATCCGTTTTGGAAAAATGGTTTTTTAGTTATGGAAAAATACTTAAAAAACATTTTTCCAAAATGGATATTCATTTTTAAAAATGAATATTTGTTTTGGAAACAGATATCTATTTTCCTAAAACTCAGCCTAAAAAGTGTTTCATGATTTTGGCTAACACTTTCACATGATTTTTTTCTCCATTGCCACTTTTTGGACCATCATGATCTTGCACTCACCCTGGGTACTCAATAAATATGTATAGCTTTCTCTATAGATCCATAGCCTTGCATTTCTCTACTAGAATGTGGAAGCATGCAGGAGAACCAAACACCTAAAATTGCTTTAATATGGGTTTCTGACAAGTCCAAGCTTGAAAAGGAGTGGCCCCCTTTATCACTCGGCGAGGAACCCGATTTTGGATATAACATGTACTGTTGATGGCCTCAACCCAATACTAAGGTACCATTGACCTAGAGTGGATCATATAGTTGGCCATCTCTTTCAAGGACCTATTCTTGCATTCTATGACACCATTATGCTGTGGAATGTAGGGAACTGTGTCCTGAAGATCAAGGCCCTCTGAAACACAAAACTACAAAAACCTCTAGTTGAGATACTCCCCCATTGTCTATACACATAATCTTGATGGACTTCCTAGACTATCTATCTGCAAAATATTTAAAGTCCCAAAAAGACTCAAAGACCTCATACTTCTATTTTAGAAAATAAACCCATGTGTATCTAGAAAGATCATCAATGAATGTGAGAACATATCAAGCCCTACTGAATGAAGGATGTGGAAATGGTCCTGCCAAGTCACGATGTACTAACTCCAAAAGTTGTGTGGCCCTCCAGGCTTTTCCTTTATCAAATGTTTCTCTAGGATGCTTACCAAAAATGCATTCATTGCAAACTCCATCAAAAAACTGAATAGAAGGCAATCTTGAAACCATGTCATGTTAATTGAGTTGCTCCAAGTAACAATATTTCAAGTGGCCAAATCATTAATGCCACAAACAACTCACCTCATCTGAGTGAGTGAGATGTTATGTTGTAAATTGTTGACTCAAGACAATTCCACATAGAGTTTAGCACCCTCTCTAATGTTGCATAAATTTTAGGATTTGATTGAGGATCCTGGATAGGTCCCCTAGATACATGCCCTTTTAGGAGCTAATTGGCTAGGACCCTAGCACTCAAGCGCTAGTGTCCTTCTAGTTAGGCCTTAAAAAGGATTTAAATTAAAGTATGTTGGCCTTGTGTGCCTTAGGTGATGCATCATGTTATCCTTATTCTATTTGGGTCCTTAAAAAGTAATTAGAATGCATATATATACAAGTCTCTCTCACTCATTTACATTACATGATCTCTCTACACATGCTATCTCTCTAACAAGCTATCACTTTCTGCCTCTATCTACAAACTCTCTATTTGTGTAGGTTATTACTGTGTGTAGTAACCCTTGTTCTAGATCTTGGCGGAAGCTCCTTCCTCCTTCATCCTCTCCTTATGGTGATTTGATAGTGACAGCAATCCATCAATGACTTCATGCTCATGGTAACATCTTTCCTTCATTCTTGTTTACAACATTCTTTTATTATTTAGATCTACCTTTTCCCTCCTAGGGGACACACTCTTGATCTAATCCTTGATGTTGTGGAGGTGGGAACACCATTCATGGGGTTTGATTTAGAAAAGCCCCTAAATAGCACCAATATTTTCCCTCTTTCATGTGTGTAGATCGAAGACGGAAGATCTAACAGAAACAGGTGACAAAAAGATGAAGATACAAGTGTCAAGTCTCTAAGACTTCTAACATCCCAAAACACTTGGAAACTAGTGCTTGGGCATCTGAGTCCCCCCAAATTTGGCCCTAATTTTAGTGGTGGACTCTAGTAGTCTCGCTCTTCTCGTTTTAGGTCTCAATTTCTCAGTTTTTAGCCCTGATAGGTCAGTAAGTATTGTTTTAACATATTTCATCATAAAAACCCTAGATCTAGCCTAATTAGCTCAATCTTTACAATTACAACAAAGGGACAAAACCCTATAGCTTGGCTATCATTTAGGACTGCAGCCAAGCTCATTTTGTGTTCCAATGTTTGATTGAAATGATTGACCTATCTAGTTCAGTAGTGATTTGGTCTCTCTTTTCTATTAAACATTGTGGTGAACCTAATGTATCTTGTACTTTTGTACCCTTCTGTGTTCAAATATGATATATTTGTTGTAACAAATCTTATTAGTATTGAATTAATTAAACATTTGGTATTTGTACAGTTTTGCATCTATACTTTTTCATTGTTGTGGTTAACAAAAACCTCACCTTTTTGGTAAACCCCACTAATCTTGCAGTTAGTGGTCATGATTGCAATATTATTTCAGATCTTTGTTATGTTAATTATTTTTTAAATCTAATTACAATTTGCTATAGCATACCATACTTTTTATTTATGTTTAATTTATAAAGTAAGAACATTCATACATATATCTTTTCTTTTATAATTGAAATAAAAAACATACACAAAACTATCTAAATGCAAACATGTCTAAATTCTTCCATCATTTTCCAAATCTACTTGAAAGGTTTGTGAAATTGATATTCCATTCCTTAAATATGGTAAAAACAAAGCATTTCCTATGCCCTTGTATTCTTTCGATCCCTCTTCTAAGATTCCTCCTAATTATTAGGGTACCTTGGTGCAAGAGGATGAAATCATTGACACATAGCTTAACATTACTTTACCTTCTCTTCATTTGGAGGAGATCTCTCTTCTATAGATGTGGCATTAGAGGATGTTGAGCATAGAATTCTCCTTCTACCACATCTTCCATACTCCATGATGATTCCATGACTCATCCTATTGATCTTCCTCTTTTGGTCACATGTTCAAGTACCTTGGATATCACTAAGGATGTGGAGACCTCTCTTCTTCCTCCTTCACTTGCATGTTCAAGAACCTTGGACATCACTAAGAATACAATCATCAAAATTTTTCTTAACATTGCTCTACCCTCTCTTCATTTTAATGCTCTCTCTTAGAAAGATGAAGCATTAGTGGATGAAGAGCCTTCCCTCACATTGAATCCCTCAAGGATGGATGTTAAGCATAATTAAAAAGACAACAATGTAAATTCCATCATCATCAATATACATATCCCACCCACTAAGGGGATGCTAGATAAGTGAAATAATGTTCAAGACATTCCTAAAATCATTGTGCATAAGGCACTGAATCTGCCTCCTATTGATAAACCTATGATTACAATTTGAGGTGTTCCAAATTCATCTTGACCTCCTGGTTACATTTTCAACTTTGCAAAACAACTTATTCAAAATAACCAATGTGTTAAAAATGTGTCACAACAACCTCATCGTCATGTGGTTGTTCACACATACAACACCCGAAATAACAAACAAAGCAAGCAAGCAATGAGTGTGCCCACTTCTCTTCCACCCCCTCATCTTTCTCAACATACTACTAGAGAACATGATCTTGTTGAGCAGCTCCATGCTACTTTGGCTAAGATTTCACTTTGGGATTTAATAAAAACCTCACCTACATACCATAATATGCTTCAAAAGGCTCTAATAAATGTATTTATTACACCTTATGTTAGACTGAATGATGTTTCATCCCTGTTTGTATGCATGCGACGAGTCTAGGTATCACATTTCCACAACATGAATTACCTCCCATAGAAGTACAAAACTAATATGATCCTCTTTTGGTATTGGCCATAATTAATATAACTAGATTAAAGTATACTTTGATTGACAATTGATCAAGTCTTAATGTTTGTGGCATTGACCTAATACATAAGCTTGGCATAAACACCTCTCTTATCAAGTCCAATACTTTTAATATCGGTGGCTTTAATAATGTTGGTAAACAATCACTAGGTACAATTGCACTACCTATTATGGTTGGACCTGTGACTTTACCTACACTTATTCATGTTATGCTTAATGCTCTTACATATAATCTTCTTTTCGATAGACCATGGATTCATGCTAATGGGGTAGTCTCGTCTACTCTTCACCATACAATGAAGTTTGTTCATGACAACAAGCTCTATATGGTTCATGCCGATCCAAATTTGGAAGTTACTTGCAAGGAGAAGTGGGGCATCAACCCCCTCTTTTGAATTTGGTTCCTTCTTCAAAAGCTGACCCAATATCCTTCGCTACTAACAATAGTGATGATTAAGATAGTGTTGATCCTTTGAGTGCATCTTTTAGTGATGATTGGGGCTCACTAGATTTTACACCCTCCTTTATTGGAGAGTACAAAATCTTTCAATCTAAACCTGATATCCTAAATGTATCTTTAGTTTATTCTATCCCTTCTAAGAAATTTGAATCTACTCATAACCATGTGCCTTCTTCTTCAAATGCATGTCTTGGTGATGACTAGGGCTCCTTATATTTTGACCCCCTTGGGTATGCTAAATCTAAAGTTGAGCCTCCTCACTATACTAAAAAGAATGATCCTTCTACTTCTTCAACATATGGTAACACTTCTCATTTCAACAAGGCTTGTAATATAGCCTCTCCTCTTCTTGCTGATTTGGAGACACATTATGGGCATGGATTCAAAATTCTGTCTAAGCATGGATATAATGGAAATGGTTTAGGATGCATGGAACAAGGAATTAAGGTACCTATGGAACTGACACCACACTTGTCTAAAGTAGGTTTAGGTTTCTAACCTTCTCCCATGTTCCCACCACCATCTTCTAAAGTTTCTATGGCTCCTTTTTAGAAATCAAACCCCTCTCCAAAATGAAAAGGGTTGCTTCCTACTCCACCTACATCTTCACTTAAATATCAACAAGGGTGCATTTTTCTAAGTCTACTCAAGGATTGCTTTAACACATAAAAGGTTTACAAAATTAATCAATCAACACTTTCTTTATGTGCATATCATCAAGTGCTTGGCCATTCCACAAATGAATGCCAAACCTTGCAAGATAAATTCAACTTCAAACTAGGTATGACTCTAACACCTTGCACTACACTTGATGTAGTCCCTCTACTATCTTGTCCTCCATCTATTTTTATTGAACACATTGGGTGAAGGATGGTTTGCTATAGCCAACTCACCAGTGTGGTCCCTCCTTATTATTGGTATTATTCTCTCATGTATTTTTCTTTCATGATATTTCATTATATTGTTTATGCAACACCTTGTTGTAATGATTGACATCATACCATGATTACACAAGACATTGTGTATCATGTCTACTTCATTGCCTTAGTTTTCCCATCATGAGGGAAACCCCTTGTCATGATGTAGCTTTTAAAAATACATATCATTTGGGCAAAGCTCTCATGCCTATTTTTTATTCATTATTCATCCTACCTTAAAGCAATTGCTCCCTGATGGAGTTAGAAATCACTTTAAGGCAGGGCATACATTATAGTATACATTTTACTTTGTTCATGCACCATGTGGTTGGTCTTACTATTACAACACTTTTTGATCATTTTTGTGGCCCCTTACCTGAGTTACCCAACAAACATCACACTTTACCTAGCCTGTAGTCTCTGATATGGTTGGTGTGGAGCTCACCTAGTGATTTAGAGGTCCTCACTAGCCCATGATGTCTTCACTTGGCACAAAATTGACCTATTAATTCAATGGTCCTTAATAGCCTATGATGTTTCCTTTTTTGTTTGTCCATGAGTCACTTAGCATAACACAACTTGCTAGCCTATGTGCTTCATGTGACTTATCATTGTTACACTCATGGTCACCTAGTAATTTGGCAATCCTGACTAGCCCATGATCTGTGAGTGCATTGTTCATGTTATCTGTCACATTAATTTCTCCTTGACTATCTATGTTTTTTCTTTCCATTCTTCTATCTCATTCTTAGAATTCCTCTATTTTAGTTACATCGTTGGGATGACACATGGTTATAGATATAACCTTTTAGACTAAGGCCTCTTTTACCTTATTGACCAAAGATTTTGCTTTGTGTGCTCAGGTATTTGTGTTGACATCATTATTGTATGCTTTTGTCTTCCATGCAATTCTTCATGTATGCTTTATATGTTCTTTGTGTATGTTCCGCATGTCTTTCACATGTATTATCTATGTTTGCTTCATGTATCACATGTTTGCCTCGTGTATTACATGTTTGCTTCATGTATTACATGTTTCCCTTGTGTATTATGTGTATTCTCTATGTATGCTTTGTCTTATGTCATGTTTATTGAATTCTCAAGTGTTTGTATATGTGTATGTGTGTATGATTTGTCCCAAGTGTTTTGTGACTCATAGAATCCTACGATTGGGGGCTAGCACATCTCTCAAACTTAACATCATTCTATGAGGAGTTTCTGGGTTCTCCATACTTTAGTATGAGCAAGATCATAAGTTCCTACTCCTACTAAAGTGGGGGATAAATGTTATGTCATATATTGTTGACTCAAGATAATTTCACACAAATTTTGGTACACTCTCGAATGTTGCATCAATTTTAGGACTTGATTGAGGATCTTGGATAGGTCCTCTACCCACATGCCCTTTTGGGAGCTAATCAGCTAGGACCCTAGCACCCAAGCACTAGTCTCCTACCAGTTAGGCTTTAAAAAGGATTTAAATTAAAGTATGTGAATCTTGTGTGCCTTGGGTGATACATCATGTCGGTCTTATTTCATTTAGCCCTCAGAAAATAATTAGAATGCATATATATACAAGTCTCTCTCACTCAGTTACATTACATCATCTCTCTACACATGCTTTCTCTCTAATAAGCTATCTCTTTCTCTCTCTATCTACAAGCTCTCTATTTGTGTAGATTATTATTGTGTGTACTAACCCTTATTGCAGATCTTGCTAGAAGCTCCTTCCTCCTTCATTCTATCCTTATGGTGATTTGATAGTGACATCAACCAATCAAGGAGTTCATGCTCATGGTAACATCTTTCCTTCATTCTTGTTTATAATATTCTTTTATTATTCAAATCTACCTCGTCCCTTCTAGGACACATGCTCGTGATCTAATCCTAGCCATTGTGGAGGTAGGAACACCATTCATGAGGTTTGACTTAGGCAAGCCCCTAAATAGCACCAAAATTTTCCCTCTTTCATGTGTGCAGATTGAAGACAAAAGATTTGACATAAATGGGGGACAAAAAGATGAAGATATAGGTGTCAGAAGTGTCTAAGACTTTCGACACCATAAACCCTAGGAAACTAGTGCTTGGGCACCCTAGTCCTCCAAAATTTGGCTCTAATTTTAGTGGTGGACTTTGATAGTCCTGTTCTACTAAGTTTAGGTCCTAGTTTCTGTGTTTTCATCCTCGATAGTGTTGAGTACTTGTGACTCAGATTATAGGCATTGGCTTGTGTTGCTCTTTGTCTCAGTGGTTTGTTTGTTACTCTGACCGTTTGTGTCTTCCCAATGGTGGTGTTCCTGCAATGTGCTATTAGCGAAATGGGGGTCTTCGACGTAACTTGTTTGTGTTCCAGCGATGGAGTATGTTTCACCGATGGTGTTCTATCTATCAGCTTGACTATTGCTGTCGGCCTTATCTTAAGTTCTCTCTTCGATCGCCTGTGCTACACCGATCAGTGTAACTGTAACTATCAACAAAGGTTTGTATAGTCTCTGTGATAGTTGGTGTCTCTCCGATGGAAAGGTGTTCAGCCTAGCTTGAACCATCAGCTAAGCTCTAAGATGTCACTCTGACAATTATGTGTGTTACTGATGGAGGTTTGGTATCAGCGGGACTAACACTATTAGTCTTTGGTGGAATTCTTACTCCGATGAGCTTGGTCTGTCTGATGGAGTTTGGCATCAGCAGAAGGAACTTTGTTGGCAAAGAAGGATGAAGTCTCACCAAAGGTCTTGGTCACTCTGATGGTTCATTGATGATTGACTGGCTGGGGTCATCGGTAGCAAAAGTGCCGACGATAGACTTACCGTGTGTTTGTGGATATATACTACTACTGTATTTGTTAACTGATGCATGTGGGACCATTTAGTCCTCATGAATACGAATGGTTAAAAATGAACTGTCAACCTTTTGGAAGTTGTAACGGTCTGAGATAGTAACCGATTGATCTATTTATGTATTGTGAGATGTGACTAGAGTATGGGAGTGAGAACAGAGTTCGGGTAAAGTGGATTCAGGTAGAGAGGGAGAAGAATATCTCTCTCTTAGTGATGTCCTATATTGTATGCTATTTGTGGCATGATAACAGTATGAAGGACTAAACTGAGTGCTGTGATTAGAACTGAGGAGAACTTTGTGCAGGGTTATGCTACTAGTTATTCTTCTAGAGGAGCAAGATGTAAATCTCCATGAAAGGCTTAGTGCTTGAATTGTATTGTAACTATATTTTTTGTTGCTGAATAATACAATGGATCCAGACTTTTGGAGTGTGGGTTTTTTTACCCGTAAGGGTTTTCCCCACATAAATATGTGTTTCTATTCTGTCTTTCATGTTTAATAATTCTACTATTGAGACTGGTTAATGTTGCAAATGAACTATGTCTGATTCCACTTTGTGGCATAGTTGTGCGTGTTTTTGAAGAGATTGAAAAGAATTTAAATCAGTCGAAGACACCACTGTTCTTAGAAATACATTTTGAGATGCTCTCATTTCCTTACAGATAGGTCAATAAGTATTGTTTTAGCATATTTCATCATAGAAACCCTAGATCTAGCATAATTAACTCAATATTTGCAATTAAAACAAAGGTATAGAACCCCTATAGCTTGGCTATCCTTCAGAATAATAGCAAGCTTCGTTTGTGTTCCAATGTCTGATCGAAAGGATTGACCTAGCTTGTTGAGTAGTGATTTGGTCTCTCTTTTCTATTAAACATTAGCAAAGAAAATAAAGGAGAATCAGGAACAAAGTGAAAAAATTTATAGATTCTAGACTAATAATCAGTTTTTCCCATAGAAATTGTAGACCCATTGTGTAACTCACTAACTACCACTTTGTGTGGAGTGAACTCAACCCACTTTCCAGAGCCAGTATGAGTGATCTGATAATAGATTAGAAATTAGTTCACAAATATGGAACAGAAAGAACACCATGAAATGTTCCTTCACCCACATCAACAAACCCTCTCCCATGCACCTCAATAGGAATGTCATCAACCATTAGTAAAGGTGGCATGAAACATGGCTCCAGAGGCAAAACAATATTGTGATGAAGCCATGTGGTGCAAAGCACCTGAGTAAATGATCTAGGTATTAACCTATGAAGTAATAACAACTAGGGCCTTTCCCTTTCCTTTCCCCTTACTTTTATCTATGTCCTTTGAAGATTCTTGAGATGAACTCCATTTGATTGAATTAGGTACCTTGACATTGTTCTTCTTAAGAAGATGTGTTAGGTGATCAATCTACTTCTTAAGACACTTATGTTCACTATGACCAGGTTTGTTATAATAAGCACACTTTTCCTTCTCTTTCTTAGGCTTGTCACCTTTGGAAGAAGAGGCCTAATTAGCTACTTTTGGAGCAACCATTTTCTAACCTTATTTCTTCTCTCCTTGATTCTTTTATTTCTTGTTCTGCTTACCAGACTCTTTCTAATCTTTAGTGCCCTAATTTGCAGCCAAGGTATGAGATTTAGAGGGCTTAATTGTATTGATTTGAACCAATTTATCTTTCTCTTTTGTGAGTTCATTTTCAAAATCATCAGGAGAAGGCATTGTATAATTGGTTCTTAAGGCACTTTTAGTGGCATGAAATGTAGAAGCAACCACAAAATTATTAGGACCAAGTTTGGGAAGGATACTTAAGATCAACTGAGAATCTTTATTTTGAATCCCACATTGTTTCAACTATAATCTTATGGCCTTTAGCTTAGTGAAGAAGTCCTAAATAGTATAAAAACTGGTAGGATTTAACCCTATGAGTTCAATCTCTAGTAGATGTCCTCTTATTTGATCTTGCTTACTAAAGAGATTTTCCAAGGTGCTCCATACATCATTTTGTGTAAAAATAGATTCAATGTGAAAAAAAAAATTTAGAGATACAGATATACACAAGGTTCCAAAAGTTTCATATAAATTATTAAACCATTTTGGTTTTTCTGCAATTAATGACGGTTTAGTTTCAAGACCCATTGTTACTCAATATAACCCTTGATTCTTAAGATAGGTAGTCATATTGGACTTCCCCTCATAATAGTTATAGGGTGAGTATTGGTACTATTGTTTGATCCATTTTATGTAGAAAAGAAGATTGTTGATTGTTGTTGTATAGAAATGAGAATGTAGAAACTCAAAGAAAGCACACAATACACCCCCTCTCTTCACTCATTCAAAGACCCCCCAATGAAAATATGATTTGGCACTTTATATTTAGTGCGATTACAATTACCACCAGCAAGAAATGCTAAATGGATTTGATCTCAATGCCTTACAAAGTCTCAACAAATGAGCATATGCTGTAAGTACAATCCTAGAAAAAAACCAAATGAAAAAAACTACACCAGTGCAAAGTATTCAAAAAATCATGCACTTTCAAAATAGGAATCTCCTCAATCTAAGGTCATATGTGAAAGTTATGAGTATTTGATGTTCCCAAAATGATAACTATGCAATATCACATATATGAGTATGCAATTTCTTGAAAATCTGTGCATCAAAATAAAAATCTGTTTGCAGCAGTGCATAGAGCACAAAAGATTATCCCAAATAAAAAAATTACTCAGAAAATAGAGCCAATATGACCTAGAACAGAGCCTCAGAAGTTTGCCTTCAAAATGCACTTATCAATCGAGAGGGGTATGAGTTGTAAAATATGACCTTCGCCAAATTTGGTAGAATTGCCACCAAAAAAAGGGGTTTCACATAGTTTAGAAGTCCTCTATCTAGATTAGAACTTTGTCAAAATAGTCAATCTCCATATAAAAATAAGTGTCTCTATTTTAGCAAGTTTGCCAAAGTTTAGATTTTTGCTAAATTTAGAGATTATCTATCCAAATATATTTGTGACTAAAATAGTGAAATCCACCAAGTTTAAACCCAAAGTTGGCACTATGGCCTAAAAATAAAATAGGCATAGATGCCAAAGAGGGTGAGTAGGTCTAGGAGCACACAAAGATCAAGCCCCGAGGTGCTTGATTTTTCAAGACTTGAAAAGGTTGAATTAAAAAAAATGGAGGAGATTTTATGGGGGCCCGAGCCTCACCCCATCCTCAAC
The DNA here is from genome assembly GCA_027924645.1 of Cunninghamia lanceolata. Classification (NCBI taxonomy): domain Eukaryota; kingdom Viridiplantae; phylum Streptophyta; class Pinopsida; order Cupressales; family Cupressaceae; genus Cunninghamia; species Cunninghamia lanceolata. The sequence goes on along the minus strand of BSBN01001013.1, from coordinate 759,313 downwards.
AAAGGGGTCATGATAATATAAGTTCTACAGACCACTTTAAAGAGGCTACAACCTTTAAGGTGGGTTACACCCTTAAGATGGGTCGAAGCCTAAAAAGCAAAGTGCTTGAAGCGCTTAGTACATAGTGCTTAAAGTGATAAGCACTTAAAGTTTATATATATATATTTTTTAAAATTTTGTTTTTGAAATTTTTACAATTTTTTTGTAGAAATCTGCCTCAAAATGCATGTTTGGGGGGGCAAAATGGCTTCTCAACAACAAAAATCCTTTTTAAATTTTGACATGAAAACTAGGCAAATTATAAATGAAAATTCATCTATTTAGCCTTTTAAACTCAATAGCAGGGACCTTTTGGACTAAAAATGCTCTGAACAAAAGGTGACTTCCAGATCCGAGCTAAAAACTCTATTCCATAACTGTGTCAAATGATCTCCAAATTAGATGAAATGAAATCTAATCTTGACTTTGTTGAGCCTCCTAGATGCATTGAAACATCCATAAATGCTTCTAGTATAACTAGAAAAGATGCAATCACCTAGATCTTACAAAACATGCATGCAAAATGATGACATTAACAGGTCTTCATATATCCTTTCAGATTCTACAGATTGTTCAAAAAATGCAAGAGAAGAGCATATGAGATTGTCAAGATCTCACAAAGAAATCAATATCTCAATTAGGAATCTATGAACTCAAAACTCTAAAAACAAAAGAATTGATACCATGCTATAAATCTTGAACAAGATATAAAACTCAAGAACTTTATAAGAGAGATTCAAAGTCACATACCGAAATGTAAAATAGAAGCAAACCAATGATTTTGAGAGATATGAAAATGTTGATGTGATATAATTGCATTAAGAGCTCAAAGATTCATACAAAGAATGGCAGAGTAACTAGACAATGCATTCAAGATGCAAAATACTATTGGCCCACGATTTCCATTAAACAAAAAGTTTGACCTATTAATTTATGATACAAACGCTAGAGTTAATGAATCCATGGGAGATGGTTAGTTTATATCACGAATCCCATGGGGAGCACTGACCATTTTCCAACAAAATCCCCCCCAGCGTTACTCAGGGAGATTTGAACCTATGACCTTTCACTCTGATACCAATTATTGGAGTACAAACAACATTGAGAGGGGGGGTTGAATCAGTTGTGTAGATAAAAACACTTCCTTTATCAAACTTTAAAAATATAAAAGTAATGATACTGATCTAAAGCTTTATCAAAGCAAGAAACTATGCATTAAAGAACTGAACATTCAAGTATGAAGGACAAATGAACCAAACTAAACATTCAAGTATGAAGGACAAATAAACCATGAAACAAATGATACCATAACACAAAGATTTAAGGAGTGGAAAACCCTTATGGGGCAAAAAAACCACTCAGTAAATGCCTCACTTGCTTAATCAAAAAAATCACCAAATACAGAGCCTCACTGGCTTTTATATCTCACTGACTTATATCACTGCCTCAACGGCTTATCATTTTCATTGTCTCACTGGCATAATACATTCTCATGGATACAATGAAGAATTTGAAATCAACACAGAGGGTTTCTATGTTTCTTTACGATGCATATCTTGACCATCTCATTTATTTGAGATTCAAGAATTTATAACCAAAACTATGCATATCAACTCAGGAATGTTTTTGCATTAACACACTACTATTATCTCAATGATAGTGTAAATACAATATCATCAATACAATAAAAAGGTGCTTTACATCACCATCTCTTTATACTATCTCACAACCTTTTTGTTCTTTCATTAAATAGTTTGTATAGATAACTAAACCAGTGAAGCTATTTGTAATAGTTTTCCTTTGAACAAATAACTATCAAGAATATGTGGTCAATTAGAACCATTTTGAGTATGAGAAACCTTTCACAATGTCCTTGTATGAAGATATTACAAATAACAAAGGTTAAAACCCTAACACCATTTATGCATGTGGGTAAACCTCCATTTGATGTTTGTTACAAACCCTAAACATATTTGTTTATGGGTAGTCAAAAATAAACTTTCAATACTTTTTATAGATAACACAACCATCTTGTTTTCACAGATTAAGAAAACCCACAACTGAAACTGTATTCTTAAAAACCCTTAACAAAAACAAACAACACAAAAATCCTTAACACCTTTGTGTTATCAAGAGAAAGCAAAAAATAAAGAACCATTAACCTCAACATTCACCCAATAAAGAAATATATCACTTGTATGCTGCTGACCAATCAATAAGAATGTAGCTATGCTTTTGAACTTTATAACTGTCAAGCTCCTTCAACTGCTTCTCAGCTCAGCATTGTCAAATCACTATATTTGCCTTAGAATTTCACAGATTCTCCCTCATGATTTCTCAGAATCTCCAAGATTTTCAAACTATTCAAACCCTGAGTCACAAACATCATTTTGCAAAGTTTGACATTGTGAAATGATCAACAAAAACCATCTTTTTGCTTGATATACCAAGGTCGTTGAGAGTATGAGTTTTCCCTAAAATGGGCCAATGACCATCAACCAAAAAACATAACCTTTTACTTGATAAAGATGCCCAAAACCTACTAGACAGGTAAATTAAGTGATCTCTGAATAACCTTGTTTCCACAAAGTTTTTAAAACAAACATTAAACCAAATTATGCCCTTTTCTAACATTGAAGTTAGATAAAATGAAAACAATAACCCATCATTCAAGTGATGACCTTTATAACTAAGAAAGTATGATCCTTGTATTTTTATCCCTTTGGTCATGCCTTTATTTGCATATTGCTTTGAGATCAAGTGAAATAATCAAATGCCTTTTTCAACATTGGACTTAGATGAAATAAGACCATAACCTTGTACCATCAAATGACACAAAAGATATCATATTGCCAATCTATATAGCACACCTCAAACATGCCATACTGCCTATGTAGATTTGACATCCATGCCAACTGCCATTGTGGTTAACAAACTCCCCCTTTGGCATTGATGTCAAACAAAAACAATAAATGCCAATTGATCAACTGTTTACTTGTTTAATATCATTATCAACCAATACTAACTTACCAACCATAAATCAAGAACCAAATGTTTAGTTTCCAATACACAACAATGTAGCCACTATGTAAAGTAAAAAAAAAACCACTGTTAGGAATAGAGAAAGCATGAAACATCTAAACATGAAGTCCAAAAACCAAGAATTTCTAACTGTAAGATCATGATCAAATGACATCAAATATCACTACAAGACCATCAACTAATAAAGGCATCAAGTAATCAAAGCATGTAAACATGAAAACTAATCAGATGAAATGAATCAAAGCATCAAAGATCACTATACATCTATACACCAACAAAATATCATTGTAACAACTCACTAATCAATATGTAACTTCTCCCCCTTTTGACACCAATGCCAAAGGTGAAGGAGAATAAATTGAGAAAGGAAGAGAGTATAACCAATTCTAGCATCATGAAATCACTATCCTCATCTATCAGATCAACAACAAAATGTCAAAAATTGAAGCAAAATTAGATGGAAACCTGTGCATAGACCAAGCTATCAAATGAAAACACCAAACTATAGAGAATCATATCCAGCAAAATACCAACTGCCATTTTAAAGCAATGATACAATAACATGAAAAGAGATCACAAAATAATGAAGCCTATGAATCACTTGTCACATTAATGCATCAACTGAATCATCAGGTATGAAAAATATGCTAAGAATCTCCCCATGAAACCAAGAGCAGAACTGAATCATTTGAGAGAAGTAAGGGAGAGAACACCAAGTCTATCCCTTAGGCCTTCAAATGCTTCTTTTGGGAGTGGTTTAGTAAAAATATTAGCCACCTAATTTCTGAAAGATACATAATCCAGAGCAACTTCATTTGACAGAACTTTTTCCCTTAAGAAATGGTAACGAATATCAATATGCTTAGTTATGGAATGCATTACACGATTCTTAGAGATGTTTATTGTGCTTGTATTGTCACACAGAATCTTAACAAGATTAGATACCTCAACCTGAATGTCTTTCAAGGTTTCAACCATCCATAGCACTTAAGTGTAGCAAGTAGTAGCAACAATATATTCTGCTTCGGTAGTTGATAGAGACATAGACTCTTGTTTCTTGTTGTACCAAGCTACCAATCTACCACCTAGAAAGAATGCACCTCCTGAAGTGCTTTTCTTGTCATCAATACTGCTTGCCCAATCAACATTAGTGAAAGCTATCAAAGAGAAATCATTGTCTTGGATACCATAGGCCATAATCAATAGTACCTTTAATATACCTACAAATTCTCTTAACAAAATTAATATGTGATTTCTTAGGTGCAGATTGAAACCTAGCTACCAAGCATACTGCATGCATGATGTCAAGTCTAATTGCTATCAAGTACAACAAACTACTAATCATAGACCTGAATAGGGTATGATCTACATTAGGCAAGTCAACATCTTTACCCAACTTACAACCAACTTCCATGGGAGTGCCAACAGGTTTGCACTCATCCATTTGAAACCTTTTTAGCATCTCTTTAGCATATTTCATTTGTGATATAAAGATGCCCTTTTTGAGTTGAGAAACCTGTAGACCAAGAAAGAAAGAAAGTTCACCAAGCATTGACATTTCAAACTTAGATTTCATGAATTTTAGAAAAGTAGAGCATAAATCATCATCATTGCTACCAAAGATAATATCATCTACATATACAACAACTAGTATGCTATCACCTTTTGTCATGTAGTATAAGTTGTTGTCAACCCCTCCTTTTCCGAAACCTTGAGCTTGTAGATATTTGTCAAGCTTAATATACCAAGCTATAGGAGCTTTTTTTAGACCATAAACACACAAATCCTTTAGGTTGTTCCATGTATACTTCCTCTTCAAGGTCACCATTCAAAAATGTTGTTTTGACATTCATTTGGAAAACTTTGAAATTTTTATAAATAGAGAATGCAATTAAAAATTCTTATTGCCTCAGGTCTCGCTACAGGGGCAAAGGTTTCATCAAAATCAATACCCTCAATCTGAGAGCATCCCTTACAAACTAATCTTGCCTTGTTTCTGACTACATTCCCCTTATCATCAAGTTTGTTTCTAAATACCCATTTGGCACCAATGACATTTCTATCCTTGGATCTAGGAACTAACTCCCATGTTTTATTTTTCTCAATCTGATCTAGTTCCTCTTTCATAGCATTAATCCAAGATTCATCTTTACTAGATTCAACATAAGTTTTAGGTTCAAACTGAGAGAGTAAGCATAGATGTACCTGATCACTTGCATTTGCAAGTTTCCTTCTTGTTTGAACTCTAACATATTTATCCCTAATGATTTGTCCTTGAGGATAATTTCTTTGCTCTAATTTTAAAGGAGTCTTGTTGAGACCTAAAGTTTTTCAGGTGCATTTACTATATTTTTCTCTTCTTCTTCTAATTTCTCTTCTTTTTCAGATGGATGAACCTCTTCTTTATCTTCATCTTACTATTTACAAGGCTATAACATCTCATCAACTTTCAAGTTAGTGCTTTCAACCATTCTTTTCAATCTTTTATTGAAAGATTTATATGCTTTACTATGAGTAAAGTAGCCTAAGAAGATACCTTCTGTTGGTTATTTCCCAGACTAGATGCTTACTCCCAGATTTCCCTACAAGGTAGCCATCAATGATCAACAGGATCTCTGGGCCAGGAGCCAACAGTATAGGAGATAGACTCTATTTTTATCTCCTCTTCTTCTTCAGGCTCTGCAAAACCTAGGGGGGTATTCCCTACTCAACATCCATGAGAATATGCATACAAAGGCTGGGATGCTAACATGAAGTAGATAGGGCCTCCTGTAAGTAGACCAAAACTGCAAGATAAGAGCAAACGGGCTAGCTTTGGGCCTATTTTTAGTTGTAGACAGAGGACTTGGGATCCTAAAACTAATTCTACAGTCCTAATGGTTGTTTTGGAGTTTGGATTTTGATGTTGTGTTTGGATGCAGAGCTGGACCTGGTGTATAACCTCAACACAGAACTAGATTGTTGCCTATCCAGGGCTTGGAGTCAGTAGCCATACACCTGTGAATGGTTAGCATGAACAACTAAAACTAGATTTCAAGGGGATTTATGTGATATTTTCCTTACAAATATCTCCCAATACAGAGTGTTAAGCTATCTATACTTATGGCATCCCTATTGCAATATACCCTTCCCAATATTCAATCTGAAAACAATTTAATCTACCCCTTAAGCAAAATTTAAAAGATCAAACATTCAATACAGGGACTCTGTATTCTAGAGAACCAGACACCCCTTAGATATCTAGACTCGGAAGAAGGACACATGCAACACCGGAGATAGAATTAACAAAACACATGCACAACAACATTACTCATATAAGACTAATCATGAAATCAGTAGACTCATGCAAGAAACATACAACAGGAGATGCATAAACTCACAAGGATTCCTACACAAAGCAAACCAAAACCAGTCGTATTGTATTACAGAGCCAAAAATGTCCAACTTTCAACAACCATAAAATGGGTCACACAGTCCTTCTTAAATAGCAGGAAGATGGACCCAGAAAATTAATTACAAGGTACATAAAAAATTTGCCAGATACACTGCACTAAAAAATGGCACTCAAAATCATAACTGCAGCAGAGGGACAAAGAGGAAGGGGCAGGTAGAATCAGGAGAAGTGCCACCGTTTCCAGATATGCACCATAAAAATGGTGGTTGAGCTATCAACTCGACCCATGCCCTCTGCAACAAACAACCATTACTGTTTCATCTACCCGCAACCTCGAGATGCAGCAGTTACACGCCTCTGGAGTTTCTCCTGCCTAAAACAGTCACAGAAACATGGGGAAAAACTCATCACTACAGGTTTAAAATATGGCCGTCGATCAAAAACCTAGTTGCTGAGATCGAACGGCCCCAAAAATGCTGAAAAGTCGCCCACCAACTAAATCGTGCCATGTAGACACTTGGAGTTTCCATCGCTGGGTCCTTTTTCCATTTTGCCTTTTCAAAAGGGGACAGGTGGTGGTATCTACTGTTTCAACCATTGAGACACATGGCGGCCTCTGCAGTATCCTTGAAATGCATAGAAACTCCCTTTGAAACTTGGTGGAAGCCGACACGTGTCAGGCTCCGCAGCGCCCATTAAAACTATGTCATGTTACTTGAGTGGCCCCCGCAAGTGACAACTGTCGCAACCCACAACATTTAAAACTAGAGGCATATTGAAATTAGGGCCCACAAACCATCACGGCAGCCTCCATACGAGAGAAATAGGGGCAAGTTCGCGGAAGCTGACACTTGTCAAGCTCCGTGGACTTCACTTGAAACATTTGAAACTTTTAGAAACTTATGCGGAAGCTGACACCTGGCAGGTTCTGTGAAGCTTAGAAACTTTTAACTATGGCCAGGGAAGGGTCATAAATAAAAGGCAACATTAACGCGCATCCACCACGTGGCACCTTCTGTGGCACTTTAAGACTCACAACTGTGGCCCACCGCCAGTCACTGCCTTGCATCGTGGGGCAAAGAGAGATACGCGGAAGCTGACATTTGTTAGCTTCGGCAGCAACCACAAGGGGCACGTGGTGCTATCTGCAACACTCATGAAACATTTAGAAACTGCCCCCACTGTTTGACACTTGGCGCCCTCCGCGCTTATAGAAACGTTAGAGGAGAGAAAAGAGGCTTTTTGAAACTTTATGCGGAGGCAGCCACTTGGCATCATCCACTGCAGTTGTATCTTAGAACTGGGTCCCACCACGTCTGTGCCAAACTTGAAACAAAAAGGAAACTAACTTGGGAGCTAACACTTGTCAACTTCCGTAGCAACTATGAGGGACACACGACATCTTTTGCCCCTGCTTAGAAACTTTTAACTAACTTCACGGAAAGTGACACATGGTGCTTTCCACGTCACCTTGAGAAACAATAAGGGTCTTTCAGAAACTGGCAGAAACTGTGAAAATTTGAGAGTCTATTAGAAACACTGGTGGAGGCCGCCACTTGGCACAGTCCATGGGGCTCTGAGCTACCAATCCTGTGTCCCTTGGGTGCCTCCATGTGGTGCCTTCCGCGGGACTTTAGAAACATTTAGAAACTCTATTGAAACTTCAGCGGAAGCCGACACGTGGTGCCCTCCACGCGATCAACTTAGAAACAGAAATGCGGCCTGAACAGGTTCTCGACACTTGGCGGATTCCGTGGCAACAACAAAGTGAAACCCTTAGCCACTCTTAGAAACATTCAGACATAGAAACTGAAACCCGATGTGTATATGAAATGCATCCAACTCATTTTTATCATCAATTTTTAGGGACCGATAGGGATTCCTAACCCACCACTGTAATTTTAACCTGTACACAACTAATTTCTTGCATTTTTGAAAACTACAGGGGCCAAAATATTAAAACTTTTTGGATTTTTAGGGAAGAGACCTGACTCAAAACCCCATACATAAATTATTACTAACACTGGCTCTAATTGGGGATGCATGCCTCTTGCAGGCATGGCGAGAACCTCAGATCTCTGGGATGCAAACTAGTCCCTTATTCATTGGGCACAGAGTCAAATATTTCACTGACCTGCAACACCAAACACATTATTTCAAAATAAACATGGTGGCCAGGGCCACCAAAAAGGAAAAACCATAATTTTCCTTTGTCAAACACCTGATTTTCTTTTGATTTCTTCAAATGAAGCCTAAAAGCATTTAACCACTTATAGCAACCATCTTTGCAATTATTTGTGTTGCTGCTCATTTTTCTTTCTTTAACAGTTCTACAACTAGCTTGATTAGCATACATTATCATCAGTTGTAGAATTTCATCATCATATGAGTCACTAATGTTGCTTGGAATGATAATAGACTCACATGAAACAAATGAATCCACATCAGAACTTTGCCCTTCTTCAAAAAATAAGAGCTCCTCTGTATCAAACATGCAATATTCAGGCACAAGCAACAACTCATAATCAAATTTATCTTGATGAACATACAGATATCCATCATCATCATGCTCAGTAGTTTTATCACTAAGGTCCACCTGAAATGTTTCAAGAGAAGGCAAAAATAACTCAGAATGCAGCCCTACACTGAAAGCTTTGTAGTTACCCATGCAAACAACACTATCCCCAACTGTATGAGCACACACATCTATAACTTGTCTGTCCACCTCTGAATAATGACCCTGTTCCTCTTCACCACTACACTGATAATCAAAAGCAAAATTTTCAACCTTTGCACTGTGAAGGTGGTCAGAATCTTCAAGGAAACACTCATATTCAGCATCCATATATATTTCATCATCTGAAAGGCTCATATATGCATTTGAATGCTGACAGTCACTAACATATTCACTATCCCTTGAAGAAGTATCTTCTATATTCAGAGTGAAGCTTTGCATATCCACTTCATATAAATAATTATGAATAACTGGGATATGCCTATCACTGTAGGATGCAACTTCATGTATATCTTTCATTTCATCATTTGAAGAGCATTTTGCATCTACAGGGTTTTCTTCTAGAGATAGACAACAATATTTGTTCACATCATTATAGGATGTGCCTATATCTTCTATAACACTTTCTTCATGCATCACATCATGGCTGCACACATTATTCTGAAATATATTTCCCTCTACACAATCATCTTTTAATGGACATATTGGGATAGCTGAAATATATTCACTTTGATAATTGCTTTTACAACTTGCAGCCATGAAACCTACTGGCATTCCATATTTCTCATTGTTTTCAATGTCAATAGCAAATTGGAAAGCTTGGTGAAGGGTAGCTGGTTCTTTATCTCTTAATAAATAACCCATTTCTTCATCAAATGCAGCCAAATAAATTGTCAAGCACAATGCATTATTGGGTCTCATATATTTAGGGATCTCCCTGAGCATTTTAATAAATATAAGATTAAAGGTTGGAACCAATTCCTCATCTTCCCTTTGGATATTCATAAAATGTATGATCAATGAGGCCACATCAAACCTTTCACCAAACTGTTCTAGGAATGCAACTTCTAAATCTATCCATGAAGAAACTAAACAAACAAGCAGGTCTGAAAACCAAACCCTAGCATCATCTTCTAATGACTAAACAAAGAATCTCATTACTACATCTTCATCCTCTACCTCATAATCTTCTATTAAATTACAAAATCTTTGTAGATGTTTGTTTGCCGATTCAGAATCTAATCCACTATATCTTGGCAAACATTTCCTAATTTTATTAGGAATAACATTTGGGTAACCATATATCCCTTTAAAATTTAGGGCTTTATATCTTTCATTAAAAAATGGTCTTCTTTGAGAGCACAACCAGGCCCGCTGTTCTAAACTCCTTATTTTTTGAAAAGATGGAATACCTGGAAATATGTTGCAGCATTGATAGGTTCTATCAATAGAATCACCACCTCTCACAGAAAGGACAAAAATTCAACAAGGCATATATATTTTCTAGATTCACCACGCCAGCAGAGCACCACATGATTACTTTTTTGATCTGGCTGCAACAACTGCACTGGAAACTAGATTTTCTAGCCTTCAAATCACTTGACTCTCTCTCTCTCTCTCCACAGCAGAGTCACCAAAATCTGTTGGTTATTTCTGAGACTGGATGCTTACTCCCAAATTTCCCTACAAGGTAGCCATTAATGATCAACAGGATCTTTGGGCTAGGGGCCAACAGTATAGGAGATAGACTCTATTTTTATCTCCTCTTCTTCTTCAGGCTCTGTAAAACCTAGGGGGTATTCCCTACTCAACATCCATGAGAATATGTATACAAAGGCTGGGATGCTGACATGAAGCAGATAAGTCCTCCTATAAGTAGACCAAAACTGCAAGATAAGAGCAAAGGGGCTAGCTTTGGGCCTATTTTCAGTTGTAGACAGAGGACTTGGGATCCTAAAACTAATTCTACAGTCCTAATGGTTGTTTTGGAGTTTGGATTTTGATGTTGTGTTTGGATGCAGAGCTAGACCTGGTGTATAACCTCAACACAGAACTAGATTGGTGCCTATCCAGGGCTTGGAGTCAGTAGCCATACACCTGTGAATGGTCAGCATGAACAACTAAAATTGGTTTTCAAGGGGATTTATGTGATATTTGCCTTACAAATATCTCCCAATACAGAGTGTTAAGCTATCTATACTTATGGCATCCCTATTGCAGTATACCCTTCCCAATATTCAATCTGAAAACAATTTAATCTACCCCTTGAGTAGAAGTTAAAAGATCAAACATTCAATACAGGAACTTTGTATTCTAGAGAACTAGACACCCCTTAGATATCCAGACTCAGAAGAAGGACACATGCAACACCAGAGACAGAATTAACAAAACACATGCACAACAGCATTACTCATATAAGACTAATCATGAAATTAGTAGACTCATGCAAGAAACATACAACAGGAGATGCATAAACTCACAAGGATTCCTGCATAGAGCAAACCAAAACCAGTCGTATTGTATTACAAAGCCAAAAATGTCCAACTTTCAACAACCACAAAATGGGTCACACAGTCCTTCTTAAATAGCAGGAAGATGGACCTAGCAAATTAATTACAAGGTACATAAAAAATTTGCCAGATACACTGCATTGAAAAATGGCACTCAAAATCATAACTGCAGTAGAGGGACAAAGAGGAAGGGGCAGGTAGAATCGGAAGAAGTGCCGGCGTTTCTAGATATGCACCATAAAAATGGTGGTTGAGCTATCAACTCGACCCATGCCCTCTACAACAAACAACCATTACTGTTTCATCTACCCACAACCTCGGGATGCAGTAGTTGCGCACCTCTGGAGTTCCTCCCACCCAAAATGGTCACAGAAACGTGGGGAAAAACTCATCGGTGCAGGTTTAAAATATGGCCATCGATCAAAAACCCAATCGCTGAGATCCAACGGCCCCAAAAAATGCTAAAAAGTTGCCCACCAACTAAATCGTGCCACGTAGACACTTGGAGTTTCCATCGCTGGGTCCTTTTTTTGTTTTGCCTTTTCAAAAGGGGACAGGTGGCGATATCTGCCGTTTCAACCATCGAGACACATGGCGGCCTCCGCAGTATCCTTGAAACGCATAGAAACTCCCTTTGAAACTTGGTGGAAGCCAACACGTGTCGGGCTCCGCAGTGCCCATTAAAACTGTGTCATGTTACTTGAGTGGCCCCTGCAAGTGACAACTGTCGCAACCCACAACATTTAAAACTAAAGGCACATTGAAATTGGGGCCCACAAATCGTCGCGGCAGCCTCCATAAGAGAGAAACAGGGGCAAGTCCACGGAAGATGACACTTGTCAAGCTCCGCGGCCTTCACTTGAAACATTTGAAACTTTTAGAAACTTATGCGGAAGCTAACACCTGGCAGGTTCCGCGAAGCTTAGAAACTTTTAACTATGGCCGGGGAAGGGTCATAAATAAAAGGCAACATTAACACACATCCACCACATGGTACCTTCCACGGCACTTTAAGACTCACAACTATGGCCCACCACCATTCACTGCCTTGCATCACGGGGCAAAGAGAGATACGCAGAAGTTGACTTTTGTTAGCTTATGCAGCAACCACAAGGGGCATGTGGCACTGTCCGCAACACTCATGAAACATTTAGAAACTGCCCCCGCTATTTGACACTTGGTGCCCTCCGTGCTTATAGAAACGTTAGAGGAGAGAAAAGAGGCTTTTTGAAACTTTATGTGGAGGTAGCCACTTGGCATCATCCACTGCAGCTGTATCTTAAAACTGGGTCCCACCACGTCTATGCCAAACTTGAAACAAAAAGGAAACTAACTTAGGAGCTGACACTTGTCATCTTCCATAGCAACTGCGAGGGACACATGGCATCTTCTACCCCTACTTAGAAACTTTTAACTAACTTCACGGAAAGCGACAAGTGGCGCTTTCCGCGTTGCCTTGAGAAACAATAAGGGTCTTTCAGAAACTGGCAGAAACTATGAAACTTTGAGAGTCTATTAGAAACACTGGTCGAGGCCGCCACTTGGCACAGTCTGTGGGGCTTTGAGCTACCAATCCTATGTCCCTCGGGTGCCTCCACATGGTGCCTTCTGCGGCACTTCAGAAACATTTAGAAACTCTATTAAAACTTTGGCGGAAGCCGACATGTGGCGCCCTCCGCGCGATCAACTTAGAAATAGAAATGCGGCCTGAACAGGGGCTCGACACTTGGCAGATTCGGCGGCAACAGCAAAGTGAAACCCTTAGCCACTCTCAGAAACATTCAGACATAGAAACTGAAACCCGATGTGTATCTGAAATGCATCTGACTCATTTTTATCATCAATTTTTAGGGACCGATTGGGATTCCTGACCCGCCACTGTAATTTTAACCTGCACACAACTGATTTCTTGCATTTTTGAAAACTGCAGGGGCCAAAATATTAAAACTTTTTGGATTTTTAGGGAAGAGACCTGACTCAAAACCCCATACATAAATTATTACTAACACCTTCATCACAGTGAGATTCAAAACTTCCTAAACTTTCATCATCTCTTTTAATGAAGCATTTATTGCTAAAGATTCTAAAATATTCAACATTAGTAGGTATTCCATACCATAATTCATAAGAAGTATGGTTAGATTTTACCCTTAACTGTACTCTATTCAAAGTATAGACTGATGTATGAACAACCTCTTTCCAAAAGGTGTTTGGTAGATTTGCATGATGCAACAACGTTCTAGCCATTTCCTTCATGATTTTGTTTTTCCTTTCAACAACACTATTTTGTTGTGGTGTTCTAGAGGCTGAACATTGCCTCTTGATACCATGTTCCTCACAATAATCAATAAAATCTTGTGAGGTATATTCCCCACCTTTATCAGACCTAAGGCATTTTATTTTCAATCTGATTCCCTTTCTACCATCTTCCTAAAGATCTTAAATCTGTTAAAAGCTTCATATTTATGTTTAAAAAATGTAACCCAAGTCATTCTGGTGTAATCATCTATGAAAAGCATAAAATAGCATTCACCATTTAATGATCTAGTCCTTATATGACCACATAAATCAGAATAAACTAATTGCAAAGGTTGAGTAGAAGAATATTCCTTGGGTTTGAAACTTACCCTAGTTTGCTTACCTTCCTAGGATTCTTTGTAGGTACTGTTGCTGGGTTTTGATATGGTAGGCATGTTTCTAACATTCTAGTTCTTTCTAATTTTAACCAGATTATCATAATTAATGTGTCCGATTCTCCTGCGCCATAGTTTTCTTTCTTCTAATTGACTCATGAAACACACTTGTCCTTGTTTGCTATTTCTTGTGGTCTCATGAAGGTTATAAATGTTACCTTTTGTCCTTAGACCAGCTGCAACAGCCTCCCTAGACATCTTTATGATTTTACAACCTTGTGTAGTGAAAGTCACTTTGAAACCATTATCACATATCTGACTCACACTTAGCAAATTATGAGTCAAACCTTCTACATAGTAAACATCATGCAGAGGAGTATCATCATCAAGAAGAATGGTACCTTTTCCTTTGATCTAGACATAGAAGTCATTGTCAAAATTGACAGATCCACTAATGAAATCCTCATATTTAAAAAAATTTCTCCTATCACCAATCATATGGTGAGAGCATCCACTGTCAACAACCCACGGGTCTTTTATTTGAGCATGAAAGGCTATTTGAACAAGCATCACATCAGCCTATTTAAAATTTCATTTCATTTTCCAAACTAGCTTAGTTTTTTCAACATTAAGAGATGTCATAGACTGAGCATTAAACTCTAAATCAGGAATAGATCTGCAAAATCTTGCTATGTGACCAAGATTTCCACAAATGAAACATTTTAGTTTGTTCAAAAAATTAAATAGATTTCCATCAACAAAACTAGGCTTCTTTCTAGACACAAATCTGCATTCGTTTGCCTTGTGTCCATATTGATTACAATTAAAACAATAGCCAAAAAATTACAAATTAAATCTAAGAGGATTACCTCTTTTTGCAGTGGATTTTTCAGAAGCAATATGCTCATCATTGATAGAATTGGATCATTGTCCTTTCATCATCCCTAGACCACTCTTATCATTATGAGATTTTTGTTTGCCTAAGAGATTAGACAAATTGTCACTTCTTTCACACATTCCAAGATTTTTCCTTAAACCAACAATTTCAGCCTCTCGAGTGCAACATTCCTTTTCTTTGACACTTAACTGACCTTGAGTAACTTCTAAAATTTTCTTGTTTTCCTCAAGTTGAAGTTTTAGATCTGAGATTTGTTTTTCATACTCAGTAATCTGATTTTTTTTACACTAAGGCTTCCTTTTTAAGTTTCTTTATTTCACTAAGGGCACATTTGAGCTCACCCTCAAGATCAACCTTAGTTTCAGATTGTTCTAAAATGTTTTCTTCCTGAATTTTATCTAAATCAATTATTTCCATAAAAAGAGCTTCATCACCTTCTTCAGTGGATTCCTCTGAGTGACTGTCTGTCACATTAACAAACATGATTTTCTTCTTTTTGAACCCAATCTTCTTTTTAATGTTATACTATTTTTTCTTACCTTGTTTCCTATTATCTTCTTCATCACTATCAAAGTCTTTATTGGGGCATTTAGTTGTATAATGCCCAATCTTGCCACAATTGAAACACTTAAAAGGTAATTTCCCTTGGTATCTACTTGATCCCCTTCTTAGTTTACTCACTAAAACAGACTCATCTTCATTCAATTTTTCTGACTCAGGTTTTATGTCATTATCTATCTTTATAGTTCTAAAAGAAGTTTCTTTGTTAGGATTGTCACTGTACACTCTCATTTCATAAGTAGTAAAAATACCTTGAAGTGCATCTACAATTAGTTTCTTCATGTCTCTCTCCTCTATGGCAGAGATCTTAGGATCATATTTAGGTGACAATGTACTCAACAACTTTTTAACAATAGTTATTTCTTCTAATGTTTCTCCTAGACCTCGCATGGAGTTAATAGTTTCTTGGACTCTTAGAAGGTAATCAACTACCTTCTCTTCCTCTGTCATTCTTAAGCCTTCAACCTTAGCTCTAAGAGATTTTAGTTTAGCCTCTTTTATACTTTCATCACCCTCATAAATATTTGACAACTTTTCATAAATAGACTTAGCTATTTTGCATTCCATGACCTTGATTAAAACATCATTAGATAGACCACAACAAATTGTATTTACAACCTTTGCATCACAATCATATGCTTTCTTTTCATTAGCAGTAGAGGGTGTTCCTGTGACATTATACCCAGACTCAATTGCATTCCAAACATCAAAACCTAGAGACTGTATATGACATTTCATTCTATACTTCCAAAAGGAATAATCAGTACCATCAAACAATGGTGCTCTGGAGGTAGGAAGGCCTTCCTGATTTGACATGGTAAGTACTCCACCAGGAAACCCTTAAGTTTGTTAAACTTTTTTGACAAGGATCTAGCTCTGATACCAATTGTTGGTCCATGATTTCCATTAAACCAAAAGGTCGACCTATCAATTTTTGATACAAATGCCAAAGTTAATGAATCCATGGGAGGTGGTTAGTCCATGTCACGAATCCCATGGGGAGTGCTGACCATTTGCCAACAATTACAAGCTAGGTAATGAGTTTATATAGAGCAAGGAGAGGGGAGATATATGGCAAACCTGACTAATAGGGAGAGACCACCATATGGGCTAAATATAGAAAGAGCATCTTCCCAAGATAGAAAATGCCACCTCCCTTGTAGGATGCTAACACATCAAATCACCCACTCACTAATTAAACTCACTTTATTAAGCTAAGCAAGTTTAATAAAAGTGTAGGAAAAACCTAGGAAATAGGGAAAATAACTAACCCACTAGGAAAATAACACCTACACTAATAAGGGTTGCCCATAGTGTCTCTAGGCCTACCCACCATAAACAACCGACATGTTGTGTGTTGACTATTTTTTCATATTTTTAACCTACTACTTTTTTAGCAAATCTTACAGACTGCATCAATTGACTACTCTACACATTTAAAATTCTTTGTTTTGTCAAGGAAATTGTTGAAAATCAACCATTCGATAGGATTTTGGTTGTTGGTACATTTACAACATATCAACTATTTAAGATTTAGCCTCTAGGTCACCCTTAGGGTCACCCCTAGTGTTCATAAGTCACTAGAGCAATCTTGACTGATAATAGTGGTGACCCTATGTTCTTTTTCCATGGGTGAAATAACTTGTATTTTTTACTTTTATCCTTCATTTTAAACCTATTTTAACTCTCATTTTTTCATGTCAACTCATGCTTTTCCTAGCTTTCTTTCTATTGTGAACTTATGCTTAAATCTTATTTGTTTTAAATTCTTTCTAATTTTTCTTTGAGTTCACTTTAGTTTTCTTGAGTTCTCTTTTTATCTCTTTGACTATTCATAGATTGTTTCTATTTTCTTCTTGAGTTGTTCTTTCTTTTAATCTTATCTCTTCTCTCATTCCCTCTAATTTTTTACCAATAAATACCCCACCTCTATTAGTGTAGCATATTATTAGAATATTCCTACATATGTAGTTTATATCTATGCATGTAATTCACATGGTTTACTCCTATATTTTGAGTTGAGCTTGCTTAGGTGTGCTTTTTCACATATACTTGCATGGAGTTCACATGCCACCACTTTAGTTAGTGGAGTTGCATGCCACTATTCTAGATGGAAATTACTTTTCCTCTATGCTATATATATACCTCTCATTGCAAGTTAATTCATTGTGACTTAGTTATTTCTTTCATTCTTGTTTGTATTGCGTACTCTTGTTTTTATAGCTTACAAGGTGTTCAATTATTTATCTCTCATGGCTGAACGAAGTGCCATCATTCCTCCAGAAGATCTCGATTCTCACATCATATCAGATTTTGTTCTAGTTTGAATTTTGATCTAGTAAAATTGCATGTTTATATTGAAAACATTGTTTGCATTATAACAGAATTATTCTTTATCTTTATTGTTGTTGTATTCATTTGGAAGTATGTTGTAGAGGGAGGAATCTATGTTATTTTGAGGGGTTTTTTGTGCTTGTGTGGTGAGTTGAAAGGCTTATGTGGTAAGCTAGAAGGTTTGCATCTTGATCTTGAAGGCTCATAGCTTGTTCCAAGGGTTGCATCTTGTGCCTGATTTTATAGGCTCCATTAAGTGGGAATAGCCCTTTTGGAAACCACTATCTCCTTGATTTTATGCTATGGAAAGGCTGATTGAAGGCCCGATCAAGGTGTCCAAAGGCTTAGTGAAGGCCTGATTGACTATTCTCCAAAGACCTGATTCTCTACAAGGAAAATCAGGGGTTGATCCTATTGGTAAACATATTTTCACTATAATATATATATTTGTGGATTGACTCTATTTACCTGAAATGATGGTGGAAATACATACCAACAATTGGTAAGGTTGTAGCAATCTATCAACCTACCTTTTCATTTAGAGGGACAACACCCTTGTATGATATATTTTAGATTTTTGTGGCATTTTTACTAAAAATACAAAAAATATTTACAGAAATAAATTAGAAATGAAGTGTTGATAAGCTAAAACAATAAACCTATGAATGTTGACTCAAGCTTCCGTACATAAAGATGCAATATGATAAACCCACTAAGGTAGAATAAGAATACTTCTTAGACTTCTATAGTGACTACAATGACATGATTCTAAGTATGAAGTAAGGAAAAAAAGAATTTGGAAATCCTCAACCAATGTTAAAGGCTTACACAAATACATATTCTTCCAAATCTTAAATAAGACTAGTTGTTATCGTGTAATTTAGATTCAAGATAGTGGAAAGGGAAATATTCACCAACATAAGAAAAATGAACAACACAGAAAATATCATAATCACACAATTCAAATATCTTCTATTCCTTCACATAGAGTTGTACAACTCAAGTTCTTGAAAAATATTTCAATCTATGAAAGTGAAAAAAGTCCCTTTTACAATGACAAATTCTTGTATATATAGACTTGTCTCCTTGTAACCAACTCATAAGTACCAAATAGCTATCTTTCTAACCACCTCCAAAATATTTGAGAAAACAAAAAATAATTTATTTAAGTTGGTTAGAAAGGTAGCTATTTGTTTACAAGTGACATAACAGACCTATTTGGAAGTATCTATAATGGACCTAAGATATGAGGTTAAAACTTGCACCTAATGTTTCAATTGGTCCTTTGTATGGTTCTCTTTTTCTATCTTTTCCATTAGTTTTTGAAATGACACCTAAAAATTATACATATCACCTTCATAGATTGACAAACTAAGATCTATCATTATGACATTAAAATCAACTTCGATGGCTTCACTCAAACTCTTTCCTAAAATAGACTGCATAAATCAACATACATATTTCCTAATGAGGGATCAATTGCCAACCTTGATGTAGTTTTGGTCTTCTTAGGCTTGGAAGGTACTTGGAGTAGATTAGAGACTGTATCAAATTCAAGAATGACTAATTGAATGCTTTTTCTTTTCTTCAATAAATTCTATTGCAACCAAGAAAAGTAAGGACCATGTGAAGACTCTGGGATGTCTACAATTGGAGGCACTACACTTGGAAGGACAATATCATCACATAATACATTCATGAGTGGTGAAGGTGGAGGTTGTATCATAGGAAGAGAATGGGGCATATCATGGGAAGGAGATATAATAAGAACTGAAAGTGAGATGCTTGGCAAGTGCTGGTCATTGTGATGGTGATTTTTAGGATCTATAGATTCATCTTCTCCAACTTACTATATGGGAGTTAATGATTTTTCTTTCATGTTTGATTTCCTATTTTTTTTGGTTTTGAATCATCTCCACATGTGCTTTTAAGGTCCCTTTTCATAGATGGGTCTTCATCATTGCCACCTCCCTGGATATTTTTATGAGAATAAATAATCAAAGGAGAAACTTGAGAAAGGGAAGAAGAAGAAGAACCCTCTTGTTTATCTTTTATCCTCCATGAAGCACCATCATTACCAGATGATTTGGAAGCTACTACTTTAGTGGCCTTCTTTCTAACCCTCTTTTGTCCTCTTTGTTGGAATTAGGCTAGACAACTGAGAGGGGGGGGGGTGAATCAGTTGTTGCAAAACTTTAACACTTGCAGTGGTTGATTCTTCTTTACCACTTAAAATAGATTAATGATGTAAACATTAAAGCATGAATCATCAACACATGAGCAGAAACAAAAATGAACACTCATAACACCATAATTTTTATGTGGAAAATTGGTTAAGGAAAAACCATGGTGGGGTTTAACCCACAAGATTTGTACCCTGTTAAAAGTACTTAGATGAAAAGAGACGGAACATGCCTTCAGGCGCACTACCTAGAGCTCACTGCTCAAAAGAGGCTCATTGCCTACAAGAATTTATGTTTAACATAGAGATAATGAACTGAGAAATAGCATCTTCTTCATGCTTGTTTCAGTCTCATTGAAGGCTCACAAACTTCGGCTCTTTCCCTCAAACATTTCTTCACTATATCTTCATCCTTTACTGCTCTTGCTCTTTTGCTCCTCCTCGTCTCTACTCTGTCTCTGTACCTTTCTTCAGATTTTATCATTTTTGCACAAGGACACTTTTCCACAACTCATCAATAATTATTTATACACTTCATCAACCTTGGAATGAACATCAAGGTCAGCTTGACTTAACACAGATCACTATACTGTCAGCCAAACATAGCTAATACTTGAATCTTCTTCCAACAACATCCCACTCTCTAGAGAATTAGTCTTAGATCATCCGCAACATGCTTGAATCATCCGGTAGACCAAGACTAGGAAGAACATCAACACCAAGAAAGAAATCTTCACTAACGAGCTCAATCTTCAATGCGGACCTCCAAGATAGCAGTTACACAATCCAGAGACCTCCACAAGCACATTGAATTCAACAAAGACATCTGCACTCCTCCAAATCATTAGAATCATTTGCATCTTCATCCAGAACCTCAAGAACACTGTCTGCCATGATTGTCACACTAGAAAGATTGCTTGCAGATCATTAAACCATGAACCACTTGAGTTGATGATACACACTAACTTCCCAAACATGCCTCTAGATCCGTAGATCATAATATTTCAATGTGGAGCAATCCAGACCAATTTACTATCACTTTGTCTCTTCTAAACACAACAAAACCTAGTTCTACTTAGATGGCTATAGCTTCCTCAAATCTTCATACGAACCCCTCAAATCTTGACTAGAGCTACTTTAGACAATCCTCTACATAACCATATGGTCCACATACATTGATCTTTATTAATATTTTGAATATCCTCAACATTCTAGTCTTCTAAATAGGCAACAAAATAGGATATAGTTGATACCATTGGCAACAGGGATATGTTGACATCAATGACAACACCGATTAGGCACATATTTGCAACAATCTCTCCCTTTTTCATTGATGGTGACATATGATGTGAAAAACTAATTCAACCATCAAGACAAGAACTTCTCCCCCTTTCTCTTATCACTTCTGCAACTATTTTCTTCACTACTCCCCCTTTGACATCAATGGCAAAGGGCACATATTTGCAATATTTTCTTGCCCTTTTTGTTTCAGACTGATCTCCAAGATTCGCATACTGACTACTCCCCCTAAGTAGTATCTCCTTAACATCAATCTGGATCACAAGATATGACTATGAATTCTATTAGACTTATGCACCCTAGTGCACCTTAGTTCTGATTAGGAGGGGTAATAATCCCTAACTTCTCTCTGAGATACTCAAAAGTATCCTTGGGTAGAGGCTTATTGCAAATATCTACAATATGATCCTTTGAAGAAACAAATTCCAATCTGACTTCATTCTCATTAACCTTCTCTCTCAAGAAGTGAAACTTTCTTGATATATGCTTTGTCTTTGAATGCAACACCGGATTCTTTGAGATGCTTATTGCACTTGAATTATCACAAAAGATTGTAACAGGCTCCTCAAACACAATTCTAATGTCTTTCAACATTTGCTTCATCCACGGAACTTGAGTGCAATTGTTTGCTGCTGCTATATACTCTACTTTTGTAGTAGACAAAGATATTGCCTCTTGCTTTTTGCTCATCCAAGAAACCAATCTCCTTCCCAAAAAGAATGCACCACCACTAGTACTTTTCATGTCATCCACATCTCCTACCCAATCAGCATCTGTGTATGCATGAAGAGTGAAGTTATTATCTTTTGGGTACCATAAGCCATAATCAAGTGTCCCTTTGATATATCTAAAAATTCTTTTGACTGCTACAACATGGGATTCTCTAGGATCAGGTTGAAATCTAGCAACAAGTCCAACTACATTCATGATATCAGGTCTGGTCTGAGTCAGATAGAGCAGTCCTCCAATCATTGATCTATACCTTTTCTGATTTGCCTTAGTTGAGTGATCATCTTTACTCAACTTACATCCAGCTACCATGGGTGTACCCACTGGCTTTGAATCTTCCATTCCAATTTTTTTCAACAATTCTCTCACATACTTAGATTGAGATATTGGTGCAGGAGTCATGTTTTGTTTTTGTTTTCAATTTAAGCCCCATCATGTTTGTAATAAGGTTTTTTGTCAATTTGATCACTAGACCTATGTACACCATGTTTCAGTCAAGTTTGATGTAATCACACAATGAAAACATGTAGTTTTCTTGTGTTAGGAGAAACCCAATGGCTAATTGACTTTCAAAATTAGTTTGTACGGTTGGGAGGGATGTAAACTACTATCTCAAGCCTCTATAGGTGAAGAAGCAGGATGTAATGAGAGAGAAGCGTGAGGAAATGAATGAATAAAGATCTAGATTTTTGGTGTGTTGAAACATTGTTCTTTCTAAGTATTTCTCAGTAATAGTATTTATGTATAGTCTGTACGGTTAGTTGATCATCTAAAACTGATTGGAGATGTTCAGGAATTGAAGTAGTTTCCATTTGATAGTAGTCTAGTGTCTTAAAGTGTTGTAGTTTGCAAGATCTCATTCCTTTTGTAGAGACTGGTCTGAAAACCTACTATATCTCCTCTGTCCACTAAAATCAAGATTCTCATGTTTAGTGTGATGGAGGAATACAGTGTAAATTTTGTGCTTTCTGTGGTTTGGATCAAACACCCAAGGATCCAAGGAGGTTGGGCATGAGTTGACTAGGCATCTCTATGTGACTAGTCTTTGAAACGGTAGGCAAAGTGTTGTGAGTGGAGTGACCAAATTGATGGTTGATCTAGTGTTTACAGAGGATTATAGACACTTCATGTTATGTCAAGTTTTGTCTCTGTATACTGGTTTGATGTCTGTGAGTTGCAAAGTTACAGAGTTGCCATCGATGTAACATAGCCCCTCGGGGAAACTCGTGGAAGTTATATCGATCAAAGTGTTGAGCCGATCAAAGGTGTATCAATGAAGGATGAAGGAAGTCTCACCAAAGAACATACATTGGTGTAAGTTTTGTATTGGTTCATTGAATGTCTATTGCGAATGCATATCACAAATGTATGTTGAGAATGTATATCACAAATGTATGTTGAGAAAGCATATTGAGAATGTATCTTTCATCGGTTACAAAAGGTGACCATTCGTAATGATGAAATTAGGGTAAAGATACTTTGGCCCACCAGTAATAGCAAGCCAAGTCAAGCATATACAAGTTGGTATATCGGCACATTGGCTAGTGTTCACAAGTGGTCACTGATGATCGAAGTCTTGCTGACAAGGGCATGACTAACCACCACGGTTAAGGCAAGTGGAAACTTAACCTCCATTAGGGTATCAGAAGGAGGCCAAAAGATGCCACCAATAGGTGAAGTCTCTCTGAAGATAAGGAAGTCGAGCTGTCGAGGAGAGTTGGGAGATCAAGGATATAAATAGCAAGGTGGTTGATGAGGTATGTTTGGCCGATAGGAGTTGATCACCAAGACATAGGCCACCCTCTCACCGATCATAAGTTGACCAATTGTGTGCTTCCACTGTGCACTCTGCATCATATTGGTATTAGAGCCAATATTTGAATTGGAGCAGTGTATGTCAAATGAGGAGATAGAAACTGAGGCTAGGACAATGCCTCCCAAGTCTATGAGCCACGAAACCATCAAGAAGATGTTAGAGGAGATGCTTGAAGACAGATTGAAAGAAGAGAGGTCTAAGGGTAAGAGTAAGGAGGATGGAAGTTCTTTTGATGCAAAAGAAGAAGAAGAGGCAGAGGAGAGCCCTCAAGAACAAGATATGTTTGTAGACCAAAAGGCATTCTTGAATGCACTCAACGGTGCTCATGGAGATAGTGGCGATCCAAAGATGGATGTTCCTACATTCAATGGGAAACTAGATGGAGATGCCCTCATGGATTGGATTGAAGCCATGTGCAACTATTTTAACTTCAAGGAGTATAGTGACAACAGGAAAGTCAAGTTTGCTAAGACAAGACTGAGAGGTTCTGCCCTAGTTTGGTGGAACTATATGCAAGGTGAAAGAGAGAAAGTTGGAAAGAACCCTATCACCAAATGGAGTAGAATGGTGGCCATGATAAGAGACAAGTTCATGCCATCTGATTATGAGTTGCAGACCATTAGAAAGTTAAATCATATCAGACAAAAGGATATGGATGTGGCTACATATAATAAAGAATTTCATAGATTGAGCATGAGAGCCAATCACAAGGAGGAGGAGAAAGAGATGGTGGCCAAATATCTCGATGGTTTGAGGTATAACATACAAGATGAATTCAGTATGGTGGTTCCTAAAATAGTGGATGAGTGTTTTCTATTAGCCTCTAGGGCAGAAGAGAAGTTGAAAAGGAAAAGTGATCAAAACACCAGAGGAAGAGGTGGCAGAAATAATAGGGGAAGAGGCAGTTTTGGTAGAGGACAGTCAAGTAGAAATGAAAACCCAAGTCAACAAGAGTCTCATTCTGATTTAGAATATAGAGTTGGTGGTTTTAGAGGTTGGAGAAGACCAAATGGCAGAGGTAGAGGTGGTGGTGCAGGCAGAGGACCTAGAGTTTTCACTGGTAGATGCTATGGCTACAATCAAGTAGGCCATACCATGAGCAAATGCCCTGAGAAGGCAACTAGTTCTCATGATGGTGGAAGAAGGAATTAGTTGTTGAAAGATGATGATTTCCAAAGTGTGAATTCACCCATTAGTAGTGTTGTACCAGTCCTTGAAGGAGAGAACATGATCAAGAGGACCTTGATGAAGATGCCATTGAAGCAAGATCCCCCAAAAAGGAAGACTCTCTTCAGAACCCAAGGTATAGCATATGGTAAGCTTTGTAAAATCATTGTTGATTTAGGTTCTACTGAGAATGTAGTGTCTACTGAAATTGTAGAGAAGTGTAAGTTGAAAAGGCTGCCCCATGTTAATCCTCATAAGATCTCTTGGTTGAATAAGAATCAAAATTACATGATAGAAGAACAAACTTGGGTTGAGTTTGAGGTAGGTGATTATAAGGACAAGATACTATGTGAGATTATTCCTATGGATGCTTATCACCTTCTTCTTGGACGTCCATGGCAGTATGATGTGAAGGCACAACATGATGGTGAGAAGAACACATACCTCATCACCAAGAATGGAAGGAAGTTTAGGATGGATCCTATGCAAGAGCAGATTGGAGAGAAGAGTAATGACACCAATGTCATGATGGTTAGTGGAAAAGAGTTCTTAAACCTTATGAAGGAGAAGGATACCCAAGGGTATGCCTTGAAAATGAATCCTAAAGATGAATCAGGTCAGCAAGACAAAAAGCTAAAAGAGATTCCACCAGAAGTGCAGCAATTGTTGGATAAGTACCAAGATCTTGTGGTAGAGGATACTCCTAACTCCTTACCACCCATGAGAGATATAAGTCATCAAATTGACTTGATCCTAGGTTCCACATTGCCCAATAAGGCTGCCTACAAATTGACACCACAACAGAATGAAGAGGTGAGTAGACAAATTCAAGGACTCTTAGAGAAAGGATTGATTAGAAAGACTCTTAGTCCATGTGCAGTCCCTAGTGTACTTGCTCCAAAAAAGGATGGGAAGTGGAGACTATGTATGGATTCAAGGGCCATAAATAAGATCACAATAAGGTATATATTCTCTATGCCAAGGATTGAGGATCTTTTGGACTATCATGGAGGGTCATGTTATTATTCAAAGATTGATTTGAAATCTGGTTATCATCAAATCAGAATTAGGCAGGGAGATGAGTGGAAGACTACCTTCAAGACAAATGAAGGTCTCTATGAGTGGCTTGTCATGCCATTTGGCCTTAGCAATGCCCCAAGCACATTCATGCATTTGATGAATGAGGTAGTTGTTGAATTCATTGTCAAATTTGTAATTGTTTATCTTGATGACATACTTATTTTCAGCAGGACAAAAGAAGAACATGTGAAGCATCTTGGACAAGTGATGAAGAAGTTGAATGAGAGTAAGTTGATGATCAACTTGGATAAGTGTGATTTTGTGAAAACTAAACTTGTGTACCTAGGTTTTGTGATTTCAAATGGTTGTTTGAAGATGGACCCCACAAAGGTTGAGGACATTCTCAATTGGCCTACTCTTAGGACGGTGGGAGATGTTAGAAGCTTCCATGGCTTGGCAACTTTTTATAGGAAGTTCATTGGAGGATTCAGTCACATAAGTCCTCCTATTCTTAACACCATCAAGGGTGGCATAAAGTACAAATTTCAATGGACAAAGCAAGCAGATGATAGCTTTGAATTGTTAAAGAAGAAAGTGGCTAAATTACCTACATTGGTGCTCCCTGATTTTGACAAAGTTTTTGTAGTGGAATGTGATGCAAGTCAGAAAGCAATAGATGCTATTCTTAGTCAAGATGGACATCCAATGGCCTTTTTTTTAGAGAAGTTGAATGAGGCTAAACAAATGGACTCTACCTATGACCTAGAGCTTTATGCAATGGTGCAAGCTCTCAAAAAATGGAGATACTATTTGTTGCCCAAAGAATTCATTATTTTTACTAATAACCATGATCTTAGCTTCCTAAATAGTTAAGAAAAGTTTAATCATAGGCATGTTAAGTGGATGGAACAGTTGCAAGCCTAGACCTTCACTATTACGCATAAAAAAGGTGTTGCCAACAAAGTGGCTGATGCTTTAAGTAGAAGGATGCTAGTCATACAGGAAGTACAGATGGAAAGCATGGGGATAGATTGTTTGAAGGAGTTATACAAGGATGATGCAGATTTCAAGGCTGCTTATGAAGTTTGTGCTAGTTTGGCTAACACTTTTCATGGTGAATATTCAGATTTTGTGTTGCAGGAAGGTCTCCTATTCAAAGGCAGTTTGCTATGTGTTCCTAAATGTTCAATGAGGGATAAGATCATCAAAGAGAAGCACAATGGAACCTTAGGAGGACATTTGGGTTGGATAAGACTTTGGAACAAGTCACTAGATTCTACTATTGGCCTAAAGTACAATCGGATGTAAGGAGATATGTTACAAGTTGTACCATATGTCAAAAGGCCAAGGGTATGTCTTCTAATGCTGGTTTATACCAACCCCTTCCAATTCCCAACAGGCCTTGGTAGAGCATTAGTATGGATTTTGTACTTGGTCTTCCTAAGACAGCAAGGGGTGTGGACAGTGTTTTTGTCATTGTGGACAAATTTAGTAAGATGGCTCATTTTGTGCCATCTAGATGCACAAATGATGCATCTCACATTGCTGGTCTCTTTTTTAGAGAAGTGGTTAGAATCCATGGTTTGCCCCTTTCAATTGTCACTGATAGAGACTCCAAGTTTGTTGGTTATTTTCGGAGGACCTTATTGAGAAAATTGGGAACACAATTATCTTTCTCATCAGCCTACTATCCCCAAACTGATGGTCAAATTGAGGTTGTTAATAGGTCCATAGGAAACCTTCTAAGATGCCTTACCAAGCAGCATGGGTTGGCATGGTACTTGATTATCAGTCAAGCTGAGTACGCTTACAATGATTTAGTGAATAGAAGCACTGGGAAGAATCCATTTGAAATTGTTTATGGTTTCCATCCAAGAGGACCACTTGAACTCAAAGACCTACAAGGTTGGGATAAGAGGAGTGCTCTAGGAGAAGATTTTGTTGCTACCATGAAGGTAGTTCATGATCAAGTCAAAGTTCAGTTGGAAAAGACAGTCTCCAAATACAAGGATAGGGTAGATCTCAAAAGGAGAGATGTACAGTTCAAGGTGGGAGAATTGGTGATGGCCTATCTAAGGAAGGAAAGGTTGCCTAAAGGATAGCCAACCAAGCTTCTGATGAAGAAAATAGGACCATGCAAGGTAGTGCATAAGTTTGGTCCAAATGCTTATGAAATAGAACTGCCATCTGGTCTTGGTATTTCTCCCATATTTAATGTTTCAGATCTCTTTCCATATAGACCTCCATTGAATGCTGAAGATGGATCAGATGTTGTGATTAAAGATGAAGATTGGGTCAGATATTTACCTCCAAGTAAGCCTTTACAATTGGAATGCATCTTAGATTCCAAGATTGTCAAAAAGACAAGGAAGGGTGTGTACAAGGAGTACTTGGTCAAGTGGTAGGATCTTCCTAATTTAGAAGCTACATGGATGAGTGAGGCAGACATTTGAAGCATGGGAAGACACTCCAATAGTTAGCAACTCAAGGGACTCGAGTTTTTCTTGCAGGGGGAGTATGGTGCAGGAGCACCTTCTCTATGGTGTAGGAGTCATGTTTTGTTTTTGTTTTCAATAAGGCTTTTTAAGCCCCATCATGTTTGTAATAAGGTTTTTTGTCAATTTGGTCACTAGACCTATGTACACCATGTTTCGGTCAAGTTTGATGTAATCACACAATGAAAACATGTAGTTTTCTTGTGTTAGGAGAAACCCAATGGCTAATTGACTTTCAAAATTAGTTTGTATGGTTGGGAGGGATGTAAATTGCCATCTCAAGCCACTATAGGTGAAGAGGCAAGATGTAATGAGAGAAAAACATGAGGAAATGAATGAATGAAGATCTAGATTTTTGGTGTGTTGAAACATTGTTCTTTCTGAGTATTTCTTAGTAACAGTCTTTCTGTACGGTCTATATGGTTAGTTGATCATTTGAAACTAATTGGAGATGTTTAGGCATTGAAGTAGTTTCCATTTGATAGTAGTCTGGTGTCTTAAAGTGTTTTAGTTTGTGAGATCTCATTCCTTTTGTAGAGACTGGTCTGAAAACCTAGAAACTAGGGTTCTGTGAATAAATGGACTGTATCTCCTCTGTCCACTGAAATCAAGATTCTCATGTTCAGTGTGATGGATGAATACAGTGTAAATTTTGTGCTTTCTATGGTTTTGGTCAAACACCTAAGGATCCAAGGAGGTTGGGCATGAGTTGACTAGGCATCTCTATGTGACTAGTCTTTGAAACGGTAGGCAAAGTGCTGTGAGTGGAGTGACCAAATTGATGGTTGATCTAGTGTTTGTAGAGGATTGTAGACACTTCCCATTCTATCGAGTTTTGTCTCTATATACTGGTTTGATGTCTGTGAGTTGCAAAGTTACAGAGTTGCGATCGGTGTAACATAGCCCCTCAGGGAAACTTGTGGAAGTTATACTGATCAAAGTGTTGGGCCGATAAGAGGTGTATCGGTGAAGGATGAAGGAAGTCTCACCGAAGAACATACATCAGCGCAAGTTTTGTATCAGTTCACCGAATGTATATTGCGAATGCATATCGCAAATGTATGTTGAGAATGTATATCGCAAATGTATGTTGAGAAAGCATATTGAGAATGTATCTTTCGTTAGATACAAAAGGTGACCGGTCATAACGGTGAAATCAGGGTAAAGATACTTTGGCCCACAGGTAATAGCACATCAAGTCAATCATATACAAGTTGGTATATCGGCACATCAGCCAGTGTTCACAAGTGGTCACCGATGATCGAAGTCTTACTGACAAGGGCATGACTAACCACCATGGTTAAGGTAAGTGGAAACTTAACTGCCATTGGGGTATTGGTAGGAGGCTAGAAGACGCCGCCAATAGATGAATTCTCTCTGAAGATAAGGAAGTCGAGCTATCAGGGAGAGTTGGGAGATCAAGGAGATAAATAGCAAGGTGGTGGATGGGGTATGTTTGGCTGATAGGAGTTGATCACCAAGACATAGGCCACCCTCTCACCGATCAGAAGTTGACCAATTGTGTGCTTCCACTATGCGCTCTACATCAGATATGAAGATACCTTTATTTGACTGAATGATTTGCAGACCTAAGAAGAAATTCATTTCACCAAACATGGACATCTGAAATTCACTCTGCATCTGATCAGCAAATGTTTTGTATATACTCTCATTTCCACCAAAAATGATATCATCAACAAATACCTCAACAATCAGAATGTACTCATGATCAATCTTGAAGTAAAGATTACTGTCAGCAGTGCCTTTTCTATATCCTAGCTTTAGCAGATACTTATTTAATCTTGCATACCAGGCTCTTGGGGCTTATTTGAGTCCATACAATGCTTTCCTTAGCCTACAAACCATATCTCTTTGATCAGACAACTAAAATCATTCCAGTTTCTCAATGTAGACTTCTTCTTCCAATTCTCCATTTAGGAATGTTGACTTGACATCCATCTGATAGACCTGGAAATCTTTAGAAGAAGAAAATGCAAGAAATAATCTGACTGCTTCTATTCTTGCCACTAGAGCAAAAGTTTCTTCAAAATCAATTCCTTCCACTTGAGAATACCCTTTGCATACCAGCCTTGCTTTGTTTCTTACAACTTCACCATCTTCATTTAGTTTATTTTGGAAGACCCATTTACTTCCAATCACATTTTTGTCTTCAGGTCTAGGAACAAGATCCCAAGTGTGATTCTTTTCAATTTGCATTAATTCTTCTTCCATTGCTTTTACCCAATAATCATCATTACAAGCTTCACTTACTAATTTTGGTTCAATCTTTGAGATCAGACAAATCTCCTCTTGATCTTCAACAATTCTTCTTCTAGTTTGAACACATTTGTTTCTATCTCCTATGATTTGATCTTCAGAATGATTCAACCTTACATACCTAGGAGTTTTGGGATTTGTTTGAACTTCTGATTCTTGAGCTTGTTCCTCAACATCTGCACTAACTTCTTGAGTTACTGGATATTCTGGATCAATCTAGATCTGAGTCTAAGTTTGAACTTGCCTTCCTTGATTCTATCTTTCATCTTGATCATATGAATTGTATCTGCAAGACTTGGAATGTCCTTCTTTTCTCTCATCAACTCTAACATTTGCACTTTCAACAATCTTTTTCAATCTCTTGTTAAAGCACCAGTATGCCTTGCTTTGAGTAGAGTAACCCAGAAATATTCCTTCATCACTTCCACTTGAAGACTATTCTTTACTCTTAAATGAAGTTCTATTCTATTTACCTAATTGACATTCTCTACACATGCTATTAGTAGGTTTCATAAGTATTAGGAGATCTCTTACAACCTGAGTGGAACTTATCTTGACAATGTTATCAAAATTCACATGACACATTCTCCTATGCCAGAGCCAACTTTGATCACCCTGAGAAATCAAGCCACTTTTACTAGAACTACTTAAATGAAAGATGTTACCTCTAGTCTGAGTACCAGATGCAATTTCAGTTTCAGAGCTTTCCAAGATTCTACATTTTCCATCCTTGAATCAGAGATCATAACTCTTGTCAACCAACTATCCAACACTGAAAAGATTATGCTTCAATCCTTCCATATATAGAATATCATTACTATTATTCTTACCATCAAAAGAGATGGATCCTCTGCCACAGGTTCTACCAGCTAAATTGTCTCCAAATTTCACAATTCCACCTTCATATTTTTCAAAGCTTACAAACTTACTTTTATCACCAGTCATATGATGAGAACATCCACTGTCAATTACCCATTCATCTTTTTCTATAACTTGAGCAGCCAAGGCACTTTCCACATTTACACAGCTAGCAGATTCAGTAGGCACCGAATCTTCTTCTTTGATAGCAATGAACACCCAATCACTTTTTGTGGAACCTCCATGATCAGATTCATCATCTGTGACTCCTTCTTCACCAGCTTCTTGAACATAGTAGCATTTCTTCTAAACTCTAGGTCTATTAGGGTTTGGATTTGAACCTCTCTCCAGACACCTTAAGGCAAAATGACCAATCTTATTACAAGCAAAACATTTGAATGGCAACTTTCCTTCATACTTACCAAATCCTCTTGGCAATCTTTTAGCAAAAATGGCTTCAATTTCATTGAACTCAGTTTCATCATCTTCGAGATCCTTCCTTGTCTTGTCAAATTTGTTTGATCTTCTTAAAGAGCTCTCACCTAGATCATATCTTTTCTTTCCATGAATACTAGCTTTAAATGTAGATTGAAACTTAGGAAGAGAATCACCAAACTCACTCATTTCAAATGCCAAAATCTTATCAACCAACTGATCCCTTGTAACAGTTGTCACAGTCCTGATCTCTTCAATGGAAACAACTTTATGCTTGTATGCTGGAGGTAAGGATCTGAGCACTTTGGAAACAATCTCTGATTCTTCTAATACTCCACCAGCATTCTTGATACCGGTAACAAGTTCATTCACTTTCTGCATGTAGGAAGTAATGTTTTCATCTTCACTCGTCATCAACCTTTCATATTTACCCTTCAGGATCTGTAGCTTGGCATATTTGACATATTTGTCACCTTCATATAGATTTTCCAACTTTTTCTAGATTTTATGGGCAATTTTCAATTCCAAGACATTTGCCAATTATGTATCAGTCAGGGCACTCAATAATGCTTCTTTAACTCGAATATTGGATTCAGCTTCCTTGAGTTCATCTAGAGTTGTAGGGCCATTCTTCATAATCTTATACTCATTCTTAGTTATCAACCAAAAGGTATCACCCATACATTCCAACTGACACTGCATGCGCACCTTCCAAAGGGAGCAATTTATTCCATCAAATCTTGGACTTTCCTTCTTTTAAGTCGACATCTCAGATCTCCTCAAGTGGTCTAGCTTCTTTTAGAGGCATTGGTTCTAATACCAATTGTTGGAATTAGGCTGGACAACTGAGAGGGGGGTGAATTAGTTGTCCTAAAACTTTAACAATTGCAGTAGTTGATTCTTCTTTACCACCTAAAATAGATTAATGTTGTAAACATTAAAGCATGAATCATCAACATGTGAGCAGAAACAAAAATGAACACTCATAACACCAAAAATCTTACGTGGAAACTCGGTTAAGGAAAAACTATGGTGGGGGTTAACCAACAAGATTCATACCCTATTAAAAGTACTTAGATGAAAAGAGAAGGCACATGCCTTCGGGTGCATTGCCCAAAGCTCACTACTCAAAAGAGGCTCACTGCCTTACAAGAATTTATGTTTAACACAGAGATGATGAACTAAGAAATAGCATCTTCTTCATGTCTATTTCAGTCCTATTGAAGGCTCACAAAATTATACTTTTTACCTCAAACACTTCTTCGCTATATCTTCATCCTTTACTTCTCTTGCTCTTCTGCTCCTCCTCTTCTCTTCTCTGCCTCTGTATCTTTCTTAGGATTTTATCATTTTCGCACAAGGACACTTTTCCACAACTCATCAACAATTATTTATACGCTTCAGCAACCTTGGAATGAACATCAAAGTCGGCTTGACTTAATGCAGATCACTCTACTGTCGGCCAAACATAGCTGAGACTTGAATCTTCTTCCAACAACATGCCACTTTCTAGAGAATTGCTCTTAGATCATCCACAACACACTTAATCATCTGGTCGGCCAAGACTAAGAAGAACAACAAGACCAAGAAAGCAATCTTCACCAACGAGCTCAATCTTCAATGCGGACCTCCAACATAGTAGTTACACGATCCAAAGACCTCCACAAGCACATTAAATTCAACAAAGACATCTGCATTCCTCCAAATCATCAGAATCATTTGCATCTTCATCCGGAACCTCAAGAACACTATCTACCATGACTGTCACACTAGAAATATTGCTTGCAGACCTCCAAACCATGAACCACTTGAGTTGATGATACACACTGACTTCCCAAACATGCCTCTAGATCTACAGATCATAATATTTCAATGCGGAGCAATCCGGACGAATTTACTGTCACTCTGTCTCTTCTGAACACAACAAAACCTGGTTCTACTTAGATTGCTATAGCTTCTTCAAATCTTAATTGAAGATACTTTAGACAATCCTCTACATAGCCATATGGTCCACATACATTGATCTTTATTAATTTTCTCAATATCCTCAATATTCTAGTCTTCTAAATAGGCAACGAAATAGGATACAGTTGACACTAATGACAATAGGGATATGTTGACATTAATGACAACACTAATTAGGCACATATTTGCAACACTATTAAGAATATGAGTCATTCTTTCACCCAATTCTCTTATCTCTTCATTCACCTAATTGATAGGTGGCAAAAGTTGTGTTTGAATCTTCTCAAAATAAATAGGATCGATCAACTCTAACCCATTATCCTCAATTCCTTCAATATTCCAACCTAGCTCAAATTCCTTAATCTAATCAATAGTCATTCTCATCCAATCCTTTTTTCGTACTTTGTAATCATTCTCGTTGTCCTCTTAAAAGTCCCCTTTCTCTAGAGATGAAAATACCTTGCACCAAGATTCAAATTGTCTCTGATGTATCGTTTTCTATCAAATAGGAATCTCATAGTGTAAGGATATAGATTTATCTTAGCCACTGATCTTTCAATATTTTGAGCATCTACAAAATATTTTATAACTGTAATGACCAAGACCAATTGGGAAAGGAACTCTAGTCTTCTTGTCCCTACATCTTTTTTTGAGAATACCAATTTGTCTACAATGTTCTATCAATACAAGTTTATCATCCACATACCTAGGCAGTTTGTATGGATACCCATCAAATTCCCCAACTCGCAAGTAAGTGAACCTAGGAAACTAGATAAAATAACTCCCATATTGTCTGATAAGATTGGTTGCTTTTGGAGATATTCAGAGTGTAATGCTTCCATGAAGCTCCTAGACTGTCAACATTGTAAAAGTATCATTTACCCTTTGGAGATTCTTATAACTTTGCACTAGTTGTAACTATGGCTAAAAGTCATATATATGTGTCATCCTTCCATACACTCCCCTGGTGTTGAGCCCTGGCCATGTCTTTATGCTTACAATTGCATAGAACAATAAATAGGACATATAAAAATGTTCATTCAACTGAAAGTTAGTCAACTGGTTATCCAAGTTATCACTGATAATGTCTCCCCAATCGATGAACTAATCTCCAACACATATTATAGTAATGAAAAGAAACATCCACTTTTCAAAGTCATTTAATTTTTCATCTCCCATTACTCTATGAAGAAAAATAATCATATTAGAAACCTCTTCAACAAAGTATGATCTATGAAGAGTCTTCGACAATTGGGATTTCCCTCCCTTTGATGTGTGCAACTAGTTTTTCACTACAATGTTGAGGCACTGGTTCTTCTTTTCATTGAAATATTGGTGTGCAATCCTTTTGTCTATGCTTACAAACTTATCTTTAATAGGTGTAAGTGCAAGAAGATGAGTTCACTTTTTTGCCAAAAAGTGGAAGTGTTTTTTCCATTTTTCAAATTTTGTCATAATTGGATTGAGAATTTGAAGCACTTGCACATAAAATATTAATATAATGTAAAAATATAAAATGTAGGATTTTGTTTGTAGTTCTCAAGAATATTTTTTTTTCTAATACCCAGATGACAAAAGTCTGTTTTTTATAGGATGTACAAAAAGTGGCTTTTTAAAAGTCCCCTATTTTTGGCCAAAGCATGCATGTGTACGGCCAACATAATTTGACTGAAATGAAGGTATTTTTCTAATTCCTTTTGTGCAAAGATGCACAAGATGGTGAATTTTGGTTAGGATATTTTTTTGTAATTTCTTGACATGTATTTTTTATATTATTTTTTTAATGGACCTAATTAGTGTTTTTTAAAACCCCTCATGTATGACCAACATAATTTGAGCTAAACTAATCAATTCACTAATTTTTTTTCATCATGTAGAGAATGATGTCTAGATTGGTCTGATATAATTTTTTAAAAGGAACTTTGAAAATCAAAAGTTATTAAAAAAATAATAATGCATGTTATTTCAAGTTTATGAGTCTCTTTGTTTAAAAAAAATTAATAAATAGAAAAATATATCCAATGGTACAAAAAATTATATATTTTAAAACTAGACTTTTAGACCTACAACAGATTTTAATCTCGTTAAAAGACTCTGAAAAAGACTCATCAGCGATAGTGGTAAAACTAGTTTTTTCTCTTCCTATTTTCATGGTCTCTTAGTTGTAGGTTCAAGGCTAAGGCTTGGGTTTCCAAGTCCTTTCCAAGCCTAGAACTAATGCAAATCCATGGGTTTGTAATTTCAAATTTTCAGAAATGGGTATCCGTTTATAAATGGTTGCCTATTTTTAAAACATAAAATACTTCCAAAAAATGAAGCCACAGGCTTGTTTCAAAAAAATAAATACTTTTTGAAAACATGTACTCATTTAGAAATGAGTACCCATTTCATAACGGGTGCTTGTTTCATAATGGGTACCCATTTTGCTTCGGGTGGCTGAACCTAAATGGGAGCTCGTTCATTAACGGACACCCATTTAGGCCCAAGCTCCCATTCCTAAATGGGCACCTGTTATTTTCAAAATGGGTGCCCATTCCAATTGTGTTTTTCCTTGCGCGGAAAACTTCTACAAAATATGTACTCATATTTGTGCACTCACCCACAACTCACCCACAGGTAATCTGAAAATAATTCTAATAGAAACACTGTCCATCCTAGCTAACACTTTGTCATCAACATTTTTTGATTTTTCTAGTTTCCAGGGTGTAACCTTTCATGCATTCCAAAACCAACTCTGGACGCTGAACTGCTAGAGGAAAACTAACTGCATGGGCCAACCCACTCTCAAATATTTTTTGTGCCATTGACAATTTTTTCCCTTCTTCCATGGTTTTCCAAAAATCTGCCAAGTTGATGTGCCTCAAGATTGTGTCTAAAATCTTAGGAAGGGTCGATTCGAGAACTGATAGGAATTCAAACCCCTAGTAATTGTATTTCATGATTGTAATTTTCTATCCAGTGCAATTGCTTTGAATATGGTAGCTATTGGTCAAGGTTATGGAATTTTGACTTTGTGCCAGCAAAGAGAAACACAAAAACCCTGAATTTTTGTCTTATATTTGCAGGTTACCTTCTTCTCCAACCTTTATGAAAACTCTGATAACGAACTCATCTTGTATAAACAATACTTGTTGCAGTGTATTTCATCAGATCAGGTTTATTTGGCAAGTTTAAAGCATTTCTAATCTCTTGGCTATGCTTTTTAGATTTTGCATGCATGCATTTGATAGGGAATTGGAAAAGAAAACTTTGATAAAAAAGAATTTATCCAGACACAGTGTATTGAATATCCATACCTGATCTTGAAGTCTTTGCTTTGGCAGCAATAAACAAAGGTTGGCAAATTTGTAAGACACTATTTAGTATCTGCATATTGCACTTGCTTCAAAACATCTAAAATCTGCTCGACAAATCTGATCTCTGTGTGTATCATTATATTGATAAAAATATTTATTCCATTGTCTTTCAGAAATGTTGGAACAGTTTGCGTGTTTCACAAATATGTATTGTGTATCGGGCATAATTAGCATTTTCTTGTACAAGACACGACTTCTCTACTTACAATGTCTCTACCTGAAACCATATCAAGTCATTTTCACCAAGCTTATCATCTTTTTGAAGGCTTTCTCTCAGTGTTGTACTTTCTTCTTCTGATTGTGCACAACTTTCTTTGGCAAATGCTTCTACGTTATGCACGCATGCCCACCAAGATGGATGCAACCACCATAGCTGACAAAAATCCATTTCAACCACGTTTTCATGGATGTTCATATGCTCTTCAAATCGCCTTTTTCTTTTGCAGGCCGAGGAGAAAGACACTAGCAAAGGTTGTAGGAATTCACCTTTTACACGTGCAAATGGTCTTTTCCTGAAATCTTTTTAAAACCTTTTCAAAACTCATTTGTTGCATATTCTGCAATCATTCCATGTCGTGAGACCTCATTTCTTTATGGCACTATGTTAAAAGGTCCATGTGTGTTGCCTAAGCTACCATGCTTTGCATGCATGCCTATACCCTCATTCTAACTCTCCCATTCGTTCATTGGCAGAGAGGATGCTCTGAAAGTTTGTGGAGTTTAGTTGTACATTTATCAAGGGTAAAGCTTAACCAGCTGGTGTGTTGTAAATAGTCAACAGAAATAGTCATCACAATTTGATCCACAACCAAAGTCATTTAAAAAGTAGAGAGAATCACAATCAAGATGTCGATGGTAAAAGTCGACAAGCTCGAAAAATCCATAAACAGCCGGCATGACAACGTGCCGGCTGTTTAGGTGGGCGCTTGCCAAGTGCATTTCCCTAAGGCACCTTCATCAAACTCATTTTTTTTGTATATCCTGCAATCACTGTGTTGTTTGAGACCACATTCTTTGAACCATTTATCAAATGGTTCAGACGCCTTGTATTGCAAGGAGAATGCTGGTGTGAGGTTCTGGGAGGTCTGGCTTTGCACCAGCGAATTGAATTTTCTTGAAAGACTCTAAAGTTTTTTCAACAAATCCTTTTTGTCCTTACTCTACACCCACTGCAATCCATGAACTGCATTTCTTTCAAGCATTTAGTGAAATAGTCTATGTGCCGCATATATGCCCATACATCAGGCTGAGAGGAATCTAGCAAATGTTGTGGAGATCGATTAGGACAATGAAGACAAAGGTTTTGATTCAAATTTTACACCTGCAAATTTCTTTTTCTCAAAGGTTAAACCTTTTTCACCGATTCAATATGTTGCATATTCTTTCATCATTGCATGTCATGCGACCTCATTTCTTTATGGCACTTTGTCCATTTTATGCGCCTTTTGCATGTACGTCCACCAGAGTATTAGCAACTACAACATACGAAAACAATCACCGAATTCTCATGCCTTTATGGATGTCCATAATCTGTTCCAAAGCTCCCATTTTGACGTAGGGAGAAATAAACGTGTTATAAAGAATGTAGGTTTGCAATAATTTGAAGATGTGGATTAAGAAAAATGTGCAGCGCCTTCCTCAATTGGTCTTCTACATAACATTCTAAGGTTGAGATAAGTAGGCAACTGGAGATAGAGCTTTGTGAAGAATAAAAGTTGCTGTGGTTTATCTTGCATGAGTATGGCATATGGCATACACACATCTGTTTGGTAGTTGTAACTACTATACTCACATTTGCATGCATGCATTTAAAAATTCAAGTCTCATATGGCCAAAATAACAACTTTCACTTACTAAAAATTTCTCATAATGTTTTAGTTATCATAACACTTGCTCCTCATGAATATAGGGGTTGCATGGGACATGGAGGTAGTGGGAGTTGAGTTATCTAACATTGCAAGTCGCCTCACTCTTTTCCTTTTTCAGAAGTTGTTGAAAACTTCAACCTTTGAATGCAATTTGATGAGTTAGATTAAGGTACAACTTCTCTCTATTTACAATGTATGGTCCGTCCTGAGTTATTAGATTTTAAAAGTAATACTTTCCTTTGAGTTGACCATTTTCCTATGTTAGAATAACTAATTGTGTATTTCTCCTCACTTTACAAGTGATATCAACTTGTGAAAGTTCCTAAGTTGCCTCAATTTAGTTAACCAAAACCACAACTAAAAATAACTAACTTCTCTTCTTTGAAGGCTATGTTTTGAAATTAGCCAAAATCACAACTTGAAATAACTAACTTCTCTTTTTATAGCTTCCCTCAAGTTATTAAAAACTATAACTTGTATTTACTTCACATAGTATCACGGGGAAGAAGTTAGAAAAATCCACAAGGTGTGGATATAAGCTCTAGCATATGAAATTGGCTTTTAGAAATTTATCTCAACCTAGGAAATTTTTAAAGTCAATATTTACACTTCTCTTTATTTCACAACCTCCATCACAATTGCATTGACCTGATACTATGCAAGTACGAACAATGGTGAAATACACATAACTTTTGACGGGGATAATTTATCTTCATGAAATCTTGGTAGATTGTCCATAGCGATGTTACAAAACACCCTATTAGATCATTACTCTTAGACTTCATGAAAACTCCTTATTTAATTGTTTCAATAAACATCGTGCTACAAAATTAAACTTTTAAAATTTTCCAAACTGTAAGGCTTATGGTTATGTAACCTTGCCCCATTTGATGAAATGAAGTTAGTAACACTCCTATAAAAGGGTTTCTTCCCAGTCATTGTATATTTTCAAATTTAATTATTTTCATGAACCACCACAAATTGGATAAGTGCCTCCGAGAACCTGACTTAAATAAAGACTAATCCTCCTCCAAAATGATGTTCTTGTATAAAGTCCAATGTAGGGAAACAAGATGAATGAAGTTGCATGTGACATCTCAAGAATGGGTCATTATGACAACTGACATAGGAAACATGTGACACTGCCAATTTGTAACCAAAAGGTGACTTGACGAAAGGGTTTGATGCATGGCTACACTTGTTATTTTGATATGAAAAGTTTAAATTTTGAAGTATTGAAATGGGTTCAACAACTAGCTCTAACTAGGGATAGGGATTGTAAAGGATATAGGAGAACCTAGAAATCCTTAACAAGACCAATAGCTTTATTTATTGGGCAAATGGAGTCAGACTTAAAAATGAGATGTACAACAAAACAAAAATATGGTAGAGAAAAACCAAAACACACAAACACAAAGAAATCTCCTAAACATATATACAAGAATTGGGAATAAATCCCACTTCACTGGTTGTAAATTTTCAAATGCTACCCATTATAATTGTTTAGTGGAAAAATTTGGTAGTTTTGTCTCAACTAGGTTAAGTACTACTATTTTACCAAACTAAACATTAGGGGGACAAGGATTGAATATGAGGTCAATCTATGAGTTACTTGTCTACCCCTTATGCTTGCGGTATCTGATTTCAAGGGCCTAACTAAGGTTTTGTTACTTGTTTTTGGTCATAAACCAAGAAAACCCCAATTATGCCTTAAATCAGAGATATTCAAAAATTGATATTGAAACAGGCAAGACTGATCACATAAATGTGGAGAAAGAGTTTTAGAGATAGTGCACCTAGATTTTGAGGGCTGACTGGACTAGGGCACCCGCTCCTTAGTCCTAAAAGTTCCTGAAATTGGAAATCTTCTACACAGGCTATCTGACACTCCCAAATGGCTTCCAAATCCTAAAAATTGCCCCCAGTTGGACTAGGGCACTCGTTCTTTAGTCCCACAAGTGTTGTAATTTGAAAACTCAAAAGTTTGTGATGATTGTACCCATAATATCCTCCTTTCTGTAGCTTCTTTCCATCGGATCCTGCAAAATATGATCTGTACCTACAAAAGAAGGAGAAATATGTTGTAGCTATATAGGAGCTTGCCTTGGTCAAGCCCCGTCTTTGGTATTTCTACCTCAACAATAGCCAAAGATAAAGATTTGTAGAAGTGTGTGCAAACCTAACAATGTGCATGTAGAAATATCAAACCCTAGATGTCTCAATCAAGGGAAGATCAACAATTTGCTTTAAATCAATAAACACATAAAACTTCACCTCAAGGAGATGAAAACAAATGAATACTTGCAAGAACAAGAAGGCAAACCAGCAATGTATGTGGAGGATCTCCAAGCTCGATGTTGGAAGATTCAACCCTTCTCTTGATCATGCAAAGGGTATACAAACCCTAGGAAGAGAAAGATAGTCTCAAGATCTTGATTCCTAATCTCCATTCATTGTCTCCATGATAGCAAATATAAAGTACTTTTGAAAGCTTCAATGAGTCACTGATCTTCAATGGCAATTTTGGCAAGGTTTTGGCATCAAGCTTGCATAAAAATTGTGTGTGATAAAATGATTTTCAAATGTCTTTTTATATCTATCTTTAGGGAAATTCCAATTTTGAAATAATGTATTAATATCGCGTGAAAATTGAGAATTTGAAAATGGAATCCCGAGGCATACGGTGGGAGATGACACCCCGCCAAAATTCAAAATCCCAGGAAACAGGGGAGGACTACAACGTGGGTGCCCAAGTCCAAGCCCCCAATTTCTACTTAGATCTGCTTTTTGGGGGTCCCAGGGACCTGTAATTCAAACTCCCTTTTCAAGTTCCATCAAAAG
Source organism: Cunninghamia lanceolata (assembly GCA_027924645.1). Lineage (NCBI taxonomy): Eukaryota > Viridiplantae > Streptophyta > Pinopsida > Cupressales > Cupressaceae > Cunninghamia > Cunninghamia lanceolata. The sequence continues at coordinate 717,079 of BSBN01001013.1, read as the reverse complement.
GTTACCTCAAAAAGTGAACATTTTGCAACTAGACTTAGTCAATCAGGGTTTTAGGAAGGTTAGAAAGAGAAAGGTTGAGAGGTCACCTAAAGCGAGCAGCTAAACCAAGGGAAATTGTACCATACCATACAAGAGGATGATTTCTGACGTTACAATAATAAAGGGGTACATGAGCACCATCAAGATTTGATAAATAAAATGAATTCTTACCACATACTTGTTTGATTTGGAATGGACCTTTCCAGAGTGAATCAAATTTCCCATGACTACTTTGGTTTTTTCCTCTTGTCCCATAATAATACAAGGTCCCCCACAAAAAATTATCTTTGTTTATTCTTCTTATTACAAAACCTCTTAACTTTTGTTTGGTGTTCCATGATCCTTTCTATTACGTAGTTCCCCTGCTATTCCATCTTTGTTAAATACATAATTCTTTTCTCCAAGGTTCTTTAAATTCATTATTTTCATTTTTTTTCTAGAGAGAAAGAATAGTGAGTTCAAGAGGAATTGGTAACCTTGCATTAATTCCATACACTAGCTAAAAGGGAGACATACCAATAGTCCTTTTGTATATAGTTCTATCACCCCACATTATATTAAACAACATTTTATGCCAACCCTTCTATCTATCTTCAACTAGTTTACGAATAGTGGAGATAATGATTTTATTGGTGGATTCAGCTAGTCCGTTCCCTTGCAGATAGTAATCAGATGAATGTGCTAGCATGATATCATACTTATAGAAAAAGTCATAAATTTCATAAGAAGAGAATTTTGATGCATTTTCAATGGAAATATTATGAGGAACACCAAACCTCACAAGAATATTTTCTTTTAGGAAGTCATAGACCACTTGGGAGGAAGTTTTCCTGATAGGAACAACATCTACCCATTTAGTAAAGTAGTCTGTGGAAACCAAAATGTGTGTATGTCCAACACTAGATGAAGGATGAAGTGGACCAATAAAATTTAGTTCCCACTGATAAAATGGCTCCTCAATGTTTAGTATGAAAAGGAGAATGATGACAACTAGAATGCACACTAGATCAAAACCTTTTCCATATAATATTTAAGGACAAGACCAAGCTAAATCACTACCAAATGAAGGTGGACTTAGCTACAAGTCTTTTACTAAGGTATGCTATTGATGGATTAGATTTAAGTAGCATTTTTCTCAAACCCTAGTTTAACAATGCATGAAACCCTAGTTCTACAATGATCAACGTGTAACATAATAAGGACAAAAATAATCTAGAAACCAATTGCATAGGGATGATCAGGATGATGAAAGAACCTATCTCCCGAAAGCTGAGATGTCAGAGGGCTAATTTGGGACTACCTAAGTCCTAATTGAAGGAATCTATAGAAACTGTAAACTAGAAAGACGTTGTAAATGCCACCATGATGCCAAATCTAAAGTTAGAAAGGGAAAAAATACTAGGTTGCTACTGCCAAAGTATTGGATGGAGGAATATTCTATGACTATTGTCAGATCTTGAAACCCTGATCTTCACTCATTCTTCCTGTATCTTTACATTCTCTAGATCTTTCTCCCATAACCTACACACAAGAAGACAAGAGAGGGTTTGGGGGGTTATGGTGTTTAGGGACTTACCTCAATCAAATCCTATGATAGCATTCAAACTTCCCAACACTGTTGATTGATAGAGAGTGCATGCCCTCATGGGGGCAGAGGCTAAAAACAAAGATAATAATGATGAATCATATTATGATAAACAACAATTATATCACCTATGTGATGATTCCTTAGAATGATGAAGATCCTTCAACTCCTAAGGTGGATAGATGATAGCTTCATGCCTGCAACAAACACACAATAACAACACACAAATTTGTTGTAAAATCGCAATGAATGCTCTTTCTTGCTTTTCTTCAATATCTCTAGATGGCTATCTCTATCTAGGTTCATAATGAATTAAAAAACACACTTATATATGCTTTTTCGCTAACAATCATGAAATTAAACCAAAAGAGTTGAGAAGGAGAAACCTTTTGAAAGGTCCCAGGCTGACATAAGCTTAATTTTGCCTAGACCAATTAGGAGGGACTTTGGCGGCACCACCCAAATCTTTCAGCTCCTTTTGGGTCTAGGATAAGATAAAACATGGGGCCCATATTCCCAATTTACCTTGGTGTCGGGCAATTTTGTGTTGGGATGAACATTTAGAATGTATAATGTGATAAATGGGACCTAGGAGCTAAACAAGGAGGTAAATAGACATGTGGGCACTTTTTGCTCCATAACACTCAATAATGACTCTCCTCAACAACCGTGTAGCTCATTTGATGGGTAACTGTACAAAGATGGGGGACCAAAAGGGGGTCTTAAGTGGCCACTTTTTTTCTAAAATCAAGAAAGACTGGTGTTGGATGAGAAATTGAAGATAGTTACACTCAAAATTTGAAGATGCAACAAAAACATTGAGAGTCTGGTGCTCCGAATCAAGTTTCTAAACTACTATTTTTTTTAAAAATGGTTGAGATTAAGGCGTTCAAAACATGGGGCCACACAAATTGGTCCTATTTTTTTCAAAAAAATCATAACATAGCATCTTCTCTGTCCGCCCCTAAAATGTTAACTTTTTTTTTTTAGTATTTCAAATATCATTTTGGTGAGAAATTAGCTAACACCATGTAGTTTATCCCCATTTTTTTGATAATTTTTTGATGAATAATTGATTTTTTACTAATTTTAAAAGTGGACACATCTTGAAAAATAAAAAATTGAGTGTGCTCCCCCCTAAAGTTTTTGAAAACTAATCGAAAATCCATTTTTTTTTAATATGTGTGGAATAGAGTCTAGTTTTGTATTTTATTTGAAATTTTGATGAAGAGTTAAAAAATAAAGTCAAAAATACCACACACTAGTTTTTGACAAAAATAGATACACTAACAAAAGAAATTAAAGATGAAAACCTTAACATGTACTCAAAATGTAAAAACAATAATATGGTTAGAAATCTAAGAGAGATCTTAACATTATCATGGTATTTTTTTGACTTGTCATTCAAACAAGCACAAAATTGATGGGGAGCACACTCAAGATTATGTAATTTTTTTACAATATGCAAAAAATGTCTTTGGATGTTCAAAACTTAGTCTAAGCCTTTGGGTTGGAAGCCAAAGGCTTGGAAATTACCAAAGCAAACAATAACTTAAACATGTTATAATGTGCTCACATTATGTGTATGTATTCACATAATGAGAGTGCATTATAACGTTCTTGCATTATTGTGAAATAAAATCTTCTCACCCTTACTTTCTCTCTCTCCCACTCTCTATTAATCCTTCCCTCTCTTCTCTCTCTCACTCACCTTTGTCTTTACCCACTCTAGGTCTCTCTCTCTCTCTCTACCTTTCCCTCCCCCATTACCCCTCTCTATTATTCTCTCTCCCTCCCCTCTCTAGGTCTCTCCCTCCCCTCCTCTCTCTATCACTCTCTCTCAAATCTCTAACTCCTTCCCTCTCTCTCTCTCTCACTCTACTTCCCTCCCCTCTCTACCTCCTACCCTTTGTCTCTCTCTCACCTCTCTACCTCCCCTCCCTACCTCCTACCATGTCTCTCTCTACCTCCCTCTCCTCCCTACCTCCTACCCTATCTCTCTATCTCTATCACAATAATATGCCTTAAACCCCACCTAACGGGTGGGTGGGAGGACCAAGTAGACTAGAGACTTGTGAATAGACTAAACACTTTGCTAGACACTACAGAGATAAACAACCTTATTTCTATTCCATGGTTAGCTAGTCATTATTAATAATGAGTAACTCTTTCTCTCTCTACCTCCTATTCTCTGTCTCTCTCACCTTTCGACCTCCCTCCCCTCTCTACCTCCTACCCTATCTCTCTCAACCTCCCTCCCCACCTCTCTCTCTCTCACCTCTCTATCTCCCTCTCCCTCCCCTCTTTACCTCCTACCCTCTCTCTCTCTCACCTCTCTACCTCCCTCTCCCTCCCCTCTTTACTAAGAGGAACCTCCTGCAACAAAAAAATGAAAAATGCATGAAATAACAGATTTATAGAAATAGTAGAAACACAAAAGGAATTTATTGATCATGGATCACTTCGAGGGGCAACCTCCTTTGATCAAGGTCAATACAATAAATCCATGGATGCCTTCATTGGTCTCAACATGTACTTATATACTAAGTCTAATATAAACAGCTACTACTTCCCATGAATGTGGGATAATACAATATCCTCACGGGATGACTTACAAATCATATACATCCATAGCAACTAATATACTAACAAAGTAACAAAGTAAAGAGAAGGGTTAAACATAGGTTCCTAACATCCCCTCTCTTAGAAAATCTTTGTCCTCAAAGATTAAGATGTGGGAATTGTTGCTGAATTTGGAAGAGTGGTTCCCATGTTCCATTCTCTGGTTACAGTCCATGCCACTGAATTAATACCTCTATGATGGATCTGGAGCAAAGTTGATAAGTGTGCCTATCGAGGACTATCACCAACTCTATAAGGATGGACCCTTCATTATCAAGTTCTAGTAAAATAGTTTGTGCTTTGATATTAGTGCCAAGAACTTTCTTTAGACAAGAGACATGAAATACTGGATGAATGGGGGAAGAAGGTGGAAGCTCCAATTTATAAACAACTGACCCAATCTTCTAAAGAACCTTATATGGCCCATAGAACTTTAGAGTGAGCTTATGATGCCCTTTGAGTTTTAGGGATGATTTCTTGTATGGCTGTAGGTGATGAAAAACCATATCACCTACTTGAAAAGTGCACTTAGAACAGTGTTGACTAGCCTGTTGTTTCATTCAATTTCTTACCATGTGAAGATTGTCCTGCAAGATGTTGAGAATCTGATCTTGGGTTCAGAAAACCATGTTGATTTATTGAACTGGTGAACTACTGGTGGTGTATGGAAGGAAATATTTTAGACTCTGGTGATCAGTTTTGATGCAAAAATGATTCCCCAGTAGGTATGGCTGCCACTTCTGTATTGCATGCAAAATAGCTATCATTTCCTTCTCATATGCAGAGTACTAAATTCTTACCAGAAAGTGCTTTGCTGGTGAACACAATGGGATGTTCTTCTTGAAGGAGCACAATACCAAGTCCATTGCCACAAGCATCACTCTCGATAGTGAAGGTCTTGCAAAAATCTGGCATAGCTAGAACATGTGTAGTACACATAGCTTGTTTTAGTTTTTCAAATACACACTACGTAGCATGTGTCCAAGTAAAGGTATCCTTTTTTAGCATAGCTTTTAGTGGAGCTACAATCTTCCCATAATCCTTGACAAACTTGTGATAGTAGCTAGTTAGTCCTAAAAAACCACAGAGGCTCTTGAGTGTTTGAGGATGTGGCCAATTTTTCATGGCATCTATTTTTGTAGGATCCACCCAAAGCCCTTGGACTGAAACAATATGCCTGAGATACTCCACTTTGTCCTAGCTAAAAGCACATTTAGCTAAAGCAAGTTTCTAATTAGTAGAGTTTGACAGTGTCTGATTAAGAGCAGTTTGTTATCCATCCTCAAGTGAAATAAGTTGATATCTATTGCGGTTGGATTTTCTAGTTTCCAAATTATTCTATGATGTTCATGGATGTCTCTTAAAAGCATTAAAGGTGTGTGCTTGATCTACAAGTTGTAATGAAGATCTTGGAAGCATGTGTTCAAGTGTTCTTGTTGATTACACCAGTTTGTCTGACCTAGATGATTAATACTCATTGTAGATGAATTTCCTGAATTGTAGAAGTATGTGGTAGCATGTGAAGATGTAATTGAGTTAGTGCTAAGGTGTGAAGTGTTCCTCCTTTATTCATTTAGTTCACAAGTTTGTTTAGGTCTAGTCCTAATTTAATGTATGTATGTATGCTGACCATGGAGATTGTTCCAATGGTTGATGATTGTAATGCCGACCTTGATGTACATTCCAATGTTGATGAATTGTATAAATCTATGTAATGAAGTAGTGAAAGAGGTGTAACATTGCGAAGATGAAAAGATAAGTGTGAAGTGTAAAAGCAGAGTAGAGCATAGGAGATAATTTGTACTTCAATGGAATTGAACTTAGGCATGGTGTAGATGCTACTAAATCAGTTCAACCCTTGACAGTGAGCCATCCCTGGTAGTGAGCCAACCCCCAACAGTGAGGCAACCATTAGCAGTGAGCCACCTTTTGATATTTGGTATTATTAATACATTTATATTGTGACCTAACACTCACCATGGTTTTTACCTATTTAGGGTTTTCAACATAAAAAATCTAGTGTTCATGTGTATGTGGTGTTAATATGTTCATGTTTTGATTCTACTATTCATGTTTAATGCTCATAATAGAATAAGGAAATAAGTTAATTGATTGTGGTTTAAAGAATTTAAAGTTTTTATACAACTGATTCATCACCCCTCTCAGTTGTCTTGTGTCATTCAACACTTATTACTCCATCCTTATTAGTTAGAGAATCATATTGGGTTGTCACATTTGTTATTTGTAGTTCTAGAGCATCCATCTGGTCTTTTATTTCTTTGGTGGACTGTGGCCATTTTAAACAAAACTAGTAAATAATGTTTGCCTTTGCAATGCTTTGTTGAGTACTCTTTATGTGTGTCTCTAATTGAGTATGTGCCTTAGCATACTTTTTTATCATCTCTGCCAACCTTTTCTTGTTCAATTGCTCTATGATTTTCTTCTCCAGCTAGCTAGAGTTATTCTTAAACCCATATGTCAACTGTTTTAGTTTCTCTAGCAAGGTAAGGTAGTATCCCTTGGTGTCTCTGACATTTCTTTTTCCAATGTAATCACTACATGCTAAAACAATTCACTTCCCTCTACATGTTTCAAAATTTTTGCCCTTGCTGAGGAGTGGAAGATATCTCCTAACTACAAGTTCTATAAAGGAGATATTCTAGATAGATTCACTTGACCTTCTACCACCAGCAATTATAGAAATTGTGGAGTTACAATAGGTGTTATCTTCTTTTGCTTCTCCAAAAATTCCTTAATGGATTAAATTGAAGAAGAAGAGGCTTCTGGATTTTCAACTTTCTATGATCCTCTTTGCTCTTCTCTATTCTCCGATGTTCCTTCTTCTTTATCCTCTGCATTATTTGTTTGTGGGCTCATTTGTTGTTGTTGTGTCTTCCTCTCCACCATCCTTGTGTTCTCCAAAGGAGGTACCCCTTGTGAAGAAGTTTTCGGCTGACATTTCTCCTGACTTGCATATGTTATAGCTTGTCCTCCTGTCAATACTTCATTGTTGTGTAGAGGTGATGGTGCCTATTGTTGTTCTTGCTCCTTGATAGATTGATATAGCTTTGATGTTATTTCTTTAGTCTCTTTTTGTATCTTCTCCTTTTCCTTCTTTTTTGCACACATAAGTGTATCTACTCTTTTTTTTCCTCCTCAACTCCATGGTTTGCATTTGTATCAATTCATTCTTCTTTTTCAGTGACAATGTGCCACTGAGCTTATCAATGGCATTTTGCCTTATTTCTTCCACCAATTGGAGTGCCTTATTCCTCCTTTGTCTTAGTGCTTCTATCAAGCTCTCCAAAAATCCTTCCATTATCTCATCTAATGTCTTATCTTTATCCCTCATGTATTGGATCATTGCTTGAACAATTATTTGTTTATTTTCCTCAGATGAATCATCATATAACTTAGTAGTTTCTTTTAACATACCTACATTCTCCATGGAACTGAGTAGTGCATCTAGTTTGTAAAGCTCATGTACGAATTCGTCTACTTGTTGTTCAACTGGTTCTTCTTCCAGTATCTATTATCCTTTTTTCTTTCTCTCTAGATTTGATTCATGATCCTCTGTGTCTTCTTCAAATTCAATCACCTCTAGAATTTCTAGGTTCTATTTTTTTTGCTTGCTACTTCTATCAGGGAGCCTTATTTTATGTACACTTCTTCATTCCTAACAATGCTTCTGGTGTTGTTCTCCCTCTGAATGATATTGTTGATGATGATGGAGCCTAAGATGTCATTCTATTTGACCTTCTAACTACCAGAGCCTCCTTGGTAGGCAAGGGAGCTGACGTGGAAGGGTTTGGAGCTAAGGTAGTTCCTTTTTTTGGAACTCCTCATTGTTTATGTAACTTATCTCTATGTTTTTCTAAATGTTCCTCAACATGCTTTTTATGTTGTTTGTCCATCACTTCTAATTAATAAGTACCAAATCTATCCACACTTGTATCCTTAGGTTTACTTAGTAGGTTTTGTGTGTAAGCATTAGCCTTTGTTGTAGTTATCTCATAGGGCAATTATGGTACCCATGTTGTTCTCAACTACTTCTATGTAAGTGAAATCCTTACCTACCAAAAATGTGACCTAGTTTATATATTGCTTCACAACTCCATAAGGAATTCTTTCTCTTTCTCTCATCTCTTCCTATAAGATTTTGAAGAAACCCCAATATGTGACACTATATGCTTTTGTGTCCTTGAACTGAGCTATATGTCTTTTTTCCTCTAACCCTACTGATATATTTTATTGCTAGTGTTTCCCATTAAACCTTGGTAATTAATTCAAGAAATAAAATGTGAGGAAATGAATTAAAGTACTATACTTGAAGTTGTAATTGGAATCTTTGATCTTCTACAAATTCTCCAATAATTATTGTCACATTACCTCATAGAGATCAAAATCCTTGCCCTCCTTCACCATCTGATAGGCAGTGTGAATAGCGGTGGCAGTGGTCAAACCCTCCCGGTTGGCATAATACACTTTGTAAGCAATTCACATGGTGGCATATTTGACTCCAATTTTTGTTATGTCCTCAACATGCATATTACTTCCATCGATTGTTTCTCTGGTCAATTCCCTCACCTGATTAGTTTTGATGGCCTTCATTGCCAATAAGGGTCCCATGGAACTTAACCCTATTACTACCCTAATGGCCTCCTTCGTGATTCTATAGGGTTTGTCCAGATATATAAATTCATCATTAATTTGGCTAAGAATGATTCTTATCCATTCATGTGCATCTGTGAAGTTAGGGAAATCCATCCATAGATCTAATTTCTTTGCTGGTATGTTTGCATATTCAAGAAGATACCCTATATCTCCCAACAATCTATCCCTTAGCTCCTTAAACTTCATACGATCGATCTCAACCAAAGTATTATGAATTTACTTTCTCACATCCTTTGTGTAAACCACATATGCCGGTACATTCGAGAATGCATCATATTTATCCACTTCTAGGGATTTCCAAGTGTACTTAAACTTCAACCTTGGCTTGTGTGTGATATCAATTAGCTTAGGAGTAGCCATTATGTATTCTTTCGTTATCTACACTCTTATACTCTTCACTTCTTTGCTCATTGTTGTGTTTTCTCTCAGTGCTCCAAATTTGCCAAAGTGTGAATGCAAGTGAGGTTTGTAATGCTTGATTAGGGTTAAATAGCCCTCAAATTTTTCCCTAATTTTCCCACTTTTCACTTTATTTTTTTCTTTTTTATTTTATCTCCTTGCTTTATGTGTTTTGAGTTATGCCCCTTATGAGTGGTTAGTCGATCATACACTATAGTACAATGCTAGAATCTCTCCACAATTAGTTTCTTTCTTCTGAAGATTGATGGTTTGGTGGTTTGGTATATGAAAGAACCTCCCCACATTATTTTTCTTGTATCTTTTCCATTTATTGTCTTCCTCTTTCCCTATGACTATTTTGTTTGTGTCTCTAAGAACATAGTTATATTGGCATGTCAATTTATTTACTTGCTTTGCTTCATTCAATGAAATTTCTAAGATGTAGCCTTCTTGTCCTTCTTAAATGTGTTGCAAATAATCTTTGGTGAGTTTTGATGAAGTGCAGAGGATTGTAGTATGTCTTCCTTGCCACTCCTAACCATGAATATCCTCTGGTAACCTATAATTTTGTGTGTTTTAGTTCCAGTTCTTTTATCAACCAAGCTTCTAGAACTTCCTCACTATCTATGTTTTAGTGATCATCTTATACATCAAATTCTCCCTTAGAGTTAGGATCCTCTATTATTTCTTCTGCATCCAACCTTGAAATTGTATAGATATTCTTTAGATCCTTATCACTATCTTTTGTATGATTGACTTCTTCTATGTATGCTTCTTCCATTGATGATCCCAAAGGAAATTGACAATTTTGTTATCATTAGCAAATGATAGTTCAAGTTCTAGGAGTCTATGATACTATTTATATCTACAAATCACCTCAAACCCAAAAGTGCATTGAAAGCTTCACCTTTATCCTTCATGGCTACAACAAGAAAGTTGAAGATTTGTTTTACCCCCATTAGGTTAACTTCTACTCGATTCCATGTTCCCATTGTCTTCATATTAGGTCCATCTTCCAATATTATATTGTAAGTTATCTCTTTCAATTTAGGTCTTCCTAACTATTCCCAAAGCTTCTTTGTTAGTATGTTGACATCTGCTCCCAAATCTATCATTACATTCCAAACTTTCTTGTGATTGATATGAACATCCACCATAAGTGGCTTTGTCTTCCATTCTCTATCTATTTTCGCATCCTCTAGAGTTGACTCTTTTGACCTTGCTCCTTATTCCATTATTTAGAAAATTGATTTAGTTTCTCAATGAGTCTGTGTTATTGTGTCAATTGGGCTAACTTCTTGAGAGCTTCTACCTCTTCTTTGGTGAAAAACTACTTGTATTGTTTCTCCTTTTCTTTCTCTTTCTTAATTGTTTGTTTAGCTTCCCTAATAACTTCCTCATGTTGTTTCTTGGTAGGAACAAATTATTTTTCCTCCTCCTGTCTTCCTCCTCTATCTCAATGGTGTAATGTCTTCCAATATTTATTCCTTGTCTTGTCAGTACCACAACTTTCTCCTTTGTTCTTCTTCTTTTCTAGTATGTTTTACCTTGCTTCTCCAGTTATATTCTTCTTCTTTTGTAGAATCAATTGAAGATGTGTCTATTTCCTCCCTATTGTTCTTCTAGAAAGTTCTTTCTCCATGACCCTTAGGTTCCCTTCTTATGATTCTAGCTCCTTTTTGTGTATTCAAGATCTATAACTCATCACTCTTAGAATGTGGTGGTACATTCCAAAATTACTATTGTGCTCTATCAAAATAAAATAGGTCATGCTCTATATTGCTATAGAATGAGCATTGTGTTTTCATTTCACCCCAACATTCATTAGAAAAGTGTCCTAGCTTACCTCAATTAAAACATGTAGTATCCTCTCTCCTTCTTTGACCTCTTCCATAGCCTCAGCCTCCTTTGTAGCCTTCAAACTACTCTTTGTCATCATTATTATAGTTATTCCCATAGGATGGATCACTAGAGTTTGAATTTTGTATTGCATTGACATTCCTCTGGTTTCTCCAATTTGGCTGCTTGTAGCCTTGATCATATGAGTTTCTTTCTACTATGTGCTTCACATATGACATGTTTCTCTTTGCCGAGTTTTTTCCACTATACCATTTTTCATCTTTTTCATCATCAATATCTCTTTTCCTTTGGAAGTTTTGTGAAGGACAATCTAGTGTTTCATGGTCATCCCATTCCTCGCACCATTTGCAATATACTAAATTTATTCTTTTTATTGTATTCATTTCAGCAACTTTCCTTTCACCTTTTATTCTAGGGCATTCATTTTTCAAGTGACCTTCCCTTATATAGTATGAGCACCAAATATTAGGCATTTACTTCTATGTATTCTCCTCCTATTTGGCCAAAATCTCTTGTCTTAACTTTAGTTTCTCTAATTTCAATTTCAAATTATCTAGTTCTAGGTTTTCCTCTATTTTTTCTTGTCTTTGCTAGGATTGAGACTCTATCTGGTAGGCTAGTGCCACTGCTTTTACATATGTTTCAAATGTTCTTTCGTGCAGGGCTGATCTTATTTTAGGGATTATTCTAAAAATGAACCATTCAATATTATTCTTCTTAGTCAGTGATTCTTTTAACTTCCTAGTTGTCTCCTTGAATCTTTTATCAAATTCTTTTATTGATTCTTTGTCTAGTTGCATTGAATCTCTCATCTTACTAACCCCTTCTATAGGAATATCTAGAACTCTAAAATTCTTCAAGAATAGTTTCTTGATTTCATCCCATTCCTTATCACTATTTGGACATGTCTTTCTATACCACTTCAATTCTTCATTTTGTAATGTGCCTATGAAGTCAAATAGCTTGATTTCATCTCTTGTTACCCCCCTTCCAATTCTAAATAGACTCTAAAATAAAAATGTGCTTTGTTGCTTCAGTAGTGTCATTCTCAAAGGCTGGTAACTTGATGGGAATATCCATGATTGGTCTTCTCAAAGTGTCTGGTACTTTGCAATAGGTCTCCTTTGGTCTAATCTTCTAGTTAGGTTGTCTTCTATCAACTTGGTTTCTTTCTCTGCCCTTGTCTCTCTATGTCAGATATCAAAGTACTCCTCTCCTAAAACTTTTTTGAAATTACCCTAGATCTCTTCTATTATATCTACTTCCTTGTTTGCTTGAACATTTTCCTTCTGAACTAAAATACTCTTTACTTTATATGTCACGTAAGGTGACTCATGGTATAGGGGTTGTTTCTCTTCATAGTGTCTCTAAACAAATTAGGGGATACTCTTCTATTTATGAATGACATCATGTTAGAATCTAGCAGTGATTGAAATAACCTTCTAAATTCCTCAAAACTCCTCTCAATGTTTATCACATCTTCTCCTCCTCCTCTTATCTCATTTATGCTTCAAAAAATTAGTTCCTCTATATATTCCCCATCCATCTTCAAAACTTCTAGTTAATTTAGAATTTCTGACAATCTGTGACATAAACCGTAATTTGCCTCTTTCTTTTTCCTTTCACTTTCCTCTCTTAGAACACCCACCATAGCACACTTAGCAACATCCTTCATGATGCATTCTATTTCCTCTCCTTCTAATCTCCTTTCTCTGATAAAATCCACCATGGGATGCTCAGCATCATCCTTCATGTTGCGCTTGTCTTCTTCTTCCCTTTTGGCAACACCCTCCATTGCACACTCAATGAATTGTTCTTCCTTTCCTTTTTCAACTTGTGTTGTCATCTCTTTTCTTATCTCTTGTGCCCTTTCCTTCCTTTTATGGTAATGTTCTTCCCATTATTGAGTTTTCTTCATTCTTTCTTCCCTTCTTATCTCCATTTTGGTTTCGATGTCTTCGTCAATCTCTCTTTTCTTCCACTTATCCCCTTTCACCATGGGTTTGCTTGATTTGGTGTTCCATTAGTCCTTTTTATATCCCATGGTAGCCTTGTTTGAAGAGTCACATCATTTGAATGATCCTTATGAATCCTACCCCCTTTCCACTTGTCATCCCCTTAAGTGCACGCCCCCTTCTCACAGAGCTAAGAACTTAAGAAGACCCAAATTTCTCTACAACTTGAAAATTTTCTCTTCCAATCTAGTCTTCTCTACTTTTTGGTACTCTACGCTACTCCTTTGAAAGTTTTGTCCCTTCAATATTTAACTACTTTCTTCCAAGGTCTTGATAAGGGAACCAAATGTTAGTAAGAAATAGAGAGGAAAGTTTGGAGATCCAGTCCTTAGCCAAGTTTTTGTAGTCAGTTTATACCCCAATGAAGTAGTTAAAGATTGATAGCAAAACACAAAGAATAACAAAGGCAGAGTATCACATACAGATCATATGCATAAGACAACACATAGTTATTTGATATTAGAAAATCTATTGGCATAAGGTACCATTAACCTTGTAAATCCCAATATTATATTTATTCCATTTATTATATGTAATTTGTAATTATCCATGAGGAGATGTACTAGTTACACTGGTAGGGGTAATTTCAGAGTAATTGGAGGTAATTACGGAGTGACTTTTACTGTTGGCAAATGTAAAAACTCAAAGTAAATGAGGGTAGGTGTGATCCCTTGGAGAATATACTATTTTTGGCATGTATGACAACTGTCATAATCTTGTAAGTGAATCTATGACAGTTGCAAGTTATCATAAGATTCTGATTTTCTATGAGGCATATGAGAGATATGTTAGTTGTATATTTTCTATATTTAGCCCAAGGTTCCTATCTTGGAAAGATACTCTTTTGTGGAATCTATGATGGTTATGATGCATCATAAGATGTTGTAAGAGGCCAGATTTAGTCTTGGGACCCCAACCTTTGCATGGTTGTTTTTGGACAAGTGTAAGATGCTTGTAAGATGGTAATTAATGTTTACAAGTTGGAGAATCTTAGGAGAGAGAAGTTGAATGCCTAGAATGGAGTGGAAAACATTTATATAAGTATTTTCCATGTATTTTTTGCTGCCATATACAAATTTTAGGTACTTAGGTGCTACCGGAATGCTGTCAGATTGAAGACTTGTGGAGAGAGTTGTGTAGTTGATGTATTGTATAGATCTTTTAAAGATTAATACAAACCTGTTCCTCTTTCTTAGTAGAGATTTCTACCTACAAGGGTTTTGTCCACGTAAACACTATGTCATTGTGTTGATTTCTTCATGTTTGACATCTTTCATATAGTGGGTTTTATCTTTTGTTACAATCTCCATTGTTAATGCACACTTAAAGATTGCTGAAATTTATTCAAATCAGATTTCCATTAAAGTAGTGTTGCTTTCAATTCTAACATTTTGTGGTAGAACCTGGCCAACTTTGACTCTTGGGTGGTAGTGTGGAAGCTATAGCTATAGTGGGAGATTTGGTTGTGTTTGTTTAATAGATCTTGTGTTGTTATTATGGCTGCATCCACCATTACATCAACCTCTCGAATGGAAATTGAGAAGTTCAACAGAATGGGTTATGAGTTGTGGAAGCTAAAAATGCAAGATTTGTTGGAAGAAAGAAACCAATGGTTGGTTGTTCAAAAAGAGAAGAAACCCGATGATGTCTCTTTGGATGAGTGGGCACGGGGAACCATTCGTTTGTGTCTTTCAGATTCTGTGATACTGAATGTCACAGAGGAAGAGACTGCATACAAATTGTAGAATCAGTTGGGTGAGATCTATCAAGCCAAGAGTATGATAAATAAACTTTATTTCAAAAGGAAGTTATTTTCTTTGAAAATGAAAGAGGGTGAGTCAGCTGTAGAGCATTTAAATTCTTTTAATTTATTGATGAGGAAGATAAATGTATCTTGCTTCTTTGTTCTTTACCTAAATCATGGGAAAATTTCATTTTGGCTATCACTCCTAACCTCACAGATCTGAAGTTGGATGCTCTTGTTGTAGTTTTATTGGCATAGGAATTGAGGAAGAAGTGTTCAGATAGTTCAGGTGATGCTCTTAGTATCAGTGGAAGGTCTAAGGAAAGGGGACCTAAAGGAGATCAAAAAGGGCCTAAGGACAAGTCCAAGGGCTGGTCTAAGACTCTTGGTTAAAAGAATAGAGATAAGTGTTGGAACTACGGTAAAAGGGGACATGTGAAGGAGTGCAGAAATCCCAAGAAACAGTGGGAGAGTGCTTCGGATAAGTCCTCGGATGTAGGTGAAGAAGTTTTACTTTCTGCATGTAATCTTGTTTCTAATGATCATTGGTTGGTTGACTCAAGATGCTCGTTTCATATGACCCCGCATAAGGAATGGTTCTCCACATATGAAGAAAATGATGGAGGTAATATATACCTTGGTGACAATTCTTCATATCCGATTGTTGGGAAAGGAAAGGTATTGTTGTGTTTCAGTGATGGGAGGATTAAAACCATCCTTGGTGTTTTGCATGTTCTTGCATCAGCTACAAATCTGATTTTAGTTTCAAAGTTGAATGATTTGGGAATGCATGTGACATTTGAAAAGCATGGCTACAACTTGGTGAGAGGGAACTTGGTGGTAGCAAAAGGGAAGAGATTCAAGGACTTGTTTAAGTTTGAAGCCACTACAGTTTGTAATGCCTCCTATTTATCTAAGGCCACTACTGAAAAAATACATGTATGTTGCGGCACTGTAGATTGGGCCACACAAGTAATAATGTATTAAAAACTATTAAGAATAAAGAATTGTTGGATGGTTTATCCTATTTTGATGAGCACTTTGATTTCTATGATCATTGTGTGTTTGGTAAACAAAATAGAAAATCATTTCCTTCAGGAAGCAATAGAGCAAAAGTGAAAATAGAGATTATTCATACGAATGTGTTTAGACTTGTGGATAATGAATCTATTGGAAAATATTGTTATTTTATTACCTTCATTGATGATGTATCCAGATATACATGGATTTATTTTATGAAACATAAATCTAAAGTTTTCACTAGGTTTAAGGAATTCAAAGTCTTAGTAGAGAACCAATCAGGTTTAAAGATAAAAATATTAAGATCTGACAATGGAGGGGAATATTTCTCTAAGGAATTTGATGAGTTTTGCAAGCATGCAGGTATAATCAAACAAAATATAACTCCGTATACACCACAACAGAATGGTATTGCAGAAAGGATAAACTAAAAAATTATGGAAAGGGCCAAAAGTATGCTTAGTGATGCACATTTGGAGAAATGCTTTTGGGCATAGGTTGTGTGTACTGCTTGCTACTTGATAAATAGATCTCCTTGTAAGGCTCTTGATTTGACACCTTATGAAGTTTGGACATGTAAGAAACCTTCTGTTTCACATTTAATAGTTTTTGGCTATGAGCCTTTTGTTCATGTGCCTAAGGAAAAGCAATCTAAGTTGGATCCAAAGGCTAAAAAGGTACATTCATTGGATATGGTGCTAATGTCAAAGGTTATAAGCTTTGGAATCCACTAACTACAAGATTATCTTTCCTAGAGATGTTATTTTTAGGGAACTTAGAGCTATTTTTTAACCAAAGCAGCCAAAAGAGAAAGAAGAAAAGGTGAAGAAGGTGCACTTTGATTTAGAGTAGCAAGATGCACCTCAAGAAGAACAAAATGATAGATTCAGGGGTGAAGAAGAAGAAGAAGATTCAATTAGTTTTGATGAAGATGAGTCTATTGTTACAAAAGAAGTTGGTGTAGATGATCATATAGAAGAATGAGTAGAGTCTCTTACTCCACCCTCGAGGAGATCCACAAGACAATAAAATCATGTTGACAAGTATAGTCCATCAGATTTCTGTTGTGTATATGCTTTATTGAGTACTAACAATGAACATAGATCCTACAGGGAAGCTATTTCTATAGATGATAGTGAGTCTTGGCAGTTAGCCATGCAGGAGGAGATGATGGCTTTAGACTCTTGTAACACCTGGGATCTTGTTCATTTTTCCAAAGGAAGAAAGGCCATAGGTTATAAGTGGGTCTTCAAGAAGAAGTTTGGAGAAGATAGGTCATTGGAAAAGTATAAGGCTAGACTGGTAGCCAAGGGCTACTCCCAAAGAGAGGGAGTTGATTTTGGTGAGATATTCTCTCATGTTGCTAAATTGACTTCTATTAGATTTCTCTTATCCATTGTTGTAGCTTATGATTGGGAGATTGAGCAAATGGATGTCAAGATTGCATTCTTACATGGAGATCTTGAAGAAAAAATTTATATGCAACAACCTTCAGGTTTTGAGGTAAAAGGAAAAGAACATTGGGTTTGCAGGTTAAAGAGGTCTCTTTATGGTCTCAAACAGTCCCCCAAAATATGGTATCAAAAGTTTGACTCATTTGTTTTGAAATTGGGTTTTGTTAGAAGCAAGGAGGATCATTGTGTTTACATTGATTGTGTTCATGATTCTATATTGGTTATTGCTTTGTATGTTGATGACATATTGTTTTTCAGCAATACTAAGGGTATGATCAGTGAGCTTAAAGCCCAACTTTTAGGTTCATTTGAGATGAAAGATCTTGGTGCTACAAGGTACGTTTTGGGAATGGAGATTAGGAGGGACAAAGTTAGCAGAAAGCTTTGGTTGTCACAAAGTATGTGAATACTATTTTGCAGAGGTTTAATTTGTAGGTACTAAGCTTTCATTAGATATGTATCCAAAGATTGAGGATGATTTTGAGGATATGTCTAATGTGCCATATTCTAGTGCTATAAGGATTTTGATTTATGCAATGGTTTGCACTAGACCAGATATTGCCCAAGCAGTGGGAGTTTTGAACAGATTTATGTCTAATCCTCGTAGACAACATTGGTGTTGGTTTTAGGATAGACAACTAAGAGGGGGGATGAATCAGTTGTCACCAAAACTTTCCTTACTTAAATCCTTCTTTAATTTCTATAGTATAATAATGATTTAATCATGGAAGCACAATGCAATATCTCAAGACCAAAACACATTAACACATATGACACCAAGATTTTAACATGGAAAACTCAGTTAAGGGAAAAATCATGGGGTGACTAAACCAAGATTGTATTCTCTATTAAAAGAATAAGAAAAACAAAATGGCACTTGCTAATTAGGGCTCACTACCTGAGCACACTGCTCACAAGAGGCTCACTTCCTACAGGAGACACACTACCTATAGAATAATAATATAAATATTACATACTTGAACTGGAGATTAGCATCTTCACCATGCTTGAGATAGTTCCATTTAAGCTCAACACTTCTTCTTTGCTTTTCTCTCATCTCCTCTCTACCACTCTCTCATCTTCACTGAGGATACTTTGAAATGAATTCACAAATCTTATTTATACAAGACATCGACTTTGGGATAATCATCCAAGTTGGCACAATACATACTTTATTTTCTTATAGAGTGGTTACACAAATACAACTTGACTTATTAAAAAACTTCATGCGTATCATCACACTGTCGGCCACACATATCTGGGACTTCAATCTTCTTTGAGGAACATGCCATGCTTCATAGAGCATCTTCAAGATCATCTGCAAGATGTGTACAACATTTGGTCAGCCATGATTAGGAAGAACACCATCACCTGAGAGTAAATCTTGAATTATGAGCTCAATCTTCAATGCGGACCACCAACACAAATTAGACACAATCTAGAGATCCCCACAAGCTTGCCTAAATCACCAAGAACATCCACACCACTTCTACTTACTGAAATCATTCACATCTTCATCCAGAACCTCAAGAACACAGTCTGTCATCACTGTCACATTAGAATAAATGCTTGCGGACCTCCAGACCATGAACCAATTGAGTTGTCAATTCACATTGGCTTCCTAAACATTCCACCAAATCTGCAGAACAAGATATTGCATTTCCTGATCTCATCAGACCTATTTGTGTCAATCTATCACCTCTAAATAGCTGCCAGACCCAGTTTTACTCATATGGCCATAATTTCTCCAAATCTTCATGCAAACCTTTCAAATCTTGACTGGATCATCTTTAGACACATATCTATAAACCCTGTGATGTGCATTCTCTAATCTTCATCTAGTTGGGATCTTCACTTTATAGGGCTTCACTATCTTCACTGTTTCTAATAGGACTAATTTTCTCAATATCCTCAGCACATAGCTCATCTAATCCTTGACATCAATACAATAGGAGTATGTTGACATTAATGACAACACCAGTTAGGCCCATACTTGCAACAATCTCCCCCTTTGTCATTGATGGCAACATATGATGTGAAAAACTATTTTAACCATCAAGACAAGAACTTCTCCTCACTAACTGACATAGCTCCCCCTATCAACAGTAATCATTCATATGTCTTCTCTTTCTTTGCTCCTCCCCTTTTGATCAACAACCACTTTTGTTTTTCACATGTCTTCTCTCCCCCTTTGACATTGATGGCAAAGGGCACATAATTGCATCAATACTTTAGAATCATACAGACTCCTCCCCCTGAGTGGTAGCTTCCTATCATCAATCTGGACCAAAAACTATGACTGTGAGATCCACCAGACTGATGCACATCAGTGCACTTTAATTCATAGTCGAAGGGGTAATAACTCCTAACTTCTCCCTGAGATACTGAATAGAGTCCTTAGGTAGATGTTTAGTAAAAATGTCCGTAATCTAATCGTTTGAGGGCACAAACTCCAATCTAACTTCATTCTTGTTCACCTACTCTCTCAAAAAGTGAAACTTGATGGATATATGTTTTGTGTTTGAATGCAACACTAGATTTTTTGATATATTTATTACACTTGAGCTATCACAGAAGATTGTGATAGGTTCCTCATACTCCACTTTGATGTCTCTTAGCATTTGCTTCATCCACAATACTTGGGTGCAACTACCTACTACTACAATATATTTTGCTTCTGCAGTGGACATAGATATTGCCTCTTGTTTCTTGCTTAGCCAAGAAACCAATCTTTTTCCCAAAAAGAATGCACCACTGGTACTCTTTTGGTCATCCACATCTCCTGCCCAATTTGCATCTGTATATGCATGAAGAGAGAAATCATGATCCCTAGGATATCATAAACCATACTCAACTATTCCCTTTAGATATCATAGAATTCTCTTGATTTCCATGACATGAGATTCTCTAGGATCAACTTGGAATCTAGCAACAAGACCAACAACATTCATAATGTCAGGTCTAGTTTGAGTAAGATACAGTAGTCCTCCAATCATTGACCTGTACTTTTTCTGATTAGCCTTAGGAGATTCATCATCTTTGCTTAGTTTATATCTGGTTGCCATGGGAGTATTCATTGGTTTTGAATCTTCCATCCCAAATTTCTTCAACAATTCTTTCACATATTTGGTCTGTGATATGAAGATACCTTTCTTTGTTTGAGAGATTTGTAGACCCAAGAAGAAATTCATTTCCCCAAACATAGACATCTCAAATTCGCTTTTCATTTGATTTGTAAAAGTCTTGCACATACTATCTCTTCCTCCAAAAATGATATCATCAACAAATACTTTAAAAATCAAGATATTTTCATGATCAACCTTGAAGTACAAGTTACTGTCAGCAGTACCTTTGTTGAAACCAATCTTCAAAAGATGTTTATCCAATCTTTCATACCAAGCCCTTGGGGCTTGTTTGAGTCCATACAGTGGTTTCTTCAACTTGTAGACCATATCATTATGATCAGACAATTGAAATCCATTAGGTTGCTCAATGTATACTTCTTCCAAGTCACCATACAGGAAGGCAGACTTGGCATCCATCTAATATACTTTGAAATCCTTGAAGGAAGCAAAAGCAAGAAATTATCTGACTGCTACAATTCTTGCCACTGGAGCAAAAGTTTCTTCAAAGTCAACTCCTTCTACTTGAGAATAACCCTTACAGACCAATCTAGCTTTGTTTTTGACTACTTCACCATCTTCATTCAGTTTATTCCAGAAGACCCACTTAGTCCTAATCACATTTTTGTCTTTAGGTCTGGGAACAAGATCCCA
Organism: Cunninghamia lanceolata; assembly: GCA_027924645.1. Taxonomy (NCBI): domain Eukaryota; kingdom Viridiplantae; phylum Streptophyta; class Pinopsida; order Cupressales; family Cupressaceae; genus Cunninghamia; species Cunninghamia lanceolata. Next base: position 695,891 of record BSBN01001013.1, on the reverse strand, counting down.
AGTGTGATTTTTCTCAATCTGCATCAACTCTTCCTCCATTGCTTTAGTCCATATTTCATCATTGTATGCTTCTCTTACTGTTTTTGGTTCAATCTTTGAAATCAGACAATAATTTTCTGAGTCTTGAGCAATCTTTCTTCTTGTTTGAACACATTTGCTTCTATCACCTATGATCTGGTCTTTAGAATGATTTAGTCTTACATACCTGGGCTTTTTGGGAATTTCTTGCACTACTATATCTTGGATAGGTTCATTCAAACTTATCTCTTCTTCTTGTATTCCAAGATTCTCTGGATTAGTTTAGATCTGAATTTTAGAAGGAGCTTGAACTTCTTGGACCAAAACATCATTCTGATCATCTTCTTCATATTCATAAAACCTTGAGAGTTTTTCAATGCCTTCATCAACCTTCACATTTGTACTTTCTACAATCTTTCTCAATCTCTTGTTATAACGCCAGTATGCTTTGCTTTGAGTAGAATAACCCAAGAATATTCCTTCATCACTTCTAGCATTAAATTTGCCAAGGTCTTCATCTCTTTGAATGTAACATTTACTACCAAAGACTTTGAAATACTTTATAGTGGGAGTGATGCCAAACTAGAGTTCATAAGGGGTCTTACCAGTATTGCTTCTGATTTGTACTCAATTAAGAGTATAGATAGCAGTGCTTACAACATCTCTCTAGTAGATCTGAGGAACATTTGCTTCCATCATCATAGTTCTAGATGCTTCCTGGATGGTCTGGTTCTTTCTCTCCACTACTCCATTCTACTATGGAGTCCTTGGAGAAGCTAACTATCTTTTTATCCCATGTTTCTCATAGAATTCTATTAACTCTCCAGATGTGAATTCTCCACCTCTATCAGACCTAAGACATTTTATGTTTAATCCAGTTTCATTCTCTACCATAGCCTTGAATATTTTGAATTTCTCAAGAGCCTCAGATTTCTCTTTTAGGAAAGTCACCCACATCATCCAAGAATGGTCATCAATTAGTAACATGAAATATCTATCACTTGCAAACTCCTGATTCTTTCCAGTCCACATAGATCAGTATGTACTAAGTCCAATAATCTTATAGAAGATTGTTCCTTACTTTTGAATGTGACTCTGCTCTTCTTACCCAACTGACATTCTTTGCACACACTGTTAGTAGGTTTCACCAGTCTTGGAAGATCTCTTACAACCTAAGTGTTGTTTATCTTGATGATATTATCAAAATTTACATGACACATTCTCCTATGCCTAATTTGAACAAATAAACAACTTTTACCAGTACCAACCAAGTGGAAGATGTTACCTTTTGTTTGATTATTGGATGCAATCTCTATTCTGGAACTTTCAAAGATCTTACATTTTCTATTTTTTAATCAAAGATCATAGCCTTTGTCCACCAACTGCCCAACACTGAGAAGACTGTGCTTCAGACCTTCAACATATAGTACATCACTGGTTTTGTTCTTTCCATCAAAAGAAATATTTCCTCTGCCTCTGATTCTGCCAGAAGAATTATCACCAAATTTTATAACTCCTCCTTCATATCTTTCTAGATCTATGAACTTATTATTGTCACGATTCATATGGTGGGAGCATCCACTATCAATGACCCATTCACCCTTTTCTTCAACTTGGGCAGCCAGAGCTCTTTCTACCATTTTATGATTGACAGATTCAATGGGCATTGGATCTTCTTCCTTGATGGCAATAAACACTCAGTCACTTTCGGATTTGTTTCATGTCTCTGATTCATCATTTGTTACTCCATCATCATCATCTTCATGAATATAGTAACATTTCTTTTGAAATTTTGATCTATTTGGATTAGTCCTTAAAAATCTTTCCAAACACCTTGAAGCAAAATGACCAATCTTGTTGCAATTGAAACATTTAAAGGGCAATTTTCCTTCATACTTACCAGATCCTCTTAGCAGTCTTTTTGCAATAAGGGCTTCAAGTTGAGTAGCTTTTGCCTTATCTTCTTCTAGATCTTTTCTTACTTTTTCATACCATGATAGTTTCTTTGAGGAGTTCTCTCTTGGATCATACCTTTGTTTGCCTTTTACAGAGGCACTAGCTTTGAATGTAGATTCAGTCTTGGGGGATGCATCTCCAAACTCAGCCAATTCAAATGCAGCTAATTTTCTAACAAATTGATCTCTTGTGATATTTGATAAAGATCTAAATTCTTTAATAATAGCAACCTTGTGTTTGTAAGCAGGAGGTAGGGATCTGAGAACTTTGGAAACAATCTCATCTTCATCCAAGGTTCCACTAGCACACCTAATGCCACAAACAAGCTCATTTACTTTTGGCATAAATGTAGTGATATTCTCATCTTCATTCATCTTCAGGTTTTCAAATTTTCCTTTCAGACATTGTAGCTTGGCACATTTAACATATTTGTCTCCTTCATGCAGAACTTCCAGCTTTGACCAAATCTCATATGCAGTTTTGAAATCCATAAATTTTTGGTTTTAGGATCAAAGATTATCTTCAGCATCTCTGATTTCATCTATATTTGTCAAACCATTCTTTGGAGGAACATACTTCTTTGTAGTCATGGTCCAATATTGCATTCCCATACATTGCAAGTGACATTCCATGCAGTTTTTCCAAAGAGTGTAATTAGTTCCATCAAACCTCGGACTATCCTTCTTGTAGGAAGACATCCTAAATCTCCTCAAGTGATTAAGCTCTTTTAGAGGAACTTATCTCTGATACCAATTGTTGGTTTTAGGATAGACAACTGAGAGGAGGGGTGAATCAGTTGTCACCAAAACTTTCCTTACTTAAATCCTTCTTACATTTCTATAGTATATTAATGATTTAATCATGGAAGCACAATGCAATATCTCAAGAGAAAAACACATTAATACATATGACACCAAGATTTTAACGTGGAAAACTTGGTTAAGGGAAAAACCACAGGGTGACTAACCCAAGATTGTATTCTCTGTTAAAAGAATAAGAAGAACAAAATGGCACTTGCCAATTAGGGCTTACTGCCCAAGCACACTGCTCATAAGAGGTCCACTGCCTACAGGAGACACACTGTCTATAGAATAATAATATAAATATTACATACTTGAACTGGAGATTAGCATCTTCACCATGCTTAAGACAGTTCCATTTAAACTGAACACTTCTCTACCTTTGGCTCTTCTCCTCTCTACCACTCTCTCATCTTCACCGAGGATACTTTGAAATGACTTCACAAATCTTATTTATACAAGACATCAACTTTGGGATAATCATCCAAGTCAGCACAATACATACTTTATTTTATTATAGAGCAATTACACAAATACAACTTGACTTATTACAAAACTTCATGCGTATCATCACACTGTTGGCCACACATATCTAGGACTTCAATCTTCTTTGAGGAACATGCCATGATTCATAGAGCATCTTCAAGATCATCTGCAAGATGTGTAAAACATCTGGTCAGCCATGATTAGGAAGAACACCATCACCCAAGAGTAAATCTTCAATTACGAGCTCAATCTTCAATGTGGACCGTGAACACGAACTGGACACAATCTAGAGACCCCCACAAGCTTGCCTAAATTACCAAGAACATCCACACCATTTATGCTTACTAAAATCATTCATATCTTCATTCGAAACCTCAAGAACATAGTCTATCATCACTGTCACATTAGAATAAATGCTTACGCACCTCCAGACCATGAACCAATTGAGTTGTCAATTCACATTAGCTTGCTAAACATTCCACCAAATCCACAGAACAAAATATTGCATTTCTGGATCTCACTGGACCTATTTGTGTCACTTTGTCACCTCTAAATAGCTACTAGAACCAATTTTACTCATATGGCCATAACTTCAAATCTTTATATAGACCTCTCAAATCTTGACTGGATCATCTTTAGACACATATCTACAAACCCTTTGATGCACATTCTCTGATCTTCATCTAGCTGGGATCTTCACTTCATAGGGCTTCATTGTCTTCACTATTTCTAATAGGACTATTTTTCTCAATATCCTCAGCACACAGCTCATCCAATCCTTGACATCAATGTAACAGGAGTATGTTGACATCAATGACAACACCAGTTAGGCCCATACTTGCAACAATTGGAACTATGTGAAGAGGGTGTTTAAATATCTTGCAGGTACTTCTGATCATTTTTTGATTTATTCTTGTACTGATAGGAATAATAAATCTTTGGACATAAAGGGTTTTGTTGATGCAGATTGGGCAGGTGACTTGATTAGTCGAAGGTCCACTAGTGGCTATATGTTTATTCTATTTGGAGGTGCAGTGAGTTGGATGAGTAAGAGGCAGCCCATAGTTTCTTTATCCACCATAGAAGCAGAGTATATGGCAGCTACTCATGTCTCTAAGGAGGCATTTTGGTTAAGGAGACTATGTACATGTATTAGTTTTGATTGCGGGATCATTTAGATTGGTTGTGATAGCCAGAGTGCTATCTGTTTGGCCAAGAATCCCATGTATCATGCTTAGACTAAGCATGTTGATGTTCAGTATCACTTTGTTCAAGAGTTGGTTGCAAATGGAGAGATTGAGATGAAGAAGATAGACACTCAAAAGAATGTTGCAGATTCATTGTCAAGCCTGTGAGCACATAGAAGTTTGTATGGTGTAAAGAGGCCATGGGCCTTGTTTCTAGTGCCTAATTATTATTTTTTCATTTGATTTCCTATGGGTTGATTTACAATGTATAATGTCAAGTGGGAGAATGTAGGGATAAGGTACCATTAGCCTTACAAATCCCAATATTATATTTATTCTATTTATTATATGTAATTTGTAATTATCCATGAGGAGATATACTAGTTTCACTGGCAGGGGTAATTTTGGAGTAACCGTAGGTAATTACGGACTGACTTTTACTATTGGCAAATGTAAAAAATCAAAGTAAATGAGGATAGGCATGCTTCCATGGAGAATATACTATTTCTGGCATGTATGACAACTGTCATAATGTTTGGTAAGTGAATCTATGATAGCTGCAAGTTGTCATAAGATTCTGAGATTCTATGATGCATATGATGGATATGTTAGTTGTATATTTGCTATATCTAGCCCAAGGTTCCTATCATAGAAAGATACTCTTTTGTGGAATCTATGATGGTTAAAACGCATCATAAGATGTTGTAAGAGGCTAGATTTAGTCTTGGGCCATCAACCTTTGCATGGCTATTTTCGGACAAGTGTAAGATTCTTGTAAGATGACTAGTAATTAATGTTTACAAGTTGGAGAATCTTAGGAGAGAGAAGGTGAATGCCTAGAATGGAGTGGAAAATATTTCTATAAGTATTTTCCATGTATTTGTTGCTTTAATACAAATTTTAGGCACTCAGGTGCTGCTAGAATGCTATCAGATTGAAGACTTCTGGAGAGAGTTGTGTAGTTGATGTACTGTACATATCTTTTACAGATTAATACAAAATTGTGCCTCTTTCCTGGTGGATTTTTTTACCTTCAAGGGTTTTCTCCATGTAAACACTATGTCATTGTGTTGAGTTCTTCATGTTTCACATCTTTTTGGTAGTGGGTTTTATGTTTTGTTACAATCTCCATTGTTAATGCACACTTAAAGATTGTTGAAATTTATTCAAATTAGATTTCCATTAAAGTAGTGTTTCTTTCATTTCTAATAATATCTTCAAATTTATAAATAGTAATCAAACATAATACATTCATCCTCTAGAAGGTCTAAGTCTGTTGGCAAGAGAGACTATATGGATTCATGATTGTTGTCATTGATGGCAACAAAGTTCATCCGACACATCCATAGGACATGGTATGTCTCTACTGGAAGTCAAAGTGAAGAATGTTGTGGTCTGGTAAACAGGAACAGAGCATGTGGCGAGGTCTGATAGACAGGTCTGGATCTCTCAGAGGAAGTATCTTGGTGAAGTGCAGATTTGGGGAAGTCAAGAGGACAACTTTGAGTGATAGATTCCAAGGTTTTAGCCTCCGGTGATAGATGAGGTAAAAGATATGAATACTTGAGTACCAGGTTCCTGAGTGACAGTGTGAATAGAGGAAGAACTGACTAACAGAACATCAGACTATTTTCCAGATGTGTTTCTGATGGTGGTAAAGGTTATGAAGACATGAATTATGTTTAGCTGACATGATTAATGATTTCTACAAGTATATGCTTGATCCACATTACTTGGTGTGCAAAGATTTAGTCGACAGAATAGAGTTTGTGAAAAGATTAACTGTTCCGGGTGCTGACTAAGAAGAGAATGAAATCACTTATGCGGATATATATAGGATGGATTTAGTTGTGAGAGGTGTGGTCGTCATATGTGATATGTGCGAATAAAAGCAGAGCAGAGTAGAGACAGTAAGGAAGGTCTGGTATTTGAAAGGAAAGCATCATAAGAGAAGAGGAAAGATGAAGTGTAGCAGATCAGTGTACTGAGCCTAACCAGAACTGAACTCCAGCATATGTGGATGCTCCCAATTAGTTCAAGTATTGTATAACACTCTTTTGTAGACAGTGTGTCTCTTGTAGGCAGTGTGCCTCCTTGTGAGCAGTGTGCTCGGGCAGTGAGCCCTAATTGGCAAGTGCCATTTTGTATTTCCTTATTCTTCTAATAGAGAATAATCTTTGGGTTAATCATCCCATGGTTTTCTCCCTTAACAGGGTTTCCACATCAAAAATATTGTGTCATGTGTATCTCCATTTCATGGTTATGTTTGCTTGTTTGAATTAATGCTGCATTGATTAATAAGAAAGTTCAGAAAAAGAAATAATTAGGATAACTGATTCACCCCCCCTCTCAGTTATCAACAATTGGTATTAGAGCCAAGTTCCTCGCAACAGAGCCTAATAGCTTGAGGAACATCTGGGAGTTCAAATGGATGCATATGGTTTAAGGGAGCAACTCAAGACTGCCCTTGATGATCTTAAATAGTCAAACTCTAAAGTCAATGAATTAAAGGAAAGACTCAAACAGGCTGATGAGTTCATGAGAGAACTAAAAGACAAATTAAGTCTCTCTATAAAAAAGAGAAAGGAGCTACTTCAGCAATTGGCAAGACAAAGTAAAGAAAATAATGCAAATGAAGCGCTAAAGGAGAAAACCAAGTTGTGTGAAAAGTTATCAAAAGAAATCATTATGGTAAGACATGAAATGGAATTAGGAGTTATAAAGTTTACCCAAGAAGTTGAAGAGAAAAGAAAAATTGATGATAATCTAAGACAATCTCTCAAAGAAAAATTAGAAGATTGCCACAAGATGGATAGAATTATCAGACATCTTGAATCTGATTTTGAAGATGCTAAAGATAATGAAAAAAAACTTGAGGATCAAATTGTCTCTCTCAAAAGGGATCTTCAAACAGCAAATGAATATAAAGAGAAATTCAAGATAAGTTCTGCTCAACTTAAAGTTCTTCTTGGAAGTCAAAACAGGGCAGATGACAAGTATGGTTTGGGATATGAGAAAGGAGAAAGCTCTGGATCCGGTTAGAAGACTTTTGGATCAAAAAATCCAAGAAACAGATTTAGAAGACCTCTGGTAAGACAGCCTAATGCTCAAAGATATCCTTCCTTCAATGGATACTACCACAACTGCAATACCTTTGGTCATAAAGCTAATCAGTGCAGAAAGAGAATAAATCAGACAAATTCATCCTTCTCCGGACAATGTTTTAACTGCAAAAGGTATGGTCACAAATCTCATGAATGCAGAAATATGCAAGTGAACAAATCATTTAATGGTACATGCTTTACATGCAATAGAATAGGTCATATGGCTAATCAATGCAGATCAAGAGGATATCAATCAAATATGCAAAGAAATGTTGTTTTCCAAATCTGCAATAGATCCGGTCATACTGTAAAATTCTATAGAAGCAAGAATTAGGACAAAAGAGGTCTGGTATATCATAATCAGAATCAAGATAAGGGTAAACAAAAGGTGAATGCGGATGAAATTAGGAATGAGATGAACAAGATTTGGGTAAAGAAAAGTTCAGAGAATGTAGAGGTTGGATCCGCACCAGACTCTGGTGCTGATATTCCTTCCAAAAATTAAAAGGTGAGCTCTGGCTCAGGGGGAGACACAAAGAAAACCTTGCTCCCCCAGCCAGTTAATTGGTGCCGGAACTGGCACAAGAAGAGTTGCGGAATAAAGGATTCATAAGGGATACATCAAAACAAACTATGGTTAAGATTTGGAAGATCCACAAGATGTTTAAAGATCAGGGTTGATCTGGTTCTTCAAGTCACCCGAATAAGGCAAAACCAAAATAATGTAGGTTGAGAATTTATTGCAATCTGATATTAGGGCCTGCGGAGCAATATAAGGGTTTCTCATTAATCACTTTTTCATTCTACACTCAAGAAGAAATGAAAAGTGGAGCTCTGCAACAAAATTCCTCAAGTTCATCGAAGATCACTTACAGAAGCTATTACTTCTAGAGACCAATCCAGCCAACTCCATGAAATTGAAAGGTGCAAAAGGTATTTTCCATTTTCAAATATCTCACTGTAAATCTCTTGATAATGGGTACTTTGAATATTGTAAAGATTTCTGATAGACCTCGCCCTACATTTAAGAAACATCCATACAAATCCTTGGAGGTAGACCCCCTAGGTGCATTTTCCAGTGTTCCGCATGGTGTTTTGCACACAGAAGACATTAGGGTTTACATACGTGTAAATATTGAAGAGTTTGGGGAATTCAAACTGAGAGACATCTATCACAAACAATTGATAGATGATACTTTTGAGCTTAAACCAGAATATAAGGGCATCCGGGAGAAACATTTTGATCAGTTCATTCATTTCCCCTGTTTTGAAGAAGATGAATGGGTCTAGTATGTATTGAGTAGGGTGCATGATAACTTCCTATGGCTGAATAGACCTTGCAAGATCACCAAGGAAGCAATTAGGGCAGTAACTGGTTTACATTCCTCCGGAGGAATTCCTGTCCTCAAATCTATCAAAAACAACATTGTTACAGAGGCCACCAGATCAAGATTTGATAAGAGGGCAATGACCATTGAAGATATTACTGACCCAGATATCAAGTATGCATCTATGATAATAGGATACTAGAGATATCATTCCAGTAGGGAGAATTCAATATCTGAAACTGTAGTATACATAGCCTATGAGATGCTGAGAAAGAATGCAGATTATGATCTCTGTGAACTTCTGTTGAGCCAACTAATGGAAAACATATAGAAGATCAAGAAGGACAAGAAAAACTCCTTTAAATATGGTGGACTAATAATATGCCTATTTTTCTACTTCATGAATGAGCTGCCTGGATCAAATGGATGGGCATGGCAAAATGACAAACCTATAGCAATTCAGATCAGGGATTACTTGCATGATCTTGGGGATGCAAAGGCAAGCAATACAGCTCTGTGGGGATACTTTATGCATTTTTAGAATACAATGCAAATCAGAGAAAGAATCCCTAAACCAGTGATTGAGAAATACAAGGACATAGTGTGCTTCATGGTAGATATTGATCAATGTCTAATGGAGGCAGTAGAGCCAAGGACAGTCTAGATCATGCCTATGGGGTATGAAGTAGATGAACAAATTGTTGAGCTACATGTTCAACACATGCTAAGTCAACCAAAGGATCCAAAGGCAGAAAGGTTTGGAACCTTTGAGGAACTGAGTTTAAAGATTCATGTGGAACTCAGAGAACCAAAGATCCAAAGGAAGGTGAGAAAAGAAGTAGAAGATGTGGCCAAAGGCTTTGGCATCTCAATGGAGGCACTTGATGCTCATAGGAAGAAGAAGGAAGAGGCTGAGGAAGAGAAGAAGAAGGCAGAAAAAAAAAAAGTGAGGAAAGTGTTCCGGTAGAAATCTCCACCCAGACCAGATCTTCAAAAAGATCTGCACCTGCCACTGCCAAAAGCTCAAGGGCATCTAAACCGGAAGCACAATCATTTGGAAAAGGAGAGAAGAGAACATAGACAAAAGCTACAAGAGCTTATGTCAGTCAAAGGGATGAAGAGGAGACTGAATCTGATGAAGAAATCAAGAAAATAAAGAAACAGAAGAAATCATCCGGTGAACACTCTACTGGTAAAGGGGAAGAAGAGAAGGAAGAGGAATATGTTGAAAAACCCACTCTTTCCTTAGATGTTGTAATGAAAGCAGTCACTGTGGATGGGAACCTACAACCTTTGACAGAATTCTATGATGCATATAATGAAGCAGATAAAAAGATTCTGGAGGAAGCCACAGTTAAATTTCTAAATACTTACAATAAAGCTTTTATTGAAATTATCTCTCTTATTCCCAAAAGCTTAGAGAAAAGATTTGAAATAAGGAAGAACAATGCTAGAGCAAAAGATTTAGAAATCTGGGAATAGATAGCTATTCAGCTATATCCTTCAATCGATCCCAAGATGATGAACATGGTATTCAAAGATTGTAAGGATGAGTTTAGGAGCAAAGCAAGGATGAATCAACTTATGCTCGGAGAAACTGACAAAGTTGCAAAGGAGACAGAAGAAATCCTCCGGAATGCATTCAAAAGATTCAACATCCCTATTATAGAGGACTTGGGTACAAAAATAGCTATGGACTTGGAATCCTTTGCTGCGGAAGAAGTACATCTCTCCTCCGGTTTCCCCCACAGTCTCTGGATCTAAAAGAGAAGAAAGAGTATAGGAGAAAGAAGCAGAGGTGAAAGAAAAAGGAGATGACAGTACTAAGAATGCTGAAGGAGAGAAAGCTTCAAGAAATAAGAGTACAGAAGAGAAGAAACATTTGTCTCCGGCAAGAGACACTGCAGAATCTGTCAAGGACTTCTTGACAAAAGAGAGCATGGAGACTGATGAACCAGAATGGCTAAAAGGACCATTTGATTTTGACTCTCTTTCTCCGGTACAAATAATGAAGATAGCTTCATTTGCAAATGCCAAGGCCAATGAGAAACTCCTAAAGTCTCATATGGAAGATTGTGAGTTGATAGAAGCTGCATCTAGATTGCTGGAAAAGATCATGCCATCTTTTCAGAAGGATCCCACAGCCTCCTCTTCTAGTAATCTCAAAACCTTAGTGAGCAGTGTTAATACAAATTTTGATTCTCTAGAAAAATCAGCTGAAGAAAAGGTCTGGAAGGAGTTTTTGGATAAGAGATTCTCAGAGGTACAAGGATTAATCACTAATGATAGGAGAATAATGAGTATTGGGATAAAGAGCTTAGAAAATGCTCTTAAGGATGGCGGTGAAATATACAAATTTTGTATCTCCTGGTCCAAAGCAACAGTAGAGATTGAGAAGAAAATAAAAGAGCAAGAAGATAAACTACTAAGTTTGTCTCAAAGTTTTGATCCTCTCTCTTCCTCCATAGTAAATCAAGAGTGTCAAGCTATTGCAATCACAAATGCAATAAAGAATTTTGAGAAGGAAAGGAAGAACATAATTAACTGGATGAGTGAACTTAGAAGGATTATTATCCCTAAGTTAGAGGCCATGCATGAGGCCATAAAATGATGCTCAGATTATAGCCCGGACCAATGATCCGACAAATCTAAAGAAGGTTGAAGCATTTGCTTTCCTGTTGAGTGGTCACATCTCAATTTTGGATAGGATGAAGCAGAGTTGGGCAACATAAGTTGTACAGTTGAAGAATACTTTTTCAGACATACTTATGTATATGTAAGTACAACTTGTATATATACTTATGTGGCTAAGTATAGTTAAAATTTTTAAAATTTTAGTATGCGGACCCTACCCTTTGCCATTGATGTCAAAGGGGGAGTGAGGAGCAGTGAAAAATGAGGAATCCAACTAAGGGGGAGCTCCAGAAAATATATATAAAGACAGAGCATCATCCAAGGGGGAGCATAGTGTAAACACTTAGTCATTTTTCACTAAGTGTTGCCATCAATGCCAAAGGGGGAGATTGTTAGCAAGAGACACTATATGGATTCATGATTGTTGTCATTGATGGCAACAAAGTTCATCCCACACATCCGTAGGGCATGGTATGTCTCTACCGGAAGTCAGAGTGAAGAATGTTGTGGTCCGGTAAACAGGAACAGAGCATGTGGCGAGGTATGACAGACAAGTCCAGATCTCTCAGAGGAAGTATCTTGGTGAAGTACAGATTTGGGGAAGTCAAGAGGACAACTTTGAGTGATAGATTCCAAGGTTTTATCCTCCGGTGGTAGATGAGGTAAAAGATATGAATACTTGAGTATCGGGTTCCTGAGTGACAGTGTGAATATAGGAAGAACTGACTAACAGAACATCAGACTATTTTTTGGATGTGTTTCTGATGGTGGTAAAGGTTATGAAGACATGAATTATGTTTGGCTGACATGATTAATGATTTCTACAAGTATATGCTTGATCCACATTACTTGGTGTGCAAAGATTCAGCCGATAGGACAGAGTTTGTGAAAAGATTAACTGTTCCAGGTGCCAACTAAGAAGAGAATGAAATCACTTATGCAGATATATATATATAGGATGGATTTAGTTGTGAGAGGTGTGGTCGTCATATGTGATATGTGCGAATAAAAGCAGAGCAGAGTAGAGACAGTAAGGAAGGTCCGGTATGTGAAAGGAAAGTAGCATAAGAGAAGAGGAAAGATGAAGTGCAGCAGATCAGTGTACTGAGCCTAACCAAAATTGAACTCTAGCATATGTGGATGCTCCCAATCACTTCAAGTATTGTATAACACTCTTTTGTAGACAGTGTGTCTCTTGTAGGCAGTGTGCCTCCTTGTGAGCAGTGTGCTCGGGCAGTGAGCCCTAATTGGCAAGTGCCATTTTGTATTTCCTTATTCTTCTAACAGAGAATAATCTTTGGGTTAATCACCCTGTGGTTTTCTACCTTAACAAGGTTTCCACATCAAAAATATTGTGTCATGTGTATCTCCATTTCATGGTTATGTTTGCTTGTTTGAATTAATGCTGCATTGATTAATAAGAAAGTTTAGAAAAAGAAATAATTAGGATAACTAATTCACCCCCCTCTTAGTTATCAACAAAGTCTATGCCTCATCAATCTGCATACATGTTTATCTGACTTCTATGTCAGTATCATATCATCCTCTATTACTCTACTTTATCTTACTTATCCTATCCTAGATATATAGTGTATCTATTACATATAGGGATGTGTCATTTAGCATCTTTTGTTGGCTTCTAGCCTCTACATAATCTATGTGCTAGCTTTCGAATCGACTGTACTCTATGTCTTGCACCCTGCTAACAAACCTTCTTCAAGGCACCTGAGAATAAGAAAAGAGCAGTTTTCCTAGAAAACATGCTTTCCAATGGACATATAAAATTTAATCTATAAGATAATCCACCATTCCACATATCATGAAATATTTATAATTCCCAAAATTCAATAAAATAAAATAAAATATTTTCACAAATATCTAAGGTCTTCCATTAATGAATCTTGTGGCATCCTTCTTGAAATTCATCTCCAAATTTTTTTTTTTTGAAAAAAACATAAAAATTTCCAAAATCTAATTATACCCTCTTGACCCAAATTTTCCCAACAACATACTTTCTAAACGAATATTTTTTTGTGTGTAATTTGATAGGGTTAAATAGAGAATTTCACATATTTTTCACCATTTCCAAGAAATGCAAAAAAATAAATTGCAAACATACTCTTTTCTTCCTTTCCTACCCAACAATACACTTTTCAACTCAATTTACATTTTTGGAAAATTGATATGACTTTATTAGGAAAATCATTTTTTGAAAATTAAATTACTACAACACAAAAATTTAAATAAAAATCCAATTATAAATTTATACATGAAATGAATTACCTCAATGGATTCAAATTCTACTACCAACTGATTCTTGTTTTAACAACTCAATCCAAGCAATTCCAAGCAAGGTAAATTCAATTTTCTTCAAAGGAGGGTTTACAATGTGTTTTTCTCCTTCTATTTTCTCTCCAAAATCAAACAATGCATAATGAAAAGAAAGTAGAGCCCTTTTTCCCTATATTCCACTAATTAGGACTAGGATAAAACATTTTCTTAATTTACCAAAGCCAAAACACTTAACACAATAATCCCTGAATCATATATTTCCAATAACTAGAAATTAAATCTATTTTTGATCACCCAAATAATTAAAATAAATGCTTTTCACAATTAAATACTTTCACATCCAAATAAATCATTTAAATGCTTTTCCTCTACAATAGTAATAAATAACATAATTCTTTAGATAGAATCTTTACAATGGAAAACCCCCCTAAAGGTTCAAATATGTGGAACTTCTTAGTCTCATGCAGAGAGGTTATTCTTCCTCATCTTTCTCGAAAAATTAATGATGGGTCAAAGGCTTATTTTTGGGAAGATTCATGGAATAGCTTTTCCCCCTTATCTCAAATTCATGGGTTAGATGAGGCTAAAGAATTTATCTCTTCAGCTTGGGGAAGGAGAGTAAAAGATTACTTTATAGTCAGGGAGGAGGATCCTATTTTGTCAGCTATTTGGAAAGATTTCTCTGTCTGTCTGTTTCCTCAAGCTCAGAAGGAGTTGCTTTTAGTCCAAATGTAGAAGAGAAAAATATGTTTTTCTAGTAAAGAAGATGAATTAGTTTGGAAATTTTCTAAATTAGGTTCTTATAATGTTTGAGATGGTTACAGATATTTGACTATTTCTAAGGTGGAATTGCAATTGGATTGGCCTTCTATTTTTTGTTGGAATGTAGCTTATCTTCCCAAGGCTGGGGCATTCACTTGGTTAGCTCTAAAGAAGAAGATTCTGACTAGTAATAGATTGAAAAAGTTGGGCATCTCAAAAGCATTTAATTGTGTCTTTTGTGGAAATTCAGAAGAGGAACTTGATCATCTTTTTGTCCTTTGTCCCTTTGCTTCAGCCTGTTGGTATGCTCCGATGCCTAACTCTCTTGTTGATCTTTTTAGAAGCTGGACCATTCTTTTTAAGGGTTCTATGTTCTCCTCTATTTAGATAGTTTCTCCTTCTATAGTGGTTTGGAGTATTTGGTTTGAGAGAAATAGAAGAGTTTTTAGAAAAGTTAGTCAAGAGCTGGATGATATTCTATTGGTCATTGAGAAATCCATTTATGAAGTGGTAATGAATTTTTGTATTTAAAAAGGGGTCTTCTAATTTGGTGTTCTCCTTTTAGGATGATAAGATTTTAAAGGTTTGGAAGTTTTTGAAACTGTCTCTAGATCTTGGTTGTCCAGTTGTGAAAGTAGACATAAGTGTGATTAAGTGGAGACATCCTGCTACAAATTTTGTCAAACTCAACTTTGATGGGGCTTCTCCTGGTAATCTGGGTCCTTCTTCTATGGGGGGTGTTTTTAGAAAGGCTAATGGGGAAGTTATTAAGGCTTTTACAACCAATCTTCCTGAAATGACTAATAATCAAGTGGAGATTATGGCTCTAGTGGAGGGTCTTAAGTTGGCTAGTAATCTTCAAATCTCTAAGTTGCATATAGAAGGGGATTTTTTGGTGGTTATTAATGCTCTCAAAAGGCATTTTGTGTTGAGTTGGAACCTTCATTATTTTCTTCTAGAAGCTTGGACCTTGTTAAATTATTTTGAGCATTTTTACATCTCTCATTGTTATAGAGATGGTAATTCACTAGCCGATGCTCTAGCTAATTTGGCCTTTGATGTGGAGGGGCCTATTTTGGTGGTGGGGTCTGCTATTGCCAGTGACTTCTCTAAACTTTGTGATATCGTGGTAGTGGATTGGCAAGCTTGCATGGGTTAATCACCACCGTTCTTTTTTTGCTAACTTTTATATGTTTTACAAGTACCGCATGGGAAAAATTTTGTGAAGCATGCCTATTTATGGATGTAATCTCTCCCTTGAGGTCATAGCTGTACCTTCTCTTCATTCATTGTGGATTTCTACAATGTTGTATATGGCTTTGTAGGATTGCAATCATTTTTTGATGGGCATTCTCTTCTTATACCCTCTTCATTCGGCATTTCTGTGCGCCTTTCTTTTTCTCAAGATGGAAATTTAGTTGAATAAGAGGATGTTCTTCCCTATCCAAAAATGGGAAAAGGCTTTACTTGGTTCTGTGGATTCAGATGGTTTGTCTTCTATTTTTGCTATCGACAATTTGAATGTTGAGGAGGCCATTCGAGAAGTTGTTGGTAAGGAAATCCTAGAAGGTCGAGTGAGGTCTCTGTATCTATCTCAGATTTTCTCTATGTTTGCTTCTAATGTAATGGATATATCTTAGGATCCTATATTTTCTCTTTCTTCTATTCTTCTTTCTTAGTGGATAGTGAGTCCACCTGCAATGAGCATTTCTTTGGGCAGTGAGCCCCATGGTAGTGAGCCTTTTGTAATCTAGTATTATTATCATAATATATTGTGAGCTAATACTCACTGTGGTTTTTCCCTTTTTGGGTTTTCCATGTAAAAATCTTGGTGTCCATGTGTTATGTCTTTATGGTTGCTATTCTTATGCTTATTCTTCTTTTATGTTATTAATTTTGGAAATTGGATTAATGAACAAGTGAAGAAGTGGTTTTATGGAATACTGATTCATCCACTCTCAATATTCCTTATATTCAACAATTCGTATCAGAGAAAGGTTCCTTGGAAGAAGCCTAATAGCTTGAGGAATATCTAGGAGAGTTCACTCATAGCAGCCAAGAGATTTGGAAACTTCTCAAACAATGTTGAACTAGAATAAACTCTTATTGATCTTGAAAAATCTGAAGCAAAAATCAGGGATCCAAAAGATAACATACAAGAAGCTGATGAATGCATTTTAAACCTAAAAGAACAAGTCAAGTAATTCAAAGAAAAATACAAAGAGGTTAGTGAACAATTGATATCAGCCAATGAAATCATGGATGATTTGAAAATGGAAGTCATAGAAAGAGCTAAAGTAGCAGAAGATCTAAATCTGCTGGTAAAAAGCAAGTTAGAAGAATGTGCCAGACTTGAAAAAGAAGTTGTGAGCCTGAAATCAGATTTGGAAAATGCCAAGATCTATGAAGAAAAGTTCAAGATAAGTTTTGCAAAACTTGATGAGATGATTGCCAATCAAAAGAATTTTGAGACAAGAAAGGTTTGGGATTTGAGAGAGGAGAAAGGTCAAATTCAAGTCAATTAAATATTGTGTCGAATAAAAACAAACGTAACCAGTTTAGGAATCAAAGAAAAAGACCTCCGGTCAGACAGTAAAATGCACAAAGGTACCCATCTTTCAATGGCCATTGTTTTAATTGACAAAGGTTTGGACATAAGGCTACTCAATGTAGTAGTAGAATAAATCAAACTGTTCCATCATTCTCTGGTCAAATCTTCAATTGCAAGAAAATTGGTCATAAACCAAATGAATGCAGAAGTTTGGTAAGAAATGGATTTCACAATTCAAGGAATACTCAATCATTCAATGGAAGATGTTTTTCATGCAATAGATTTGGACATATGGCTAATCAATGTAGATCAAGTCCAACCAATATAAGGTATCAAGGACAAAGGAATGTGGTATGCTACAATTGCAACAAGTTTGAACATGTTGCAAGGTTCTGCAAAAGCAAGAATGTGAAAAGAAACAACTATGCTGAAGAAAGGAAAATAAAACAGAGGAATGATAAGGGAAAGGAAAAGGTTGATCTGGTTGAAATCAGGAAGGAAATGAGAAAGGTCTAGATTAAGAAAGATGTTGACAATATCAAGGATGGATCCACACCAGCTTCTGGTGCAGATACTTCCTCTGGGAAGTAAATTGGGAGCTCTAGCTTAGGGGGAGTTGTGTTGAAAATCCAAAACCCCCCAGCCAAAAATTTAGTGCTGGAATTCAACACTAAGGAATTTTGTAAAGAATTTTATGGAAAATCCTTTCAAAGAAATTTTAGTAGAGAAAGATCAAATGTAGAGCAATTTAAATTGAGTGTGGCTGACATAGAAGTATTTGACAGCTTTTTGAAAGACTGCATTTATGACAATTAAGTTAAGGCTTCAAGGGGTTAAAAGGATTGGATTCGTAAAAGATTAATCACTTTGAATTTAATCTTTCATAAGCTGTAGGAAGTATGGAGATCTTGTGAGAAATAATATAGATGGCAATGAGTGCAAAATTGATGAAGAGCGCTGCCATGTTAGTTCTTAAATTTGAGGAGAGAGGACGAGCTACACCCGGCAACAAACAGCCCATCAACACGTAGGTGGAGAGTCTTCTAGTCAAAATCAATATCCATTTACCATGAATAAGATTTAGATACTCACAAGCGTATTGCAGTGGGCTACTATGTGTCTTGTTGTTGAAGGAAAAGTCTAAGGAGGGGTTGTTGAGGAGCATGAGAAGCTGCAGAGAAAGGGTGCCAAGAACAAGAGAGTCACCGGGAATCTAATGTTTTCTTTGTTTGAATGCTCTCCAAGCGTCGGCTCCCACAAAGACAATTGCAATTGCACACCCAAATGACAAGCTCATGAAGGTTAGGATGACGGCAAGAGCATAGAAACCACCACCGAGACTTCCGTCGTCGTCATAGCCTAAGGCAGCCACCCAAGGCTTCTCACCACTCATCTTCTAACTATGACTATAAGAATGAAAATCAAGAAACTACAGACAATTTTGCAGCTCTAGCCTTCCCATTTAAAAAAGTTTCCAAGTGTTATTGTCTCACTGTCTCTCTCTATTTAAGTTTGAGGGTGCTTCTTACATTGCATGAGTATTGGCTATGGACCCACCAAGTCTACTTTCCTGGTCACGGGGCTGGCAATACCTCAAAAAGCAGAAGGTGCATAGAAAGGGCAGAGATTTGTGGGCAACATCTATCCAACCCTCTGGATGCACATTTGACCGATGCACATTTGACTGTATTTATTAATTAATTTGATACCTAATGTAATGCCCACACTTGGACATAACACATAACTAACACAATTTTTTTCTTAAAAGTACATAGTTAATATTTAAGATACATAAGTAGGTTATATAATTAAATTATATAAATATTTATATAATATTTTTATAACCACATTGTGGAAGGGTTTGAAAGATTAACTATGGTGGAGTTTTTTTTTTTAATATTTAACTCAAAGAAAATAATACTTCTTTGGTCACTAAATAGGATAGGCCTTAGACTAGGGAATTAATTTCTTACTCTGCTACATTAAACTAAATTCATCTTAAAACAATGAGAGGGATAAATAAAATTAGAAGAAAATTACTTAACAGGAAAATAACTCACTTATTCACCCAAAGGAATTTCTATTTATTAGAACACCCTTTCAATCCCCTAATATAAATAAATTATAAAACATAAATACCTCTTAAGAGTTTAATTAATAAATCATATATCTAAATCCACGATCTAAGCTTTCCTTTTTGTAAATCCTACAACAAAATAAATAATTAAATATGCCAATGTGGAACATAATATACTAAATATATTATTTTCAACAAATTAATATACCAATATCCCATATGCCAAAAATACATTAATATACCAACATAAGTAGTTTGATTTTTCAATAGTGGAGGGGACAATAATTGCCTAAGGTAAATATACCAAAATCCATGATTTACTTTCTTCATTACTATTAATTTGGGAGGACTGGAACAATGATTGGTGGAAACTATAGCTTTAATTTTAAAGCCATATACTTAGCTGGTGCAACATACCCACAACAAGCTTATATGTTTCTAAAATAAATATATTTAACCCTAGGTTTTTTTTACATGTGAGGAGAGAGAGTAAACGTTTCCCTAAAGGCTCTATCATTTTCTATGAAACCCTAAAAGTCAAGGAGAGAGATTCTTTATCTAAAGACTTCCATAGTCTCATAGCTGCCACAAAGGTTTTATTTTTATTTTTATTTTTTTGCACACAGGCTGCCATTGCTATCCTCCACAGCAGCTGATGCTTTGGGTATGAGTAGGGACATAAATCCCACAAAGCTATTTTTCCTTTATATAGTTTTCTCTCTGTTTGCTTATATGTTTTCACAAGAACCAGAGGAAGGACGAAGGACAAAGAGGGCGCTATGCCTCTAACTTCTTTTCTCTATTTTTAAACATAGGTAATGTTCCCTCTCTCTTTTTTTTTGGTAGCTCTCTTCTCTTAAGAACTTCCAGGAGGAAGTCTATGCAAGGGGGGGAGAATGTAAGGCCATGAATAAGCCCACTTGAACCTTCTCCAGGGTTATTTTTGTGATCGGACTCTATTACCAATAGCATGTGGAAACCCTAGACAATTGTTAGTCAATCTATGTAGGACCCCTCCTTGGTATTGCCATTATGGCAGGAAGTGATTTCACTTTTGTTACTATGGTTCTATGATGAGACATTGTATGTTTGGCTCTAATGTTTATCTGACTATGGCTATGCTTCACATACTAGTTTTGAGACATATGATTTTTGTTGGGATCATGATTGATACATACTTATATATACACATATCCTTATTTGACCTATATGATGCTTTCTAGATTATGGTTCATACCTTATTTTAATGGATTATGTTATTCATTGAGGTGAAGCATTGTGTTATTTCTTGGGATATGTTATGTGGATTCGTATATCTTGTTCATGGATTGTGCCACTCATTAATACATAGCATTACATCTATTTCATGAAACATGTTGTCTAGTATTATTGTTATCTTGATTCCGTTATTTATATGTTAGCAATATTTCCGTTCTCATGTGCATCGAGACTAATTTCAAAGTTTATAGTGAATTTAGTATTTTTACAAGTTGCATGAAAAATTAAAATGATTTGTTAATATAATAGTTAGTTTTTATTATATCATTGCTTCAGCTATTTTATTTTAATTTTAACTAACATTGAAAACTAGTGTGCAAGATCTGAACCAGTAGATATGGGGAAAACACCTAGAGACCTATTGTGGTTCCCCAATAAGCTGACCTAGCCTATTTGGAGAGGCTTAGGTCCATTGTATGATCATGTGCATGTGATATTACGTCAATGTGAAAGTGTGGTTTGTCTATGTGATTGTGACATCTTTGTGTGGATGGTAGTATTGTTGGTGTGAAACATGTGTTGCGTATGTGGGTCCTCATGTGTCAAGCACACATGTTGTTATAGTCTTGTGAAGTTGTTCTTGTATAGGGAGGATTAAATAATTCTTCTTATCATATTAATAACTAAAAATTAATAACTTTTTGTTTAAAAAATAAAGCCTTTGTCCTAGGTCTAGGTGGGACCCCTTTAAAAAACATAATAAAATTGGAGAAAATAATTGTTGGAACACCCTTTTGTGGGTATTTTTCTTAATGATGGGATTCAATTTTAAATTAATTTAATAAAGTTCTTGTAGGGACACATGTTGTCCACATAAGGACACATGCTATCCATTTATGGGGACACATATTATTTCTAGGGGCAGGTGTAAATAGGTAGGAAAGAAAGGTAAAGAATAAGACAATGAGAGGAGAGGAAAATGGGTTTTTTTGGGCTATTTTTTTTTACTCTGGATTGTAAAAAAAGAGAGAAAATTTCAAACACATAAAAGACAAGGGAAGGTAATTTAGGAAGAAGAAGCTAAAAAAAAAACTGGAGGAAAGGGAGATTATTGTGGAACTTAATCAGCCCACCAATTCAACTGAAAATTCTAGGTAGGCCTCTAACCTATCACCTATGAAATTAGCTTGTGGAAATGGGGCAAATTTGTGTTTATTCTTGTTAATATATATATATATATATATATATATATATATATATATATATATATATATATATATATATATATATATATATATATATATATATATATATATATATATATATATATATATATATATATATATATAATCTTAGACATCAAATGTATTAAATCAAATAATTCATTGCAAGGGAAAAAGAATAGTGTTTGTGTATATTTTGTTGGTTTATGTTGTATATCAATGTGTTGTTGTGTGTGGTGAATAACCACAATCATTATGAGTGTAAGTACAATTGTTTCTGCTGTAACAACCCCTATGTGGGGAAGAGAAAGTGAATTTCTTGTAGGAGTTGATGTGGGTAAGAGTACCTTGAATGCATTATGTGAAAATTTGTTCTCTGGGTAAGAGTACCCTATAAATTTTATTGTGAGAAAAAAATAAATCTAGGTAAGAGTACCCTGTGAATTTTATTGTGAAAAAGAAATCTGGGTAAGAGTACCCAATGCAATGTTCTTGTATTTAACTGGGTATGAGTACCCCATAAGAAGCTTATGATGAACAAAAGGGTAAGAGTACCTTGCAAACACATAAGAAGGGTATGAATACCCAAATAAGTGAATCTCTGAGAAAATAATGGTGAATTCTCCTATAGGATTATGACTTTTCTCTTCCCCTTGTGAAGGTTTCTATAGGAAACCCTCTTGTGATTATGTAAAAGAAAAACCTGTGAATGCTGAAGAATACAGTGTTGCATTGTGTGTGTTTGTTGTATGTGTTTTTTTTGTGGGTTCAGAAAACTGTGTTTGTACAACTACTTAGGTCTCCTTTTGTTTTAGCTCGGGGGTGAGCAGTTATTGTCCTAGGCTGGGAGGTGAGCATCCCATTGGTTACATCCAAGAAACTTGGGCTTATGTGCAGGTCTAGCAAGGCTTTAGGAAAAAGACTGGTGGACTGAAAACCACCCAGAAGTACATGCTGAGAGATGGATTACCTATAAATCTAGAAAAGACAATCAGGGGGTGTTCAAAAGTTAAGGAAATGCTAAATGTGTTGTGAATCTTCTTGCTTGAACAAACTGTAATATGTCACTCTATCCTGTGGTGCTAAATAGAAGAACCATGCTATTTTATATAAAGTTTTCCGAGCAAATAAAATGGAGCAATTTTACTTGAAACAAGATACTTATGTAATATACCTATGTAGTAAGAAACATATTACCCATTTCTGTTAAACTAAGCTAGATTTTATTTATTGGGTGCAAATCCATGCTTTTACTTATATGAAATTATTCTGTTACCCAAATTATATATATATATGGAGTACTTTCTTGTATAGTATAAGAAATACTTAGGCCTGGCATTTGTTGTGCATCATATACATTTCAATATCCTTTTAGTAGATTGATGAAGCACCTTACCCAGGTTGTCATAATGCATTATATCTTTGTGAAGCATTTTTTCAATCACACAAAGGAAATAAGCATTAAAATATGTATATATATAGGAATGAAATTGAGTAATGAATAGTTTTCTTTCTATGATCTAGAAGTGGTTCTTTCTTAGTTTGACCAAAGGGTACCCAGTAGGGGCGGCATTCTGACAACAATATTCTAAATTTCAATTAATTAATAAATACGGTCAAATGTGCATCTAGAGGGTTGGATAGACAATTTGATATTTGTCTCCAGACACACGTGTCACTTTTTCTAATTTCTAACATATTTTACGGCCGAGGGGGGGGTTGTTGGCTAACAAGTCACCATAAAAGAAATTTTGTTGAGCCAATTTTACCAATTGTAAAACTCTAAATATCCATTTTGTAATTTTAATCCATTTTTTAAACAAAATTTTGATGTTGAATTTCACTTTTGGATCCTAAGTGTTTTCTTTCTTTTCATCTCTATTCATCGATTAAAATTAATCCCCGTATGTCTATTTTTCGTATTTTTAATTATATAAGACTCTGAGTTTCTAAATGGACTGTCTTCTCTAACTCTATCTATATCAATGAGGCCTCACTTTTTTAGCTCTTTTAATTAGCATTGTATGGATCTTCATTGAACACGAGAGCAATTTAAAATAGCACATACCAAAATAAATATGGTTGACAAGTATGGGTTCACATTGAATTCAAACCTAGGATTATGGATCTATCCCTACTACATAGTCTTATGTTGTAAAATGTCCCCTTAAGACTTTTACCTCCTAAGTTTAGCTCCCAGGTCCCTTGTTTTTGATCTTGCATATTAGAATTGACTCCCAAGATGAAATGGCTTGAAACCCATGTCAAATGGGGCTTGAGGAACATTATAGAGCTTAACCCTGCCCCAAAATAGGTCCTAGGGCTTAGGTGCTTTTGCCCTTGTCCTGTCCTATTTTGGTGGGGTCCCAAATTTGAATGTCATTAAAGTGGCTATTAAAAGTGTCCCTTGTCGACATATTAAGTTTGAATTATGAAATTTGTAGAGGGAATGCATATATAATCATGTTTAGGACTTCATTTGCAAACTAGATGGATAATGCAAACTTGTGATCTTATGCTAAGAATATTCAAGGTATTCATTGTGCTACAGAGCAGTCTTGTGTTGTTATTGTACTTGTTTGTTGCAAATTTGGCTTCATCAATCCATCTCCTCATGACATGAAAGAGTTTCATTTGTCCATGAGAGCTACACCTTTGAGGTGATATTTATTTGTGTTTGAATAAATCATTTATCATTTGTTTTGACTCTGTCTTACAAGGACACACACTCTCAATCTAACAATGGTGTTGTAAGGCTTGAATGTAATTCCAGGGGTTGACCAAGGTAAGCTCCTAAACACCACAACTCCCAACCCCTCTCCTTGTGATTGCAGGTAGTATGTATCAAGTTCTGCGGAGTGGAGTTGCAGAGGAAGGTTGTAGAGAATAAGGATATCAGATCTGACAGAAAAAGGAAAAAAAGAGCACTATCAAGGCTTAGGTGCTAGTCCCTTTGCCCTCCAAGTTTGCAGGGCCTAAAATCTCTAAAACAAGGATAATCAGTGGCAGAAGGAGTGTAGAAACTATAATGAAACAACTTGCACAATATCTGAATATAATAGTAAATATGCTGAAAATACTTGATAATAATATGCCACTTCGAGGGGGCAACCTCCTAATCCACTTCGAGGGGGATACCTCCAACAGTCTTCAATGAGAACACAATACTGAATATGATCTGAAATGAGACTCACTACCTCCTATATATACCTATTTATGCCTAGGATATCACCCAGGCCGACTTAGATAGACCTATAGAAGCCTTAGGCTGACCTAAACAACTAAATAAAAATATAATAATGATAATATGACTTAATTAGGAGTTAAGATAGCCACAAGCTAACTATTCATAACACTATGTACACCAATATTAAGGGCGTAGCATGCCCCCCCTCTTCAAAGAAGCATTGTCCTCAATGCTAACCAAGTGTGGATTCTTTTGAATGAACTCCTCATCCTCCCATGTGGCCTCTTCAACTAGTAAATTCTTCCATTGGATGAGATACTGAGTGAGGGTTCTATTCCTCAGCTTCTTTGTACGAGTTTGAAGAATGCCCTCTGGTTCCAAAATTATTCTTCCTTCTTCATTGAGTTCTGGTAGTACTGTTTGAGTAGGAATATTCTGCCCAATTACCTTCTTCAAACAAGAAACATGAAAAACTGGATGTATCTTTGTTGTTGGTGGCAACTCTAGCTTGTAGGCAACACTACCAATCTTTTGCATGATTTGGTATGGCCCATAATATCTTGGAGATAACTTATTATTCTTTTTGTGTTGCTTCATTGAGATTTGTTTATAAGGCTGCAATCTCAAGAAGACCCAATCCCCAACTTCAAAATTTCTTTCACTATGATGTTGGTCTGCCTGTTGTTTCATTCAATTTTGTGCCATAGCTAAATTCTCCTTGAGTCCTGAAAGTACCTATTGTTGATGATGCAAGTGGTCCTCTACTGCCTGAACTCTTGGTGACACCTTTAATGATGATGTGACGAAAGGAGGATGATATCCATAAAGTGCCAAAAATGGAGACATTTTTGATGAGCTATGAAAAGAAGTGTTATACCACCATTCTGCCAGTGGTAGCCAATCTACCCATTGAGATTGCTTTTCTGAAGTGAAACAACGTAGATATCCTTCCAAACATTTATTAACAACCTCAGTTTGCCCATCTGATTGAGGATGGTATGAAGAACTATGAGCCAATTGAGTACCCAAACATGAGAATAAATCTTTCCAAAAGTGACTAGTAAAGATAGGATCATGATCACTGACAATAACCTTAGGTGTACCATGTAGCTTTTGGATATTCTCCAAGAAAACTTTTGCCACTGCACTTGCTGTAAAAGGATGTGATAATGCAATGAAATGTGCATATTTAGTGAGGCGATCAACTACTACCATGCTGACATTATGACCTTTAGATTTGGGAAGCCCTGTGATGAAGTCCATGGATACCTCTTCCCAACCCTGGCTAGGAATAGATAAGGGCTGCAAGAGACTTGGTGTCTTAATTGTCTCCCCCTTATTTCTTTGACAAACCAAACATTCAGCCACAAATTTTTGAACGTCACCTTTTAACCCTTCCCAAAAAAATCTTGCTTGACCCGATGATATGTCTTCAAAAATCATAAATGACCACCAACTGGGGACTCATGTAGCTCTGTGAGAATCTTGTGTTTAAGAGTGGAATTCTTGCAGAGATACAAATGCTCTTTATACCAAATAATATCTCCCTTCAAACAAAACTTATCTGAACTACTAGGATCACTTTTTAATTGTTGGATGAGATTACTTGTTGCAACATCATTTTGCCATTCTGCTTTGGCTTCTTCCACCCAATTTACTTGTAATATTGAAAGGGCACACAATAAGGCTTCATCTTTCTCATCCTTCCTAGAAAGTGCATCAGCCACAATATTTTCCTTCCCTTTCTTATATACAATCTCAAAGTCATATCCCAACATCTTAGTGACCCATTTTTGTTGCTCTTCAGAGGATAGTCTTTGTTCCAAAAAATATTTTAGGCTATCATGATCTGTCTTAACCTTGAAGTGTCGACCCATTAAATAAGGCCTCCATTGTTTAACTGCATGAAGGATTGCTAGCATTTCCTTCTCATAAATAGGTTTGAGCTGATTTTTACCCTTTAATTGACGACTCTCAAAAGCAATTGGTCGACCTTCTTGCATGAGAACTGCTCCTATCCCATTTCCAAAAGCATCACATTCCACAATGAATTCCTTGGTGAAGTCCGGAGTGGCAAGCACTAGAGTTGTACACATAGCCTCCTTCAATTGCTCAAATGCTACATTAGCAGACTCATTCCAATGAAAAGAATCCTTCTTCAAGAGAGTGGTGAGGGGTGCTACTATATGACCATAATTCTTCACAAATCTTCTATAGTACCCTGTCAATCCCAAGAAACCCCCCAGTTTCTTAATGGTTTTTGGAATAGGCCATTCCATGATAGCCTTAATTTTGTTAGGGTCCACCTTTACTCCTTCATGTGAAACTATGTGTCCCAAATACTCCACCTCCTTAAGACCAAAAGCACACTTGGATGGCTTAGCATAGAGTTGATGATCTTTGAATAATTATAATGCTTGATCTACATGCTGCAAATGTTCTTCCCAAGTCTTGCTATAAATCAATATATCATCAAAGAACACTAACACAAAATTTCTCAAGAACTTCTTAAAAATGGAATTCATCAAACTTTGGAATATAGATGGTGCATTGGTAAGGCTGAATGGCATCACCAAAAATTCATAATGACCCTCATGAGTTCGGAATGTTGTCTTACAAATATCTTCCTCCTTAATCCGAATTTGGTGATAACCAGATCTAAGATCTAACTTGGTAAAATACATAGCTCCATTCAATTCATCTAGCAAATCATCAATGACTGGAATAGGAAACTTATCTTTAATGGTGTACATGTTGAGCACTCTATAATCTGGACACATGCACCAAGTTTCATCCTTCTTACGCACCATCACCACAGGCGAGGAGTAAGCACTTTGGCTATGCCTGATAATTCTTGCCTCTAGCATCTCCTCAACAATTTTTTCTCTCACTTTTTTGTATGTGTGGGTACCTATAAGGCCTGATGTTTGGTGGTTGGATCCCTGGAACTAGTTGTATGGCATGGTCATGATCCCTCTTAGGAGGAAGTCCTTTAGGCATATCTCTAAGAACCACTGAGTGACGATCAATTATGGCTTGTAAATCTGGATGAGTAGGAGCATTAGAATGAGAGACTTCTAATGAACATAGTTGGGCCACAAATCCATCTGCTCCTTTCTTAAGCAACTTTTGCATTTGATGAGAGCTTACCATCTATGGGGATTTTGCCTTCAACCCCCTTAGCTCCACTACCTTTCCTTCTGATTGAAATCTCATGAATAGTTCTTGGAAGTTCATCTCAATTGTTCCTAATGTAGTAAGCCATTGTACTCCCAAAACAATATCTGCTGCACCCATGGATATTGCATACATTGGGGTATCAATTTGATAATCTCCCATGGATAATTTAATGCTATGACACTTCCCTGAACAACTGACTGTACCCCCATCTGCAATCAAAACCTGAAACTCTAGGGCTGGATATATAAAACAATTTAGACAAGTTGCCAACTTTTTGTTGATGAAATTATGAGTACTACCTGAGTCGATCAACACTGTTACTTTTTGCTTCTTTAAGAAACCCACTACCTTGAGAGTTTGTGATGCACTGAAGCCTGAGAGTGCATGACAAGAAATGATTAGCTGAGAATCATGTGATTCCTCACTTGACTCCCTATCCTCCTCTAATATGGGTTCCTCCTCTTCTTCCTCACTTGGACCTTCAATATAGAACAATTTCTTTTCACTACATTTATGTCCTCGACTGTATTTGCTATCACAATTGAAACACAACCCTTTTGCTCTTTTCTCCTTAATTTGCTATGAAGTCAACCTAGTAGGTTGAGGAAGAGAAGGTGTTGAATATCCTTTCTCTCTTGTCATATTAGCCCCTTGCTTTCTAGGAATCAAATATTTCTCCTCTACCCTGCGTGCCAAGATAAAAGACTCATTTACTAAGCTAGGACTAAACATACGTACCTCATGTTGAATGTAATCCTTGAGACCACCTAAGAGTAAATCATTCAAGTTCTCCTCTATAATTGTATCCACTCTTAATGATAGATTTTGGAATTTTTGAATATAATCCTTAACTAATCCTGTTTGTTGAAGTTTAGCAAGCTGGCTGAAGAAGTTGTCTGTCACACTATTGCTATATTGTGCTTGGAGTTCTTCTGTTAAAATTGACCATGAGATGGTGAGACCCTTTTTTCTCTGATGAGTACAAAGCCAACGATACCAAATGAATTGATCTGGTTCTAGATATAGGGAAGCCATCGTGACCTTTTGTCCATATGGGATTTGATGTACTTCAAAAAAATTCTCCATTTGGTTAATCCATGTTAGAGGATCCTTACCATTGAACTTGCGCATATCCACCTTAGGAAAGAAATTCCTAGATCCCATAGGAGTATTAAAATTTGTGTCATTATTAGCTGACTTGAAGGTTTCACCTTGGTTGCTTGAGAACTCCTTTCTTGGTTCATTCATATAGGTGCTAAACATGCTTCGTAGATCTGATATATCTCCTCTTAGGTCACACATATCCCTCTTAATTGAGGACACATCTTCTTTGACCTTACTCATTTCCTCATTGGGATTACTATCCTCTATTATTTCCTCATCCTTATCAGAGGATTTCCCTGGTGTGGCAGCATTCTTTTTGCCTCTTGTTGCAGGCCCCGTCATGATGGAAACCAATATTTTTGAAATAAATCACACAAATGAAATGTAATTTTTTTGAAATTTTTACTGTAACTTACTAAGGCCAAGATACCACTTACCCAGAAAAAAATCCAAAAACTTAGCAAATTTGCTGCCTTGAGAGCGAATTTGTTGGAAACCCTAATTTTGCAATAACTCACTTATTTTTGCTTCAATTCCTCTAAAATATGGACTGTATCTTTTTTAATATGGTCTTCAAAAACCCTTTAAAAATATTTAAAAAATTTGCTAAAATCTGAAAGTTATGCTCTTCCCAAAATCGCCTCCAATGTTGAGAAAAAATCTTGCCTCTACGGTGCCAAGATCATGCTCTAATACCACTTGTAATGAAACAACTTGCACAATATCTAAATATAATAGTAAATATGCTGAAAATACTTGATAATAATATGCCACTTTGAGGGGGCAACCTCCTAATCCACTTCGAGGGAGATACCTCCAACAGTCTTCAATGAGAACACAATACTGAATATGATCTGAAATGAGACTCACTACCTCCTATATATACCTATTTATGCCTAGGATATCACCCAGGCCGACTTAGATAGACCTATAGAAGCCTTAGGCTGACCTAAACAACTAAATAACAATATACTAATGATAATATGACTTAATTAGGAGTTAAGATAGCTACAAGCTGACTATTCATAACCCTATGTACACCACTATTAAGGGCATAGCAGAAACCCTCAAAGAAAATACTGCCTTGGGATTCAACACAAGTCCCTTTGCCCCCAACATTTTAGGATTTTGAACTTCGAAATATGGTATGTGTCTAATCTTCATTTGGCATCTTTATGTGTGAGCATTTGTCAGAATTCATTTGTTTGTTTACAATTTTGCATAATTAAGTTTTTGAGCATAATTGGGCTTAAATTAATACATTAATCAATAATTTCCAAATTTCCATATCATTACAAGTTACAACCAACCTGTAG
Source organism: Cunninghamia lanceolata (assembly GCA_027924645.1). NCBI lineage: Eukaryota > Viridiplantae > Streptophyta > Pinopsida > Cupressales > Cupressaceae > Cunninghamia > Cunninghamia lanceolata. The sequence continues at coordinate 665,468 of BSBN01001013.1, read as the reverse complement.
GTGAATCCTCTTGTAGAAGTTGTGATTCAACTTGGTTAAATGTCCTTGAATGTGTGTAGTGAAAGGAGGATCTAACTATATCATCAAATCAACCCTATTCCCCTTTTCCTACATAACATTTTGGTGAACCCATTTTTTTTAACATTACATCTTGTTGACTATTATACATTAGATTTTCATTCATACATATCATTTAATTCATTTTACATTCATAAATTTTGCAAAAATTTGAAAAAAAAATTAAAAGTTTGAAAAAATTAGCATCATAGGCTTGCATTAGGGCATAGTTTGCATCAATTTCATTACATTTCATCTAATCTATGATTTTTACATTAGATCTGATATAAATTATAGAAATACATCATCCTTCAATCCTTCACATTGCATTTTCACACCAAAATTGCTAGGGTTTGCTTGAAATTTTGGATTTTTCTCATAACCTAGTTATTAAAAAAACCTAGGGTTTGTAGTTAAAATCTTGTTTCATATTTTACTACTCATCATTAACACTCATTCAAATTTAATTTTGTTTGTAGTGTTGCATCCTTGTGTGTTTTTGTACTTACTATAAGCACAAAAATCATGCACAGCCTTCACGAGGACTCCCATGATGATTTTAATCATTGTCACGTACATGTAAGCATGAAATAATGTCCTCTAAGCAGAAAAATTCTTGATGGCATGTCTTCTCTCTAGTCTTGTGTTGTTTCTTCTTTGTCGTTTTCTCTCTCTCCCTATTTTTGATGCTTTTTGACACTTTTTGAGACACTTGCCGATTTGCATTTTCTGAGATTTGGACCTTATTCCTAAGCCTTGTGAGCATCTTGTAGGTGAGTTTTCACCTTTCCCCTATGTTTTTCATCCTCTGCACTCCCTAGAAGCCTTCTAGAGGTCGCCCCTTTCCATCTCCAGCTTTCAGTTTTAAGTGTCACTCAACCAATCCAAATTTCCCCCTATTATTTCCAAATCTCCACTGGGAGATCCTGTGATGCAAGTGGAGATTTGGATTCTTGCACATGATTGGCTTGTTTCCCAAGGCAGTTCACCTTCTTTTCCTCTCTTCTACCATTTCCCATCATGTAGTTCCTCCAAAAACCTTGTTTTACCTGAATCTCCCCCAGGCAACCTAGGGTCGCCCCACGGGCAACCCTACTGGCACAAGGGACGACCCTATCACATTTCTGACTGCGAAAAAACTTGAGTTTATCACTCAAAAAAAAAAATTCACCTATTTTTCTTCCAGTTTGCATGATTTTTGATGCCTAATATGGATTTGACTATTTCATGCACCCACACATGCATAATTAGCTCCATTTGATCTAAAATTAACAACTCAATTAACCTCAAGCATATTTCCAACTCCAATTCCTCTTCAGTGATAAGCTATCATTGATTCATCACTCTCTAATCATTTGAGTTTACTAGGTAATCAACCTAGTTCACTCCCTAATCAATCCTTGTTAACTCATCAATCAATTAAGTTAACTTCTCAATCAATTCCTATCTTCCATCATATAAATACCCCCTCCCTCAAGCACAAAGGGAGGCAAATTCATTGTGCATATAGCTCTTCCCAAGTTTCTTTCTCTCCAAATTAGCATTCTAATGGTCTCATAGGATGAAGGTGCCTTTTCTTTTATTCATTATTCAATCAGACATCGTTACATTGCTTCAATCAACACCATTGTGCTCATCCAAAGCTCTCATTAAGCTCTTTCAAGATTCAACAAGCTTCTTTTGCTTCTTTGTGTCGTCTTGTTGTCAAGAGGTCTTCCCGCTGCTTCAAGAGGATTGAGGTTGCCAACATCAAGGATTTCTGAGGGTAGTGGAGTCACACAAATCTTCATTCTTATAGGTCCCTCTATTTCTTTATTCAATTAATAGTAATTAGAAAATAAAAAATTGCTCTTGGGAATAGTAATTCTTTTCTTTTTCCTTGATAGATTAGATCTTGCATGTTAGAGTAATTTGTTTTCAAATTCCTAGATCTAGGTTGTTTACTTACAATTTTCCTTTTTCTAGATTAGTTGTTTCGAAATGATCAAAAACCCAAAAAAATAGATTAAAATTGCATTAGGAAAAGTCATATTAGCTTGCATTTCATATTAAAAGCATCTTTATTTATGTAAAATACTAAAAAGCACAAAATGCAAATTTGCATTTCATTTAGCTATGCATGCATATAGAAACCCTAGAAAAGATAGGTAAAAAATGGTTGAAACGATTCAATCAAACCCTTGATCACATTACAAGGTAAGCACAAGTCAAAGAAAAGTTAAACCCTAGGTCAAAACCCTAAGTCTACTTAAGGTTGGGTATTACACATTTATCTCTATCTTGGCTCACAAATGTGCCTAGGAGTAGGAGGTGAGTGGGTAAGGGCTATCCTCAATGAGATTGAGGAAATCAATCCATGACAACAACAGGAGACATTTACTTTACAACAACAAGATCCATTTGTCCTCCTATTGATAGAAGATTAGGAAAGACAACTCCAAATACAATGAGAACTCATTCAACAAATTGAAAGACAAGAGGACATAAATGAAAGAAACCGCTTACCCACACAAAGGTGGAATAGAAGAAACCCCAAAAGGAGAACTAGTGACCCTTCGGGTCATAGGGTTATCTCCACAACAACTACCATTGAATGAAACATTCAACTTAGCACATGACAACAAAGGTCACAGAACTTGCCGACCCCTCTCCACGAAGTCTAGCTCTACAACAAGATAGACAACCACTGTGTCTCACCTCCTCTCGACTGGCTACTTCCATGAGAGTGAGAGTGACAAGGTAGATCACCCTGTGGCAATAAGGGAAGGGTCCATGTGTGTGCCAAAATCTGACCCGATAGCCCCAGGCAACTGACGTCACAATTTTGAGCATACATATTTTGGTGAACCTGGCGTGAAATTTCAAATCCCTCTAGGACGAGTAGTTTTGTGTTCTTACTTCATATATTCATTCATCACCATACACCATCAGCTTCACTACATATTTTGGTGAACCCAATGTGAAATACATAATCTTTTGGTTTTGTAGTTTGTGTTCTAATTTGAAACACTTCAAAGTATTTAGCAAAGGCTTCAAAACATTTTCACACTATTCGTCATAGCCACTTCGGCCACTTCAGCTTCCATTACCTTCACCATCATCTGCTCCATCTATTCTGTGGTGTTTATGGCACCCCCGAATATGATAGAACGTGATTTAAACCAAGGGAATATTCCCTCAAGAGAACCTAAAATACCTTCCTTCGATAGGTATGTGCTGCCGCATCCTGATGCACCAATCACTAATTGCTATGACTATGAAGATTCTGATTATGAACCAGATCAAAGAGAATCTAAGCATTCTCTATATTTCAACAACCCAGCTTGGGAAAACAATCTAGCCATACTGAATGGGCCTCATAAGGCTAAGAGAATTAGGTTAGAAATCCATAAAAATGATCAACCTTTGATATACACATCAAGTACTCATCTTGATGAGGATGTAAAAAGACTAGAAAGACACTTGCAAGAGACAAAAGATGCATAAGAAACCCTAAGAATTTCCTTGCAAGAAGAACAAAGAGAAAATGCTACATGAGAAGAAGCATACCATCATGAAAATGCTTGAAGAGACCATCCTAGAAGTGAAGAAACACCTAGAGATACCACACCGACAGATTTAATTGCAACTCTAGTGCAAAGGATTAGAATGCTAGAGGCAGAACAAACAACTCCTAAAAGAAGGCAAAAGCCCCATGATAACAATTGAATTGAATAGGACCAGGGGGCATCTCAACTGCCCCCCTACCTCAACTATTATTCAAGGAATGCAAGTAATGACATATGCCAAAATGGGAATCCTCCCATTCAAAATGTTGAAAACACGCTAGGAAATCCCACGAACCAAATGGTGGGTTATCAACACGCCCCAACTGGATTGTTGTTAACTACACCTCAATCGTAAAGATCCTTCCTCGGAACATATCTCAAATACTTGAAGGAGCCTCTCGATCAAAACATAAGAAACATGCAGCTACCTCGGCCATTGCCAGATCTCCCAAAGTTCAAAGGGGAAAATCCAAACTCCCACATTAAAGCCTACACCACGGCGATAAGAGAACTCCTCCCTTGGGATGGGGTTGTAACAAAAATATTTCCAAAGACTCTTGAAGGCATAGCTCTAAATTAGTACTATCACTTGCCAGAAGCTTCAATTCATTCGTTTAGACAACTAATCGAAGAGTTTGTCATGGCATTTGACATGAACAAACTCATTAAAATAGGGATTAGATAATTCCTCATAATGAAACAGGAGCCAAATGAATCCGTAGCCCACTTTATCACCCAATGGAGGCAAGTCCTTTACTCCTCAACTAGTGCTCCAAACATGGATCACCAAGAACTATGCGACCTCTTTTTACATGCCCTAAACAAGGACCTCAGAGGAGATGTTCAAAAATTGCCATACAAATCCTATGAAGAAGCATTGGAAAGTGCTTTGAGGATTGACCAAGCCACCATTGAAAGTGGTAGAAAGGTCTATAGGTCAAACAAAAAGTTAACAAAAGAAGACATAGGGAACAATGCTCCTGTGGTCAAAATTCTTAAGAACAATAGAAATGCAACCACAGATGGGGTAATAGTTCAACCCCCAATCAAGAAAATAAGAGATGACTATAATGGGAGAGAATATTACCCTCCTAATGGCAATGTAATTGATTGACCTAGAAATAATGGGTATTACCCTAGAGACAATTACCAAAACTGGAATCACAACGAAAATAGAAACAGAAATGATGGAAGATATGAGAGATCCCCTCATGAGTTCAATCAGTTCTATTCTTTCCATAGCACAAGGGCGCATAATACATAATCTTGTAGAGAATATAACAAATTCATAGAAAGGCTACAGGAAGACTAGCAACACTTGTTCATAGAGATGTTCTTGATCTTGTTTAGTAGAAAATTAGATTTCTTAATGTTTTAGTGTTTTGATGTTTGAATCTGCCTTTCCACTTTACATTCAAGGATCTAGGGTCAAGTGGCAATTCACTATCATACCCTAGATAGCTATGAGATGTAGGGAAGCTTGGATTAGGGAATTTAATTACCAATTTATCTTCTCTTATGCTCAATTGACCATTAAAACCCTAATTATGCAAATATGAAAAATAAACTGACGAATAATGGAAAAAGCTCTTATAGATAGAAGTAAAATAGCAAATCACAAAGTACCTATTTTTGGGGTTCTGATTCAGAATAGTCGGGGAAACTAGTGCGGGCGCCCTAGTCCAAGGTACCAATTTCTTTGCGAGATCCTGACCTCCTTCTGACACTGATCAACACTATAACTTCTGTTTCTAGAAATTTAGTTGTGGAGAACACTAGAGTGAGAGCCCAAGTCCTTAAAATGCTCCGGTGCCCTACTTCTCTTTAGATCTTGAATCCTTGATATTTTCCAATCCTTCCTGCAACTTCAGTTTTCCCAAATGCGACACCTATAACATGCAATCACAAGACTTTGGGAGGGGGTTACGGTGTTTAGAGGCTTACCCTAGTCAAGCCTCAGAGGACACTTAAGTCTCTGAACACCATTGTTACATAGAGAGTGCATGCCTTTGTGAGGCAGAGGCAAAAACCAAAGGAATTGATAATAAAAACACAATATAATGTCACATTGTAGTGACGATATCATGGGAGGAAGATGCTCTTCATTCCATGATGAAATGGATGCTCAAATCTACAAATGCAAACACACAAACCACACAAGTCTACTCTCGCAACACAATGAAAGCCTTGAATCACTTTGAGAACACTTGAACATCACAATTGCCATCTAGTTTACAAATGAATGCCTAAACATGCTTTTATATGCAACTACAAACACTTCTGCCAAGATTTTCATAATTCAAACTTACTGTGTCAGCAAAGGACCCAAATAATGGTCATAAATTGACACTCAAAAATTAGGGTTGACCCAAAATTGGGCAGGACTAGGGCGTGGGCGCCCAAGTCCTCCCCCCTATTTTGGGTAGGTTACAACTCAAGGGGTCCTCCTAGGTCCCATTTGTCATGTTACCTAGGGCTCATTCCATCGGAATTCCAAATTATAAACTAAGATGTCCTAAATGCATGTGAAAGACCTGGGAGCTAAACCTTATGAGGGAAAATCCCCCAAGGGCACATTTTCTGACGTTACATTTAGCCCCCACTTTAATATATGTATAAATGTGAGGCCAATACATGCATTAAAGTAAGGTCACAAACACACCAAACACACCAAGCACAGAGAAGACATGCCAATCACATAGAAAACAATAATAGGCATGCAAAATATGGAGAAGACAATTACAATCATGCAAAACACAAAGAAGACAGTCAATACATAGAAGACACATTAATGCATGGAAGACAGGCATGATTTCTTTTCTTTTCTTTTTCTTTCATATATATGAAATGCAAATGCAAGTACTGGAAAGTAAACAAACCTCCCATAATACATGATGCACTCATCGCATAGGTCTTTGTATATATGGGGCAACACACACACAAGACATGCAAAACCTCCCAAAATGTACGAAGCACAACACTAAGATACTGGTCTTTATTCTACATATGGGGCAACAAACATGCCAAACAAAACAAACACACCAAAATACATACACTTGAAGACACGGAGAAAACACGACAGCCAAACGATGGAGTGTACCTATTTCTAGGTCCAACACCATATCAGGGACATTACATGCACACACCAATGATTGGGCTTCACCACAACAATCACCGAAGACATGCTTAAGGGTTGAGTTATCACAGAACCACTCCCCGCCTCTGCAGAGGACTTTTGAAAATGACAGGATGTGCAATCTACTCCAAGAAATACACCATCCCCACCTCCGCAGAGGGCTTAAGAAAAAGGATATGCTCAATATCCTGCCTCCGCATAGGGCTTACATGATTGATTGATTGATTGCAAACACACTCAGGATGCATGATGCACTCATCACGCAGGTCTTTGCACCTAAGGTCAAACACATTGCTAACATCTATAACAAATAGCTTACCTTATATATGCCCCCACCTTAAGGTGGTTGATATCAGGTATTGATATCAAGTACATTAAGGTAGGAAGAAAACACACAAGGGAACACTGACTTTCGCAAAGCCCATGCCCCCCAAAGGTTACATGTACTTTATGATCACCAAATGTTCCCACAAATACATCCCTGCAAGAAACATGTTGGTGTCTACAACATCATGATAAACAACAACATCAATGCATATGATTAACAACACAAAGAGCCAAGGTTATACAATGAATCCATAGTTCAAGGATAACCGTAGGGCAATATCACAAAGCTTTCTGAATCAAGTACCACCAAGGCTAGATTCAAAGACAAACAAAGGTACCCAAAGCAACAGTATTGTTAAGGTTTGTAAATGCAATAGATTAGTTGTTTCTTATGGCAAGGTGGAAGATTCTATATGTAACATGCCCAACTAGATAGTCCTCTTTCAATCTAGACTCGACTCTATCAGTTTCTACCTGACTCTATCAGTTTATAGAGGACTATCGAGATTGGTCAGTGGTGATTGAGATTGCTAGTCAATGTTCAGATTGGTCACTGGCTCTACGCTATATCTTCCCACCCACCCCAAGCACTCTAGAAGTCTATACTTGACTCTATCAGTCTATACTATCGATATAGGTGGAATGACCTAGATAATAGAAGTGCCTTAGAAGATTGGTCACTGGCTAGGCCCCACCCCCTAGTCACTGGCTATTCAAATTGGTCACTGGCTTAGAAGGATGGAGTGTACCGATATTGACATCGGTTCCCAGTGACGGATGAAGTGGTTGCCCTATCTATATAGATGGGGATTGGGTGGTTGGTTCAGGATTTCATGGGCCCATTCAGGATTCCAACCAGTAGGAAGGATGAAGTGCCAGAGGAAGGCTGAAGTGGTTGGTTCAGTTTAGTCAGTGGCTATCAATTGTATTGCATATAGAATAGAAGTGGCAATTTAGAGCCTTTGTATGTGGCTATGAAGATTAGTCACTGGCTCGGAAGTCTGAGGTGACAGAGGAAGGATTCAGGATGAAGTGAAGGAGGAAGGCTAAAGAGTACCCATTTAGGATTCCGTGTTTAGCGAAGGATGGTCGTTGGTCATGTACTATTCCGATTGGGAGTGAAGGATCGTATTCAGTCATGAACTCTTCTATATGAAGTGAAGGCAAAAAGTGACCCGACAATAATAAAGGGGGAGGACCCTCCCGGAGGGGGTAGATTAATTAGTGGGTGGGAGGAAGGTAAAATAGACCATCAATGAGTTGATCAAAATTTTTTGGCAGAGAAAAAGGTTTCTTCTTTATCTAGAGAATCGACTAGAGGTCGGGTTAGATGCCATTTACAAAATAGTTATAGTCGAGGTAGATTAATTACAACATCAATGGTGGGATAAATCTCTTACCTACGTTACATGGTTCCCATCCAAATATGGTTCTCGCAATATCAGGAGGCATAACCCCCCACCCATGCCCACACATGAGCAAATACTTAGAATCAAGCACCAACATAATTATCGGGTTGAATTAATGCTAAAAAGATTTTCCAAGTTGAGAGGGAGGACCAGACAATTCTAATACTAAAAAGATTTCGTGTGTCCACTAGGTCAAAATATTTTATGCATCTTATCATTAGTACAAATCAGTTGAACAAGTCAAAATATTTCAAATCTAATCATACGATGTCTGAACAAATCTTGTCCACCAAAGAGGGAGGATAATCATACGATCTATCAAGCAAATCTTGTCCGAGAGAAAGGATCACCACTTTGAAAAAAAGAGAAGGGACCACCACTTCAAGAAAGAGAGAAGGGACCATCATTTTGAAAAGAGCAACTCAAAAGAAGCTACCTATGTACAGTCATTAATTCTAAAGAAAGAAGTAGGCCTATTCATATTATGTATATAATCTAGCAATGTGTAAGTGTACGATTAACCACACAAAGAGCCAAGGTTATACAGTGAATCCAGAGTTCAAGGATAACCGTAGGGCTATATCAAAAAGCTTTCTAAATCGAGTACTGCTAAGGCTAGATTCAAAGACAAACAAAGGTGCCCGGAGCAGTAGTATTGTTAAGGTTTGTAAATATGATAGAAACATCACTAATATTCACTACGTGGAAAGAGCGAGTGCTTCCACTAGCCAGGCATTGAATAAGATATACAACCCCATCATCATATTAGGAACTAAGTCCATTTTTTGATTGCTCTTGAAAGGGACACTAGGTTCGCATCAGTATAAATATTTGTCATCATCTGCTCGCTAGATGGAAACACTAGAGGAAGGGAAACAATAAATAAGAGAGGAGAAACAAGTGTCTTAGGGACAGTCATGTAGGAGGGTGCCCCCAAGTCACCAACCACAATGCTATGTCCGTAAGACATAACACACAACAATGAAATTAGAGAGAAAGGCAATATAGAAGAATGATGATACAAATAGAATAAGGTCACAACAGAGGTGGTCTCCTGGTATCTCAGACCTTATGGGAGAATCCAAGGTCATCATAGGAGGCCTAAACAACACATAACACATCACGGGGGAAGCACATCACGAGAGAAAATAAAGGGTTAGAGATACTTACCTGTAGGGTCTTTGTATTATATCCTGGAGCTCGCGAACCTCTTGGAGAGGTACTCGATCATGTTTGATACAAAATTTGAGTGGTTCTTATGAAAGTCTTGTTTGTTATCATATGATGCTTGTTCCTTAAATCCTTGTTTAAATGAGACTTTTTGTTGTTTATGAGGGGGAGAACTACTATTATTTCTGACTATTGATTGTCATCTTGCTCTTTTTTGATTTTTAGTGACTTTTTCTTGTTGAATATTTCTAGAACGATAATGGGAATCATCCTATACCATCTTACTCATCTGTATTGGTTGTTGTTCTTGCTTTTTTGATGCATTTTGATTATCTCCCGATCCATATAAGGATAACGGAGGAGGAACCTCAGCATAAATTCCATTTCTTTGTGGACGAGGTGGACTATCCACTTGTTTCTTATCCACTTCTATCATTCCCATGATACTATCATAGTCCAAGTAATCATCCTCGTCTACTTCCATTAAACCATGTTCCACCATATTGTATTCAATATGTTTAGGGAAAGGATTACTGAAGATTTGTAAATTCTAATTTGGTGGAGCAACTGACTTATTTCCATTATCATTCACACCTAATACCTAGATGACATTTGAATCAATAAGGTCCTGTATCTTGTGTTTAAGACACATACATCGTTCAATGTCATGTCCTTGTGTCTGATGATAATGACAAAAGGTGTTAGCATCGAAGTAAGGTTGTTATTTACTAGGATTAATAGGCTTGATTAGGGGAAGCTTCAGAATGTTGTTACTCACATCTTGGTTCATGATAGAATGATAGGACTCAGATATCGGAGTAAACTTTCTTGGTTGATATGATACTTTCTTTGGATTATTTATAGCAGACACATTCATATTTAGTCCATTGATCTTGATAAAACTCCTATTATTGTTTCTCTTAAAATTGTTTTGTGATGATCCACCCATGATTGACCAACTTGAGCTGATGAGTTTTGATTTTCATACTAACTAGATGAAAGTTGATAATCATGAAGAGTGGTGCATAAATGTTGAAAGGAGTTATATTTCATCAAGAGGTTTTTATCATGAATATTAGGTTGTAAATTTTTAATGAATATCTTTTGAACATCTTCATCTTTCATCTAATACTGAATCTATGCATAAAGTCCTTGATATCGACTAATGAATTTAGTCAACTTTTTTTTTGGGACCTTGTTTGCATTGAACCAAGTCAATAAGGGTGACTTGGGGTCTGATATTTGCTTGAAAATGTTGTAAAAATTGATCAATTAACTGCAAAAAGGAGTGTATTGAATTCGGAGGCAATGAGCAAAACCATTCTAAAGTAGTATCTTTGAGAGAACGCAGGAAAAATTTTGCTAACAAATCCTCTTCAAAATAAAAATCACTACACATAGCTGTAAATGCTGCCACATGAATGTTAGGATCACCTTTTCCACCATGTTTTTCAAAGTGGGGAGTTTCAAACCTCTTAGGCATAGGAGTTCTCAAGATTGCATAGGACAGGGGATTACAGACATGATATGTTGGTAGACTAGGCTATGACGAAAATTGTCAAGTTTGTTACCTTTTGTTGTAAAGCAGTCATGCCCGGTAAAAGTTGGTTTAGGATGGCATCATTGGGAGATGCAATTTGTTGTGAGGAATTAGAATCAAAGTGAGGAGGTGAATGAGCTTGAGATATGATAGGTGGAGGCTAGGAATATGCCAACAGTGGTTGGACATAGTGATAGGTGGAAGATGGTTGGAAATGAGTGGAATAGATAGGTGGTTGAGAATAATTATGCATAAAGGAGGTCCCTTTAGGAACCAAATTTTGATAATCAAATCCCATAACTTTGTAATTAGTGCCATTAGATACTCCAATACTAGTGGTAGCATTACTACAATTATTTACATCAGTTGTTAAGATCGTTGATGTAAAAGTTGATATTTCTGTAGTTGGTATAGGTATGGATACTTGAGTATGAGATGGTGATAAAGTGTTATTTATTGCTTGTGCACATTCAGTCACTGGCATGATATCAATTTGTACAATATGTGCTATACCATGAATTGCATTTACACCATCTTGTACCTCTTTTGTCAATTCTCTTATATTATGAATTGTAGGGACAACTTCTTCAGCTATTCTCTCATTTTCCATGAATGAAATTCAGCTAGCTCTTTATCCAATTTTTCTATTTTCTCATCAGATACATATCTTGTTACCTCAATAGTATTATAAACATCATGAAAAGTTTGTTCTTCCATTGTGGTTGGAGGATGTATAATATCTTGCACAATTTAAGTTTCTCCCTTTGTAAAGAAGGTGCTCAAAGGATTATTAGAGGTAGGAATGTCATTTTCAAGAGCACTAGATCCCATTAACCTTTTACTTCTTTTCAAAGGGATATTGTTTTTAGGACAATGTGTCATAAAGATTATACAAAAGCATACAACACACAACACACAAACTAAGAGAACAAATCCCAGGAGAAGAATATGATTGATGACCAAAATGCTTAGTTTTTTGTACCTTTTCAATGCAAATGAATGAAATAAAGAATATTTTAAGGATTTTGATCAAGGGAAGCAAATTATATGTCTTATATCAGTCCAAAACAGCAGTACGATCACTCTCAACACACTCTTGATGCAAATCCAAGATAATACCAAGTCAAATTATAGTGAAAATATGTCAAAATAGGCACTTTTTAAACCAAAACTTAATGTAACACAGCATAACAAAGGGTGTTGTGAGGAAAATGATGATAGATAGAAAATAATGTTAGTAATGACAGCCACTTGGTTCCAAAATACCCAACACAACATGCTTTCAGTGCCACTTAAGGTAAAACCCTAGTGAAAATATAGCAAAAGTAGGCTATTTTCCACAGTTTTTCAATTCCAAGACCTAGCAAAGGAGGTGTTCTATTGAATCTTAGGACGTATAGAAAATAATATCAATGATATCAATCACCTGAATCCATAAAATTGATCACAACATGCTTGGAGTGCAAACTAGGTCAAACCCAAGGGCAAAAATAGTCAAAATGTGTAGTTTTTCACCAAATTTTCAATACAAGAGCCTATTAAAAGGGTGTAGTGAAGATTTTTATGAGGGGAAGAAAATTATTACCCTGATAACATAAAATTAATGCAAAAATACTTTTCACAACATGCCTATGGTGCAAGTTTATAGAGTCGATAAGGCCAAATTTAATGAAAATCGTTGTTTTTGAAGCCCTAGGTTTGAGATCTTGCGATAAAATGCTATGTGAATGTTTTGAAGTCTGTTTTATGATGGAAATGAATTAATCTCAGATCTGAAAATGATTTTAAAGCTCTAATATGCAAAATGCCAATGCGAATCTAATGAAAATGCATGAAAATTGCTAGTTTTTGTTGAAATTTTCTATGTAAAAATGCAAATATTTTAAATCTAAATAAAAATTTGCACTAAAATAAAAGACTAAAGACAAATGAAAATTTGAAAGAACCTCTTAAATTAGTAGAAAAATCTGAAAGAAGATTTTGCCTACTAACCCTAGACTTTGGAATTACTAGGTTTAATGAATATTATCAAAATTTCTACAAAAGCCTAGCAAATTAATGATGAAAATGAAATGGAAATGATTGTATTTTTGTGTTTTTATATATTTTATATCAGATCTGATGCAAAAATCATGAATTAGGAAAATTTAGAAAGAATTGATGCAGTTTAGTAAGTCAAACAATGCAATTTTTTTGCATTTTTCTCAATGCAATAAAGTGAAAGACTATATGAATGAATCAAATCAATCAAAATATAAAGACACACACTCATTAAGTTGCAATTTAAGTCAAAAAACATAGGTTCACCAAAATGTTTAGTGGAAAATTGGATTTGTCAATGTTTTAGTGTTTTGATGTTTGAATCCGTCTTTCCACTTTACATTCAAGGATCTAAGGTCAAGTGGCAATTCACTATCATACCCTAGATCTATGTGAGATGTAGGGAAGCTTGGATTAGGGAATTTAATTACCAATTTATCTTCTCTTATGCTCAATTGACCATTAAAACCCTAATTATGCAAATACGACAATAAACTGGCAAATAACAGAAAAAGATCTTGTAGACAGAAGTAAAATAGCAAATCACATAGTACCTATTTTGGAGGTTCTAAGGTAGAATAGTTAGGGACACTAGTGCGGGTGCCCTAGTCCAAGGTACCAGTTTCTTTACGAGATCCTGACCTCCTTCCGACACTAATTAGAACTGTAACTTCTATTTCTATAAATTTAGTTGTGGAGGACACTAGAGTGAGCACCCAAGTCCTAGAAATGGTTTGGTGTCTTGCTTCTCTTTAGATCCTGAATCCTTGATGTCTGCCAATCCTTCTTATAATTTCACTTTTCCCAAATGCGACACCTTTAACTTGCAATCACAAGACTTTGGGAGGGGGTTGTGATATTTAGAGGCTTGCCTCAGTCAAGTCTCAGAGGACACTTAAGTCTCTGAACACTATTTTCAGATAGAGAGTGCATGCCCTTGTGAGGTAAAGGAAAAACCAAATGAATTGATAATGAAAACATAATATAATGTCACATTGTAGTGAAGATATCATGGGAGGAAGATGCTCTTCATTCCATGATGAAACAGATCCTCAAATATGCAAATACAAATACACAAACCACACAAGTATGCTCTTGCAACACAATGAAAGCCTTGTATCACCTTGAGAACACTTGAACATGACAATTGCCATCTAGTTTACAAATGAATGCCTAAACATGCTTTTGTATACAACTACAAACACTCCCACCAAGATTTTCATAATTCAAACTTACCATGTTGCCAAAGGACCCAAATAACAGTCATAAACTGACACTGAGAAATTGGGGCTACCCCAAAATAGGGCAGGACTAGGGCATAGGCATCCAAGTCCTCCCCCTCTATTTTGGGTAGGGTACAACTCAAGGGGTCCTCCTAGGTCCCATTTGTCATGTTATCTAGGGTTCATTCCATCGGGATGCCAAATTATGAACTAAGATATCCTAAATGCATGCAAAAGACTTGGGAGCTAAACCTTATAAGGGAAAAGCCCCCAAGGGGACATTTTCTAATGTTACAGATCCCACAAGAGGTCATACTAGATAACAAGGACAAAAGACAAAACCAAGCTCCAATAGCTCCATAAAACGTGAACATGAGAATCTATCAAGACTTGTTTCCCATGCATAAAGACACAGAAATAACAAAGCAAAACAAAATAGCTCAAGGTAGTAACCCTAAGGTCCCACCACAACTAGAACAAAAAGGAGAAACTTGGATGATGGGATTGGTCGAAATACTACACAATGAAGAAGAAGAGGAAGATCATGAGAAAGAAAATGAACAAATCAAAGTATACGAGGGTGCCATTTCGGTAGTAGAACCAATACTTACTCCAATCAGACCCTATGAACTCATCAAGGATTTAAAGAAGATATATGCTCACATTTCATTCATTGACCTACTCTAGAATTCCCCTTCACATTGCTCAGCATTACTAAAAGCCATAGGATTGAAATAACTTGGCCAAATTACACCCCCACCTAGTGAGGAAATCAATCATGTAGACTACAACATTAGTCCACTAAATTCAAAGCTTAAAGATCCAAGGTTCTTGTTTGACTTATAGCAGATGCCTTTTGAGGTAGAATTAACCTAAAAAGGAGACCCTGCGTTGTATCTTCAAATATGGATCTATGACACCTGTATCAAGCAGACCTTAATCGATGATGAGGCAGTAGTTAACATAGTTCTTTTCTCCCTATTAGAGAGGATGGGCTATGGACACACTAATATCACCACTTCACAAGATACTCTAAGTGGGTACAACAATCTAAATGTTGCCACCATAGGTAAGATTACCCTTTCAGTGACTTTGGGACCTAAAGCCATTCCTACCAAATTCTATGTCATACACAAAGACACGGGATATAATTTGATTATTGGAAGACCGTGGATACACATAATGAAAGTTGTGCTATCCACATTATTTCAAGAAGCTTGGTTCTTACATTTAGGGAAAGTTTACATCATAAAGGGAGATCCAAAACCTTTTAGCATGATGAAATCAAACACACCAAACAAACGTATAGGTATCCCCATAGATTATGAACTCCCTACCAACAAATTGGCTAACCCTAATACTACACCTCAGTCAATGTGCATCAAATGGATGGAAATCCCAGAGAAGACCATAAATTCCACATAGATCAAAACTTTAGAGAATGAGGCATTACCAAAATAAAAGGAAACATCCCCAAAGAAAAGACAATTAAGATCATGGAATGGATAGAATAGGACGAACCTCTCCAATTCCATGTAGAAGTGCCCATGATCAATTTTCAACCTCCCTACAAGCTCTTCCCTTACATAGGGGAGAAACCTCCTAGAACTGGAGGACCGGTGTTCCAAACCACTATGTTAGATTTGAGAAATGTAGACCCACATGCTTTCTCAGATCCTAAGGAAGACATGGAAGAGAGTTACACTCATTTGTCACGTTTAAGTGAAACACATGTCCCCAACACACCAGAAGAAACAAAATCTTACAAACCTCTCACACCAATAGATGATTCATATCGACCATTGACACACATGGAGGAAGCACATTCTATTGACAACGAATCAACTAATGCAATAGGAATGTTGCTTAGGATGTTCGTGGTATCTCAACTGCAAGAGAAGATGACCACCTTTGCCTCAGTTTAGTCAAATGAACTCAGCAATTGGGAAGCACCTTTAGTACAAATCAAAATGGTTGAAAGACTTCTTGATGAAGATGAAGAAAGTGAAGGTACTTTTTGTAGAGAATGGAAGATGAGAGTTTCAGTCAACGTTGATGACCCTATCATTTTCAAACTACTAAAGAGTTACATAGGATATGCCATGGACTTGAGACCAGAACCAAATGGGAGGACAATTATAAGCTTTGTCCCTCTTGATGAGAAAAGGGAGCCACAAACTCCCCTTGAGTTGTTCCAATTTTTGCAAAGAATCCAAGAGAGACTAGATGTGAAAGTCTACATGCAAGAATAGTTTGACCTATTAGAAGAATTATTAAATTGTGATGGAGTCCTATATTGGACCCCTTCTCATCAACAAGCCTTTCGAGACTTACTTTGTCTCACACTGCCAAGAGAAACCACTGAGTTAGTAACAATAGAATCAAATGACAAACCCTACAGAAAAGGAGAGTTAGTCCTAAGAAGAGATAATACAAAGAATAAGAAAAGAAGATGGAAAAGAGCTTTTTTAGAAGACTGGAAAGGTCCTTACATGGTCAAAGAAGATGTTAGAAATGGTGCCTATCTCTTGTGCACAATGGAGGGAGAGGAATTTGGTGTAACAGTCAATACCTTTCACCTCAAGAAATATTATGTCTAAAAAACAAGAAAAAAATCATAAAACATAAAAACACACAAAAAAAAAAGAAAATCAAAATTTCAAAAACAATTTGTTTCTTACATTTTAGTATCATTATGTTCATCTTGCATTATCGTCAATGACTTGCTCTTATATTATTTTCTTCTTAGTAAGGAGTCTAAGGTTTCCTTGATATACATCATCCTTTCAGGACCTAGAGATTCCCCATTTTCACAATAGCCATTATCCCCTTTTCATTACGAATGATTCTAATCAAAGCCTATTTGTTAGCTTTACACTGATCCTAGTCTTAATGAGTCAAGATGTTAGGTCTCAACAAAGTTAGTATTCAAACCTACAGTGTTCAAAGGAAGCTTGCAAGTAGAGCTTCCCAATTCTTCCCTAGTAGTAGAGAAGTCCAAACATATTACAAAACTTTAGGTCGTGCTCAACCCCTTATCTTTCCTGGCCAAAAATGCCAGGTGGATCAGAACTCTTAAGGAAGCAATCCAAAATTTGCATGAATAAAAAAATGAGTGATCAAAATAAGAGTGTGAGAGATAAAATTATTGCATATCAAAGTTACAAAAGCATTCATTTCTTCAAAAGTCAAAAATCCAAAAAAATGAGAAAAATCAAGTGAGGCATTCTGAAAAATACAAAAAAAGTGAAAAAGAAAAAAAAGAGAAAAAAAATGAAGAGTGAAAGAGAGAAGATTGTTGAATGTCTGTACTCTTGGGTGGAGATCAGTCTAAGCTTGAAGCCTCAAGGGTGACATTCTAATAGAGAATGTAAAAAGAAAGGTACAAAGCACACACACACACACACTAGCTGAGAAAAACTAAGAGTCTAGTAGTCTCTAGGATCATCTTCTATCTAGGGACCATTGTTATTTCTTATTTGTCCTTTACCCCAGGTCTACCTTTCTTGCCATCTATGATCTAAGTCTACCAAACATCAATAAAATTTGCTACTTGTCTAAGTTAAAAGCTTGTCAAATTGTCTTATCTAGATAAGGATCAATGTTTAACCTCTAGCAAAGCCCGAAAAAAAAATAAAAATGCTCCATTTTCATTCCCGCTTCCCACTTGAGTTTTTAAAATCCTATCTCATAGCCTTGAATAGGTCACTTATATTAGGATAACTTGCAATCCATTGGATTGAAAATCGTATTAAAGAGCAGTCACATTATTTGTTCCATATTGCATTCATACTAAAATTAGAAAAAGAGTCTCAAAGCAATAAAGTCAATGTCATAACTCATGACATTCCATAGAAGTAAATGTTTCATTTCAGCATCTCTCATGTTCTTGCATTATCATATCGTAAACTACATCTCATACATATGCCATTAAAAAATACAAAAACATGTCATTGTTATCATGCTTGCATCGTTAAAAGAGTTGAAAAGGTCCAAAACATAATCAAAAAGTTCCCAAAACCTCTAAAACATGCACAAGAGATGAATACAAATCTGATAGGTGAAAACCATAAGAGGATAAACTTTCATAGATACATCCAAAGTTTACATATGTAAGAGAATCAAAGAGATAGGACAAAATGCTCTCAAAGGAAGTAGAGGCTCCCCATGCAAGGGGGCACGATTTCAAGAAAAGAAGTCAAGGTCGGTTCCCTCCAATGGAACCCTTAGGACTTTGGCTCCTCGGTCTATGCATACCACTTGTTACTCCATGAGATCTATGGGAGAGGTGGTCAACTGTGAACATGTGACTGTGAAGGCCCCACCATACTAGCATCTCATCATCCAAAACTGAGACAAGCCATCTCTCAGAGGACCTCATTCTCACCCTTAAGATCATGTGAATGTCGGCCTTCAAGTCTACATTCTCCTGACATCCATGGTAGACAGGAGTGAAAATGTCTGTGTCTCGCCCAACAACAGGGGGCACACCAGGATCATCTAAAAGGTGGTCTTGAGTCAACTTAGTGAAGGGAGAAGTCAAGCCAACATTAATCTCATGAATAAAATCCCTCCACTCTCTGATATTACCTGAAAAAGTGAATTGAAAGAGAAAGACATGTCAGTTCCCCATGAAAGGAGAAAGGACAAAAGTGCAAAAAACAAACAAACAAAACTCATGTGGATCACCCGGCTACCAATTAGGGTCAAGTTGTCACATCACCTCATCTAAATGAGGAGGTTAGGGAACAATAGGAGGACCCTTAGGGATGTCAAGTGCATCATCCATATCATCAGTAGCATCAAGACACTCATCTGGTGCATCCTTGGGTAAATCCCTCATCTGACGAATCATCATCATCAGGAATATAGTCCTCATCAGTAGACTCTGAATCCATAGTTACAATGAGACCTTAGGAAGGAGTCCCTTTCCCTCCCCTTTGTCCTCCTCTAGGAGCTCTAGTAATGAATACTCCAAGAGACAAATGAGTCCAAACAACTGACCTTTGTCCAATCTCACCCATCTCCTGAATAGTCCTATACAGCAATTGGACACTGGGGGCAACTCCTTGAGGAAGTCCTCACCGAACTACTATAAAACATCATGATGGGCCTCAACTAGATCATTACGATCTGAAATCTCAAATACTCCACGATAGTACTCTCTAACCTCACCGTCATGAGCCTAGGATCCTTCCATGTCATGATAAGGATCAAAAATTGTATCCTCATCTGTAAGAGTAGCGACAGTGGGTAAAGATGCATCAAAGTGACCCACATGCATCCATCTAGCTACTCTTGGTAAACCTCTATCTGAATTAGAATAAGCTTTTGATAGGGCCTAATGTGCTCAAATATCCATGTCATAACCAAAGAAGGGTGGCTAAAGGCTAGAGCCCCTCATCATGAAATACGATAGAAGTCCCTGTAGACCATGGTCAAAATATCTGGTCCCTAAGCATAGACCATGCCCTCCTCAATACCATGAATGATGGGTGCCCAACACCATCTTAGACACATTGAGGCCTTGTCTCCAGATAGCCTTGATGTAATCAAATAGATCAAGTATCTCCTCAGAAGTGGGATGCGAAGTTGAGGCATGAAAATGAGCTAGAATCCTATCTGATCCCTGGGGCAACTAACCCCCATGAAGTCTGCCCAAGATGCCTTGTCCTTAAAGGACTTGCTAGCTAGAAGGACTAGAGGATGTCTTCTCACGAGAACTCCAAGAATATGATAGACATCAAACATAGTGATGATCCACTCTCTAGAGATTTGTGGGAACCTGAATGTGTTTTTGTCTGCATCCTAGTAGGTTAGAATACCATAGCATAATTAGGACACAGGATGAATAATAGACACATTAAAAACTCTAGCCAGGCCTGCTCTCCTCAAAATAGCATGGTCCTCATTACTTAATGAAGAATACATCCTTGAGAGCCACCCCTACTCTCGGTAGGCATTCTATCGGATGTGCATGTCTTGCAAAATTAGAAAAGAGATTTAGATTAGATCTCGTATAATCACAAAAATCCCTAAAAATCATAAAACTAGTAGAAAATCACCAAAAAAAGTGTATAACCACTCAAAATTGCAATAAATAGGTGAATACAATAGTCAAAACAAGTTAGATCAGAGTGAAATAAGCATAAGAAAACATGAAATGTTAGTCAAAATCAACCTAATAGGGTCACCCCCAAGCGATCCAGATGCTCTGCAGGATCTCCCCCGAGTGACTGCTATTCTGCAGGATCTCCCCCATCTACAGGATCTTCCCCGAGTGACTCTACTATTTTGCAAGATCTCCCTTGGGCAACTTACCTATCAAAAGAGGTGACCCTAGAGGGAGATCCCTCGAACTAAAACTACTCTAAAAACTTTATTTCTTAGCCGATTTTAGAAAAAATGAAAGACCTATCCTACTCTAAACGACAAAACAAAGACAATGAAACATGAAGATTTGACAAAAATAGACAATTTCAAGAGATTTTTCACAAACTTCAAACTAGTGTTTAGAGAAGGGTTTTTCACTATTTGCATACCCGATTCTCTACGGCTAAAGAAGAGGTGGCCATCTTTGTGATCTCCTCGACGATACCTTTCCAATGATAGCTCACACAATTAATTCCGTTGTTGTTTCACCCTGATCTCATAATTTAACTTACTTTGTTTGCCCTTAGCTTAGTTTCATTTATGCATTTTTAGATTAGTTCTTTGCTTTTATGCATCTCTTTTGTGTGTCATTTTGCATGCATTCATTCCTACAGGTCTTACTGACAAAGGCAAACAACTATTCAAACTCGAACAATCCATGGTAAGTTTCAGTTATCATTATTCATTTTGATATTTTTAAATGTTGGACTAATACTAGTTATTGTAGGTACAATTGAGGAAAAATCAACAATAGGTAAGGCCTAGTTCAGGAATGGTACCTACCTTTCATGTAGACTACCGTCCCCGAGGGGGCAAATATGTAAGCAAAAAAATCATGCACAGCCTCCATAAGGACCCCTATGATGATTTTAATCCTTGTCACGTACATGTAAGTGTGAAATAATGTAGCAAACCTCTTGATGACATGTCTTCTTTCTTGTCTTGTGTTGTTTCCTCTTTGTCATTTTCTCTCTCCCTGTTTTTGACACTTTCTGACACTTTTTGTGACACTTGTCAATTTAAGTTTTTTGATCTTTCAACCTTGTTCCTAAGCCTTGTTAGCATCTTGTAGGTGAGTTTTCACCTTTCCCCTATGTTTTCATGCTCTGTACCCCCTAGAAGCCTTCTAGGGGACCCCCTTTCCATCTCCAACTTTCAGTTTTTAGTTTCACTCAACCAATCCAAATCTCCCCTTATTATTTCCAAATCCCCCTTAGGAAATCCTATGGTGCAAGTGGAGATTTGGATTCTTGCACATGATTGACCTGTTTCCAGAGGTAGTTCACCTCCTTTTCCTCTCTTCTACCATCTCCCATCATGTAGTTCGTCTAAAAACTCTATTTTTTCTGGATCTCCCTCGAGTGACCTAGAGTCGCCCTCGAGAGAACCTACTGGCACAAGGGGTGACCCTGTCACGTTTCAAGCCATGGAAAAATTCAAGTTTCTTACTCAAAAAAGCTCTATTTTTGCCCATTTTTCTTCCACTTCGCATGATTTTTGATGCCCAATATGGAGTTGACTATTTCATGCACCCACACATGCATAATTATCTCCATTTGATCTAAAATTAACAACTCAATCAACCTCATGCATCTTTCCAACTCCAATTCCTCTTCAGTTATAAGCTATCATTGATTCATCACTCTTTAATCAATTGAGTTTACTAGGTAATCAACCTAGTTCACTCCCTAATCAATCCTTGTTAACTCATCAATCAATTGAGTTAACTTCTCAATCAATTCCTCTCTTCCAACCTATAAATAACCCCCTCCCTCAAGCACAAAGGGAGGCAAATTCATTGTGCACACAACTCTTTCCAAGTTTCTTGCTCTCCAAATTAGCATTTGAATACTCTCACAGGATGAAGGTACCTTTTTATATATTCATTGTTCAATCACACATCGTTATAGTGCTTCAATCAATGCCATTGTGCTCATCCAAAGCTCTCATTGTGTTGTTTCAAGCTTCAACAAACTACTTTTGCTTCTTTGTGTTGTCTTGTCATCAAGAGGTCTTCCCGCTGCAATAAGAGGATTAGAGGTTGCCAACATCAAGGATTTCTAAGGGTAGTGGAATCACACAAATCTTCATTCTTTTAGGTTCCTCTATTGCTTTATTCAATTGATAGTAATTAGAAAATCAAAAATTGCTCTTGGGAATAGTAAATCTTTGCTTTTTCCTTGATAGATTAGATCTTGCATGTTAGAGTAATTTGTTTTCAAATTCCTAGATCGAGTTTGTTTACTTGGAATTTTCCTTTTTCTAGATTAGTTGTTTCAAAATGATCAAAAACCCAAAAAAATAGATTAAAATTACATTAGGAAAAGTCATATTGGCTTGGATTTTATATTAAAAGCATCTTTATTTCTGTAAAATACTAAAAAAGCATGAAAAACAAAATTGGATTTCATTTAGCTGTGCATGCATATAGAAACCCTAGAAAAGATAGATAACTTGCAAACCCTCGATACCATCATGAGGTAAAAATGGTTAAAACAATTCAATCAAACCCTTGATCACATCATAAGGTAAACACAAGTCAAAGAAAAGTTAAACCCGAGGTAAAAACCCTAAGTCTAGTTAAGGTTGGTCCTTACACATTTATCTCTATCTTGGCTCACGAATGTGCCTAGGAGTAAGAGGTGAGTGGGAAGGGCTATCCTCAATGAGATTTTACTACTCATCTTTCATACTCATTCAAATTTAATTTTTTTTTAAGTGTTTCATCCTTATGTGTCTTTGCACTTACATCTCAAATTTTGCATTTACATAGTCAATTTTAACAAAAACTAGCATATTCACTCATCTTGTGAGGACCGCCCTTTTTACTACTGTTGTTATGACTATTTACAGTACTGTTATTGTTACTTTCATATTTGTGGGATAGCAGTTCCCGAAATTTGTCAGACTATTTAACTTTATTATGTTTTCGGAAAAACTAATTGGGTGATGTTTGGATAAGTTACTTTTCAGAAAAATGAATTAGGGATGATGGAAAACTGTAATATGATTTTTAATTATGTTAAATTGTACTAAGGCATGAGAATGCATGTGTTATTTAAGTTGCTTCGGCTATGATGAATTTATGTGGTTACTGATCTTGTAATTGAGTGTGCAGGGACTACTAATCAAACCACAGATTTCGGAGATCATTCCACACCTTGTTAATTGTTATTCCCTGTTAAGCCGATCTGGTTCCACGAGGAACCAAGATCTCTTTGTGTTTGATGTCATGATGTAATGTGGTCTTTCGTATGGTCGAGTGGGTTAGGTTACCCTCATGTAACATTATTTTTATAAGTAAGTGTTGTAAAGAGATTGAATTTGAAATTTCTATTTTTATTTAAATTATGAGGCCCTTTTTCTTGTGCTTTACCTTGACCTGGGGTGTCTTGTATGGGTTAAAATTGACCCTGGGTTCTACCCCATGGGTCCAGGGGCCCATTTGGCATGGGTAACCCTTGAGTAACCTCCATCTAGTCAACTTAACCTTCCCCTGAAGTTAAGTGGCGAAAATTGGAGGTAGGAGGAGACATGATGGGTTGTACCAACACTCAACCCATCCCCTCTACTTTTCCCTAGATAAGAGATGCCATCCATTAGTGAAAGTTACCCCTTCTTTAGTAAGATTCCCCCATGTACTATGGGGACACCCATGTGAAGAAAGGAGAAAGAGGCATGGGTCACCTATCTTGTTCCCATTTAACTCTTTTTTTTATTTCTCCCATGAGAAAGTGGAGTCACATGAGAGGAATAAGGAGTACCCTTGGGAATGGAGAGTGACATAAGCCACCTGGACAGAATAGTGATTTTTGGGAAGGGTGAGGAGGTGACAAGTGTCACTTCCCCATTTCTCAAAATTAGAAAGAAAGAGAATTTTGGGTTATTTATTTTGAAATTTTGGGATGAGAGGGAGTTAGTTGAATTTTGGGGAAATCTTTCATTTTGGCCTTACCAAAAATAGAGAAGTTAGTTTGGAAGATAGAGAAGGGAGAGGGAGTTGGTGGCTAAGGTTGGAAGTGAACTCTGTGGACTCTGCAACAACTTCATTCCAGGAGGGCTTTGCAAGGTTGGTCTGAATTTTACCTTTGTTTTGGTAGAATTGAAATGTGTGTGAAATATGTGTTTAAATTTGTGTTCTGTGGGGTTCTTGTCGGGTTGTTTGACAGAGCGTCTCCCACTTGGGAGAAATGCTCATCAAGTTTGGGGTAGGGGAGGAGAGATCCTCCTCGGGTGCATACCTGTTTCCATCTTTTGGGATGTTGAAAGCCTTGAGGGCATGTATCTGTGACTGTATTTTTGACTTGAGAGTCATATACAGATTTCTTACAAATTGTGATCACACTTGGTTGAGACCAAGAGAAATTGATATGAGTTCATTTATCTGTCAGGGTGACACTCTGGAGTCGAGTGTGTCCACTCTCCTGCCCCTTATGAAACTCACTGTAGTTGAGTTTCCGTATTGTGTAAAATACCCACGGGTGTATGTGTGCTTTGGGATTGTTGTTGTTTCTGTTGTGAACTGGAGTATTTGAGTACCCAGGTGTGAGTATGGTCTCCCTAGCTCGGGGGTGACCCTCTTGCGGGTCTACGGTAGGGAGGAGAGCTAGACGAGTGGTATTTTTTTCTTTCTTGTTTGTCTTTGATACGCAGGTTTTTTCTCTTGGAGCTTCTGGTTGGCTATTTATGAAGAAACAGATCATCTTCTTGTCATGAGAATTAGGCCTGGTTCATGTTATAGAGATGAAGAGAGAACACCTCTCTTGTTATTGTTGTAAATTAATGATATTTTGGGAGTGAAGAAAATCACCTCCCTGATCTTGTTATTATTGGACTTTTATTGGTTGTCATAAGTTTTCAGTGGTATACTGTTTGGGAGGAGAAAGTTCATATCTGGAAAGTTGGTATTCATGATTGAGAAGCTGTAATATGAATGTGCTTAAATTTTTAAGTTGATGTTTGCAACCTTTGTTCAATAGCAATTTTTGTGTTTCAAGTATTACTGAAAAGAATAAGTTCGTTTTTTTGCAACTAAATCTGAGTTGTTTACATTGAAAGTTTGGAATTGCTTCACTAGTTGAAATGCTAATTTTCTTTTCAATGATAAAATGGAAAAGACAGTTTTAAACATTTGAATTATTCTTCATATTTAATGGATTCTGATAAGTTAGAGGAAATCTAGCATGTAAATATATAATCTGTTTGTAAATTTACGAAGTCTTAAATGTTTATGAAAATGGAAATTTATACTTATAATAAGGGAATAGCTATTTACCATTTGGTGAAATTAGGATATATATATATATATATATATATATATATATATATATATATATATATATATATATATATATATATATATATATATATATATATATATATATATATATATATATCTAATTGTTATGACAATTTCTTTATAACAGGTTGATTTGGAGAAAATGCATAAAGTAGTGAATTTGAGAAATTTTAGGAATTGGAATTATACAAATACATAAAGAATTTTTATTTTTTTTTCTAAATAAATATCTCTATTTCTCTTTTTGAGTAATTATCATTTTATAGAATCATAGAGAAATTGAAAGTAATTATAAATGTTATGAAATTGAATGTTTTATTCAATATAAAAAAAAAGGGGATATATATATATATATATATAAATATATTATCGTTGTTATATATACATATATATATATATTTATATATGAATATATAAATATATATATATATATATATTTGAAAATATATTATTATTGATAATAATCAACGAATTGTGAAAGACTGTTAAGGGTTAAGCCGCGGATTAGAAGACAATCGCGGTTTTAGAATAGGCGGTGGGGAAAAATCCCCACCGCAGACCCTCTTGCATATATATGAAGGTGTGGAGTGGGGCGGAGCCCCACCCACACCCCACGTCGTGGGAATGTGGGTGGGGCTCCGCCCCACTCCACATCCCCCCCCCAATCCCTTATGCCTCCCGCGGCCTGCATCAGGCCCGCCGCTCTGCGGCCACCGCAGGTCTTGCCCGCCGCTCTGCGGCCACCACCGGCCCTGCTCCTCTGTCACGCCGCCCATGGCCGCCGTCTGCTGTGAATCTAAAGCAATAAAAAATGTTAGGGCTTGGGCCCTAACATATGAGTGGTGTATTTGTTATATAAATACAGTTTTTTTTATATAGTTATATATATATAGGCATATATATATACTATATATGTCTATGTATATAGCTATATATATAATATAATAATGATTAAATATATATATATATATATAAAGAGATATAGATATATATATCATGGTAAACCAATTTCGTCCTATGCATAGACTTTAAAATAAATATATTATATATATATGTATATATATATAGATATATATATATATATATATATATATATATATATATATATATATATATATATATATATATATATCATATCGATAGGAGTAAATCTATGAACCATATTGTTGGACCCTCGTTTCAAATCGTTATAAACTATGTCTGATGGATAAAAATATATATATATATATATAAATTATATTCTCACAGTAGATGTTATTAAGTGTTGAACACAACAACCAAAGAAGATATATTACCATGAACAGAGTTTTATAAAGTGGTGAACCACCTACATCTATTGACAACGTCATACGAGTCACAATCAGTGTATGAATCGTAATTAAGAGTAACAGTAACAACAGTAATTCTAAACAAGAGAAAATAAAATTATAATGTAAAAGAGAGTTTAGGAATATGCAGTGATACTCTGGAAAGAGTTTCTCGGAAGTTTCAACTATTAACGTACTAATAATCACCCAGAAATTGAAGAGGAAAATTACACAACTCTTTGCTCAAAAGAACACTGGAAATAAACTTAAGAAGCCACCACTGACAATCCATGTGGCCATATTAATCTCAACTGTAGCAAACGATCTCTTATGTAAACTTGTAAGAGGTTCCGAAGAAGAAAAAAAAAACTAACATTGGAAAACACAGAGGAGAAAATGCGCGACATTTCTCACACGGGATAAGAGAACTAAGTTGACGGACCCTTCTGCAAATTTTGCTTAGGAACAAGTTGACTAAGTATTTACGAAGAGGAGGAACCTAGATCGGGGAAGATTAGGAGACCGAGTCCAGCGAAATAGTAAACCAGCCTTTGTGACCGAGATCATCCTGAAATTAGGTTTAATATCAACAATAGCTGCAGTAATAACCCTGATTGACGTAAATCATGAAGAAAGGTCAGGATGCACATAAAGAAAGCATAGAAAATGAAAGAGAGAGAGAGACCGAAATATAAACACACTAAATGAACTAAGAAATAGTTAAGGTAAGGGCGATAAAGATATAATCAGAATTAAGAACTTGTGAAAAGGGAAGAGAGGGCAACCAAACCGCCTTGTTGAAAATGCTAAGTCATAGGAGGGGTATGTTTCAGGAAACAAGAGAGAAGACAGACAACCGTGCCTGGCTGAAAAATGACTAAATAGGGAGATCACTAGCCGGTTTAGTCGGAACAAGGCGTCGTGGGGAGTGGTTCCTCTATCAGCGAACCACGTGCGTAAATGAGTGCAGCGTAATTCCCACTAACGCCGTAAGGCATTCTGCTACCGAACATTGCCGAGGGTTCGATTTAAGAACTTTGGTAATCTCACTCTTGCAATGACGTTAGCAGCGTTGTATAGACCCTCTTGTTGATCTATATGCTTCTGGTTGCACGCCATTGTACTTGTATTCCGCCGAAGAGTATAGTGTTTCACCATGAGAGAACACCGTTGAGCATGCGTACGCATGCGAAAGGGGTTTTTAGGACAGTGTGAGAAAAGTTTTTCATATCTCGTGTCATAACCACATGACAGATGTGGTTATGACACGTGCGATGTGTGTTGTGACCACAAGGGAAATGTGGGCATGACATTTGGTATCAGAGCCCAGTTTGTAAACACTGGGCGTAATTGGGCACGTTATTATTCCGCAACTTTGGCTAATTAGTTTCTACCTTGTTTTGTAGGATGCCTCCCCAACGTGTTCAACGAGCGCGATCACGCCACACAGCGTCAGTCGAGGTGCACAGCGATTCCTCAGCCGAGGGACTGGCACCCGCAGATTCAGCAGCACCACCTGCACCACCTGTACCACAAGCACCACTAGTACCACAGGCGACACCAGTATCAGATATAGGTCCACAGATCTTACAGGCACTACAGACGATGTTAGACAGGTTACCACCAGTGATTCCTGAGCCACGTATAGAGCCTCGTGTTGATCCGCGAGAGGAGCCACATGCCGAGTCACGTATTGAGCCACGTATGGAGCCCCGCGTTGATCCACTAGAGGTGATACGTGTGGAGCCCTTCGTTGAGATTCCTGACACAACAGTAGAGGAGGTAGGGTCGGCCTCCCGAGCACGGAGCAGGAGTCCTCCGAGACTTTTGAGACAAGAACAGGTTCAGCAGGGAGTATATGAGGATGGTGTGGAAGAGCCACTAGGGAGACTTAGAGACAGAGGGGACCCTATCATAGATCTACTGAGGCTCAACCCACCCACCTTCGCAGGAGCTACAGAGGGAGCTGTGGCCGAGGCTTGGCTAATTAGCTTAGACAGGTGTTTCGCATTGCGACCGTATGAGAGCAACACGAAAGCACGAGTGGCAGTTCATCTTCTTAGGGATGCAGCAGCCACCTGGTGGCGCACAGAGGAGTGCAAGCGCCGACTCTCCGTGGATACACTCACATGGGACACCTTCATTGAGCGCTTCAATGCGCGGTATTTGTCCGAACATTATAGACAGTGCAGAATCGATGAGTTTCATGATCTACAACAGAGGGGCCTCACTGTTACTCAGTATGAGAGCTGATTTATAGAGCTTTCTCGTTACGCGGAATACCTCCATGACAAGAAAATCTTAATACACAAATTCATCAGGGGGCTAAATCACGGGATAGCAGGACCAGTTCGTATGGCAAATCCCCAAACCATGAGCGAGGTTGTTGAAAAGGCCCTTATATCAGAGGAAATTCAGGGACGAGGACAGAATTCACGCCCACAGTACCAGGAACGAAATCCCCAACAACAGCAAAATTTCCGAAGGCCTCAAAACACAACACAGAGAGGAGGATATAATCCTTCATCATTACCTCCTAGGCCTCCACAGCAACAGCAACATCAGCAAAAATCCAAATTTCAACAGAGGGGACAGGGAGGACAGAACCGTGGATGGCAGCAGCAGGGACCACGCAGGGATCAGAGACAGCAGGGTTCATCGGCAGGACCCGCAAGGTCCCAGCAGTCTTACAGAGGCTCACAGGGATCCACCGGACGGACCGGGCAACAACAGTCGGGCAGAACACAGTCAGGGCAGTTACAGGTTAGAGGACCATGTTATGTATGTGGTGGGGCAGGGCATCTGGCTAGAGAGTGTCCGCAGGGATTTACTGCAGGGGGTCAGCCCCGATCCGGAGGGTCTGAGCAGACCGTGGGTGACGTGGGCAGATCTCACCACATGTTTGCAGCGGTTGATAACCGTCAGGCCGATTTCCAGGCTTCTGTCATCGAGGCAGCAGGTACGATTAGAGACTTTCCCATCTCGATCCTTTTTGACTCAGGAGCTACTGACTCCTTTTTGTCTACATCGTTAGTGGAGCGTTGCAGGCTGGTGGCTTCTAGGCAAGACATTAGGTGGGAAGTTGAGTTGGCCTCAGGGGCCAGGATGTCAGTAGATACCTTGGTTAAAGACTGTGAGATCACATTGGGACCCTTCACCACAACATGCGACCTTAGGATTATGCCATTAGGGTCTTACGGAGTAGTTCTGGGTATGGATTGGCTTGCGGCACATAGAGCCAAGCTTGATTGTCGCCAGAGAACGATTAGCTGTTTAGACGATCATGGTTCGTCGGTTGAGATAGTGGGCATTCAAAAGCCCACGGCGGTTCGTATG
Organism: Cunninghamia lanceolata; assembly: GCA_027924645.1. Classification (NCBI taxonomy): domain Eukaryota; kingdom Viridiplantae; phylum Streptophyta; class Pinopsida; order Cupressales; family Cupressaceae; genus Cunninghamia; species Cunninghamia lanceolata. The sequence continues at coordinate 634,923 of BSBN01001013.1, read as the reverse complement.
ATATCCGCACAACAGCTTAAGCGCTGTATGCGGAAGGGATGTCAGATGTTTGCCATCACAGTCAGTGATAGAGCAGAGGATGAACCTGAGGCTACTTTAGATGATCACCCTATCCTTAGAGAGTTTGCTGATGTATTCCCGCCAGAATTACCTGGTATGCCTCCACGTAGGGAAGTGGACTTCCACATCGACTTAGTGCCAGGTGCAGAGCCAATATCCCGCGCACCCTATAGAATGACGACCCATGAACTCACAGAACTTAAGCTGCAGTTGGAAGAATTACTTGAGAAGGGACACATCCGACCTAGCGTTTCACCATGGGGCGCACCAGTGATCTTCGTGAAGAAGAAGGATGGGTCTCTTCGTCTATGCATGGACTACAGGCAGTTGAACAAGGTGACGGTGAAGAATCGTTATCCTCTACCTAGGATTGACGACCTTTTTGATCAGATGCAGGGAGCCAGAGTGTTCTCGAAAATCGATCTAAAATCTGGGTATCATCAATTGCGCATCACGGAGTCAGATATTCATAAAACTGCTTTTCGAACCAGATATGGCCATTATGAATTCATAGTGGTACCTTTCGGGTTGACGAACGCTCCTGCAGTATTCATGAGTCTCATGAACGGGGTGTTCCGTACATACCTAGACCGGTTCGTGATCATATTCCTAGATGACATTTTGATTTATTCATGGACTGAGGAGGAGCATGTAGAGCACTTGCGTCAAGTTTTGCAGCAATTACGAGGACAGCAACTTTATGGCAACTTGGCGAAGTGTGCCTTCTTCAGGATAGAGGTGCAGTATTTGGGACACATTTTGTCAGGCGATGGCATCTCCGTAGATCCATCTAAAATTAGAGCAATCCAGGAGTGGCCGGCACCCACGAACGTGATAGAGGTCAGAAGCTTTATGGGGTTAGCTGGGTATTATCGTCGGTTTGTCGAAGGTTTCTCCAGGATAGCACATCCCATTACTTCCCTTCAGCGAAAAGGGAAGGGTTTCACTTGGACCGAGCAGTGTGAAAAGGCTTTTGGAGACCTCAAAGAGCGTCTTACGAGCGCTCCTATTTTAGCAGTTCCAGATCCTTCAGAAGAGTTTGTAGTTTGCACGGATGCATCATTAGGAGGTTTGGGAGCCGTGCTTATGCAGGATGGTCGAGCGATCGCATACGAATCGCGGAAACTAAAGACACATGAGTTAAGCTATCCTACGCACGACTTAGAGCTTGCAGCTGTTGTTCATGCCTTGGTTCGCTGGAGACACTTTCTCTTAGGGCGACGCTTTGAACTCCATTCAGACCATCATAGTTTGCAGTATATTTTTACACAGCCTAATTTGAATGCCCGCCAACGGCGTTGGATGGTATTCCTATGCGAATATGACTTCGATGTCCATTATATAAAAGGGAAGGAGAACGTGGTCGCTGATGCTTTGAGTCAAAGACGCCACGAGATCCAGACCCTGACCCTGAAGATGGACTTGAAGGATCGCATCTTACAGCATCTGCCGGAGGACGAATGGTTTCTTGAAGTGCAGCAGGCAGTACTAAATCAGAAGGCCCTTGAGGGCAAATTTACAGGATATACCCTTGATTCTGATGGTATGCTTCGACATCGGCAACGCATCTATATACCCCATGCGGGTAATCTTCGTACAGTAATCCTATCAGAGGCTTATAGAGCACCCTACGCAGCACACCCAGGAGTGAAGAAGATGCATGCTGATTTACGACAGCTTTATCATTGGGCTGGGATGAGGCGTGACATTGCCGAATTTGTTGCTCGTTGCCTGGAATGTCAGAGGGTCAAGGCCGAACATCAGCATCCAGCAGGACTGTTGTACCCTCACGCGATACCTGAATGGAAATGGGATACCATTTCTATGGATTTTATCGTTGGTCTACCTATGTCATCGCGTCGCCATGATGCTATTATGGTAACAGTTGACAAGCTAACCAAAGTGGCTCATTTTTCACCAATTTGTACAACATACAATGCACCATCAGTGGCAAAGGTGTTTCTTGATCAGATTGTTAGACTTCATGGGGTACCTCATTGCATTATATCTGACAGAGACTCCGTATTCACTTCATCGTTCTGGAAAGCCTTACATCAGGTGTTGGGCACACAGCTCAACTTCAGTTCCGCATATCATCCGGAAACCGACGGACAAACAGAGAGAGTTAACCAGGTGTTAGAAGACATGCTTCGCATGTATGTGATGGACCACCAGTCTAGATGGGAGGAGTACCTGTATCTAGTTGAGTTCGCCTACAATAATGGGCATCATAGCTCGTTGGGTATGCCTCCTTTCCAGGCATTATATGGCAGACCATGCAGAACACCTCTGAGTTGGGATCGTATAGAGGACAGAACAGTCATCGGTCCAGAGATAGTTCAGAATATGGAACTGCAAGTTAAACAGATAAGACAGAGGCTTCTGGAAGCACAGGACAGGCAGAAAAAGTATGCCGATGCTAAAAGGACAGACCGAAGCTTCTCTGTGGGGGAAAGAGTATTTTTGAGAGTGCGGCCGCACAAAAGTCCAATCCGTTACGGAAAAGGCTCTAAACTCGCACCTCGATTTGTAGGACCTTTCGAAATCTTGGAGCGGATAGGACCAGTAGCCTATCGTCTAGCCTTGCCACCTAGCCTGTCACGTATCCACGATGTATTTCATGTATCAGTTTTACGTCAATATATTTCTGACTTATCTCATGTGTTGGATTGGAGTGCTCTTCAGGTAGAGGCAGACGGACAACTGGCGTTGGAGCCAATTCGCATATTGGCTCGTCGGACGCTGGCCCTTCGAGGTCGAGAGCTGGACCAGGTTAGAGTCCAATGGGACTTATACGACGAAGTCACTGCAACATGGGAAGATGCAGAGAGATTGAAGACCCTGTATCCTCACCTTTTTGACGACTTCCAGGAGGAAGTACCGTCTTAGGGGGAGAGGATGTGAGGACCGCCCTTTTTACTACTGTTGTTATGACTATTTACAGTACTGTTATTGTTACTTTCATATTTGTGGGATAGCAGTTCCCGAAATTTGTCAGACTATTTAACTTTATTATGTTTTCGGAAAAACTAATTGGGTGATGTTTGGATAAGTTACTTTTCAGAAAAATGAATTAGGGATGATGGAAAATTGTAATATGATTTTTAATTATGTTAAATTGTACTAAGGCATGAGAATGCATGTGTTATTTAAGTTGCTTCGGCTATGATGAATTTATGTGGTTACTGATCTTGTAATTGAGTGTGCAGGGACTACTAATCAAACCACAGATTTCGGAGATCATTCCACACCTTGTTAATTGTTATTCCCTGTTAAGCCGATCTGGTTCCACGAGGAACCAAGATCTCTTTGTGTTTGATGTCATGATGTAATGTGGTCTTTCGTATGGTCGAGTGGGTTAGGTTACCCTCATGTAACATTATTTTTATAAGTAAGTGTTGTAAAGAGATTGAATTTGAAATTTCTATTTTTATTTAAATTATGAGGCCCTTTTTCTTGTGCTTTACCTTGACCTGGGGTGTCTTGTATGGGTTAAAATTGACCCTGGGTTCTACCCCATGGGTCCAGGGGCCCATTTGGCATGGGTAACCCTTGAGTAACCTCCATCTAGTCAACTTAACCTTCCCCTGAAGTTAAGTGGCGAAAATTGGAGGTAGGAGGAGACATGATGGGTTGTACCAACACTCAACCCATCCCCTCTACTTTTCCCTAGATAAGAGATGCCATCCATTAGTGAAAGTTACCCCTTCTTTAGTAAGATTCCCCCATGTACTATGGGGACACCCATGTGAAGAAAGGAGAAAGAGGCAGGGGTCACCTGTCTTGTTCCCATTTAACTCTTTTTTTTATTTCTCCCATGAGAAAGTGGAGTCACATGAGAGGAATAAGGAGTACCCTTGGGAATGGAGAGTGACATAAGCCACCTGGACAGAATAGTGATTTTTGGGAAGGGTGAGGAGGTGACAAGTGTCACTTCCCCATTTCTCAAAATTAGAAAGAAAGAGAATTTTGGGTTATTTATTTTGAAATTTTGGGATGAGAGGGAGTTAGTTGAATTTTGGGGAAATCTTTCATTTTGGCCTTACCAAAAATAGAGAAGTTAGTTTGGAAGATAGAGAAGGGAGAGGGAGTTGGTGGCTAAGGTTGGAAGTGAACTCTGTGGACTCTGCAACAACTTCATTCCAGGAGGGCTTTGCAAGGTTGGTCTGAATTTTACCTTTGTTTTGGTAGAATTGAAATGTGTGTGAAATATGTGTTTAAATTTGTGTTCTGTGGGGTTCTTGTCGGGTTGTTTGACAGAGCGTCTCCCACTTGGGAGAAATGCTCATCAAGTTTGGGGTAGGGGAGGAGAGATCCTCCTCGGGTGCATACCTGTTTCCATCTTTTGGGATGTTGAAAGCCTTGAGGGCATGTATCTGTGACTGTATTTTTGACTTGAGAGTCATATACAGATTTCTTACAAATTGTGATCACACTTGGTTGAGACCAATAGAAATTGATATGAGTTCATTTATCTGTCAGGGTGACACTCTGGAGTCGAGTGTGTCCACTCTCCTGCCCCTTATGAAACTCACTGTAGTTGAGTTTCCGTATTGTGTAAAATACCCACGGGTGTATGTGTGCTTTGGGATTGTTGTTGTTTCTGTTGTGAAGTGGAGTATTTGAGTACCCAGGTGTGAGTATGGTCTCCCTAGCTCGGGGGTGACCCTCTTGCGGGTCTACGGTAGGGAGGAGAGCTAGACGAGTGGTATTTTTTTCTTTCTTGTTTGTCTTTGATACGCAGGTTTTTTCTCTTGGAGCTTCTGGTTGGCTATTTATGAAGAAACAGATCATCTTCTTGTCATGAGAATTAGGCCTGGTTCATGTTATAGAGATGAAGAGAGAACACCTCTCTTGTTATTGTTGTAAATTAATGATATTTTGGGAGTGAAGAAAATCACCTCCCTGATCTTGTTATTATTGGACTTTTATTGGTTGTCATAAGTTTTCAGTGGTATACTGTTTGGGAGGAGAAAGTTCATATCTGGAAAGTTGGTATTCATGATTGAGAAGCTGTAATATGAATGTGCTTAAATTTTTAAGTTGATGTTTGCAACCTTTGTTCAATAGCAATTTTTGTGTTTCAAGTATTACTGAAAAGAATAAGTTCGTTTTTTTGCAACTAAATCTGAGTTGTTTACATTGAAAGTTTGGAATTGCTTCACTAGTTGAAATGCTAATTTTCTTTTCAATGATAAAATGGAAAAGACAGTTTTAAACATTTGAATTATTCTTCATATTTAATGGATTCTGATAAGTTAGAGGAAATCTAGCATGTAAATATATAATCTGTTTGTAAATTTACGAAGTCTTAAATGTTTATGAAAATGGAAATTTATACTTATAATAAGGGAATAGCTATTTACCATTTGGTGAAATTAGGATATATATATATATATATATATATATATATATATATATATCTAATTGTTATGACAATTTCTTTATAACAGGTTGATTTGGAGAAAATGCATAAAGTAGTGAATTTGAGAAATTTTAGGAATTGGAATTATACAAATACATAAAGAATTTTTTTTTTTTTTTCTAAATAAATATCTCTATTTCTCTTTTTGAGTAATTATCATTTTATAGAATCATAGAGAAATTGAAAGTAATTATAAATGTTATGAAATTGAATGTTTTATTCAATATAAAAAAAAAGGGGATATATATATATATATATGAAATATATATATATATATAAATATATTATCGTTGTTATATATACATATATATATATATATATATATTTATATATGAATATATAAATATATATATATATATATATATATATATATATATATTTGAAAATATATTATTATTGATAATAATCAACGAATTGTGAAAGACTGTTAAGGGTTAAGCCGCGGATTAGAAGACAGTTGCGGTTTTAGAATAGGCGGTGGGGAAAAATCCCCACCGCAGACCCTCTTGCATATATATGAAGGTGTGGAGTGGGGCGGAGCCCCACCCACACCCCACGTCGTGGGAATGTGGGTGGGGCTCCGCCCCACTCCACATCCCCCCCCCCAATCCCTTATGCCTCCCGCGGCCTGCATCAGGCCCGCCGCTCTGCGGCCACCGCAGGTCTTGCCCGCCGCTCTGCGGCCACCACCGGCCCTGCTCCTCTGTCACGCCGCCCATGGCCGCCGTCTGCTGTGAATCTAAAGCAATAAAAAATGTTAGGGCTTGGGCCCTAACATATGAGTGGTGTATTTGTTATATAAATACAGTTTTTTTTTATATAGTTTTATATATATAGGCATATATATATACTATATATGTCTATGTATATAGCTATATATATAATATAATAATGATTAAATATATATATATATATATATATATATATATATATATAAAGAGATATAGATATATATATCGTGGTAAACCAATTTCGTCCTATGCATAGACTTTAAAATAAATATATTATATATATATGTATATATATAGATATATATATATATATATATATATCATATCGATAGGAGTAAATCTATGAACCATATTGTTGGACCCTCGTTTCAAATCGTTATAAACTATGTCTCATGGATAAAAATATATATATATATATATATAAATTATATTCTCACAGTAGATGTTATTAAGTGTTGAACACAACAACCAAAGAAGATATATTACCATGAACAGAGTTTTATAAAGTGGTGAACCACCTACATCTATTGACAACGTCATACGAGTCACAATCAGTGTATGAATCGTAATTAAGAGTAACAGTAACAACAGTAATTCTAAACAAGAGAAAATAAAATTATAATGTAAAAGAGAGTTTAGGAATATGCAGTGATACTCTGGAAAGAGTTTCTCGGAAGTTTCAACTATTAACGTACTAATAATCACCCAGAAATTGAAGAGGAAAATTACACAACTCTTTGCTCAAAAGAACACTAGAAATAAACTTAAGAAGGCACCACTGACAATCCATGTGGCCATATTAATCTCAACTGTAGCAAACGATCTCTTATGTAAACCTGTAAGAGGTTCCGAAGAAGAAAAAAAAAACTAACATTGGAAAACACAGAGGAGAAAATGCGCGACATTTCTCACACGGGATAAGAGAACTAAGTTGATGGACCCTTCTGCAAATTTTGCTTAGGAACAAGTTGACTAAGTATTTACGAAGAGGAGGAACCTAGATCGGGGAAGATTAGGAGACCGAGTCCAGCGAAATAGTAAACCAGCCTTTGTGACTGAGATCATCCTGAAATTAGGTTTAATATCAACAATAGCTGCAGTAATAACCCTGATTGACGTAAATCATGAAGAAAGGTCAGGATGCACATAAAGAAAGCATAGAAAATGAAAGAGAGAGAGAGACTGAAATATAAACACACTAAATGAACTAAGAAATAGTTAAGGTAAGGGCGATAAAGATATAATCAGAATTAAGAACTTGTGAAAAGGGAAGAGAGGGCAACCAAACCGCCTTGTTGAAAATGCTAAGTCATAGGAGGGGTATGTTTCAGGAAACAAGAGAGAAGACAGACAACCGTGCCTAGCTGAAAAATGACTAAATAGGGAGATCACTAGCCGGTTTAGTCAGAACAAGGCGTCGTGGGGAGTAGTTCCTCTATCAGCGAACCACGTGCGTAAATGAGTGCAGCATAATTCCCACTAACGCCGTAAGGCATTCTGCTACCGAACATTGCCGAGGGTTCGATTTAAGAACTTTGGTAATCTCACTCTTGCAATGACGTTAGCAGCGTTGTATAGACCCTCTTGTTGATCTATATGCTTCTGGTTGCACGCCATTGTACTTGTATTCCGCCAAAGAGTATAGTGTTTCGCCATGAGAGAACACCGTTGAGCATGCGTACGCATGCGAAAGGGGTTTTTAGGACAGTGTGAGAAAAGTTTTTCATATCTCATGTCATAACCACATGACAGATGTGGTTATGACACGTGCGATGTGTGTTGTGACCACAAGGGAAATGTGGGCATGACACATCTCTCCTTAAAATTACACTTCCATTAAGCATTTTAGGATTTTGATATCAATTTTAGATCTGGTCTGATCTATTTCACATCCTAAAAGTGACCATAATTCATTCGTTCATCATTTTGTATACTTTCATTCTTTAATTTCACTATTAGGGTTTAAAAAATCCTTGTATCTTTACTATATTTTATCTAATCTTTCACCTTGCATTGTAAGATTTGTTTGTTGTAAAAAAATTTACTACATTATTGGATTGATTAAAAGGCCTTAATTTTCTTCCCCTCACCATTCTATGAATTTCACTACATATTTTGTGCATTTGTATTGAAAAAAGTGAAAAAATTGAGCATTTTAGAAGCATAAACAAGCATAGTTTGGAGTTGTTTCATTAAATTCATCCTAAATATCTTGTATTTCAGATATTTCACTCATATTCAAACATATAATATATGTCATTTAAAAATTTGGCATAATTTCATACCATTGTGTGAAAATTGGCATCTTTTTAATTACACAGTGTGTATTTCAACACTAGGTGTTTTACACCGTTTTCACATTCTTTTTGATCAAAACCGTTAAAACCATCAACTTTACCTTGTTGTGTAATACTCTTTCCTCCTACCTATTCTGTTTGTTGTGAAATTTGTGGTACTTTTACCTGATTTCCTCAAACAAGTACTTGGATGTGAAATAGTCTCACATCTAGGGTGTATTAAGTATCATAAAACTTTGCATGTCTTGTCTTACTAGACTTTATTGGACATTGAGGTTTCATGATATTCCATTATGGCATCTTCATATCATTTCTCTTTGGTACATCTTTACATGCATGTTTCAAAAACTTTGAGAATTTTTACAAATTTCTTAATATGAATCCTCATGTTCTCACTCATATACAAGCTATGTATCATAAGGATATATTTAAATGCTCTTCAATTGAAATCCTTGATTATGTATCTGATTTTAAAAACTTCATAGCTCTCATGAATACATACCCTTCGATAGTAGAAGATCTAACAAAACACATTGAGAATGATGAGTGTGAAAGTTTTCTTAATGATTTGGAACTAATAGCTAAAATATATGAGGATGATGATGATGAATCCATAAGTTATCCTACTTGTCGTATAGTTGAATGTTCAAGAACCTTGGATGAGAAGACCATGGATATCTCTAATTTGATTGTAAATGATATGATCACCACCAACCTTCTTAACAACACCTCACATTTCTTTCATTCCAATGTTCTCTCTGTCCAAGATGAAGCATTAGTGGATGAGAAAAGGTCTCTCACATTAAATCCTTTAGGGATAGCTGTTGAGCACAATCGAGAGGAAAACAATGTTAATTTAATCTTCACTAATAGACTTACTCCACCCAGTAAGGGGTTATTAGATAAGTGTAGTAATAATCCTAGGATAATTGTGCAAGGGGAACCTAATGCACCTTCTTGCTTAAAACTGGTGATTACGGTTCAAGGAGATTGCAAACCACCTCGACCCCTAGATTACATCCTAAACTATGCAAGACAAATCACTCAAAGAAATCAAGGTTTTCAAAATGTGCCGCAACATCCCACGAATGCTCACACATATCACCCATAGTAAAAAGCAAAGTAAGCAAGCACCACAAGCGCCTATCTCTCTTCCAGCTTCTCAACCTATGCTCCCTCCACCACCTCGTCTTACTCATAAAAGAGGTGAAGAATATGATCTTGTCGAGCAGCTTCACGCTACTCCAGCTAAGATCTCTCTTTAGGATTTACTACAAACATCACCTACTACCATGGAATGCCCCAAGAAGCTTTACAAAATGTGATTGTACCACTTGCTATTAACCCGAATGATGTAGCAGCTCTGTTAGATTGTATGCATGCGACAAAAATAGATATTCTCTTTCAACCACATGAAATACCATTGATAAGAGATGAGCATGATTCACTTATATAATATTTGTCCAAATAGACAAAAAGTTGATAAAGAGAGTTATGATTGACAATGGATTGACACTTAATGTTTGTGGCATTGAATTTCTACACAAAAGAAAGATAGACACATCTTTAATCAAACTAGATAGGCTTAGAATTTGTGGCTTTGATAATGCTAGTAGACAATCTATGGGTACCATAACTTTACCTATAAAGGTTGGACCCGTGACAATATCTACCCTTTTTCATGTCATGCCTAGTTCACTTTCATATAATATGATCCTTGTTAGACCGTGGATCCATTCCATGGCAGCAGCTCTATCTACCCTTCATCGATCAATAAAGTTTATTTATCAAAATAGGCTCTATACTATGGAAGTCAATCTTGACCTGAATAACTATTTACATATCAAAACATCATAACAACAAAACAAGTTAACAATCATGTGAGTCTAAACAACTTACGAGTTGATTCATCAACACCTCTTGCCATAGATAATATTGTACAAGACTCTATGCCATCAAATGCACTCTTTGGTGATGATTGGGGTTCATTAGATTTCACTCCCTCATTTCTGGGGGACTATAAACTTAATAACTCTGACACATCAAAAGTTGTATCGATCTCATGTAAGTGATATTTGGATACACCTGAGAAACCTAAAGTCTCCTTGGTTGAGAAAACAAAAATACCCTTATACTACATATTATGAGACCTACAAGCCTTCACCTTCCTCTAAAGAAATGGATTCCCTCTATGGTTGTGGATTTCATATTTTGTACAAAAATTGTGACTATGTACGTAATGGATGTGGTGTAAATTAATAAGGAATCAGAGTACCTTTACAAGTTACTGGAATTAATTATACAACCAATATTGGATACTGCTCTTTGAAGCCCACCAAAGCTTCTCACTGTCCTAAACTTAATGTTAATATAATATCAACAAGACCGAAACAACATGGGAGATATCCCGAGATGATAGACAAAAATTATCCACCAGGAAATATCCCATTGAATCAGGTAAGTATATCTCCCTCTTTGAGCCACACTCATTGTAGCACCTACTCTAGGTGCTCTCAAAGGTGGACTCCTCCTAGATATATATGTTTTTAGAATAGTATTGTGTTCTCCCATGATGTGTTATGTATTGTTTAGGCCTCCTAGGATGACCCCTGATACTCTTGTAAGGTAAAGGATACTGGGAGACCACCTCTATTGTGACCATTCTTCTATTTGTATCATCATTCTTCTATATTGCTTCTCCTCTATTTTTATTGTTGTGTGTTGTGCCTTGGGGGCATAGCATTGCGGTTGATGACTTGGGGGCATCCTCCTATGTGATTGTTCCTAAGGCACTTGTTTTCCTCTCTCATTTTATTATCTACCTTCTTCCAGTGGTTTTATCTAGTCAGCAGATGACAAAAAATAAACATATACTAATATGGACGATGTGTCCCTTCACCAAGCAAAGAAAAAATGGACCTAGTCCATACATGACGATGGGGTTGACTTATAGATATTATTTGACACTTCGCTATTAGAATCACTCTGTGTGATATTTTGATGTTGCCTTATCTTTTCTAACAAACCATAACAATACAGCTACTTCATGCACTTTGTCTATCTTAAATCTCACCTTGGTTACACTCAAGTTTGAGACTTCTGTAGTATATCCCCACGGTTATAATCAGTTTTTGAATCCTTAGTATAGTCTTGGCTCTTGATGTGATTGTCTTCATACATTTCTTATTATCATGTGATGTGGTTATTATCTTAGGAAAAGATTTCTAACCTCTCTTATTATTTATCATAGCAAATTGTGTGTTTGTGGGAACATTCGGTGATCATGTGCACATGTCAACTTTGGGGGCATGGGCTTTGCGAAAGCTCTTGTTCCCTTGTGTGTTTTCTTCCTACCTTAACATGCTTGATATTGGTACATGACATCAACCACCTTAAGGTGGGGGCATATAAAAGGTAAGATGTCTGATGATTTTGGTACTAATGAAGCATGTTTGTAAGCCTTTTGTGAAGGTAGGATGTTGTATCTCTGGTGTGAGTGTACATCTTTATTTCATATTGCAATCGAAAAGCCCTCTATGAAGGCAGGATATCGTGCATATCCTTTTATTCAAAATCCCTCTACAGAGGTGGGGATGGTGTATCTCTTGAGCTAGTGCACATCCTTTTATTTCAAAAGTCCTTCAATCAGGTGGGGTTGGATCTAAGACTATCCTCCCTTAAGCGTGTGTTTGGTGGTTGTTGTGGCATAAGCCCAACCGTCAGGTGTGTTTGTAGCATGTTTGAGATGGTGAGAACTTAGCAATAAGGTCCTTTCATCACCTTGTTTGTCATGTTTTAGACATATGGTATGTCTTTGGCATGCTATATGGCACTCATGTATTTCGTGTGTCTCCCATGTGTTTCCCCTTTGTGTGGTTAACCCCCATTTGGGCTTTATATGGCATGTCTTCCCCTCTTGTTTGTGTGTAGCGACATGCTCCACTTACACTTGAGGTTTTGTATGGTGTGTCTTCTCCCCCATATGTAGTATTAAGGGTATGGCAAAATGCCCCTCCTACATTTTGGGATTGTGTGTTGCATTTTTACTTTCTATGCATATATATATATATAGAAAATGAAAAAAAGAAATATCACTATATTCATAGTGTCTTGCATGACTACTCTTGTGTCTTCATTGTGTATTGCGTGTCTTTAATACTGACTTCTTCGTGTCTTGCGTGCTTCCTACTATCTTAATTGTGTTTTGTGTGTCTGTGATGTGTCTTCTGATGCTTACCTAAGGTTGGGGGCTAGAAATAGTCCCTCAACCTTTGTGCATGCATCTCCTTTATGTGCTTGGTGTGTTTGATCTGTTTTCAACCATACTTTAATGAATGTATGGGTCAATATCATACATAAATTAAATTGGGAGCTAAATGTTATGTCATAAAATGTCCCCCTAGGACTTTTACCTCCTAAGTTTATCTCTCAGGTCCCTTGTTTTTGATCTTGCATATTAGAATTGACTCTCGAGATGAAATGGCCTAAAACCCATGTCAAATGGGGCTTGAGGGACATTGCAGAACTTAACCCTACCCTAAAATAGGTCCTAGAGCTTGGGCGCTCATGCCCTTGTCCTACCGTATTTTAGCAGGGTCCCAAATTTGAATGTCAGTAAAGTGACTGTTAAATGTGTCCCTTGTCGACATCTTCAGTTTGAATTACAAAATTTGTAGCAGGAATCCATAAATAATCATGTTTAGGACTTCATTTGCAAACTAGATGGATAATGTGAACTTGTGATCTTATGCTAAGGATATTCAAGGTGTTCATTGTGCTACAGAGTAGCCTTGTGTTGTTATTGTGGTTGTTTGTTGCATATTTGGCTTCATCAATCCATTTCCTCATTACATGAAAGAGTTTCTTCTGTCCATGAGAGCTACACCACTAAGGTGATATCTATTTATGTTTGAACCAATCATTTATAATTTGTTTTACCTCTGTCCTGCAAGGACACACACTCTCAATCTAACAATGATGTTAGAAGGCTTGAATGCAATTCCAGGGCTTGACCAAGGCAAGATCTTAAACACCACAACCCCCAACCCCTCTCCTTGTGATTATAGGTAACAAGTATCAAGTTTTGTGGAGTGAAGTTGCAGAGGAAGGTTGTAGAGAATAAGGATCCCAAATTTGATGGAAAAGGTAGAAAAGTGAACTATTAGGGCTTGGGCACTAATCCCTTTGCCCTCCAAGTTTGTAGGGCCTAAAATCTCTAGAACAAGGATAATCAGTGACAGAAGGAGTCTAGAAACCCTCGAAGAAAATTTTACCTTGGGCTTCGGCGTGAGTCTCTTTGCAATTGACATTTTAAGATTCCAAACTACAAAATTTGGTACACATCTAATCTTCATTTAGCATCTCTGTGTTCAAGCATTTGTCAAAATTTGTTTGTTTGTTTATGATTTTTCATAATTAGGGTTTGGAGCATAATTGGGCTTAAATTTATACATTAATCAACAATTTTCAAATTTCCCTATCATTACAAGTGACAATCAACCTGTAGGTGAATCCTCTTGCAGAAGTTGTGATTCAACTTAGTTAAATGTCCTTGAATGTGTGTAGTGAAAGGAGGATCTAACTATATCATCAAATCAACCCTATTCCCCCTTTTCCTACATAACACATAGCAATCCAATCTTTCCTCTATGTAAATACCCTCTACGTATATGCTCCCACAGACAATCGCAACTGAGCATCCAGCTAACAAGCCAGTGGCTTATTAATCATCAATTATATATTTTATGTTATAATATCAATATTAAAAAATATTACACTAAATATTGATAATATAATTAAAAAAAAATTATAGGTAAATAATGGTCTTGGGACTGCCCCATATATTAAATTTAAGCATAAGAAAAAAATTGCATCAAACCCTTTAACAAGGGTGCATCGCATTGACCAAGAGGATCTAGAAGTATCCCATTAAGATCTATCACAATAAATTGAAGTATTAACAAGTTACTTATGGAGGGAAAACAAAGAAGCATGTTTTGGATGGCCAAGTCCTTTTTCCTTTTCCTTTACACAACCATCCACCTTTCATTAGCAATCTCATCATCCAAGGTCACAACATCAATAGTTGAGGTATTGACATTTCCATTCTCTAGAAACTATGAATTGTCGTCAGTCACTTTTGGACCTTGTATCTATCATACCAAACCTTTTTTAGGCTTAGAATTATTCATGTCTAAAGCTTTAATGCTTCCCACCCCAAGCAGAGGTGATCCTTCAAAAACTATAGGTATGGATTGTGAACCATTAACTCAACCTTTTTGACTTATAATCTCAAGAGTCATCTTTTGACGAAATTCCTTTTGAACTATCTCATGTGGCATACTATCCTAGGTAGATGCAACTTCCTCTTTTTCCACATAGTAGTGTTGCAAGTATGGGCCTAACCGGTGTTGTCATTGATGTCAAGAGTTGTATGTTGAGGATATTAAGAAAATTAGTCCTATCAAGAATAGAGAAGAATAGTGAAGACAACAAGGTAAAGATCCAAGCTAAGATGAAGATCAAAGGTTGCACATCAAAGGGTTTGTAGATATGTGTCTTAAGATGATCCAATAAAGGTTTGAGAGGTCCCCATGAAGATTTGAAGAAGTTATGGCCACTTGAGTAAAACTAGTTCTAGCAGATGTTCAGACATGACAAAATGACACAGATAGGTCCAAGGAGATTCGGAGATGCAATATCTTGTTCTGTGGATTTGGTGGAGTGTTTAGAAAGTCAGTGTGAATTGGCAACTCAATTGGTTCATGGTCTGGAGGTCCACAAGCATCCATTCCAATATGACAGTGATGACAGACCATGTTCTTGAGGTTCCGGATGAAGGAGAGAAAGATTTTAGTAAGCAGAAGGAGTATAGATGTTCTTGGTGATTCAGGCAAGCTTGTGGAGGTCTTTGGATTGTGTCCAGTTTGTGTTGGTGGTCCACATTGAAGACTGATCTCATAATTGAATAATTACTTCTAGATGATGATGTTCTTCCTAAGTCTGGCGACCGAATGAGTTGCACATCCTGTGGATGATCTTGAAGATGTTCTGTGAAGCATGGTGTGTTCTTCAAAGAAGATTGAAGTCTCAGATCTATGTAGTCGATAGTGTGTTGATCCATGTGAAGTCTTTTTGTAATTAGTCATGTTGTATTTATGTATTTGCTCTGTAATGTATGCTGACTTGGATGATTATCCCAAAGTCAAATGTCTTGTATAAATAAGTTGTGAAGTCATTTCAAATGCATCTTGGTGGAGATGAGTGTGTGGTAGAGAGGAGTAGAGTGAAACACAGAGCAAAAGTATTGAGCTTAAATGGAACTGACTCAAGCATGGTAAAGATGCTATTCTTCAATTTAAGTATGTAATATTTATTATTCTGTAGATAGTGTGTCTCCTGTAGGCAGTGGGTCTCTTGTGAGCAGTGTGCTCAGGTAGTGAGCCCTAATTGGCATGTGCCATTTTTGTTCATCATAATATTTTAATAGAGAATACAATCTTGAGTTAGTCACCCCATGGTTTTTCCCTTAATCAGGTTTTCCATGTCAAAATCTTGGTGTCATATGTGTTAATGTGTTTCTGCTCTTAAATTATTACATTATGTTTCAATGATTGGTTTATTATTATGCTACTGAATTACAAGAAATATTTAAGTGATTAATTGGAAGAAAGTTTTGGACAACTGATTCACCCCCCCTTCTCAATTGTCTGTCATGAATCTAACAATTAGTATCAGAGATAAGTTCCTCTAAAAGAGCTTAACCACTTGAGGAGATCTAGGATGTCATCCTACAAGAAGGATAGTCCGAGGTTTGATGGAACCAATTTTACTCTTTGGAAAAGTCGCATGGAATGTCATTTGCAATGTATGGGAATGCAATATTGGACAATGGCTTCAAAGAAGTATGTTCCTCCACAGAATGGTCTAAGTACCATAGATGAAATCAAAGATGCTGAAAATAATCTTCAGACTAAAGAAGCTCTACTAAGTGCCTTATCTGATTCAGAGCTGACAAATGTTATTGATCTAAAAACTGCATATGAGAATTGGGAAAAACTAGAACTTCTGCATGAATTAGACAAGTATGTTAAATGTGCCAAGCTATAGAGTTTGAAAGGAAAATTTGAAAACCTGAAGATGAGAGAAGATGAAAATATCACTACATTTATGCCAAGAGTAAATGAGTTTGTTTGTGGCATTAGATGTGCTGGTGGAACCTTGGATGAAGATGAGATTGTTGCCAAAATTCTCAGATCCCTTCCTAATTCTTACAAGTACAAGGTTACTGCTATTGAAGAATTCAGATCTTTTTCAAATATCACAAGAGATCAATTGGTTGGTAAATTAGCTGCATTTGAATTGGCTGAGTTTGGAGATGCACCCCCCAAGACTGAACATGCTTTCAAAGATAGTGCCTCTCTAAAAGGAAAACAAAAGTTTGATCCAAGAGAGAACTCTTCAAAGAAACTATCATGGTATGAAAAAGAAAGAAAAGATCTGGAAGAAGATGAAGCAGAAGCTACTCAGCTTTAAGCCCTTATTGCAAAAAGACTGCCAAGAGGATCCGGTAAGTATGAAGGAAAATTGCCCTTCAAATGTTATAACTGCAATAAGATTTGGTCATTTTGCCTCAAGGTGTCCAGAAAGATTTTCAATAGCAAATCCAAATGGATCAAGATTCCAAAAGAAATGTTACTATGTTCATGAAGATGATGATGATGAAGAAGTAATAGATGATGAATCAGATACATGAAACAAATCTAGAAGTGACTGGGTGTTTATTGCCATCAAGGAAGAAGATCCAATGCCCTCTAAATCTGTCAATCATAAAATGGTAGAAAGAGCTCAGGCTACCCAAGTTGAAGAAAAGGATGATTGGGTCATTGACAGTGGATGCTCCCACCATATGACAGGTGACAAAAATAAGTTCATAGATTTGGAAAGATATGAAGGAGGAGTTGTAAAATTTGGTGATAATTCTGCTGGTAGAATCAGAGGTAGAGGAAACATTTCTTTTGATGGAAAGAACAAAACCAGTAATGTACTATATATTGAATGTCTGAAGCACAATCTTCTCAGTGTTGGACAGTTGGTGGACAAAGGCTATGATCTCTGATTCAAAAATGGAAAATGCAAGATCTTTAAAAGTTCTGGAATAGAGATTGCATCCGGTACTCAAACAAAAGGTAATATCTTCCACTTGGTTGGTATTGGTAAAAGTTGTTTATTTGTTCAAATTGATCAAAGTTAGTTGTGGCATAGGAAAATGTGTCATGTGAATTTTGACAATATCATCAAGATAAGCAACACTCAGGCTATAAGAGATCTTCCAAGACTAGTGAAACCTATTAATAGTTTGTACAAAGAATGTCAGTTAGGTAAGCAAAGTAGACTCATATTCAAAAGTAAGGAACAATCTTCTACCAGATTATTGGACTTAGTTCATACTGATCTATGTAGTCCGGCAAGAATCAGGAGTGTGCAAGGTGATAGATACTTCATGTTATTAATTGATGACCACTCCCAGATGATGTGAGTGACTTTTCTAAAGATATCAGAGGCTCTTGAGAAATTCAAAATATCCAAGGCTATGGTAGAGAATGAAACTAGATTGAACATAAAATGTCTGAGGTCTGATAGAGGTGGAGAATTCACATCTAGTGAGTTCATAGAATTCTATGAGAAACATGGAATAGAAAGATAGTTGTCTGCTCCAAGGACTCCATAGCAAAATGGAGTAGTGGAGAGAAAGAACTGGACCATATAGGAAGCATCTAGAACCATGATGATGGAAGTAAATGTTCCCCAGATCTACTGGAGAGAAGCTGTAAGTACTACAGTCTATGCTCTTAGTCGAGTACAAATCAGAAGCAATACTGGTAAGACCCCTTATGAACTCTGGTTTGGCATCACTCACACTGTGAAGTATTTTAGAGTCTTTGGTAGCAAATGTTACATTAAAAGAGATGAAGATCTAAGCAAATTTGATGCTAGAAGTGATGACGGAATATTCTTGGGTTATTCTACTCAAAGAAAAGCATACCGGTGTTATAACAAGAGATTGAGAAAGATTATAGAAAGTACAAATGTGAAGGTTGATGAAGGTATTGAAAAACCCTCAAGGTTTTATAAATATGATGAAGATGATCAGAATGATGTTTTGGTCCAAGAAATCCAAGTCCCTTCTAAAATTTAGATCCAGACTGATCTGGTGAATCAAGAAGAAGAGATAAGTTTGAATGAACCTATTCAAGAAACAGAAGTGCAAGAAATTTCCAAAATTCCTAGGTATGTAAGACTGAATCACTCTAAAGATCAGATCATAGGTAATAAAAGCAAAGGTGTTCAAACAAGAAGAAAGATTGCTCAAGACTCAGAAGAGTATTGTCTAATTTCAAAGATTGAACCAAAGTCAGTGAATGAAGTATGCAATGATGAAAGTTGGACTAAAGCAATAGAGGAAGAGCTGATACAAATTGAGAAAAATCACACTTGGGATCTTGTTCCCAGACCTAGAAACAAGAATGTTATTAGAACCAAATGGGTCTTCCGGAATAAACTGAATGAAGATGGTGAAGTAGTCAGAAACAAAGCTAGATTGGTTTGCAAGGGTTACTCTCAAGTAGAAGGAGTTGATTTTGAAGAAACTTTTGCTTCGGTGGCAAGAATTGAAGCAGTCAGATTATTTCTTGCCTTTGCTACCTTCAAGGATTTAAAGGTATATCAGATGTGTTGGTAATAATTTATGTTTAGGGCTGAAGGAAGTGCACCTCCCTAGTAATCCAAAAAAATTCTTAAGTGTTGGACCCTCCCAGTGTTTTTTAGCATCATCATGATATTCTGAAGTAGGAGATCATTATCATTTCTCATCATGTCCGGATATCCTGTGGTGGTCATCATCTTTTGCTAACCTGATTTTCGTGTGCAGGGTGATATTTAACATCGGGTGATCTTGGTCAAGATCATCCTGATGTTGGCGCTAAGAAATTTCTAAGTATGACCTGATGTTCTGGAGGGTCATCACATTTGAATATCAGGGTGATATTAGCTAAGTCTCGTGGCTTCATCATTTTCTAAGGAAGGGGTGATATTTCCAAATATCGGGTGACATTCAAACATCACCCCGATGTTCCATGAAGCTATAGTGCACCTTGATATTCCTGTGGGGGTGATATTTTCTTGACCTTTGCCTTCATCTTTTCTCTGTAGGATGATATTCTCAATATCGGGTGATATTCCAAATATCGGGTCATCTTCTGAATATCACCCTTGTTCTAAATATGACGATGACATCATCAGGACATTTGTGGATATGATGATGATGCTGATGTCACGGAGATATCTGCCTATTAGCTTCATGCATTGTCCAGTGGGGGGTGATCATTTCAAATATCAATCATATTCATATATCACCCCGATCTTGTAGTGAAGCTACAGTGCTGCATGATATTTGTACATCAAGGTGATATTTTCAAATATCTGGTTATCTTTCGAATATCATCCTGATGCTGATATGATGGTGACATCATCAAGGTCCGGGGAGTCATATTTTAACATCAGTCATTTTATGGAGATCCCCCGATGTTGCAAATATGATGATGATGTCATCCAGATATGTAGAGATGCGTGGTATGCAGATATGACGGTGACATCATCAGGATGTTCATCAGTGAGACATTTGGTATTGGCTAAGCAGGAGGATCTTCCTCCGATGCATTAGGTTGTGCTGATGAAGGCGATTATCATGAAGGTGATATTGCAATAGGATGCTGACATCAGGGTGATATTTTTTTATCAGGTGATGAGGATGAAATGATACTTTCCCGTAGGGTGATATTTTCTGTGGGGTTATATTTCATATCGGGGTGATATGAATTATCAGGATGAGCTCAGTAGGTGGTTTCCTAATGTCAGGGTGATATTTTGTTCATCTGGATATCATGCAGGAGGATGATGACGAGGTTTTATGCTGATGACGTCGGGAGCAAAAGCACTGACATCATATATGCCTACGACTTAGTATATAAAGTGATGAGGAGGTCGCCACGGGGTGCATGTGGGATAATTGATATCCTGCATATTTTCAAATATTGGGGTGATATTTCTTGGCGGGAAAAGAGATGAATGCACAATCTGATGTTTTTCCCAAGGCTGCGGGTTGGTAAGCCATTAATGGCGGTTGTTGCAGAGGTATGGGCGATGGCATGAATGGTCAAACCGCTCGACTGAAGTTGTACATCTATGGGCGGTAGTGCAAGGTTTGAGACTCCCCCTGTCTCCTCCTCCACCTTCTGCATTCAATGTGTTGGGTGCCATTTTCTCGCAATGCATGTATCTGGCAAATTTTTGAGTCAACCATGTAATTAATGTTAAGGACCTTCCTTGCTATATATAGCAGGTTGTGCTTCTCATTTCAATGGTTGTTGAAAACTGGACATATCTGGCTCTGTAATAAGATACAACTGGTTCTAGTTGCTCTGTGCAGGTGGCCTTCTGAGTTTATGTATCTCTTGTTGTATGTCTCATGCATGAATTTACTGATTTCATGATTGATCTTATATGAGTAATGCTGTATTTGCATGTGTTTTGTTATTCTATCTCCAATATTGCATGTGTCCTTCTTCTGAATCTAGATATCTAAGGGATGTCTAGGATTCTAGAATATAGAATTCCTGTATTGAATGCTTGATCTTTCAACTTCTGCTCAAAGGGTAGATTAAAGTGTTTTTCAGATTAAGTGTTGGGTAGGATATACTGCAATAGGGATGCCATAAGTAGAGATGACTTAACACTCTATTCTGGGAGGTATTTGTAAGGCAGATACCATAACATCCCCTTGAAATCTAGTTTTAGTGTGTTCATGCTGATCATTCATACGTGTATGTCTATTGACTCCAAGCCCTGGATAGGCACCAGTCTAGCTCTGTGTTGAAGTTATACACCAGGTCCAGGTTTGCATCCAAACATAAATCAAACTCATACTTCCAAATTAAACCATTAGGACCTTAGAAGTAGTTTAGGACCAAGATCCTCTGATTCACAACTGAACATAAGCCCAAAGCTAGCCCTTTTGCACTTATCTCATAGTTTTGGTCTTCATACAGGAGGAATTATTTGCTTTGTATCAACATCCCAGTTACCCATAAGCAGATCTCATGCATGTTGAATAGGGAATACCCCCCTAGGTTTTGCAGAGCCTGAAGAAGAAGAGGAGATAAAAATAGAGTCTATCTCCTACACTGTTGGCCCCTGGCCCAGAGATCTTGTTGATCAATGATGGTTACCTTGTAGGGAAATCTGGGAATGAGCATCCAGCCAGGAAAAAAACCAACAAAAATTGGTGACTCCGCTGGGGACTTATTTGTGTAAGAATCCAAGTTTTTAAAAGAAAATAATTCCTAGTAAGAAATAGGTGGCGACTCCGAACAATCTCCCAAACTGGTAAAGTAACAATTTATATGCAAGGGAGAAGATCTCTGCGTAATCCTTTAGTTGAAGAGTTACCAGTAAAAAGAAGGATGATGTATAGAAGAAAAAGAATCATCTCAGTTAGTCATGAAGGTTCCACCAGGAATAATGATGATACTCAGGACAACCCTAGGCCATCAGGACAACATGTGCCTTATTTTTCAAATGCAGAAGCTGATATCCAAGGTGCATATGAGAGGCAACAGGGTGGTGGCATAAGGATGAGGTCAGAGGTGTTCCAAGAATGCCCTTTCTTAGACCCTGGTGAAAGATTTGAAGAGGCAGAATCTCTAAGGGATGATGAAGATGATGACCAGAATGGTATGAGACCATCTACCTCCATGTCTAAAGAAGAAAAGTTAGCTGAAGAAATCAAAAGCCTAAGAGCAGAATTAGAATATTTACAAGCAATGAAAGTTAGAGATGACATGAGACAAAAAGTGCAAGCTTCAAGGATTGCTTAGAATGATTCAGTCCCTACCCTTGAAAATGCAAATATGCAGAGAAATCAGCATAGAAATGAAGTCCAACATTAGCAAAATGATCAAAGACAGAATGCAAACAATGCTAGGATACCATTAAATAATGTAAGAAATCAGAATGTAAATAGAAATGTTAATGCTAATCAATTTGATAGACAACCCATGCAGCTGGATAGATTTAGGCAGCTGGTTTTTTATGGTATCCCTGGTTATCCTAACCCCATTGACAAGCATGTAAGGGTTCAAGTGCCAAAGTTTTCAGGAAATAACACTGTGTCAGGGGAGGATCATTTAAAGGCTTTTCAAAATGTCATGGACAACTTTGAGGTTGAGCATGAGGATGTCTTTATGAAGTCATTCATGCAATCCCTTGTAGATGGAGCCAGAGAATGGTACAAAAATCTGCCTGACCAGAGCATTTCATCATGGGATGATTTCAAAAGGATGTTTAAGGAGCAGTATGGTGATAAAATTAACCCTAGCTTCTTTGTAAATGAATTCACTAGTATCACTAAAGGGTCAAATGAGCAGGTTGCAGATTTTAATGCAAGATTTATTAAAGTGTTAAACAAATTGCCACATCACATGAGGCCAAATGAACCAGTGTGCATAATATTATATATTAATGCTTTTGATGCCAAAAAAACATATGGGTTAAGAGATAAAGGTCCTGCTACTCTCAGGGATGCTTTCAAGATAGCAATAAATATTGAGAATAACAGGAAAGCATCAAGCAAGACAAACAGAAGGGATGATGTGAAAATTCTGTAGAATCCAAATAAACTTCAGAATATTCAAGGTAATACATCTACTCCTAAAGACAAAATTGATAAACTGGCAAATGTTGTTAAGGACTTGAGCTATAGACTGGCTAGATTTATGAAAAAGGGATAGGTCCTGATAGGCAAGTTTACCAAAGGCAGGAAAAAAGACCATCATTGCATGATATGCCATACAATACCAATTTGCATAATGGTAAGCCTGTATTTCCCCATAACAACACAAATCAGAGAACTCCACATGCCAAAGAGACTCCTGATCCTTTGAAGAAAGCTATAAATATTGTTGATGATACTCCATTGTGCATAATTTGTCAGATGCCACATTCACAGTCACAATGCATGATTGTTCAATCTTTGTATGATAATGATGTGTCCTGTAATGAATGCAATGAGCCACATTATGTACAGGATGATGATGTTAATATGTTGTCCATAAGCATGGAGCATCCCTTTCATGATACTGATGAAAGTACAGATAATAAGATTCAGGCTTGTCAGCAGGTTTCTTATGTTGAGGATAATGAAGATAATTATGTGTATGCTCAGGGCTCACACTACTTCCTGAATAACCTGCAGAGACCTTCTGATGAAGAGATTAGGGTTCTCACAGTTGTAGCAGTAGCTCAAGTCAAAAGTAACTATAAGCTCAGAGGCAAAGCTCAGGTAAGTAGCCCACACCAGCCAGAAGGCATTTTTGCAAGTCAACCAGTGCATAGTCATAGAGGGATTGAACCACAAAAAAAGGCAATGGGGCAACAACAAGCAAAATTTTAAGCAAAAATTAGGTCATGAATCTCAAGGACCAGAAAATAGAATTCCCCAAGTTGAAGACCAAAGCAAGAGTTCCCAAAACAGGAATGATGGTCAGGGGACTATGAAGATAAAAGCTGGATCATCTCAGGATAAAAACAAAGCCAAAACACAAGATACAACTGTGGTACAAGATTATGCTCCCTTTGATATAACTCAAGTCCTCTCTTAGGTAAAGGTTTCTGTCCCATTGATGGAACTGATGAAGGTTGAAGAAATCAAGAATAGGACAGTATCCCTAATTTCTGGAGTGCCTTGTCAAGCTAAGCAAAATGATGAAGCCCAAGGTAAGAAGCAGGCCTTGTGCAATGAAGAGGATGAAGTCCCTGAAGTATATCTGGGGGTGACCATAACTAAATGTCCTTCACAAGTGGAACCATTCTATGTCTCCCTTGTTATCAATGGGAAAATAATCAGGAATTGTATGCTTGACTCAGGAGCATCAACAAACATCATGCCTCTAGCCATTATGCAACAAGCAGGATTAAAAATAGACAAGGCATGTGGAAAATGCTATGCCATGGATGCTAGAGAGGTACCAGTCATTGGAATCATAAAGGATGTGGATTTTAGACTTGCAGCATATCCTGAAAAGACCTACAAAATTAATATAATAGTAGTTGATATAAAGCCACAATATGGTATGCTGTTATCAAGAAGGTGGGCAACACTGATTGGGGGAAGTATGCAACTGGACCTGTCATATGCCATGATCGCAATGAATGGCAGAGATGTCAAGCTGATCAGAGAAGAAAGATCACAGTAGTCAGTTGAAGATCAAGATTCAGAAGAACACATCTGTTTTGTAGACACTGGCTGTGAGAATTTCAGAGTTGTCTCAAGTGATCAAGAAAACCAAAAGGAAGACCTTTGCATTCAAGAGTTGGACCAGTAGGGTCTGTGGACTATGTATTTTGATGGAGCTTGTGCAAAGGAAGGCTCTGGAGCTGGAGTTGTATTCCTATCTCCATCTGGTAAGCTCCTAAAATTCTCCTTCTTGTTAAGATTTGCTTGTACAAACAACATTGCAGAGTATGAAGCATTACTTTTAGGCTTAAATATGGCTCTCAAACATGGAATTAGGATGCTAAGGGTATTTGGGGATTCTGAGTTAATTGTTTCCCAAGTTAGAGATAGGTATGCTTCAAAGAACAAAAGATTAAAACAATATAAGCATGTTGTCTGGGATACCATTGAACTATTTGATGCATTTTTAATAGGCTGGGTAGAGAGATCAAAAAATGTCATGGTTGATTTCTTAGCCAATGTAGCAATAAGACCAGATGATATCACTCTATCAGGTGTTGCAAATGTTGAAGTTAAAATCAGACCTGTAGTACTAGAAAACATATGCAGTTGGCAAGTGTTTGATGATGACAAGGACTTGTTAAGATTTTTGCATGGCATAGATGAATATGAGAACCAAGAAATTGATTTTCAAAATTTTATAGAAATTATGGATGGAAAAGAAACTCTTATGGGGAAAGAAGTAATTCAGCTGAAGACTAACAAAATCCCTAGGGGATTGGTAGCTTTAGAAAGAGCTTTTGACAATAGAGACCAATTGGTCACAAAGACATCTCCAACAAACAAAGATGACTTAGAGGAGATAAATTTGGGGACATCTCAGGCCCCCAAGAAGGTATACATTGGCAGACAGCTCAAACCACACATCAAGAGCATGCTAATAGCATTGCTAAAAAAGTATAAGCATGTTTTTGCTTGGTCATATGAGGACCTAAAGGCCTATAGAGAAGACATATTCCAGCATGAAATCCCATTTAAGCCTAGAGATAAGCCATTTTGACAAAAGCAAAGGCCTATTAATCCCACCTTGGCTCTAAAAATGCAAGAACTCAAGAAGCTTAGGGAGGCTAGAATAATTGTGCCAATTAGACATTCAACTTGGGTGTCTAACCTTGTCCCAATTAGAAAAAAGAATGGTGATATTAGGCTTTGTGTTGACTTCATAAATTTGAATGTATCCTCCTTGAAGGATAATTATCCACTACCTAATATGGAAGCTATGTTACAGAAAGTGACTAGTTGTGAACTCCTATCCATGATGGATGGATTCTCAAGTTACAATCAGGTGAAGGTAAAGGAATCAGAACAATACAAGACTGCCTTCACCACTCCATGGGGAACATATGTATATGTTAGAATGCCATTTGGACTAACATATGCAGGTGCTACATTTCAAAGAGCAATGGATGTTGCTTTTGCAGGGTTGATTGACTCAATCCTAGTTGTATATCAGGATGATCTGACTGCCTATTCAAAGAAAGAGGAGCAATATTGTATGCATCTAGGACAGATTTTCATTAGAGCACTAGAGTATGGCATCTCTCTTAATCCCAAGAAATGTACTTTTGGTGTAGTTGAAGGAAAACTCTTGGGGCACATTGTTTCCAAGGATGGAATAAGGATAGATCCTGAAAGAGTAGCTACCATTGACAGAATCCAGATGCCAAAAATAGTAAAAAGAGTTCAGTCCTTCTTTGGACAAATTAATTTTGTCAGAAGATTTGTTCCCAACTTTGCAGAAACCACAAGGAACATTTCTAAAATGCTGAAGAAGGGTGAGATTGTCAGTTGGGAAGGTGAAGCAAGCAGATCTTTTCGGGACATCAAGGAAGCAATCAAGATGGCTCCTGTGCTGAAATCTCCTGATTTTTCCAAGCCTTTCCAATTGTTTTCATTTGCTTCTTTCCACACTATTGCCGCATGTTTACTACAGAAAAATGAAGATGGATTTGAGCAGCCCATAGCTTTCTTCAGTATGTCCTTGCAAGCTGCTGAATTAAAGTATGATATCATGGAAAAATAAGCATATGCACTAGTCAGAGCAGTAAAGAGTTTCAGGTCATATTTGGTAGGATCACAGATAGTTGCATATGTGTCTCATGCAATAGTCAAGGACATCTTCACTCAGCAGGAGGTGACTAGAAGAAGGTGCAGATGGATAAACAAGCTGCAGGAATTCAACATAGAGATACAAATTACCAAGTTGGTAAGAGGACAAGGATTAACCAAGATGATGGCACAGTCAAACTTAGAAGCATGCCAAATCAATGAAGTCCAAAATGAGAATGTCAATGTATCAAAATTTGAATGGTATAAAGACATCATATATTACTTACAAAATCTGAATTGTCCTTCCCATTTCAGTGACAGTCAAAAGAAGGCCTTAAAACTACATGCAATTAGGTATGTTATTGGTCAAGGTGAGCTGTACTAGAAGAACCCTAATGGTGTGCTACTAAGATGTGTGGATGAAAACCAGGCTAATGACATTCTAAATGACATGCACCATGGAGTGTGTGGTGGACATTATCTTACTTATACAACATCCCACAAAGTCCTTAGAGCTAGTTACTGGTGGCCAACTCTTTTCTCAGATGCACATAGAATGATAAGAAAATGTGACCCTTGCCAAAGGTTCTCAGGAAAGCTAAGATATGATGGTGCATTGCCCCTCAGGACTATAACTGTGGAAGCTCCATTTAAACAATGGGGAATTGACTTCATGGGGGAAATTTCAGAGAAATCCAGTGGAGGACATAGTTGGATTCTGGTTGCTACTGACTACTTCACTAAATGGATTGAGCCTATCCCTACTAAAAAGGCTACAAGTAAGGTGGTGATGGATTTTATCCTAGAGAATATTATTATCAGGTTTGGAGTACCAGTCAAGCTAATCACAAATAATGCAATGTGCTTTAGATCAGGTGAATTTGCTGATTTTTGCAGTAAATATGGAATTGACTTGTCTCACACATCACCATACCATCCACAAGGAAATGGTCAAGCAGAATCAAGCAACAAAAGCCAAATTAAAATCATCAAGAGGATAGTGGATAAGAACAATAGAGCTTGGGATTCAAAACTGAAGTTGGCATTATAGGCTAATAGGGTGATAGTGAAAAGGGCCACTGGAAGGTCACCTTATGAATTAGTGTATGGTGCAACAGCTAGATTGCCTGTGAATAACCTCCTACCAGTTTACAAGTTCATACAAGAGAATGATGGGGAGGCTAATGATTCAATGACTAAAAGGATCAATCAGCTGGTGGAGCTAGATGAAATCAGGGCAGAGGCACAAAATTAAACATCAAGAAACAACAAAAAATGAAGTATCTATTTGATAAAAGGGTTACAGAGAGAGGTTTTCAGATAGGTGATATGGTCCTTATGTGGAATGCAAGGAACCAGGATAAGGGTAAACATGGCAAATTTGAACCCTTGTGGACAGGCCCATATCAAATTAGCAATATCTATGGAGGAGACTCCTACTTTCTTCAAGCCCTAAATGGTGAACTAATGGGATTGCCGGTGCACAACAAATTCCTTAAAACCTTTTTCACATAAATGAGTAACTTGTGTGCACAATGTAAAATAGTTGTAAAAATTTTGTACATACTTTGTGTGGTCGGTCCTGTTTTGATTTTTGGGTTTTGTCTAGTCTA
The DNA here is from genome assembly GCA_027924645.1 of Cunninghamia lanceolata. Taxonomy (NCBI): domain Eukaryota; kingdom Viridiplantae; phylum Streptophyta; class Pinopsida; order Cupressales; family Cupressaceae; genus Cunninghamia; species Cunninghamia lanceolata. Next base: position 606,397 of record BSBN01001013.1, on the reverse strand, counting down.
CCCCAGAGAAATCTGGTTCTCGCTGCAGTCTTTCACCTGCACATCCCCAATCAAAGCCTATGTTGGTAATAATTTATGTTTAGGGCTATAGGAAGTGCACCTCCCTAGTAATCCAGAAAATTTCTTAAGTGTTGGACCCTCCTAGTGTTTTTCAGCATCATCATGATATTCTAAAGTAGGGGATCATCATCATTTCTCATCATGTCTGGATATCCTGTGGTGGTCATCATGTTTTGCTAACCCGATTTTCGTGTGCAGGGTGATATTTAACATCGGGTGATCTTGGTCAAGATCATCCAGATGTTGGCGCTAAGAAAATTCTAAGTATGACCCGATGTTCTGGAGGGTCATCACATTTGAATATCAGGGTGATATTGACTAAGTCTCGTGGCTTCATCATTTTCTAAGGAAGGGGTGATATTTCCAAATATCTGGTGACATTCAAACATCACCCTGATGTTTTATGAAGCTACAGTGCACCCTGATATTCCTGTGGGGGTGATATTTTCTTGACCTTTGCCTTCATCTTTTCTCTGCAGGATGATATTCTCAATATCGGGTGATATTCCAAATATCAGGTCATCTTCTGAATATCACCCTTGTTCTAAATATGATGATGACATCATCAGGACATTTGAGGATATGATGATGATGCTGATGTCAAGGAGATATCCACCTGTCGGCTTCATGCATTGTCCAGTGGGGGGTGATCATTTCAAATATCAGTCATATTCATATATCACCCCGATCTTGTAGTGAAGCTATAGTGCTGCATGATATTTGTGCATCAGGGTGATATTTTCAAATATCCAGTTATCTTTTGAGTATCATCCTGATGCCGATATGATGGTGATGTCATCAAGGTCTGGGGGATCATATTTTAACATCAGTCATTTTATGGAGATCCCTCGATGTTGCGAATATGACGATGACATCATCCAGATATGTGGAGATACGCGGTATGCAGATATGATGGTGATGTCATCAGGATGTTCATCGATGAGACATTTGGTATCGGCTAAGCAGGAGGATCTTCCTCCGATGCATCAGGTTGTGTCGATGAAGGCAATTATCATGAAGGTGATATTGCAATAGGATGCTGACATCAGGGTGATATTTTTTTATCAGGTGATGAGGATGGCATGATACTTTCACGCAGGGTGATATTTTCTGCAGGGTGATATTTCATATTAGGGTGATATGAATTATCAGGATGAGCTCAGTAGGTGGTTTGCTGACGTCAGGGTGATATTTTGTTCATCCAGATATCATGCAGGAGGATGATGACGGGGTTTTATGCTGATGTCGTCAGGAGCAAAAGCATCGACATCATATATGCTTGCGACTCAGTATATAAAGTGATGAGGAGGTTGCCACGGGGTGCATGTGGGATAATTGATATCTTGCATATTTTCAAATATCAGGGTGATATTTCTTGGCGGGAAAAGATACGAATGCACAGTTTGATGTTTTTCAAAAGGCTGCAGGTTGGTACGTCATTAATGGCGGTTGTTGTAGAGGTATGGGCGATGGCGTGAATGGTCAAACTGCCTGACTAAAGTTGTACATCCCTGGGTGGCGGTGCAAGGCTCGAGACTCCCCCTATCTCCTCCTCCACCTTCTGCATTCAATGTGTTGGGCACCATTTTCTCGCAATGCATGTATCTAGCAAATTTTTGAGTCAACCATGTAATTAATGCTGAGGACCTTCCTTGCTGTATATAGCAGGTTGTGTTTCTCATTTTAGTGGTTGTTGAAAACCTGACATATCTGGCTCTGTAATAAGATACAACTGGTTCTGGTTGCTCTGTGCAAGTGGCCTTCTGAGTTTATGTATCTCTTGTTGTATGTCTCATGCATGAATTTACTAATTTCATGATTGATCTTATATGAGTAATGTTGTATTTGCATGTGTTTTGTTATTCTGTCTCCAATATTACATGTGTCCTTCTTCTGAATCTAGATATCTAAGGGATGTCTAGGATTTCTAGAATATAGAATTCCTGTATTGAATGCTTGATCTTTCAACTTCTATTCAAAGGGTAGATTAAAGTGTTTTCAGATTAAGTGTTGGGTAGGATATACTGCAATAGGGATGCCATAAGTAGAGATGACTTAACACTCTGTTTTGGGAGGTATTTGTAAGGAAGATACCATAACATCCCCTTGAAATCCAATTTTAGTGTGTTCATGTTGATCATTCGTAGGTGTATGTCTACTGACTCCAAGCCCTAGATAGGCACCAGTCTAACTCTGTGTTGAAGTTATACACCAGGTCTAGGTTTGCATCCAAACATAAATCAAACCATTAGGACCTTATAAGTAGTTTAGGACCAAGATCCTCTGATTCACAACTGAACATAAGCCCAAAGCTAGCCCCTTTGCACTTATCTCATAGTTTTGGTCTTCATACAAGAGGATTTATCTACTTTGTAGCAACATCCCAGTTACCCATAAGCATATCTCATGGATGTTGAATAGGGAATACCCCTAGGTTTTGCAGAGCGTGAAGAAGAAGAGGAGATAAAAATAGAGTCTTTCTCCTACACTGTTGGCCCCTGGCCCAGAGATCTTGTTGATCACTGATGGCTACCTTGTAGGGAAATCTGGGAATGAACATCCAATCAGGGAAAAAACCAACAAGATGGATGTCAAGTCTGCCTTCCTGAATGGTGACTTGGAAGAAGAAGTATACATTGAGCAACCGGATGGCTTTCAATTATCTGATCATGGTGATATGGTCTACAAGTTGAAGAAAGCACTATATGGACTCAAACAAGCCCCAAGAGCCTGGTATGAAAGACTAGATAAGCATCTTTTGAAGATTGGTTTTAACAAAGGTACTGCTAACAGTAATTTGTACTTCAAAATTGATCATGAAAATATCTTGATTGTCGAAGTGTTTGTTGATGATATCATTTTTGGAGGAAGAGAGTATGTACAAAACTTTTGCAAATCAAATGAAAAGTGAATTTGAGATGTCCATGTTTGTTGAAATGAATTTCTTCTTGGGTCTGCAAATCATTCAAACAAAGAAAGGAATCTTCATTTCATAGACCAAATATGTGAAAGAATTGTTGAAGAAATTTGGGATGGAAGACTCAAAACCAATGAGTACTCCCATGGCAACCGGATGTAAATTGAGCAAAGATGATGACTCTCCTAAGACTGATAAGAAAAAGTACAGGTCAATAATTGGAGGATTATTGTATCTCACTCAAACTAGACCTGACATTATGAATGTTGTTGGTCTTGTTGCTAGATTCCAAGTTGATCCTAGAGAATCTCATGTCATGGCAATCAAGAGGATTCTTAGATATCTAAAATGAATAGTTGAGTATGGTTTATGGTATCCTAAAGATCATGATTTCTCTCTTCATACATATACTGATGCAGATTGGGCAGGAGATGTGGATGACTGGAAGAGTACCAGTGGTGGAGCATTCTTTCTAGGGAAAAGATTGGTTTCTTGGTTGAGCAAGAAACAAGAGGTAATATCTTTGCTCACTATAGAAGCAGAATATATTGTAGCAGCAGGTAGTTGCACTCAAGTATTGTGGATGAAGCAAATGTTAAGAGACATCAGAGTGGAGTATGAGGAACCTATCACAATCTTCTATGATAATTCAAGTGCAATAAATATATAAAAAATCTGGTGTTGCATTCAAAGACAAAAAATATATCCATCAAGTTTCACTTTTTGAGAGAGCAAGTGAACAAGAATGAAGTCAGATTGGAGTTTGTGCCTTCCAAGGATCAGATTATAGACATTTTTACTAAACCTCTACCTAAGGACTCTTTTGAGTATCTCAGGGAGAAGTTAGGAGTTATTACCCCTCTGGTTCTGAATTAAGTGCATTGATGTGCATCAGTTTGGTGGATCTCATAGTCATATCTTGTGGTCCAAATTTATGTTGGGAAGCTACTACTCAAGGGGAACAACTGGTATGATTCTAAAGTGATGCAAGTATGTACCCTTTGCAATTGATGTCAAATGGGGAGAGAAGACATGTGAAAAACAAAAAGTGGTTGCTGATCAAAGGGGGAGTAGTAAAGAAAGAGAAGACATGTGAATGGTTGTTGTTGATAGGGGGAGTTATGTCAGTCAATGAAGAGAAGTTCTTGTCTTGATGGTTAAAACAATTTTTCACATCATATGTTGCCATCAATGACAAAGTGGGAGATTGTTGCAAGTATGGGCCTAACCGGTGTTGTCATTGATGTCAAGAGTTGTATGCTGAGGATATTGAGAAAATTAGTCCTATCAGGAACAGAGAAGAACAATGAAGACAACAAGATAGAGATCCCAGCTAAGATGAAGATCATAGGTTGCACATCAAAGGGTTTGTAGATATGTGTCTTAAGATGATCCACTAAATATTTGAGAGGTCTGCATGAAGATTTGAAGAAGTTATGGCCACTTGAGTAAAACCAGTTCTAGCAGATGTTCAGAGGTGACAGAATGACATAGACAGGTTCGGTGAGATCTAGAGATGCAATATCTTGTTCTACAGATTTGGTGGAGTGTTTAGGAAGTCAATGTGAATTAGCAACTTAATTGGTTCATGGTCTGGAGGTCTGCAAGCATCCATTCCAATATGACAGTGATGACAGACTATGTTCTTGAGGTTCTAGATGAAGGAGAGAAAGATTTCAATAAGCAGAAGTAGTATGGACGTTCTTGGTATTTAGGTAAGCTTGTGGAGGTCTTTGGATTGTGTCCAGTTTCTGTTGGTGGTCCTCATTCAAGATTAAGCTTGTAATTGAAGAATTACTTCCAGATGATGATGTTCTTCCTAAGTCTAGCCAACCGAATGAGTGACACATCCTGTGGATGATCTTGAAGACGTTCTGTGAAGCATGGCGTGTTCCTCAAAAAGGTTATTGAAGTCTTAAATCTGTGTAGCCAATAGTGTGTTGATCCGCATGAAATCTTTTTGTAATTAGTCATGTTGTATTTATGTATTTGCTCTGTAATGTATGCTAACTTCGATGATTATCCCAAAGTCAAATGTCTTGTATAAATAAGAAGTTGTGAAGTCATTTCAAATGCATCTTGGTGAAGATGAGTGTGTGGTAGAGAGGAGAAGAGTGAAAGGTAGAGTAGAAGTATTGAGCTTAAATGAAACTGAATCAAGCATGGTGAAGATGCTATTCTTCAGTTCAAGTATGTAATATTTATTATTCTATAGACAATGTGTCTCTTGTAGGCAATGGGCCTCTTGTGAGAAGTGTGCTTAGGCAGTTAGCCCTAATTGGCATGTGCCATTTTTGTTCTTCATATTCTTTTAATAGAGAATACAATCTTGGGTTAGTCACCTCATGGTTTTTCCCTTAACCAGGTTTTCCACGTCAAAATCTTGGTGTCATATGTGTTAATGTGTTTCTACTCTTAAATTAGTGCATTATGTTTCAATGATTGATTTATTATTATGCTACTGAATTACAAGAAAGATTTAAGTGATTAATTGGAAGAAAGTTTGGGACAATTGATTCACCCCCCCCCCCTCTTAGTTGTCTATCCTAAATCTAACAAGTAGTGGTGGAGGGAAGCCTCTTTCCACCATGTGGCCTACTTGTCTAGTTTGTGTTTTGAGCTATTTGGAGTAATGTCACTAGTGCTAAAATGCTTCATACAATGGAAAGGGAATCCTTCATAAGTCCAGTTATTGGTTCTAGCTGTGATTTGAAATTTTTAGAGTAGTGTCTATTGGGAGATTTTTGGAGGTGTCTAGATCAACCAAAATGTGAGAAAAAGTGGTGTGAAGGAAATTAGAGGAGCCTTTATCTACTACAAAAATGTTCCCTAGCATATTGCCAATTGGTTGAAAACATGATTCAAACAAAAATTGGAATGGAAGATTAGGTAGTAATACTCATATGGGCATAATAGTGAAAGGTTCAAAGGTAGGGTTAAAAGTTGGGTGCTATGGTTTACACATGAGCAGGTGTTGATCCCAACTCTAGAGATAGTCACAGAAAATTGTTTTACAATATAGAACATTATCAAAAACCACAATAAACATTATGAGCACAAGGGTAAATTTGAAGATCACCTTTCAAGATGGGGCCCCCAAGTGTTGGTGAACCATTTGTGTATATCAGACAAATTTTGTCATAACCAATTCAACTTGACAATTAATCCATTCTCAAAAAAAGAACATTCATTTTCAATCACTTCCCTTTTAAAATCTTCAAAAAAATCCATGACAAGAGACTTATTTACAAATTGGAGAGGCTTGGTCTTCTAGGAGATACCATACTCCTCTTGAGGAACTTTTGTTCCAATGGGGCTTCAAGAATTAGAACCATTCTCGACTACATATGTCAGATTAACATCGCCCTTCTAGGCATGGCCAAATATGATGGCATCCTTGAATGACCATTCTAATGGGCATTGAAAGTATTCCTAGTTCTATTGGGCCCCAAATGCATTTCCATGATCCATGCCCTTCCTATGCTCTATAATTAGGTTGCCATTTGGTGGATCCTCCTATTGAATACAAGGAATACTAAGAGGGGGGGGTGAATTAGTATTCCACAAAACCACTTCTTAACATGTTCATTAATCCAATTACCAAAATCAATAATATGAAAGCAGATTAAACAATAGAATATCAACCATAAAGACATAACACATAGACACTAGGATTTTTACATGGAAAACCTAAAAAGGAAAAAATCATAGTGAGTGTTAGCTCACAATATATTATGATAGCAATACAAAATTACATAAGACTCACTACCCAAAGAAATGCTCACTGCAGGTGGACTCACTATCCAAGTGGACTTACTATCCACTAAGAAATAAAGATAGAAGAGAGAAGAAAATTGGCTCATTGCCAGTAGTGAACTATTATAAATGCATCTACCATATGCTGGATTATAGTTCCATTGAAAGGTCAATACATAGATTCAACAGTCTTCATTATTTTTGCCTTGCTTTTCTGCTATGGTACATTTACTCTATTTTCTGCCCTTGTCCTTTTCTGCTCTGCAAACTACCTTAGATCATGCACACATAGAATTTTCACTATATTTCCACACATTCATCCTTCCAATTGCAAAATCAATCAAGTATATATATCTGCATCAAGAATCTCCTCAAACTAGGTCAGCATGCCAAACATGAAATGTATATACAAATGTTATACCTTATCGGCTTGATCTTGTGCACAAACAACAATGCGGACCCAAAAAAACATACAAGAGTCTTCATATAGGTCAGGACCTATTATGCAACCACTTAGATTGATGATTCCAATCATATACCTTCACCACATATCGATCTAACATGACTGCCAGCTTAGCCCTTAAGTGCACACACAACTAGCTTGACTGTCATACCATAACTTTCAATGCGAACCATATGAGACTTTGAAATTCATAACCAACATTCATTATGGACCTCTTAGCATACCTTTAAAACCACAGAGCATAATATTCTTTCATAGAGAAATGCGAATCTCAGAACTATTGTTCTATCAAAGAGAAATATTGTCAACTTGAAAGCCTATATTGGAGAACTTGTAGAATGTGCATAGGTGAACTTCAAGCTCCACAAATCTGAATTTAGATGCTCATGACATGCATCTTTAATGCCGCAAACCAAAATTTTCATCAACGGAGGAATGCAGATCAAAATACGCATGTACTCTGCACTATTTCTGACTTAACTATGTTCACCCAGACTTAGATATTTCTCCATATGACTTCCGAAGGAAATTAGGACTTGAACACTGAATCATGACATCACCAGATAGCTATGAATAACATACCTGAACCACATAACATGATCTTCAACTGCAGAGGCATACTGTTCCAATCTCTGTCACTCTGTATCTTGTCCATACTTAGTCTTTCTGAGTAAGTTAGTCTTTTGGACCTTTACTAGCCTTATTTTCATCCCTTTACCATGCCTTGTTGCCATTAATGACAATATTTAACATTTTGCCTTGACCATCAGAGCAATGTCTCTTGCTAACAATCTCCCCCTTTGGCATTGATGGCAACACTTAGTGAAAAATGATTGTGTTGCTCCCCCTTTGTGCATTCTAATTTTCTTCTTCTCTTTTAGATGTTTGGTCATTTTTCATTGGATATTCTTCTCCTCCTTTTAAATCAATGGAAAAGGTGTATGTACAAGAGTCCAAATTGTGTCAAAACTACAAAAACTATCATACTCTGTTGCATTTGTACATGTACAATCTTCCATCTTAGTTAGTTGTAGGTGGTAGAATATCATTGTAAATGGTCTTTATCAGAGCTGATTCTCCATCCCATCTATTCTTTGCACTCTCCAAAATTTGAATGTGACCATTTATCAGAAAAACTAATTTTTCTACCTTCTTCACATCTGAGGGTGTATTAATTATTGCATTTACTTTCAAAGCTTCTTCTACAAGATTTGTCATTGAATCTATTTTAAGACTAATCTGTCCTCTTAACTAGAACAACCTATTTTTAATTTCTTCCCTTTTATTCATTAGACTTCTTAACTTATTATGAATATTTACAACTTGTGTCTCTTTACTATTTATTGATTCAATTGATGGATCATGACTTAGAGATATTTAACAATTGGAGTTCCAGATCCTTGTTTTTTTCTTCTAACTCCTTGGTAACTTCCGGCCATGATAAGAAAAATTTGTATATGTCATATGATTCCTTAATGGCCTTCTCTACACCTTTGATTCTATTGTCTAGCAAAATTTTATCACTGTCCATCATGGTCTTTAATTCAGCTAACCTCTTCTCATAATATTATTTTCTAACCCTTATTTCTGTCGACTTCTCAAAAGATTTAAAATGAGTACTTACTAATTTTATCATGCCTTTAAGTTGATTTGTTGAAGATAATGCAGTATCCTTTTGGTATGTCAGCATCATCTTCTCCAAAATGCTTGGTACATCACCAATCAACTCACTCTCTTGAATATGTGACTTTAGCATATCTTCCTGTGCCTTTGCTTAAACAATTGATACTAGTTTGATTTTTTGCACATGAGACATTGAGGCCAAATTGATTGGTCCTTGTAGAAGCTCAGACTCATCCAAATCTTGTTGTCTGTCCAAAAGTTCCTTAACAGAATCAACTAGGACAACAGAAGTGTCTCTTGCCATTTCTCCAAACACTTCATCTTCTTTGTTCTATTCTGGAGGTTCTAGGTTCATATTCTCTTATTGATCAATATTTTGTTCTAGTGCAGGGCTCTTATTAGCTTGATCAAGTTCTTGAACATCAACTTTATTCTGCTCATCAATCTTTTCCTTGGTTGCTTGATCATCAGCTTGATGTTCTGGAGGAGGACTTGTCTCATTTTGATCCTTGTCGGCTATATAAAGAGCATCAGTAGCAGGGGCTTGATCTTCATTCTCCTTTATCTCATCATTTCTATCTAATCCTTGGTCCATGCTAACATTCAGAGCAAATGTGTCATCTCCAACACTTGTTTCTTCATTGTCATATATGGTTGGAAGATGAAATTCCTTCAAAACTCTCAAAGTGAGTTCGTCAGTTTCTTTGACTACCTTCTCAATGTCATTTTCCATTAGAGTGTTCATCCTCTTCTTTGTTCTAAAGTCTTTATGAAGCACTTTGGAGACTTTTTCCTTTTCTTCTAGGGTGATTTCAGGACATAGCTTTATTAATGTGTGTTCTCTACGCTCAATGTCCTTGGCCATAGCAGCTTCTCTCCTTGCAAACATTATACTTCCTAAGCTGTCTTGAAGACCAGAAAATATTTCAATAATGGCTTTATTATATATGTCCAAGTATTTGATAACAATAGTCTCAATGATCTTATCTGCATCAGCATAGTCAGCATACAGTTGGACAACAGGTTTTAGATTGCCATCAACTATAATGGCTTTCAACACATCCTCTAGAGTTATTGTAGCCTATACTTTCACAGGCTCTACCTTCTTCTCCTTCCTTCTTCCTTTCCCCTTTCTAAAGGACTTATCTTGCTTAGAACCGAAAGCTTTAGATGTTTTTGTTTTCATCTTCTCAACAAGTCTTCATTTGATTCTGTTTCTTCATCATCAACACTTATACTTACATGCGTCCTCTTAGCTTTGGTTCTCATTCTTTTGTATCCTTTATCAATAGGTTTCTGAGTAGGTGCTTCCTCAGAGGGTGTGGGAGTAGAGGATTTTGAGCTTGTTCCAGCATATGTGAAACCTTATATCTATTTCTTTGGAGCTACAGGTCCCTTTGTCTTTATCTCTTTCACTTCCAGAGCCTTGCTAGGCTCACCTTCCTTTAATTTTTTAGCTACTCTAGATGCTTCAGACCTTACCCTTATTTTAGTAATTTCTTCTTTTGTGACCCCTATGGTTTGGGCATATTCCTCTACCAATTTCTTCATCTTTTTCTGAATTTCTAATTTCCTTAGTTCAACATGAAATTTTACAGACAACTCTTCATAAGTGCCAAATCTTGGCTTAGAGGTATCCCTAGGTTTGTTTAACATGAGCTTGGCATATCATCTAACACATCTGCATCTACTTCATACCCCATTAGCATAATCTAGACTATTCTAGGCTTAATAGCCTCCAACATACATCGATCTTTGTTGACAATGAAACATACATCACTTTTATATTTCTCAACAATTGATTCAAGAATTCTTTGTCTAGAATGCACAACTTTTTGAAAATTCTTAAAATAACCCCACAGAGCTGCATTCTGTGCATTTTTGTTTCCTATGCCATTCAGGTGATTTCTAATTTGAGTAGCAACTAGTTGACTGTTAGACTAGATCAACTTCATTCTTGGTATTTCTTGCATGAAATAGAAAAATAGGCACATGATCAATGTACCAAATTTGAAGGGATACTTGCTTTCTTCTGTCTTCTTTAGATTCTCCATTAGTTGCTACTAGAGTAATTCACTTAGGTCATACTCTGCATTCTTCTTCACCATCTCATAAGCTGTGTATATAGCAGTACCAAAAACATAGTTTTCCTAGTTTGTGAAGTAGATTTTGTAGCCAATCACCATGGATGCAAGCCTAACTGCATGGTCTTCAATGTCATTGACTGTCAATGCCTTTTTATCAAATTTGACTCCAGTGGCTTCTGTCACTGTGTTATTTTTCACTGCCTTCAATATAGGTATTGTGTAAGTAGAATTCAATCCTATGACCACCTTTATAACATTGTTTGTTATCATGAATGGTGTATTTTGCCACATAAATTTAGTGTGTACTATGCTTAGTACATACTAGACTCATGAGTCCTCTACAAATGATGGAAAGTCTATGTATTGCATGAATTTCTTCTTTTCTAGGGATTTGTATTCCTCCTTGAATTTGTAATCCCCACCACACAAATGATTCATATATAATTCTCAATGTTTGCTATCGTTGTGTTCATCTAGGGCAACATTGATGTAAGCCCTAATAACTTCTTCATGCATCACACCATAGGGCACTTTTGAAAAAGTATCGTCAGGATCAACTTTCATGGATTTGTGTGGATGTTTCTTGAATTTAATTTGTGGTCTCTCAGTGATATCAATAACATGTGGTGTAGCCATTTCTACAAGAATTCAAATAGGTTCACAGTAGGGTTTCAAGACTGAAAAATACCTCTTTTGCTGAGTTAGGGTTCACTTGATTTGCTTTTAGATACTTTGGGAATTGTTGAATTCATTTAGAATCTTGCTTCAACTCTCCTTGTACTCTCGATAGCTTGAATGCAAAGTGAATTATCTGTCGAATGAGCTCCTTTTTAACCCTTGTTATGATAACCTAGTCATCATAAATGCTTATTCTCCAAAAGTTGTCAAACTCTTCACTGTAGAATATAGTCAATTAGGATTGCTCACCAATGATTTTCATTTGAACCTTTTCGACTAGAATTTCTTTCAAAAGATCTATCATATAAAGATTTTCATCATATCTTCATGTTGGATCCCAACACTGACTATCTGGCTAGGTGATTTGGATTTTCAATACAGCTCCCCTCAAGCCAGATCTCCCAATGTACTTCCCAGAGGAAGTATCTGCACCAGAAACTGGTGTGGATTCATCCTTGATCTCATTCACATCCTTTTTAATCTAGACCTCTCTTATTTCCTTTTTGATTTCTACCAAATCAACCTTGTTCTTTCCTTTATCTTCTCTTTGCTTTGTTTTCCTATTTTTAGTAGGAAAGTCTCTTTTCTCATTCTTGCTTCTGTAGAGTCTTGCAATATGTCCAAACCTATTGCAATTGCAGCATACCACATTCCTCTAATTCTAATTCCTTTGATTTATTCTTGATCTGCATTGGTTAGCCATTTGTCCAAATCTATTGCAAGAAAAGCACTTCCCATTGAAAGATTGAGTATTTCTTGCAATGTTAGGACCATTCCTTATCATACTTCTACATACATTTTCTTTATGACCAATTTTCTTACAAATAAAACATTGACCAGAGAAAGATGAAACATTTTGATTTATTCTACTCCTACACTAAGTAGCCCTATGACCAAACTTATTCCATTTAAAGAAATAGCCATTGAAAGATGTCTACCTTTGAGCATTTGGATGCCTGACCGAAGGTCTTCTAGGTCTTCTTCTCTGATTCTGAAACTAGTTGCCTTTGTTTTTCCTCATCTCAAGGTTTTCTTGACATGATTTAGAGCTTTCTCCTCTTTCAAATCCCAAACCTTTCTTTTCATGAAAACTCTTTTGACATTCAATCAACTCCTCAAGCTTAGTTGAGCTTATTTTGAATTTTTCTTTATAACTATTGGCTGCTTCCAAATCAAATTTCAAAAGTAACACATCTTTTCCTAATTTTTCATATTCCTCAGACTTATCCTTTACAACTTGATTCAAATGCTTTTCAATCTTCTCTTTCTCTTCAACTTCCAATGTTAAATTGTTTAGGGCTTCATTCAATTGTTCACTTAACTCCTTGTTCTTTTCTTTAAACTTCTTGACTTGCTCCCTTAGCTTTAGAATGCATTCATCACCTTCTTTGATATTTTTCTTTAAATCTTGGATATCTACTTCATACTTATCAAGATCTTCAAGGGCTATTTTTAAATCTTGATCAATTGTGACACTACCTGGAGTAGGATACCTTCTGGCTACCATGAGTACTCTTTCCCAAATCTTCCTCAAGCTGTTAAACTTCTTCCAAGGAACCTTGCTCTGATGCCAATTGTTGAATACAAGGAATGCTGAGAGGGGGGGTGAATCAGTATTCCACAAAACCACTTCTTAACATTTTCATTAATCCAATTACCAAAATTAATAATATGAAAGCAGATTAAACAAGAGAGCATCAACCATAAAGACATAACACATAGACACCAGTATTTTTATGTGGAAAACCTAAAAAGGGAAAAACTACAATGAGTGTTAGCTCACAATATATTATGATAGCAATACTGAATTACATAAGGCTCACTCTCATGGGGCTCACTACCTAAAGAAATGCTCACTACAGGTGGACTCACTATCCACTGAAAATGAAAGATAGAACATAGAAGAAAATTGGCTCATTACTAGTAGTGAACTGTTACAAATGTATTTACCATATGCTGGATTACAGTTCCATTGAAATCTCAATACATAGATTCAACAGTCTTCATTATTTCTATCCTTCTTTTCTGCTCTGCTACATATACTCTATTTTTTTCCCTTGTTGTCCTTTTCTGCTCTGTAATTTGCCTTAGATCATGCACACATCAAATTCACACTATATTTTCACACATTGATTATTCCAAAGCTAAAACCAATCGAGTATATATATATCCACATCAAGAATGTCCTCAAACTAGGTTGGCATGCCAAACATGAAATGTGTATACAAATGTTATACCTTGTTGGCTTGATCTTGTGCACAAATAACAATGTGGATCCAAACAAACATACAAGAGTCTTCATATAGTTCAAGACCTATTATGCAACCACTTAGATTGATGATTTCAATCATATACCTTCACCGCATATCGATCTAACATGACTGTCATCTTAGCCCTTAAGTGCACACACAACTGGCTTGACTATCATACCATAACTTTCAATGCAAACCATATGAGACCCTAAAATTCATAAGCAACATTCATTATGGACCTCTTAGCATACCTTCAAAGCCATGGAGCATAATATTCTTTCATAGATAAATGCGGATCTTGGAACTATTGTTCTGTCACAGAGAAATACTGTCAACCTGAAAGCCTATATTGCAGAACTTGTAGAATGTGCACTAGTGAACTTCAAGCTCCACAAATCTGAATTTAGATGCTCATGACATGTATATTTAATGACTCAAAACCACAAACCAAAATATTCATCAGTGGAGGAATGCAGATCAAAATACTCAGGTACTCTGCATTGTTTTTGACTTAACTATGTTCACCTAGACTTAGATATTTCTCCATTTGACTTCTAGAGGAAACTAGGACTTGAACACTGAATGATGACATCACCAGATAGATATGAATAACATACGTAAACTGCATAACATGATCTTCAACTATGGAGGCATACTGTTCCAATCTCTGTCACTATGTATCTTGTCCATACTTAGTCATTCTGACTAAGTTATTCTTCTCGACCTTTACCTAGCCCTATTGCCATCCCTTTACCATGCCTTCTTTCCATCAATGACAACATTTGACATTCTTCCTTGACCATCAGAGCAGTGTCTCTTGCCAATACTTCCTTCTTCTGCCATGTAGAATTGTTTTTGCAAACTTTAGTTTCTACCTTGCTTGGTAGTGGCAACATATCAAAAGTATCAACTATTTATTTTGATAATGTAATTAATATTATTAACTATAATAATTATAATATTTTTTAAAGTATATAGTTATAGTTATAATATATTAAGTATTAGTATATTATATAAATAATTATTATATTATTATATGTGTAATATTTTTATCACATCTTAATAAATTTTATTTAAGTTAATTAAATAAGTACAATCGTTGTTTAGTAATGATTAACTTGGATAATAAAGTTGTGGTTGATTGATGTTATGAATTTTAAATAAAGACAAAAAGTAAATAGATAAATTAAACAAAATAAATGTGTGGGTATTTAGTATTAGTTGTGATGTAAAAATATTTCTCCAAATGTTATGAATCTATTTTCCAATGCTTTAAATGTTTATCCTCTATTTACAATGTGTTCACCTTGTTAAACTCTAATATTTGAGTGCTATAATGATTGACATCATTTATGAACCTTTGGGGATTTATCAAACTTAAAAAATTCTTCTTGATCAAACCCCTACTAGACATCTTTACCAATTAGAACAAAGACTCAAAGACAATATAGCAAGAGTGAAATGGAGCTATAGGATGTTGTGCTCTAATAAAGTCCTTAAAAATTCTGCTATGATGCTCTCAAAAATGTTCTAATAATAAAACACTACCATCTTTCTCTTTACAACCCCTTTCCAATTAGGATTAATCTCTAAATACACTAGCCTAGTGAGTAATTTGACATAATTTGCACTTTAGTTAGGTTATAAAGACTAGTGAAAGGGTCTTGAGAAAAGTGTGAATTTGAAATTAAATTTTACAACTTTAGGGATCAAATTGATAGTCATAGACCTTATTGTTGGAAATGTTATCATTAATGTCAAGGAGACTGTTGGAAATGTTGTCATTAACGTCAAGTTGAAGTGTTCATGTCAAGATGAACTAATAAATTGTTTGAGGGAGCTTGTGGAAAGTGTATACACTATTGCAGAATGTTAATGTTATCATTTGGTGCGTAACCAACAAAAGAGAAAGGATTCCTGCTGGAATCAATTGTTTCTGAATGATTACTATGTTTGTAGAAGTTTGGTAGTGTTTGTAGTGGAGTTCTAAGGTTTGTTAATCTCAAGCTGTATTAGGTCTGTCATTATTTTTGCACCACATTCTATCGCATTTGGGTGTATGGTCTTGTAGTTTGGGAGATAGAATTAGCTGGCCATTATGTTGGTTTGGTTCAAGTTTCAAGTGATTTGAGTTACCACAAAGGTATCTGGATGTACCAATGTGAAGATAGTGTTACTATATTACAAGAAGATCAAGTATATGTATGTTTGAGAGCTTGTGCCAGATAAAGGAAATGTGCTCCAGCAAGAGGAAGCATATGTATGTATGGTGGAGATTGGTTTAGAGATTGATCGCTCAGATCGAATTGGTTAGGTAGCTAGAAGATGAATGGTGTAGGATTGAAAATGATTTTCTAGTTTGTAATTGATTTTTAGGAGATAGTTATGGGATGAGAGGTGGAGAAAAAAATATATTTTCTTTCTTTTATTAGTTTTTAGGTGGTTAAGTGGTAAAAAGGGATCTAATAAATTAATATTTATTAAATCATTTGAAGGGGATTAGATTATTAGGACTTAGGAAAATGATGAAATATTTGAATGATTTAGTGAATCGGATCTGGATATTTTTTAGGTGTCTACACTAGGGTATAGTCCTAAGTAGCAAAAACTTGCTCATAGTGCTAGACAAAGGCTTGGAGAATGTTGGGGAGCTCTATAAAGGCTTACTATCATTCCTTAATTTGCTTGATGGTTTGAGATATATGATGAGCTCATAGAGCCTAGAAAAATTGTTAGAGACATTGTCTCCAATCTTAATCCAATGAAGTTGAGCTTGGATGTGGGCACCATATGCAAAGTGGGCATCTACTACCTACTTCTGGTGGTGAAGCTTAGCCACACAAAGATAAGATTCTAATTTGAAAGCTTGCACCTCTAAGCTGGCACTGGCATCGCAGAGCTCTGGGGTGGTGGCCTTGTATGAGCAATGGTGGAAACAAGCAAGTTAGTACCCATAAATACAAAGTAAATGGGAGGTATGAGTGATGGTGTCATTCCACTAGGTTATCCATCCTATCTCACACATGGGACATAGCTTCAAATTCCAAACATGTTGAATATGGACTAACATGGCCCTATGAGTGAGCAATGATGTGTCTACAAAAATGAGTCTTCATGGCCTTGGGTTTGGCAATTTGCAACTCAATATTAAACCATATTGAAAGTGGTCTAAAAAATATCTAACAAAAGCTCCATTGGCAAAGAATCAAAGCTAGCAAAAGCAAAGAATGATTGAGTTGACAACATGGCTCTATCTAGATGCTTGAGGACATTACTAGGCCCTACTCTAAGATTACTCCATGTGTACCATCTTGTATGATCTTGGTGGTAGCCAAGTTTGGGATGCACATAAAGAAGGCTTCGATTTACCAATATTCTCTGACACAATTTCCAGCGCATGCCTCTAAGGTAGTATACTGCTGCTGTGATACACCTGCAATATATAACTGCGGATCCTAAAAAGATCACCACGTAATGAAGGATGAGAGGAATTGATATGCGGGGTCGAATGCACCCTTCGTTATAGAAGCCGTATTCATCTTCGGTGAAATTTGTTTTGCTAGTGTACCCGATGTAAGTTAATATTGGTTTGTTTGAGCAGCAGGCTGTTTCAAACACTAAAACTCCATTGCAGAGGGTGATGACTAGGGCTACTGATGAGGAGAGAACTGATCGTGAAATTATGTATTGAGGATTGGAAGTGCGAACCACAATCCATGACTTGAGCAATTATTCTTCAACTTTTTCCCACAGAATCTTCGGCTGATATATATGAGGACTTAACATTAAAGCAGAGAGCAGTACAGGTAACTTACGAGATACAATTTCATGAATACTGATACTAGATAAAGCAGCACAGCC
Organism: Cunninghamia lanceolata; assembly: GCA_027924645.1. Lineage (NCBI taxonomy): Eukaryota > Viridiplantae > Streptophyta > Pinopsida > Cupressales > Cupressaceae > Cunninghamia > Cunninghamia lanceolata. The sequence goes on along the minus strand of BSBN01001013.1, from coordinate 588,700 downwards.
TAGAAGAAGAGCTAAAATTAGCATCGATACTAATATTGTTACATTTGTCAATTCCAAGAAACTTGAACTTCGCAGATCATTTGGACATCTATGAACTTCGGATTCAAATGAACCAGTGCTGCTGTTAAATTGTGCAGTATCTACATTTCCAGAGATTTTATAAGCTGTAGGAATTATGGAGATCTCGTGAGAAATAATATAGACGGCAACCAGCGCAAAACTAATGGAGAGCGCTGCCATGTCAGTTCTCAAATTTGAAGAGAGAGGACGGGCTACACCCGGCAACAAACAGCCCATCAACACATAGGTGGAGACTCTTCCAGTCAAAATAAATATTCATTTACCGTGAATCGCAATTAGATGCTTACAAGCGTATTGCAATGGGTTACTGTGAAACTTGTCACTGAAGGAAAAGTTCGAGGAAGGCTTGTTGACGAGCATGAGAAGCTGGAGAGCAAGGGCGCCAAGAATAAGAGGGTCACCAGGAATCCATTGTTTTCTCTGTTTGAATGCTTTCCAGGCGTCGGCTCCCACATACACAATTGCAAATACACACCCAAAGGTTAGGAGGACGTCAAGAAAGTAGAAACCACCAAAGAAATTGTTGTCGTCATTGAAAAACAGAACGAAAATCAAGAAACTTCAGACAATTTTGCAGCGCTGGCCTTCCTATTAAAAATCCCTTCAAAAAACTGTGGAAGTGCTATGGTCTCACCGTTTCTCTTTATAGAAGTTTCCTGACGTCCTCCTAACCTTCATTTTACGTGGGCGGAGTTCTTGGCTTACAAGTCACCGTAAAGAAAATTTTGCTGAATCAATTTTACTAATTGTAAAACTCTATTCATTTTGTTAATTTAATCCATTTTCAAACAAAATATTTGATGTTCAATTTCAATTCCGGATCCCAAGTTTGTTTCTTTGTTGTCATGTTCGTTCAGCGACTAAAATTAACGCCCGGCTGCCTGTTTTTCGTATTTTTAACTATAAAATACTCTGAAATTTTTAATGGATCCTCTTCTCTAACTTTACTTCTAAGCTTAAACATGATTATATCTATATCAATGAGGCTATCAGTTTTTAGTCTCTTAACAAGGAGTAAATGATTTTACAACAATATGAGCAATTTCAAATAAGTCAGTAGTGGCGAGTACCTATTTTTGTAGTAGTGTTGTAATAATAGTATGTGTTTTGTAGTTGAAATTTGTTCCTTAGATTAAATATTTGTTTAATATTGATGAGGAAATGATTTATTAGTAAATAGTCTTCATAAATTGATTAGTTGATTTTGAGTTTGATTTAATATTTGTTTGGCTAGCATACACTACAATGGAGTGAATAGTATTAGTGTATTTTACGTATGTTTTATTTTATCTCTCATGGGTAAAATACACGTGTCGTAAGCCAACTTATGTGGGTTGGGTATCGACTTGGAGAGTTTGACACAACTCTCCAAGCTATGTGTCGACACTCATTCGACACTTAGTGAGTGGAGTGTTGAAGTTGACTCCTAAGTGTACAGGGCCATAATTTGTGGTAGAGGTTTTATCTGACACCATAATCTATGGGAGAAGGGTTTTATTTGTTATTTGTGTGTAGTGCCTTGCCAAGGCACCATACATGAAGGGTTTGCAAGTAGAGATGCCACTCACCTCAAAGCAAAGACGTTTTACATAGAGACACCATTTTCCTGAGAGCCAGACACCCTCTTATGCACCAAACGCGACCAGTAGAGGCATTCAACTTGGAAGCTAAGGGAGGCATGCACAACAAAGGGGTTTCTTTTGTTCTATGGAATTTAAATCTCTGCATATGCCCACATTTGAGATCATGTAGATCCTTTAGACTTGCATTTGCAATTTGGCCGCCATTTCCACTCTTCTGGCCACCCCTTTGCATTTTTTTCTACGCACTTTTGCCCTAAATCTATACCCTAATCCGAGCTTTGTAAGTTGGGGCCTCCAATATTTTTTTTATTTGTGCAAAAACATTTTTAATTTCTGTTAAAAGCACTTTAAAATTTAAAAAAAATAGGAAGGGGCAAATTTATATTTGGGTAACATTGTTTAAAGTTTTTTTAACAAAAACCCCTTGTATCTTCCCTTGTCGAAGATGAAGGGTGAGGCCTGGCTTGGCAGGAGGTGAATTCCCCCTCACAATCAAAACCTTTGTAATCTTCATTCCTTGTTGATTCCAACGATTAGTTGGAAAGCTAGGTTCACTCAAGGTTATAGGCATTTTTTTTTTTTGTTTTCTAGTGCACATGTATTAAATTAGACCATTTACAAGAAACCTGTTTGTATCATCACTTTTGATCAGTAGCTCGAAATTAAGCACCATTTTTTTTAAGTCAACATTTTCACATTTCCTGTCTATTAGACCTACTTGCATTGTAAAATGCACTAAGTTATAAAGTGTCAAAACTGGGGGTCACTTAATCTAGGGGGTTGCCTAATGTGTTAATTTCTATTGTCTAAAGGAATTAACTTGTTCTAAAATCATGGGATATCAAACTCACTCTTTTGTAATCAACTTAAACATGGGAAACTATAAGTCCTAGTGTGAAGGCATCCTAAAACATCTCAAGTTCCATAATCTCATACCTTATCTATATGGACTTGTCCCTGAACCTGGTAAATAATCTCAAAAGGCTAAGTGGTTTAATCATCGTGATCAAATTGTTGGATTAATTAGTTTACATATTCTAAATGGTGCTTATATGCCATCATGGATATTGTCTGTCCACATGCATTATGGATCAAAATTTGGGAAATACATGGAGACTCAAGCATTTCTCCCTTCCCGCATGATCTTGTTATGATCACAACACACATCCCTAATCATGATACAAAAATAGAATGTCTAGTTGATAGAAGAAGTTATCACTCCTCTTGTTTCTTCATCAGATTTTAGGGCCACTTCTTCGAAAGCCTCCAACATTTCTTTGCAATAGGATATCAGTCTTCCTAACATTGTTAATTGGGATAAATTTCTACCTGACATCTCTTATCTATTTGTAGAGTCTTGCATCGCTAAAATGGAAGCACACATTGAGGACATCAGTCTTCCCTTCGATGATAGTTTCAATGAAGCTACATCTCCATTATCCTCTTCAATTATTCATTCTATACATCAGTCTACACATGGTTTTGGATCATCATCATCCTCATCTATTGGGCATGCACCTTATTTGATTATGGTATCCTTTGGGATCAACATGGGGACACCTGAGCATTCTTCGAAGACATCACAATTGGAACCATCATCCTTGGATCAACTTCAACATGATTCAAGATCATATATGTACATCTTCCAATAATGGGAAGATATCATGCATCTTTAGGTGGTTTCATTTCTTCCCAAGGGAAGGAACATTGTTCGGCGTTCTTGGATCTAAATATTCATCCTTTGTCGACTATCCATCCTCACTACAGTAGGGTATGTATTATGGGGGGGGGGGGGGGGTCTCATAGACCTTCTATCATTTTCTCTCCTATGGAGGAATCATATATTGTACTTAGTGTTCAAAAGAAGTAGTACTTCTTCACTTGTATAAATTTCATGTTTTCTACCTTTCTCCACTTCATGAGAGATTACATTGTACATGGGTACATCATCAAGACTAGTAGCTGGGACCCATCTCTTCTTGTACCCACCTAAGCTATGCTTAAGGGGGGGTGTTAGTGTACATTTTACCTCACATGGGTAAAATACACATGTTGTAAGCCTACTTATTTGGGTTAAGTGTCAACTTGGAGAGTTTGACACAACTCTCCAAGCTATGTGTCGACACTCATTTGACACTTGGTGAGTGGAGTGTTCAAGTTGGCTCCTAAGTCGACTCAATCTCCTCACTCATTCCCACATTTTTATACTTGCCTTTTTGGCTAATGTAAAGTGGTGGATTTGGTGGATTTGCACACAATCTTTGTGCTTTTTTTTGTCTCCTTGATTCTGGAGCTCCTTCAAATAGTGAGTGGCTATAGAGGAGAGAAATTAAGGGAGGGATTGCTCTTATAAATATAGGATTGTTGTTCTTTGAAGCATTTATATTGATAGAAGAGAGTTTCATGACACTTGTATGGTTGTCTTGTAGGCATATGAACAAATAAATCAATGGTGAAGTTATAGAGCTTAGAGAGGGGTTCGAAGTCATGATGAATAATGATTATGTCATCGCATTATCATGCACAAATATGACACAATGTTAGATATTTGATGAGATATCTTGGGTTTGTGTGAGCTAGGGGTATCCCAAATGAACTCCAAATTAGTTAGAGGTGGGAATAATATGACATAAAGTAAGTAGTTACTACAACCTAATTTGAATGAGAAGAAAAATGCAACTTATTATGTCACTAAAAGTGACGTTAAAACATTTAATTGCAACACATAAAGTAACTATAATTTTATTAGAGATGGTAGTTGAAGATTAATTCTTCAATGTAAATATTGATTAAGAAGTTAGATTCAATGAGAATTGCTTGCAACAACATAACAACTATGCACCCTTCCACATAGAGAGGCCCATGGTAGCCATTGTTAGGGATCTCATTAGAAGAAAATGTGGTAGGAGGAAGAGGAGAAGAGGAATTTTGTGCATCAAGAGCACTGACAAAGTCATTGAAAGACAAGAAGGGGGATCCTCAAGGAGAAGAGTATCATAATTGGTAGAAGCCTCAATAATGGAAGATGGATCAAGAACAACTTAGTCTCTTGAATAGCATCAACATGATTGGGTTAATGATCATGAAGTAATGGATTAGTGTAAAATATGTAGATTTTGATTGGGAGAGATGCAACATGTTTATTTCCATGATCATCTTGTTCCTCAACATGAATGATAACCATGCAATTGTCATTTTCATTTCCTTTCACATGATGGTATCTATAGAAATGGTTATGGTGATAGCCACAAGGTAAGGTAATATATACATCAAGAGTAGGAATGGGGGGAGAGTAATAAGGTTGGCCGAGAGAAGTTTGTTAATGATAATAAAAGAGGATGGAGAAGGTAAGATAATTTATTGTAAATTTTGGGGTTTGAAGGTGATGAAATTAGTGGAGGGAGAAAATGGATCAACATGTTTAACATTAGGCTTGAGATAGGTTTTAGAAAAGGTGGGAAGATCAGGTTTCTTAAACTATTAGTCAAGATTAAGATTATTTTATAAACATAATCTTTTTTTTGCAATAAATAGATTGCTCCTAGGTTTTTCATTCTTCAAATAGTATCAAATAGTATATGAACATGAAACAACATTTTTCTAGTGCTTGTGCCTTGTATCTTATTTGTCTATCAAATAGTAGAATGTCCTAATAAAGTAATCTAGTTATTTAGAAGGATTAGCTAACTTAAAACTCTTTTCCTTGAAAATGAAGGCCCAACCTTCTCAAATAGTCAGCACTTTGGTTTCACCTAGGAAGAAAATGTCACATTTAAGGCAAGTATATTATTTGTCTTATGAATCCAAAGTCATTTAGTAGGCTCCTTAACAAATTAATGCTCCATGAAGCCTTAAACACTTAATCATCGATCTCATTATTTTTCAAACTAATGTTTGAAACTTAGTTTTATTTAAACTTTTCTACAATTCTTCGCTGCAAATATGCATCTTACATTCTGGCCATATCAAGCGTTGAAATGATAATGGCCATATCAAGTGTTGAAATGATAATTCATGTTTATTAGAGCCTTTTGGTACTATGTTTGTTTCATTGGTGTAGAAAGCAGACTTATAAATAGAAATTGATTAGTGTGACTATAGAAGATACTTCATAAAGTGATCTATGTGACTAGAGGAGATGTTACGTATTTTAAAGCTTATGCTTACAATTATGAATATGTATTTCAAAGGTTATGCTTACAATTATGAATCTTGTTTGTGGTCTAAAGCTTAGTGTATAAGTAGAGTATGCTTCGATGCCTTGAGATAAATTGTAAATCAGATTATAGGATCAATCCCAAATGAAACATCTCAGTTTCTAAGGATCACTCATCTAAATCTCTCACACAATGCATTAGTTGCTCCCATTGATAAGGGATGCTTACATGCATGCAAGAGTGTGAGAGTTTTTTGAAGACTTATTTGAGAAGACTTTTATCTTTTTAGGAATGCATGTTCAATGCATGATAAACTATATTTTAGCACATATGTTTTTAGAATTTATAGTGATCATGCATGATCATCTTATTTTAAGACTAGTAGATTTTTTTTTTTGCTGATCTATTTTGGGGGTTGTAAAGTCTTTGAAAAGGAACACACTGTGCTTTTGTAACAAGTCAAAAAATTGAGAGTAAAAATGTTGGTTGCTCAATTTGAGCAGAGATGTAAGGCATAGATTAATATACATAGTTTTGTGTATGTGTTATTGTGTATGAAGTTTTTCTTTATGGCTATAAGTTGTGATTTATGGATGAGTATTCATTGTAAGTGTTATTTCTGCTGTTATGATTTTCTTGTTTAAAGAACAAAGTTGGGTTTCAATATCTTCATTTGGTATTAGAGCAAGTTATTATTGGTTTTTTGGGTTATTGATTTTGTTTTTGAAATCTCTCTAACAATTGATTTCTTGAGGAGCATGTTGTTGTTGTGGTAGTGTAATCTTGAATGGAATCATTGGGATGTTATGGTAAAAGATTTTGCAACATCTATAGCAAGTATTGAAATTCAGGCAATGCTTAGTAAGTGTGAACCCATTAGAAGAAATGAGTTGAGGTAAGGTTTCTCAAAACACAGTCTTTGGAAGATATTTGAAGGTATAATTTAAGTGCTTATTCTATGTGGTTAAAATCAATGAGAAATATTCGTAAAAGAGCAAAGAAAGAAAATATAAATTTAATATGTGAAAAGGATATATTGAAAGATGAACTAAAGAAAGATAAAAATAAAAGTGAAGAATTGGAAGAAAAGTTGAAGAGGTTAGAAAAGGAAAAAATCTCTCCAAACAATTAGTTATCAAAATTGAAGGAACAAAATAATCAGTTAGATCAATTACTTGCAGCATACCAGAAAGAAAATGAGTGTCCAAGATCTAATCCTTCACTACGTAATGCCTCATGTGATACAAATAATTTGCATTCTTCATTTGATGGATTATTTTATACATGTGATATAGCTAAAGCTTCTTCAAACAAAGAGTGTGAGGTTAAAGATGTGTTTGAATCTACAAATCTTGTTTATCGTTATGATGATAATAACAAAGGATGTTTTGTGAAGAATGTTAGTGTTAATATTATGAAAACAATGTGTTATGAAGGAAAAGGTTTGGGAAAGCATGGACAAGGAATTAGAGAGCCCATTGAACCAAGAATGAGGTCAAAGAATAAAGGCCTTGGATATCTTACAGGTAAAGGAAAACTAGATGATTTTATAGATACAAGAACAAACAAATTAGTTCAAGGAAAACATAATTTGCAGTGTTTTCATTGTAATAGGAAAGGACATAAGAAGGAAGCTTGTTGGAATATTCATTCTTGTAGTATTTATGGATTGAAGAATCATTCTGAAAAGATGTGTTGGAATAAAGAGTGGAAGAAGGAATCTTTGATAGATTGTATGCCGATGAATTATGGATGGATAGATGGATCAAATTAGAAAAAGGTTATGAGTATGTTCAAGAAGTTGTACTGGCACAAGTATTCACATGTTGAATAGAAAACAAATCATGCAAAGATTGAATGTTCGAGTGATGAGGAGCCTTGGTCGGCAAGACCTAGATCATCGGTGAACTCCTTGTTTGTTCTCCTAATATGTCGATATGTGTTATCTTTGGTGAGACCCTACTTGATGTACTTTGTCACCCTGATAAGAATCTTAGGCTGCGACCTCTGTTCAACAGCTTGAACCTCTCTTCAGCTAGACTATCCTTATCGCTCTAAGCAAGGAATGCTTTTTTGATGGCCTTTGTCTCACAGATAACAGCTCCAACTCCTCCAATCAAACCCTAGCACATGGAGATGCTAGGTCATCTACTGTGCACAACCCTCTGTCTAGAACATCTACACTGCCGAACCATGAAATAAAATAGGAAATAAATGAATATGGTACAATGAGGCCATTCCACTAATTTTGATAGAAATCTCACCAGTGGAATGCTTCATATTGACATTTTGCAACAACAGAAGTACAGAAAAGGAAAAGAAATCTACAACTATGCAATTCATAGTTACAGATAACAGAAAGCAATTGGACGACATAGAATAGTTTGATTTCTCCTTAACACAATGCACGATAACATTCAACTTCTCTTTGCTTCGATCTAATTACAAAATTATGCTTGATTTTGTTCATTTCCCTAGTTTTATAAACTCGCTAGAGGAACACCAACCCATTCCAAGCAGCTGGGAGATCGATTCCAAGTAGCTGGGAGAAATTAATTGATTCCGAGTGGCTGGGAGACCAACTATCTAACCACTAACAATTTGACAAATGAAACCTAAATACTTGGGACTTACAAAGTTTGTTCTAAGTCTAGATACAAACATAAATGACATGCATTGGTCGAATAGACCTTATTACAACACAAAACCATTTTTAAAAACAAAACATGAACTTAAATGCCTCACAGAGGCCACCTTGTGCTAGGTGCTCCTACACCATACACCCCACCTAGAAAAGAACTCATGTCCCATGAGTTGATTCTTTGTCATGCTCCACCTTTATCCTTTGCTGCCTCATGCCTTCCCCATGAGCTTTGGACTGTAATTTTCTTCCATGGAATAAAAAACTCATGCCTAGCATTGTAGGCTCTACTCACACCTTGCCATGAGTGAGTGCTTGCAACCAAACCCATACTTTTCTCACCATTCTCCCTTACTATCATCTCTACGTAAACACCTACATTCAAAACCTTGTTTGATTCTTCTTGTAGTACTGCTATGGAAGAATATGTTTTCCTTTCAACTCTTGTTGGCTCTAGAGGACAAATAATGGTCCCTACGAGGATAGCATCCTCTTCTTTCCAATCAACTTTTGGTTGCTTGCAGACCTACTCTTTGACCTTCATCTAATCTATTTCAAACATTACCATTTGATCTCCAACATTCAAAACTGAAATCACATTCAAACTATGATTTTCGGCAACCCCACTCCTTGAGCCATCCTCAACTTTCCTTGTCTCTTCTTCATGCATCTTCACAAACTCTTTCTTACCCACCAAAATGACCTTGTCTACCTTCTTTGCTTCAGTATCCTCTTGTAATGGTGTCATCACAAAATTCTTTCCATCCTTCTTGATGGTGGCTTGCCTATCAAATTGCCATGGCCTACCTAAAAGTAGGTGACAACATTCCATGGGCAAAATGTCACATAAAATTCTCTCCTTATATTCTCCAATCTGAAAATCAACATATGCCTGCTCATCTACCAAAAGTGATTGACTATCACTTACCCAAGATCCTCTGTAAGGAGTTTGATGAGGAATCCTTTCTATGTTCAATTTATCCACCATTTCTCTGGACACCATAATATCTGTTGCACTAGAATCTATGACTACCTTGCATATTTTACCTTTGCTTTTGCAATTGATCCTAAAAAGTGCTCTCCTTTGTGATGGTTCAGTCAACACTAGTTCTTTGAGTAACATTCTCTTGATCATTAGATTTTCTCCCACTTCTGATGTCAAATTCACTTCAGGAGATGTCACACTCCCTACATCCTCTTGAGTCAATGTGGTTCTTCTCTCATTGCCATGAGAAGTTGAGGCCTTCTCTAGACACTTATAAGCTAGGTGCCCTATCTAATTATAGTTATAAAATCTCATATTGGAGAACTTGGATTCTCTATCTGATCCATTTGTCCCACCTCTTTCATTTGGCCTTCTTCCTCGGTAGCCACTTGAGTCTCCAACTTGCTCTTCTTGGCTAGACTCACCACTAGGCCTTTGGTTAGGACTTCTGCCTCCAAAACTACCTCTAGAATTTCTGTCACCTCTTCCTCTACTCTACTGCTCACCTCTCCTCTTTAGCTTCTCTTCAGCCCTTAATGCTACTTGAAAGCATTTTTCCATGATTTCAGGGGTAAATAAACTTATCTCATCTTGAATATTGAACCTCAGACCATTTAAATACCTTGCTACCTTGGCTTTTTCATCCTCCATGTACCCACAATGAAGAGTGTATTTGTGAAATTCCTCAGTGTAAGTAGCCACATCCATATCTTTTTGCTTGAGGTTCTGCATTTTCCTATAAATTTGCACCTCATAGTCAGATGGAAGGAACTGGGACTTGATCTTCTCCAACATTCTACTCCATGAAGAGATTATACTCTTCCCATTCTTTACCCTTTCTCCTTGGGTGTAATCCCACCATGTAAGGGCAGCACCTTTGAGTTTAGTTTTTGTAAACTTAACCCTCTTACTTTCAGGAACTTCCTTGTATTTGAAGTAGTTGTTTAGGGCCTTAATCCACTCGATCACTTCATCAGCATTCATCTTTCCATTGAACATGGGGATATCTATCCGAGCCTCTGAAGAGTCCTTGCCAATAGCCTTAAAGGCTTCTAGGAGTTGTTTTTGTTTAGCTGGTATCTCTGCCTCTGCTTGTTCTTCTTCTGCTTCCTCTTTCTCTTCATCTTCATTGCCTTCAATTCTGCTTGGAGTGCTTCCCTGACTCTAGTTTTGATCATCTCTTCCATCTCTTTAAATTTCTTGACCACTTCAGTGGTCATCCCCTTTGGAGGCATATCGCTAGCCTCTCCTTTGCTTTCTCTATCTAACATAAACATTCACAGACAATGCCAACACTTCTGCAAATCCTCAATTTGACTACAACACAATGCTCAATAAGTTGTCTATCCTACATGCTGCTATAGACCCATTCCTCTCATCCAATAGCAGATCTTGGAGATGCACTACCACTCTCTCTCACAGTGGCCTCACTCTGCACCCTCTTCTAGCCAAATCTCTATTGGTAAATGGTCTTGACAGACCTCATCATTGTCTGCCCACACACTACAGGAATCCCATTCCTTCTCGCAACTAGATGGCACGAGCAACTCTCCATCTGCCTTCTCAGTGACAGAAATCAAATACACAACACATCCACCAGACCTTTCGCTAGCTCTAATACCAATATGATGAGGAGCCTCGGTCGGCAAGACCTAGATCATCGGTGAACTCCTTGTTTGTTCTCCCGATATGCCGATATGTGTTATCTTCGGTGAGAGCCTACTCGATGTACTTTGTCACCCCGATAAGAATCTTAGGCCGCGACCTCCATTCAACGGCTTGAACCTCTCTTTGGCTAGACTATCCTTATTGCTCTAAGCAAGGAATACTTTTTTGATGGCCTTTGTCTCACCGATAATAGCTCCAACTCCTCCAATCAAACCCTAGCACATGGAGATGCTAGGTCATCTACTGTGCACAACCCTTGGTCTAGAACATCTGCACTGCCAAACCATGAAACAAAACATGAAACAAACAAATATGGTACAATGAAGCCATTCCACTAATTTTGACAGAAATCTCACCAGTGGAATGCTTCATATCGACATTTTGCAACAACAGAAGTACAGAAAAGGAAAAGAAATCTAGAGCTATGTAATTCATAGTTACAGAGAACGGAAAGCAATTGGACGACACAGAATAGTTCAATTTCTCCTTAACACAATGCACGATTACAATCAACTTCTCTTTGCTTCGATCTGATTACTAAATTATGCTTGATTTTGGTCATTTCCCTAGTTTTATAAACTCGCCAAAGGAACACCAACCCATTCCAAGTGGCTGGGAGATCAATTCCAAGTGGCTGGGAGAAATTAACTGATTCCAGGTGGCTGGGAGACCAACCATCTAACCACTAACAATTTGACAAATGCAACCTAAATACTTGGGACTTAGAAAATTTATTCTAAGTCTAGATACAAATAGAAATGGCATGCATTGGTCGAATAGACCTTATTACAACACAAAACCATTTTTAAAAACAAAACATGAACTTAAATGCCTCACGAAGGCCACCTTGTGCTAGGTGCTCCTGTACCATCGAGTTGGGTGACTGATGATTGTTTGTTATGACTCAAAGTAAGTCATTGTCTTTTGAAGATGCATGTTTTGATAGCATTTGATTGCAAACAATGAAAGAAGAAATGAATTCCATTGATAAGAATTATATTTGGGAGTTTACAAAGCTTCCACATGAAAATAAATAAGTACTAAGTGGTCTACAAGACTAAACAATGAATTTCCATGATCAGCTAGTTGGCTTCGCATCAAGGTGGAGTATGTTGATAAGTGATGCTTGCATGCCTACAAGAGTGTGAGAGTTTTTTGAAGACTTATTTAAGAAGATTTTATCATTTTAGGAATGCATGTTCAATGCATGATACACTGTATTTTTAGCACAACTATTTTTAGATTTTATAGTGATCATGAATGATTAGCCTATTTTTAGACTAGTAGATTATTTTTGTTGCTTGTCTATTTTGAGGGCTACAATGTATTTAAAAAGGACTGTCCTGTGCTTTTGTAAGAAGCTAGAAAAATTGAGGGTAAATGTGTTGGTTGCTCAATTTGAGCAAAGATGTAAGGTAGAGATTAATATACAGAGTCTTTGTGTATATGCACTGCTATGTATGGAGTTTTTTTCTTTATGACTGTAAGTTGTAATTTATGGATGAGTATTCATTAAAGTGTTGTTTCCATTGTTATGATTTTCTTGTTTAAAGAACAAAGTTGGGTTTCAAAATCTTCAGGTCCTCTCCCATCCATATTTGGAACATATGTGAAGCTTAATCTTTCCTACAATAATGTGTGTTGAATTACTACAAATGAATAATGGAGATGAATTTTGCGTTGAACGTGAACGTATCTATTGGGCAGAGTCAAGCTGTAGCTATGTCACAAGAAGAAATATTTTGTGTGGGTCTATTTTGGTGGGTAGTCTCTTTTTTTCCTTGTTTGTCTACAAATTCTAGATTGTGTATTTTCATCGTTCCTAGCATGGTGAATGAGATATACACAATGTGTAGGTGCAGGGAAACCACCGAGGGGGTACACAAGCTTAATCTTTCCTACGATAATGTGTGTTGAATTACTTAACAGATGAATAATGGAGATTAATTTTGTGTTGAACTTGAACATACCTGCTAGGCAGAGTCAAGTGGTAGCTGAGTCAGAGGAAGAAATATTTTGTGTGGCTCCAGCATAGTTAGCTGCTAGCTGTGTAAAAGATGAATAGTTGACTTCAAACCCTTGACCTCTAATTTTCAATGTCACAGTGCTTGCCGAATCCTCAACATGTGCATGTCTAAAAATTATTGACTTTTGTCAATTTTATATCAACTTTGCATTGTTTAAGCTTTATCTTTTGTGTGGGTCTCTTTTTGGTGGGCATTTTTCTTTTTACCTATTTGTCCAAAGATTCTAGATTGTGTTTTTTCATCACTCCCAGCTTGGTGATTGAGATATACAGCCTTGAGGCATCACAAAAAATGTAACAATTTTTTTTGCTTGGGCAAAACTTATTCCTATCACCTACTAGACAAAAAATTAATAAAAGGAAAGTAGTTGTAATGTTGTTTAGATGTCGTATCATGAAGGGGAACCTCCTCCTAAGCACACAACTAATCTATCAATGAGAGTCTGACTCATGTCTCAGCGATCTACTCTGATCAGCCAAAATTGCCCCGTTGGCCACTTCGCTACTTATCTCTCCGATATCATAACTCTTTCCAATGGGTGATCTATGTCTCTTTCCTATTGGCAAGATAATGACTATCAACTGCCCTAGATTCCACTATGTTGATACACCGATCATTCAACCATCACCTTCATTTTTCACTTATTAGAAAGACACTTGCTATCAGCCAGGTCTTCCTTCCTTCTGCCGATACCCCAATATGAATCTTGGGCCGCGACTTTCATTCAACGCATCGAGTCTCTCTCAGCCAGACTATCCTTATCATCCTGAGCAAGAAATGCTTCGTCGATGGCCATAGCCTCACCAATAACAATTTCAACTTCCCCAATCTAAACCCTAGCACATGGAGATGCTAGGTCGACTACTGTGTACAACCCTTAGTCTGGAACATCTGCATCACTGAATAATGGAACAAAACAAGAAACAAACAAGTATTGTACAATGAAGCCATTCCACTGATTTCGACAGAAATCTCACTAGTGGAATGCTTCACATCGACATTTTGTAACAACAAAATATAGAAAGGAAAAGAAGTCTATAGCTATGCACTTTGTAATTACAGAGAATGGAAAGCAATTAGATGACACAAAACAATTTGATTTCTCCTTAACACAGTGCACAATTACATTCAATCTCCTCTTTGATCTGATTACAATATCTAATTTGTATGCATTTGATTCATTTCTCTAGGGTTTATAAGCTTGCCCAGAAGAACAACAACCCTATTCCAAGCGGCTGGGAGAGAACTAACCAATTCCAAGCGGGTGGGAGAAAAACTAACTATTTCCAAGCAGCTGGAGATACTAACAAATTCCAACCATCTAAAACTAACTTGACAAAAGTGACCTAAGTCACTAGGAACTTACAAACAGAAAGGAAAAATGCATTGGTCATATAGACCTTATTACAACACAAAACCTGTTTAAAATAGAGCATGAACTTAAATGCCTCACGGAGGCCACCTTGTGTTAGGTGCTCCTACACCATACACCCCACCTAGAAAAGAACTCATGTCCCATGAGTTGATTCTTTGTCATGCTCCACCTTTATCCATTGCTACCTTATGCCTTCCCCATGAGCTCTGGACTGTAACTTACTTCCATGGAATCAAAAACTCATGCCTAGCATTGTAGGCTCTACTCACACCTTGCCATGAGTGAGTGCTTGCAACCAAACTTGGATGTTGCTTGCCATGATTGCTTACTGTCATAACTGCTAAAACACCTACATTCAAAATCTTGTTTGATGCTTCTTGTACTGCTGCTATGGTAGAATATGATTGTCCTTCAACTCTTGTTGGCTCTAGAGGACAAACAATGCTCCCTATGAGGATAGCATCCTCTTCTTCCCAATCAACTTGTGGCTGCCTGCAGACCTGCTCTGTGACCTTCTGATCCATTTCAGACATCACCATCTGATCTCCATCATTCAAAACTAAAATCACCTACAAATTGTGATCTTTGGAAACCCCACTCCTTGAGGTATCCTCAACTGTCCTTGTCTCTTCTTCATTGATCTTCACAAACTCTTTCTTACCCATCAAAATGACCTTGGTTGTCTTCTTCGCTTCAGCATCCTCTTGTAATGCTGTCATCACAAAAGTCTTTCCATCCTTCTTGATGGTGTATGTGTTAGCATATCCATCATATAATACTTGCCTATCAAATTGCCATGGTCTACCTAAAAGTAGGTGACAACATTCCATGGGCAAAATGTCACATAAAATTCTTTCCTTATATTCTCCAATTTGAAAATCAACATATGCCTACTCATCTACCAAAAGTGATTGACTATCACTTACCCAAGATGCTCTATAAGGAATTTGATGAGGAATCCTTTCTATGTTCAATTTATCCACCATTTCCCTAGACACCATATTATCTGTTGAACCAGAATCTATGACTACCTTGCATATTTTACCTTTGTTTCTGTAATTGATCCTGAAAAGTGCTCTCCTTTGTGATGGTTCAATCTGTACTGGTTCTTTGAGCAGTGTCCTCTTGATCATCAGATTTTCTCCCACTTCTGATGTCAAATTCACTTCAGGAGTTGTCACACTCCCTACATCCTCTTGAGTAAATGTGGTTCTTCTCTCATTACCATGAGAAATTGAGGCCTTCTCTAGA
The DNA here is from genome assembly GCA_027924645.1 of Cunninghamia lanceolata. NCBI lineage: Eukaryota > Viridiplantae > Streptophyta > Pinopsida > Cupressales > Cupressaceae > Cunninghamia > Cunninghamia lanceolata. Next base: position 572,932 of record BSBN01001013.1, on the reverse strand, counting down.
CACTTATAGGTCGGGTGCCCTAAATGATTGTAGATATAACATCTCATGTTGGAGAACTTGGATCCTCTACCTGATCCATTTGTCCCATCTCTTTCATTGGGCCTTCTTCCTTGGTAGCTTCCTCTGCTACTTGAGTCTCCAACTTGCACTTCTTGGTTAGACTCACCACTAGGCCTCTGGTTAGGACTTTTGCCTCCAAAACTGCCTCTAGAATTTTTGTCACCTCTTCCTCTACTCTGGTGCTCACCTTTCTTCTTCATCTTCTCTTCAGCCCTTAATGCTACTTGAAAGCATTTTTCCATAGTTTCAGGTGTAAATAAACTTATCTCATCTTGAATATTGATCCTCAGACCATTTAAATACCTTGCTACCTTAGCTTTTTCATCCTCTATGTACCCACAGTGAAGAGTGTATTTGTGAAACTCCTCTATGTAAGTAGCCACATCCATATCTTTTTGCTTAAGGTTCTGCATTTTCCTGTAAATCTACACCTCATAGTTAGATGGAAGGAACTGGGACTTGATCTTCTTCAGCATTCTTCTCCACGAAGATATCATACTTTTCCCATTCTTTACCCTTTCTCCTTGTGTGTAATTCCACCATGTAAGGGAAGCACCTTTGAGTTTAGTTTTTGCAAACTTAACTCTCTTACTTTTAGGAACTTCTTTGTACTCAAAGTAGTTGTTCAGAGCCTCAATCCACTCCATGACTTCATCAGCATTCATCTTTCCACTGAACATGGGGATCTCCATGCAAGCCTCTGAAGAGTCCTTGCTAATAGACTTAATGGCTTCCTGGAATTGCTTTTGTTCAGCTAGCATCTCTACTTCTTTTTCTTCTACTACTTCCTCTTTCTCTTCTTCTCCATCTAAACCTTCCTCTATCCTTTTTCCTATCTTCATTGCCTTTAATTCTGCTTGGAGTGCTTCCCTGACTCCAGTTTTGATCATCTCTTCCATCTCTTTAAATTTCTTGACCACTTCAATGGTCATCCCTTTTAGAGGCATATCGCTAACCTCTCCTTTGCTTTCTCTATCTGACATAAATATTCACAGACAATGCCAAAACTTTTGCAAATCCTTAATTCAACTACAACATAATGCTCAATCAACTATCCATCCTACACGCTACTTCACAGACCCATTCCTCTTGTCCAACAACATATCCTGGAGATGCACTACCACTCTCTCTCTCTCATGGTGGCCTCACTCTGCACCCTCTTCCAGCCAAATCTCTATTGGTGAATGGTCTTGACAGACCTCATCATCATCTGCCCACACACTATAGGAATCCCATTCCTTCTGACAACTAGATGGCACGAGCATCTACAACAATCTTTTCACCTGCCTTCTCAGTGACTGAAATCAAATACACAACACCTCCACCAGACATTTCGCTAGCTCTGATACCAATATGATGGGGAACCTCCTCATAAGCGCACAACTAATCGATCAGTGAGAGTCTGACTCATGTCTTAGTGATCTACTCTTATCAGCCAAACTTGCCCTGTTGGCCACTTCACTACTTATCTTTTCAATATCATAACTCTTTCTGATGGGCAATTTATGTCTCTTGCCTATTGGCAAGACAATGACTATCAGCTGCCCTAGATTCTACTATGCCGATACACTGATCATTCAACCATCACCTTCATTTTTCACTTGTCAGCAAGACACTTACTATCAGCCAAGTCTTCCTTCCATTTGCCGATACCCTGATATGAATCTTGGGCTGTGACTTCCATTCAATGCATTGAGTCTCTCTTCGACTAGAGCGAGAAATGCTTCATCGATGGCCATAGCCTCACCGATAATGATTTCAACTTCCCCAATCAAAACCCTAGCACATGGAGACGCTAGGTTGACTACTGTGTACAACCATCATTCTGGAACATCTGCATCGCTGAACGATGGAACAAAACAAGAAACAAATGAGTATTGTACAATGAAGCCATTCCACTGATTTTGACATAAATCTCACTAGTGGAATTTGCTTCACATCGACATTTTGCAATAATGGAATATAGAAAGGAAAAGAAGTCTACAACTATGCAATTTGTAATTACAGAGAATGGAAAACAATTGGATAACACAGAACAATTTGATTTCTCCTTAACACAGTGCACAATTACAGTCAATCTCCTCTTCAATTTGATTGCAATATCTAATCTGTATGCATTTGATTCATTTCTCTGGGGTTTATAAGCTTGCCCAAAAGAACACCAACCCTATTCCAAGTGGTTGGGAGAAAAACTAACTATCTCCAAGCAGCTAGGAGACACTAATAGATTCTAACCATCTAAAACTAACAACTTGACAAAAGTGACCTAAGTCACTAGGGACTTAAAAACAGAAAGGAAAAATGCATTGGTCGTATAGACCTTATTGCAACACAAAACCTATTTTAAAATAGAGCATGAACTTAAATGCCTCATGGAGGCCACCTTGTGTTAGATGCTCATGCACCATATGAATGACCTCCTTGGAATCAAATACTTAACCAAAAAGATTACCTACTGGAAAAAAAAAGTTTATTCAAGTGTGTCAAGTGACAGAAAACAAAAACTAAGCCACTTGACAAAATTTCTTGAAAGTGGCAACATTGGATTACAAAAGGTGTGCTTCTCTACTTTTTTTCAAATCTAGAATGTACCAATGTTGTTACTTGACAAAAACTTGATTTTAAATTATAGAGGACTGGTAGTTTGTGATAGGAGGAAATTGGCAATAGTTGACAGTGACATTTGGATTTAATTGTCATTTTGTGAAGGGACCTCGGTAAGTTTTAGCCAAAGCATCCATGAATGTACATTTATTTCTAGTTGATGTGTTTTGAAGCTTTAAATGTTCTTAGTATATGGGCCCCACCTAATAGGACAACACCTATTTCATGAGCATGTGTTAACAAATTTGAGGGACGATGGGTCACTAGAACCTAATATACTTTCTTTTATTAGTGGTAATGCGTATCTACTACACTTACCCCTTTCATTTCTCCTGTTTGAGTTCATTTCCAATGCAACTTCATGGATTTAAATAAGGGATAGGAGGGGACAAAGCAGATTTATAGAAGAACAATGTAGGTTTTTTGGGGGGACAAGCAGGTAAAAGTCTCACTGTAAGACATGCAGGTCTCTGTGGGTTCAATTGCAATGATCTGAGCAAGGTTTTGGTCAGTTAAAAGCGTGGCATCCTTCATTCTAAAGGGCCCAACATTCTCTCTAGGTTAGACCTACAGTCCCACACCTTATTTCCTTCTTTTTGTTTGGAATTTTTGTTTATCCGCACATGCAAAACAAACATACAAAACAAGAAGCAGTGATATTTAAAATGATTAAATGAATAGGGGATATGAAACCTTCACTTAAACAAAGGGGAATGTCTCAAAACATTTTTGGCAGGGGGACACAGGGATTTGTCACTAATAAAACACAAACTTCAAAAGTAAACAAACATTTGAAAACCCTAGGGCCAAGGAAAATTGGTTCAAATATTCTTGGGGCAATGGATGGGTCCCAACTGTATCTTCTTAGTTCTTTGGTTAGACCTTTTTCCAGGAGGATGACATTCCCTAGAATCAACATATTCAACTTTCACTATCACCTGTAGGGTCAGACCTTAACCTGTAGATAGAGAATATAGTGGGATCACATAGATCACTCTTGCTAGGGTATAAACAAGGGGGTCTAGGTGTAATAGGTGAAGGATTGGTTTGCAAACCCTAAGTAGTATAGGGTGTAGTGCCCCTCAACTTGTCGTCTATCAGATTGATGTTTGCTTAGTAGTATTAGACATTATGAAAGTATCTTGGGAACTATTTTTGGAAAGGTTCAGAGCTTGATTTCTATCAGACCACTGGAGGCAACGTCGAGTGAATGAGTTCCATGGGTTGAGACAGATGGCCATGACAGTGGAATAGTATGAGCGTAGGTTTTATGAACTCAAACAGTATGCAGGGATTGGAAACGATGAGGCCATGTTAGTTCAGCATTTTATTAGAGGTTTGAATGCAAGCATCAGTGGAGGAGTTTGTGTTTTCAAGCTGAAGACCATGGAGGTAGCAGTTGAGAAGGCTCGACTGGTGGAGGAGAACTTGACCATGTCCCTAGGGGGTCATATAGGTGTGCAGATCGGTAGCACATCTCGAGCAGGTTCTGGTTTCTGAGGTGGTCAGTCCCATACAATAGGTAACTCGAGGAGTCAGCATGTACCTTCTAAGAGTGGACAGAAACAACAATAGTACTCCCAGACGAAATCAAGAAACTCTCAATATCAGCAAGGTAGTAGATTTCATTCCAGAAAAGATCAAAGTTGGGAGAGAGTTAAACGTGATCGTGCCAGCCAACCGGCACAAAGCACACAGTCTGCAGCAAATAGAGGAAGTTTTCAACAGTCAAATGCTCCTGTAGGCGGTGGAGGTTTTGGTAGGGGAACCAGATGTTTCTCTTGTGGCCAGCAGGGCCACATTGCCAGACAGTGTCTGCGTAAGAATACTTCAGGATTTGGACAGAGGCCCGCAGCTTTAGAGCCAACTATCAGAGATGCAGGTAGGTCACATAGGGTGTTTGTAGCAATAGATAATCGCCAAGCAAAGCATCAAGGCACTGTCATGGAGACTACAGGTGTCTTGCGAGGTATTACTATTTCTATTCTTTTTGACTCTGGTGCTTCAGATTCTTTCATTTCCCCTTCTATAGTGGAGCGTTGCAAATTAGTGGCACAAGTTAGTGAGGTGTGTTGATGAATCAGGCAGTGAAGTAGAAGTGGTTGGTATTTAGAAACCCATCTCTTTACGTATGATTTCTTCCATGCAATCAAAGAGATGTTTGCATCAGGGATGCAAGTTGTTTGCTGTAATAGTTAATGACTTAGATTTTGGGGAGAATAGGGAGACATCCCTTGACGATCATCCTATTCTCAAGGAGTATGAAGATTTTTTTCCTAGCAAGATCCTAGGTATGCCACCGAAGCATGATATTGATTTTAAGATAGACCTTGTTCTCGGAGCAGAACCTATTTCACGAGCTCCATATCGAATGACTACCCAGGAGCTTAAGGAGCTTCGTTTGCAGCTAGAGGAGTTATTAGCGAAGGGATTCATTCGTCCTAGTGTCTCTCCATGGGGAGCACCAGTTATTTTTGTGAAGAAAAAGGACGGATCTCTACGGTTGTGCATAGACTATCGACAACTTAATAAGGTGTTCAAGGCGGGGTGTTACATAGGGGATCTTAAGGTGCAAATAGATTCGAAGGTTGAGACACACATAGAAGAAAAACTCACCATGATCCTATTAAAAATAGCAACGAACAATGCACTAGTCACAACTGAACTGCCATGTTTAGTAGGAGAACAAGGAGAGCTAGGGGATGATAAAGATAAAAAGAAAGGGGTTTTCTAAGTTCAAGAGGAATTTGAGACAAAACAAAACAAATATAGAACTCTCATAACAAACAAAGGTGAGAGAGATGGATGGTTTGGTAGGTTTTAAAACAATAATGGCCAATATAGCCCCACAACCACACCTTTATTGTGCTCTTCAAAGCTCTATGTAGCCAAGATCATGAACATGAAAAAGAGAACTAAAGCTATTGATGCAAATGAACAACATGAAGGGATTAAGTTAAAGGAAGTACTAGAAGCCATACAGAATTTAGAGAAGGAATATAGGTGACTCAAAGAACAAGTTTTAAACCTCCATGACACTATGGAAAGAGGACAGCAGGAGTTGGTCACTCTAAAACATGAATTAAAACGAATGAAAACAACAAACAAAAAGAGTTTAGAGATAAGGAAAATACAGGATTCAACACAGTTAGGAGAAATTCAATCAACTTTGGCAAGCATAAAGATTTGCGAAAACCAAGTGAAATACCAATTAAAAGAGGCCAAATCTTGGGCACATGTCATAAATGGTTCATCAAATGAAGATATCATTTATAAACAAATAAAGTGGAAAATGAGAGAAGAAATTTAGACAAACATAACAAGGCTATAAACCTTATCATTAAAGGTTTGAAAGACTTTGGGGAGAAGGAGAGAACTGACATTCTAGCATGAGACTTCTTTAAGGACAAGCTAAAATAGGTAGGTTGTATTCAACAAGAGAACAAGATTGGAAAGATAATAGAAGAAGGAAGGAATAGGCATGTTAGAATAGTCTTGAGAAACATGGAAGACAAGAACATGATCCTCAAAAATAGAGGGTTGCTTTCATGGATTTTTTTAGTGGCGAATCTTCGCCAATTGGTGAATAGTTCAAATCTAGGAATTCAAAATTGGCGAATATATTACAACTAGTGAGGGGCTAAATCACTCAATTTTTACAAAAAAATATTTTTTATGGGTTAAATCGCCAGAGAATTTTTTTTAAACCAATAAATTAAATTGTTTCACTAATTAAACTATGTGTCATTAGAGCTGATTCACCAATAGTTTTTAATATAATTATAAATCTTAATTGGATTTGCCATTAATATTATATTCTTGTCATTATTTTAGGGGTAATATCACCATTATTAAAGTGGTTTTTCATATACTTTAGGGCTAATTTAACTTGGAATATGCCTTTGACTCATTATCGTTGATTATCATTTTAATCAAACAATTGTAGTTGAATTTCGTGGCCCTTCTGGCATGTGCCTTTTAAAAGGATTACTGGGGCCCAAAATTTGTTTTAGGCCACATGATTAGATTATGGTCATGTGGCCCAAAACAAATTTCAGGCCCCAGCAAGCCTTTTAACAGGCACATGCCAAAAGGGGTACGAAATTCAACTATAACCGTTTGGTAAAAATGATAATCAACGGCAAGAATTTAGTTTTATTTTCGTCTTTTTCTTTAAGTCAAATATTTTTAAAATAATTAATCCAATTAATTTTGAATACTAAATTTGTGGAGCATGTCGGGGCTGTTGTCTTGGGACCCCGCGAGGGGGCGCTACCCCCTCGACCCCCACAAGGGACGCTACCCCTTGACCTCACCAGTGGTTGCCACCCCCAAGCCCCTGCTTTAAAATTAAAAAAAAACAAAAAGAATATATCGGGGATTGTGTCGACCATATATGCATTTTTTTAAAGGAAGGATTCGCCATTGGTTTTTTTTTTTTAGTGAATTTTCACTAGGATTTGCCACAATTTTATAAATTTTTTAATAATGTGCATAGATTCGCTAGAAAAATTAATAGTTTTTTCAAAAAAAAGGAAAGATTCGCCAGGAAAATTATAGCACTTAGCTAGGATTCGCCAGGATTTTATAGGTGTTTTTAGGGGGTGTTCCTTAAAGTTATCCCTGGTTGCTTTGAGGCACTCATATGTATTTATATGAAGATTTGGCATTTGCTCAACATGAAGAGTGAAGGAAGGAGTGGGAGAAGGTGAAAACAACAAGAGAGGTGAGAAAGTGGGCATGGTTGAAAAATGGAAAAGCTCAAATTAATGAGTTGTTTCCACACAAGAAATAGGGATTGGGGCCCCACACAAGTATCTACAATTGGTAACCTGGGATTGTAGAGGTTACCTATGGAGAAGAGGACCAAGGTTGGAGCCCATTGTAGAGGGGAAGGACATTATTATTACAGAAAAACTTGAGCATGATGGTTGCAGAGTGCCAGATTTTGAAGGTTACAAAAAAAATTTAATTTGGAACAAAGGGACTGAAATAGGCAAAGGACATGGAGGAGTTACTATGCTAGTTCAGGAAATTTGGAGTGGAATAGTAAAACTAGAAAAAGAGGACCCAGACAAATAGTTCATATGGCTGAAAATAAAAAATAGGGAAGTCACTATTAGGGTGGCTGCATGTTACTTTTCTCCAAAAATTTTAAAGTTCTACAACAAGAGAAACCTAGATAGCAACAATTCTTTTACAACATTAAAGAAAGCCATTTCTATCTTTAGCACTTTAGGACACATAATTTTAATAAGGGATTTTAATGTTAGGACAACAAACAATCAATACCTGTGGTTGGAGAGAGAAGATGGGGAGGACAACAATCCCCTATGGCTAGAAGAGAATGGGGACCATCTTTAGGATAGAACTTCTAGTGATGGTAATGAGAGTGTGACTCATTTTGGTGTTGAGCTTCTAGGTCTTTGTAGCTTTTTCAACATGGTTATCTATAATGGTATGAGATCTTGGTTGAGGTCAAGTGGTATCACTTTCAAAACTTTTAACAAGCAAAATGTGGTGGACTACATAATATGCTCTCAGAGTTCTCTATTTAGATTGCTGGAGTTCACTATTGGGACTGCCCCATTGAGTTAAATTCTGATCATATGCCTCTCCATGTTAAGTTTGGATTTCTTGCAAACAACCAACAAAGAGGATAGGGACAAAACATTCAAAAGAAGGCCCAAATACAAGGTAAAATCCTCGTGGGCCAAGAAAATTAGAAACTCTTCATTGCTATCCTTGAACAACACCTTCAGATGGCAAAAAGCAAGATAGGGGGAAAAGAAAACAATTCAAAACTAGTGAATGTATTGGCAGGTTATACTGATTCCTTTAATCAACAAAGCTTTAAAGGTTTGCAAGAGATTTCAAACTAAGATGGGGGTTTCAAATACTTTCTTGACTAATCCATGGTATGACAAAGAGTGCAAGGTTGCAAAAAGCTCCATGTTGGTAGAGAATAGGGCACCAAGTAGAACCTACCACAGGTTACCACAAAGGGCATGTGGAGGATAGAGCTGACTCATAAAGAGGTATTTTGGGAAGGACACACCTCTAGGTAGATATATAGGAGATACATGTAAGCAATGTAAAGTGAAAAGAGTGTAAGAGAGAGTGAGAAAGTATGAGATAGATATATAAGACAGAGACTCAGACCTTCCGGTATGAACATGTATGTACCAGTTAATGAGAAATATATATAAAGGAGATAATAGGGTTATGATATAATTGTATGTGTGTTATGAATTCTTTACTCTACTTAGATTATATCATATAAAAAATTTCCATAGTGTTTATTCATGTTTCTCTCATTGTCTGACTGGGGTATAAACTAGACTTTAGAGACTTGACTAAGGACCAAATCTCTAGACTAGTTTCTGAAGACAATGAAAACTTCAAAGGTAGAAAACACAAATGAAATGAATCAAACAAACCATATATACCTTGAAATTCTCCTCCTCCTTGATAAGGTCGAGAGCATAGCACCCACAATCTCTAGCTTCACCCATGACTATGCTTCTCAATGTAAAATGCTCTCAATGCAAATACAAATCACTCATTACCTAGCTAAGATTAGAGAATAGATAAGAAATTTGGGCATAATAACTCTACAAGTAGAAATTGGATGTCAAAATGGCTTGTGGAGGCTTGTATTTATAGGAAAATTAGAGGGGATTTTGATCCAATGGTGGAGATTCATTGATGAGATCAATGGATGAGATTGATTGTGAGATAGAGGGCTAGGATTTGATCAACAAAGATGGAGGGTGGAGAATAAAAATGAATCTTTTATTGATTTTGAAGAGGACTTAGCATTGTGATTTAGATGGATGAGGAAATTTAAAATTAATTTCCTTGGGATGAGTTAGAATTAAAAATTCCATTTTATGTGGGGTTGTACAAGTCATGTGACACATGCACATTTTTGGGACCTCACATTTGGAGGCTAAAAAGGGGGAAGATGTTTTTGCACAAAACTGGTAAAAATGAGTTGGAGTGTGTTGGAATATTTTGTAATTTTAAATTTATGGGTGTGGAAGAAGGTGTTAATCATGCTTTGACAAAGTTAATCAAGGTGATTAACTTAGTTAATGTGGCTGTAGTAAATTAGTGGATGAGGTAATTAGGGTTTAGGATTAATTAAATAATGATTTATTTAATTAATCTAGGTCTAGGGGTCATGTAGGCTAGGGTAGATAATTAAATATTAGGTATTTAATTAGCTAGATCAGGGGTAGGCTAATTAGTAGGCTTGATTAATCAGATAAACATGATTTATCTAGCTAATTAGGTTTAGGGAAGTGGAGAATTTAATTAAATAAATATATGTCATATTTATTTAATTAGTTGGTAAATTGTTAGAAGGTGTGACTATTGAATTAATTAAATTAATTGAATTTTAGGGATTAAATGATGAAGAAAAAGTTGATAATTCAAGTGTTGGGAGAGATAATTAATTAAATAAAAATTTAATTAATTAATTAATGAGAAATTGATGATATGGGTGAGTTGGAGGATTGTTAGATGATTGAGACATTTTTAGGTGTCTACATTTGCCCCTCTTTGACATGGCATCATGACCTAGTAGGGATATGGAGTCAAGTCAAAGAAATTGCCCCAGCTGCGAAGAAGGAATGAAATGGATGAGGGATGCCCCCTCGAGAGGTTGGGTGAAAAAATAAATTTTTTTGGGTGATCTCTTGAAAGAAGGAAATGGTTGTGAAAAATGGGTAGAGGATGGAAAAACAAGTTGATAGGAAGAAAATTGGGTGAAAAAGGTTATTTTTTACACCTTGGGGAGCAAAAAGTATGTTGGAGGATGACATGGCATGCTATAAATAGAAAATGTGGGCCCAAAGTGCCACATTTGCACACATTGAACTTATTGGACGTGAGGAGATAGAGGAGATGGCTGCATAATCAACGTTCCCACGCTATGAGCATTGACTTGAGCAAGTTCGCACCTACTTGAGATCACCGCTAGAGGATCCATGGGTATGTTGTCTAACTTTGACTTTGTTAATTTAGGGTTTCAAGACATTTATTACATGGGAAAGGGTAGTTTTAGGGAGTCTGGTGCCATAATAGACCCATTTGGCACCATGCACCATCCTCTTGAATGGCTCCATCAGCCAAGGGGGTTTTGGGTTTTTTGGGGCCTTCTTTGTTTTTTCTGGCACTATCTTCTGGTTCAATGCCATGTCGAAATAGGGTTTTTTTTGGCATATTAGTGCCATAACTAAATTTTGTGGCGCCTAACTCTCATTTGGCGCCTCAAGTCGAATGGTCTCTAGATTGGCACCATGTTCTGGCACTTTTTTGGTGCCATCATCTGCAATGGCACCAAAACTAGGGTTTGTGGCACTATCGTCTGGAATGGCACCCTAGGTTTTGGGGTCGCGAGGGTTTTTTAGTTCAAAAATTTTGATTGGCCCCAAACTTGGGGGAAATGGTGTTGTGATTAATGATCTCAAAAGGAAGGCAAAACACAAACAAATGCAATAAAAACAAGTGTTATACCTTCACAATGAGTCACAAATCCAAGATAAGGAGGAGAGTAATGCACCCAAATACTCTAGCTTTTCCTAAGTTGATATACTGTGAAATGTGGGTTGCTCAATGCATTCAACACAATGTAGATGAGGGATTGGATGATAGATTGATAGATTGGATAGAGAGGTTAGAATGATTTTGGCATCACGGTGTTAGAATGAGGAGATTTTGAAGAGATTTTGACATAGTAAGGATGCAAGAAGAAGTGATGAAAATGGCTTAGAGGAAGGTCTTATTTATAGATTTTTGATAAAAGGATGGAGGGTTAGGATTGAAAGTTTAGATCAAGAGCTAAAAATACTTGGGAGTTAGAGTTTGGATTGGAGTCATAGCCTTGTGACAAGTGTCACAAGGGGAGTGGATGAGAGAAATCAAGGTTTGGGATTTGGTCAATGAGATTGGATGGATCCCATTATTTGTGAATTAAAAATTCACATTGGGAAGAGAGGAGGATTAGAAATCAATTAAAATTTTATTTTTGGGAAGAGCTCCATTTATGGGGAAGAGTTTCATTAATGAGCTATGACATGTAAAAGGGGTGAGGACATATATACACTTACATGTGTAAGGGGAAGATGTGACCCTTTGAATAAAAAAAATATTTTTATTCAAAGTGTGTGGGAGAATGAGTTAAGTAAGGTTTAATTAAGTGTTAAGATTAATTAATTTAGGTCTACGGGATAGGTAGGGTAGGGTAACTAATTAAATAATTGCTATTTAATCAACTAGACTAGGTTTAGGTTGATTAGTAGGGTAGATTAATTAAATAAGTATGGTTTATTTAATTAATAAGGATTAGGGAGATGGACAAAATAAATATTGAGAATATTTATTTAATCAATGAGGATATAGTTATAAGGTATAGTGATAAATTAAATGAATTAATTGATCACCAAGGATGGATAAATGGTCAAGGGTATTTGATTAGGGATAAATTAATTAAATAAAATGAATTTATTTAATTAATAGAAGGGATAATTAGTGGTGTAGAGATACGAGAAATTGGTTTGCGGAGCAAGTCAATTTTAGGTGTCTACATTTTCCCCTCTTTGAAATGGTGTTGCGGCTAAGTAAAATTATTTCAAAGAAGTTAAATATAGAATTGGATTGGATAGAAAAGGTTTTGGCTTAGAAGAATAGGGTAAGATTTAGGGATGATTGGTAAGGGTGATACCCCCTCGAGAGGATAGGCAGGTTGCAAGAACATGGTGTGCTCTTGAAATGGATGGGTTGGATTGGTTGAAGTGGTTAGAGGAATAAGGGGTGAGATGAAAGATTGATGATTTATGGGAGATTGGTTGATAAATGATTATTGTGCTGAAAATGATTTAGGGCAATCCTAGGTTTGTTATAGCAAAGTGGATATTTTCATCAAGGTATAGTAGACCAGGGTGATGATGTTTATCCAACATTTGCATGGACTAGACATGAAAACAAGAGAGTGATCACATGCATGCCCAAGATAGTACAACCTTGTCTAGATGAGGGAAGGGGACTCATAGCATAAGTCCTAAATACACAAAAGGTATGATGAACCTTAGATGCACAAGGAGATGGATATGCTAGAACCGACTCTACGATCCATAAGATATGAATACTAGCTTGGCGTAATGAGCCCAACCCATAAGCACAACATGCAAAAGCAATGACTATGACCCATTCTATATGTTTTCGCCACATACCATGATATAGTGAGATCAAGGTAGTTTTGATGTGATCTTCAAATAGGACAAAAGATAAAAATAAATAACCAAAATACCAACTAACCAAATAAATAGCCATTGTATCTCTTGCCAAGATGGATGATGATATGATAGATTCTATTTATCATAGGAACGATATATCCTAAGGCAGGAATCAATGGATGATTAGATCGTGGTTAGTTGATGTTGTTGGATTGGCGCAAGATATGATGGTTACAAGTTGTGGTTGATGTTGATTTGATAGTTGATGATTTTTTTAAGGCATGATTGCTTTGATAAGTGATGGATGCTTGGAAATTGCATTTGGATCTAGTGTAAGCTCAGGGGATAGGGACCATCCAAGTGGGTTGGATGGGTGCATCTTATGTACCTAAATACTAGAAACTTCCTTCATATTCTAGACTATCTACATACCCTATATCCACGGGATCAAGGCACATTAAGATGTGGGTGGTGATGCTATGTAGTTTTGATTTGTGATGGTGATGTGGGATGATTGAGGATAGATGTGATGATGGTGGAAGATGATGTGTTGGATGATTTGGGTGATTGTGATGATGATTGGGATTGTTTTTGGGATTTTTGTAATTTTTTTTTTGGATTTTCTAATTTTTTTGTGATTTTCTAATAGGGAATGGTTTATTATGATGGTTGCATTAGATTTCATTTGGATAGCCTTTGCACTAGATACCAATGACAAGGGAACACCAAGTATAGAGGTGAAGGTGATGGGGTTGGATAGGGGGATTGGTGATGAAAGGATAATGGATAGGAGATTCATGATAGATGAATGGACAAGTGATAGGGATGTATGTTAGATAGATGGGAGATGGGGATGAGGATTTTTTCCAAGGGCTAGGTTGCAAGGAATCATATGCCCCATACATGATAGACTTATGTTTGGATGAATGGACTTTGTAGTAGATGGCTGGAGGATATGCTTGAATATGGAGTATGCCGAGAGGTGTCCAAAGCATGTTTTTGATATTTTTCCCCTTATCTTTATCAAGATCTAAGGGGGAAGATATAGTAGATAGGATAGATGGGAAATGCTAGGATAAGGATAGGATAAGGATAAGGATAGATGATGGATAGGATATGCAAAGGATGTGGATCGAAGGTATGATTTTGCCCCTAAGTGTAGGGATACAAAATGGATGGAGAAGGGATTACACATGATGCCCACAAGGGGTTTTCATCATGGTACTTGTCCAAGGCACCACAAGGAGTGGTTTTCACCATTGGATGGATTTGTCTCTTTACCATTTTCTTGATATTTTAGATTTTTTACATTTTTGATAGAATGGGGACTCTAGCATCTATTTCCATAGCAAGGAGAAGATGGTCCCATGTTGGATAGCATTATGGATGATGATTGCATGGATGTTGGTAGATAGGAGAAGATGGAATGGATGGTGGATAGTGGATTATGATGTGGATTATTATAAAAAAATGGACCATAGGGATGTGATGGGGGGGATATGTAGGATAGTGGATGAAAGATGGAGAGATGGAGGTATGTGGGAATGTCATGTGGTGGAGGGGAACCAAGACCAATGGTTGCACACACCGTGATGTATTTGGAAGCTTATACTTTGGATAGGGGGTAGGTAATAATGGGGATTGAGATACAAGATTTTTGGATGGCCGATTTGGTTTTAGGGACCCAAATAGATTTAGGATTGATGGGATTTTTATCCAGGGAGCAGGATGTTTGGGATTTTTGAGTGGATTGGGAGGTGGATGCCTCATTTTCTTTGTTTTCTTTGTGGTTAGGGGCCCATACCATTTTTTCTTTTTCTTTTTCTTTTGATGGTGGGGGATTTGGTAGCCTTTTGGATTTTTGATTTTTCTTGGAAGGGATAACATCTTTAGGCTTTTGTTCTTTATGAGTCGAGGCATTCAAATTATTACTGTAGACACCTAAAAATGTCTCGACCACCAAACTGATTCCCGACACCCCTAAACTTACCAATTCCCTTTCCAACTAATTAATTAAATTTTTATTTAATTAATCACCCCGTTCATTTTCCAAATCCACACCGTTTTATCCCAAAATTGAATTAATTTTATTAATTCAATAGTCCAAACATTAGCCAAATGATTTAATAAATATGCAAAATTTATTAAATCAAATCCCCATTTTCCCTAAATCCAATTAATTAGTTAAAACCATGTTAACTAATTAATCCAGCCTACTAATTAGCCTATCCCTACCCTAGACAATTAAATAGATATTATTTAATTGCCTACTCTAGCCTATCCCATCCTAGCCTTAGGATTAATTAATTAAATCACTAATTAATTAATCTTATCCCCCCTCTAATCCCTCTACTAATTTATTCCAGCCATATTAATTAGGTTAATCACCCTAATTAAGAAAGTCAAATCCCCATTAGCACTTCTCTCCACATTCCTCAAATTTAAAATTCAAATAAATCACACATCACATTTACTCCTCTTACACATGTCATAACTCTCTTCCCCAAAATGAATTTTTAATTCATTTTACCCCTTCCTTTGTGAATTTTTAATTCACAAATAATTCATCTCACCAAACCTCATTTATTCACCCCTTTCCCAAAAATGAATAAAAGATTTACTTTTATTCCTAGCCCTCCATCTTCCAAGATCAAATCTAGGCCCTCCACCTCACTTTCATCCTCCACCATTGATCTCTTCAATCAATCTCCACCCTTGGATCAAAATCCTCTTCAAAAGTCTATAAATACAACCTCTCACAAGTCATTTTCATCATCCATTTTCATGCAAAGTTACCATGCCAAAATCACACTTGAGCTTATAGTGAGTTGCACATTTGAGAAGGCATTTCACATTTGAATCAATAGTCTAGGGACAATCTTGGTCTTGGGAGCCTCTCTTGGGTGCAAGGGATCCTCTTTCCCTTGATGGGATTAGGTTTTGCATGAGGTATAATCTTGTGTTTTTGTTTACATTTGGTTTTGCTTTTACCTTATTGCATTTCTCTAATCTACATTGGCACGCCCGGTGGGACCCACAAGGTCCAATCTAATCTTTGTTGGTGAGTTGCTGTGTTAGTATTTGACTGTTTGCAGGTACAACGCTATTCATCCGTCGCAGCGGCGCCATCACTTCCGTATTTCAGCACTATCTCTATTTTAGCGCTATTTCTGCGCGGGTTCATTTGGCATACTAACCATACTCACATCTGTTTTCTACTTTTCTGGATTATTTTCTGTGTTGTCTATCCTCTGCTTTGCAGGAAAAATAGGAATTACAGGGGGAGGTTATGGCGAAATTTTGAGAGAATCAACCAAACAAATACGGACCCGCGTTTTGGCGCCATCCTTCAGATTAGCGCCATCGGTGGTCTCCTCAAGATTCAGAAAACACCACGCAGTGGTGCCATAAATTCTCAGTATTATCGCCATCATACTAATTAGCGCCTAAACTAGCGTTTGTTAACGCTATCCTCTGTATTTACGCCTTTTGTTTTATTAGCGCTATCCTAGGTTTTAATTAGCGCCATCTTCCAGTTTGGCACTATTTTCACGTAAGTCGGGTTGTTCTGCCCGCAGTGGCGCCTGTATACATCTGTTTTAGCGCCATTTTTTTTTCTTTTCTTTTTCTTCTTTTCTGTTCATTGCATGTACTGCGGGTACTAACGAAATCTTTTTGCAGGATGGTTTGTTAATTAGTTAGCAAAACACTTCAATTTGGAAACTAAAAAGAACCCTTGTTTACTTTGTCATTTCAATTTGGTGTTCTAAAATTAACCAAAACTCTTTTGATTGAAGTGTGTGTGATAACATTTATCTTTGGTGCTCTAAAATATACTTCTTTTTGTGTGTAAACCAACAAACAATCAAAACACTTCAATTTGGGCTATAAAAAGAACAACAAATTGCATACTCCATTGGATAAAAAGAACAACAAAATTGCATTTTCACGCATCTAATCAAGACCATTTAATATTTGTGTGAAGTGTTTTCGTGATTGTGTCAAGTAGAGTGAGAGGTGTATGCTCTTCCCTTGCACCTTTTGGTGATCTTGGGAATCAAAAACTTCTCACAACACTTTGCATTAATCACCCCCCATCTAGTCCAAAGATCTAAAATTGAACCATGTTGAGTGTGGTATAATCATAGGGAACACGTATGATCTCCCCTCGCATCTTTGTATGAACTTGGGGATCAAAAGTGTTTTCATGATTGTATCGCTTTTGTAATCCCTAGAGGGCCTGCCACCCCGCTTCGAAAGGTGGGAACGACCCAAGCGGCAACAAGCTAAAGCCAAGCTCTTCCGAGTCGCTATATAAAATAAGGCATTTGGGACGAAAGTCTCAAGAGACAAGTGTTGTTTTGTTATACCGACAGCCAACCTCCCCATAAACCCTCCAAGGCGCAACCCTTGGAGGCTGGGAGACTCCATAACGGAGAGTAGCGCTGCCGCACGTATAACCACCTGAACGGATGCCCTTACTAAGAGCCATTGTTTAGAAAGCCAAAATCCTTCTATTTGTTGACGCAGAGGGCAAAACCCTTGAAGCGGCCCCGATTCATGCGGTTCTTAGCTGAGGTAGCAGGGATAATCTAAAGGTTTGGAGAGGGTCAAGCCTTATAAGAAACCCGGATCTTGGTATGCGTGAGAAGTGTGTGCAAATGTAAGGAGGAGCCGGTGCTACCAAGATCCTGGAGCTACCCGCTTTGAATAGGCGCAGCTAGGGGATTCAACAAATACTGTCCCAATCTCACCATAGGTTGTAAAAAATGTGCTTGATCTAAACAAAGTCATATCATTTCACAAACAAAAATCATTGCTTGTTATGCATTCAAATGTGTGTTAAAGTGCTTTGATTTTTTCACAAACAAATTGCCAAGAGACAAAACAAATCAGTTGATCACAGTCCAAGAAATCCAACAATTTGCCGTCAGACATCTGTCAAAACCCTGTTTCAGCGCCATATCTGTCTAACTGTAGCGCCTTTTCATCCGTGGATTGGCGCTATTTTGAGATTGACGTGCCTGAGACAAAATAAAATCAATTTTTTGTATCCCAAACACACAGATCCAAAAATTTGCCTTCAGATATCTGTTTTTCTGGTTTCAGCGCCATATCAGTCTTATTGTAGCACCTTTTCACCCGTGGATTGGCGCTATTTTTAGACTGACGTGCCTGGGACAGAACACACTAGTTGGTCAGATTCAAAGCAGACAAATCCAAGAATTTTCCCACCAAGAATCCAAAATTTTGCCATCAAAAATCTGTGTAAATTGTTTCAGCGCCATATCAGTCTGATTGTAGCACCTTTTCACCCGTGGATTGGTGCTATTATAAGATTGACTTGCCTGTAGCAAAGACCCACTCTGTTGTGATCTACACCTTCTGTTCTACTGTAATCCATAATCCATCTCATAGAAATCTGCCAACCGTCCAGCCATTTTTTCCAAAAAATAAAAATAAAAATTACACATTCTATTCAACCTTAGAGAATCACTCAACACCCTTGTTGGACCACTTTGATACATCATAATCAACCCAAATACCTATCTATTCATCCCCATTCATTTTTGCATATCTCCTTGGACCAATATAAAATCATTTCAAAAAATTCACATCAAAACCTCATCAAATCACTCATCAAATCTTGTCACCCTTTTGAGCCAAAGATAGATCTAGATCCTATCATTAACATCACGTTTCCCTTGAAAAGTCATTAGTCTACACTTCAAGAAAAACAAATCACCTCTCTTTGTGTAAGGTCATTAGTCTACCCCAAACAAAGAAAATCGTCATCCTTTGTGTGTCAAATCAAAATCTAGATCTTATCCAAAAGCTCAATTCGAGAAACATCAACAATATCATCCTCATCATCCTAAACCAATCAAAAATCAAAAAACATCAAATCCCTTTCCTATCATACATCTTTGGTCCAAAATTTGTGCAAAAATCAATATCACCCATTCATATCACCCTTAGGGTAAAACCTTTGGAAAACACATCGATCTTCATCATATCCCTCTACTACATCTCACAACCACATCCATCTTTGGGTCCAACACAATCAATTCGATTCTCTAAGGTCTCCACCTCATCCCACATCTGGAAATCAAATCCATACGTGTATGCCCACCACAAGTTCACAACACAAAAGAAATCAAGAAATGGCAGAACGATGGCCCTTTGGCATGCCTAACACCGACACTACCAACATACCCATCTATCAGACATACAATCCACCTACATATTCCTTCATCCCCCCATTTGGCGCCAACGACCCTTTTCACTTCCTACCACAAGCACCAACACCAACCCCACCCCCACCACAAAATGTCCCCATCATACCCCAAGATGATCTAGATGTCTTGACTTTCACGCAAGATGCCGATAATATGGACCTACTTGATAAAGTCCTAAGATTGGAACCAAAGAGATATCTTGACCATCTTCTCAAACTTGGCGCTCAACTTCCCCCCATCACAACATCATCACAACCATCCACTTCTACAGTTGTCCCAACCCCATCAAATACCCAAGCATCTACGTCACATACCCAACCCACCATCTCTCAAATGTCAACACCTAATGTATCTACCACATCCACAACCTCAACCGCTACCACATCTACTACTTCCACATCCACTGCTAACATCTCCCAACCTGTCATCACCTCCACTACCACGACTACCATCAACCCCTCTGCTTCAAACACAACGGCTATACAAGGAAACATCACACAAGCTAATACCTCCACAAGTGTGCCCCCACCAAACCCTCACACCCTTGCATACCTATGACAACTGTTCGCACAACAATCCCACAACACGACCAACCCATCCAACGTCAATCTCACAAGTCAACACAATCTCAACCCCCAAATACCACCACATGTTCTCCCACAGCTATACGCATACCAACAACAACAGACACCAATCAATCCAAACCCCAACCTGCAATACCAACATCTCATCCAAACCAATCCCCAACACCAACATCTCAATCCAAACCCCAACCTGCAATACCAACATCTCATCCAAACCAATCCCCAACACCAACATCTCAATCCAAACCCCAACCCACAACATCAACATCTCATCCAAACCAATCCCCAACACCAACTCCCACCCCACCTCCAATATCTCACCAATCAACAACCCTACGCGTTTCAACCACAACAACCACAAGATTTCAACACCGCATTGCAAAGCCTAATCCAAAAGGTGGATGACTTACAAACTGGGGGCAAACGCAAATACTATTCTTTTGAGGATATTTGTCCCTACCTGTTTGATCGCACCTTGTACATGCCCCCTTTCCCTAAAAACTTTGAAACGCCAAAATTTGACAAATACAAGGGAAAGGGAGACCCCAGGGACCACCTAAGGGAATTCTATATTGCTTGCCTTGAAGTCTCTCACAATGACACGTATCTTATGAGACTCTTCCCAAGAAGTCTTGGCGGCCAAGCCGCTGAATGGTTTGCCCATCTGCCACCAGGTATTCGAACATTTCCTGAGCTTGCGGAGAAGTTTGTCAATCACTTCTCCTACAACTTTAAACATGAGGTGTCAATGACCGACCTTTGTAACACCAAACAAAAGAATGGCAAAGCTTTCGCTTCTTTCCTACAAAGGTGGAGGGGTCTAGCAAGCAAGCTCCCATGGCCTATTCCTGAAAAACAACTTGTCACCATGTTCGTGGCCAATCTTAATCAGGAATTAGGCTTTCACTTACAGATTCTGTGCGCATCTACCTTTGAAGAGGTTATCAACAAAGGCACCACTGTGGAACGAGCCCTCATTGCCAAAGGTTCTATCAAACTTTACGATCCCAAGTCCAACAATAACAACAACAATAATAACCATAAATCCAATCATAACACCCCCAACAACAACAATACCAACACACAATCTAATGATAAATCACGTTATTGGGGGGAGAACAAGAATAATTTGAACGACGGCATCACTGATATAAAGGCTGTCCAACACATCCAAAATCACACACCGGCACACACATATGCAGCAAACACCAATAACCAACGAGGACCAAACAAACTTCGCAAACCTCACCGAAATTTCACGCCGTTAGCAGAACCTATTGAGGACATTCTCGATCGATGTCTCAAGCAAGGAGAAATCACACTCCCACCTGTCAGACCACGCCAAGACAATGACCTCAAGGCAGCATGGTACAATGAAAATGATTATTGCGAATACCACCGCGTGGCAGGTCATAAAACAGCAGACTGCATGCAATTAAAACATTGTATCCAAGACCTAATAGATCAAAATCTTGTCAACCTTGAGCACAGTACATAGCCATCACCAAATGCCAATCTTGGAGCTTACAAGGACCCCTTACCCAACCATAACAAAGCTTCATTATCCAATCAAGCGTACAACGTCACTCCACCACCCACACACTATGATTCCATTGTCGGCCGCATTGAACCCTCATCCCACTCTGTCAACACAATAACCATTCGGGCACAAGCACCTGATTGCGCCGTCACAACCCGTCAAGGCCGTGTCTTAATCTGCACTACCCCTCCCACTAAACCAACACCCCCATCCACATCTGGTCCCCTCCCCCCTCATCCAAACACTCGTCCATCACTCACCGCTCGATACAACCTCCTAGGCCATCTAGGAAAGACACCCGCGCAAATCTCCATCCTTGAGCTCCTTCGTACATCACCCCGCCACAAGGACATTCTCGACAAGGCCCTGTTGGAAACACAAGTTCCTGCAAACTTGGATGTCAATCAATTTCAAGCCATGGTCGGCCATATTGCCACACCACACCATATCACGTTTTCTGAAAAAGACCTTCCTGCCTCCGAGTACCTACATAATGATGCACTACACATCGAGGTCCGCATTCACAAACACACCATTAAAAGGGTCCTAATAGATGGTGGTTCCGGCCTAAATATATGCACTCTAAAATTACTAAAACACTTGGGGTATTCAGATGTGGTTGTGGATGCTAGTGAGTGCATAACAATCAAAGGATATGATGACACCGAGAGGCTATCAGAAGGTACCATAAAGCTTCCTATTCAAGTGGGACAGAAAATCCTTGAAACCAAATGTCAGGTTCTGGATCTTGACCTCCCTTATAACATTCTTCTCGGCCGCCCATGGATTCATGCCATGCAAGCCGTCCCCTCCACTTTCCATCAATGTCTCAAATTCCCCCACAACGGCACTGAAGTCACTATCTATGCTGATCCTCGTCCTTTCCAATACTATAGTTTTCTGGAAGGACACAACCAAACCTTCTGTCCGTACAATAAAGCCACCAACCAAATCACCCCAACAGCTTCCACTTCATACATCGACCCTGCCAACATCGCCACCACTTCATCACAAACACCTTCACCACCTGAGGTCAAGATCAAGCTCAGCGACCAAGGCTGTGGAGAATACAACCTTCATGGCACCTTTTGCGTGGGCTTATTACCCACTCCCAAGACATTTGGTACTCCGCACACAGAGGCAGCTGACACAGTCATCATCAAATGCAAACCCTCACCCGTCTTTGAGAAAAAACACCTTCTGGATTAGGACATACTTGAAGATATTTCATCCTGGCTTTACAAGGACGAGGAAATAGAACAAGACATCCCCACCATCCCAGCAAACAGTTACGGCAAAGGTTCTGAGATAGTCAAAAGCATGGGTTACAAAGGACAAGGTGGCATTGGCCTTCATGAACAGGGCATTGTGGAACCACTGCAAGCAACAAGGAACCCCTATACTCAAGGGTTAGGATATGGCCAACCACACCGCATCCTTAATACCGGCGAATGTATCTTAGCTGAGTTTGCTCCAGTTTCTCTAGACGTCGACCACATTAACGAGACGGACCTACAAGACTCCTTTAGTGACTTTGCCGATTTCTTCGCCTCCTCCATTTGTACCATCTACTCGGTCACTACTCTCGCCTCATCACCTAATGACCTACCATTAGTATACCCTGACCTCATCGACTGGGACCAACGAGGACCTCCTATTTTGGATATTGCACCTAATGACGAAGCCATTGCCGAAATGATGGGAGTAAGAGACAACTTTCCCTTGGGAGACCACAGAGCTGGATACATCATGGAACTCAATCCGGCTACCTATTTTGGGGAGACAACCCCTGCTTCTAGTCGCAAAAATACAAAAGCAAAAAATAGATCTGATGGTGAAAACCATTCTACGGTAGTGTCAGATCCTAAAAAAGTAAAAATAAAGGACGTATCCCCTGGTGAAAACCTCCATGAGGCGCCAGGAGATGGAAGCATGGGCCTCCCTAAAATAGATAAGGTATATCCTGACAGATCACCCATTTTGGTTGAACCAGCACGGGAAATGAATCTAGGGACAGAGGAAGAGCCCAAAATCACATATCGAGCAGAATCTCTCAGCCTGTTCGAACAGGAGGACTTCTTGGCATTCTTCACATGCAGAAATCGCAACTTTGCATGGACCTACGCAGACATGCCAGGGCTAGATCCCGCCTTGGTTGTACATCACCTTGCAGTGCGTCCTGATGCCAAACCAGTCAAACAGAAGCTCCGAAAGATGAATCCTCAGGTGGCCCTTCTTGTCAAAGCAGAGCTTAAAAAGTTACTAGATGTGGGGTTCATACGTCCAATTGATTATCCCGAATGGGTCTCGAATCTAGTACCTGTTGCTAAACCAGATGGCAGAATCCGCTGTTGCACTGACTTCAGAGACCTCAACAAGGCCTGCCCAAAAGATGACTTCCCTCTTCCCAACATTGACATGATCATGGATCTTACCGCAGGGCATGAGATGCTATCCCTCATGGATGGCTTTTCAAGATACAATCAAATCAAAATTGCCGAAGAAGATCAGCACAAAACCTCCTTTATCTGCCCATGGGGGACATACTATTGGGTAGTAATGTCGTTCAGCTTAAAGAATGCAGGAGCTACTTATCAACGAGCGATGACTGTCATCTTCCACGACCTCTTTCACCACATCATGGAGGACTACGTTGATGACTTACTCGGCAAATCAAAGACCCGAGAAGAGCACTTGGACGTGCTAGCCAAAATCTTTGACAGGTTAGAGCAATATAATGTTCGTTTAAATCCAAAAAAATGTGTCTTTGGCGTCACTTCAGGAAAATTATTGGGATACATAGTCTCTAGACGAGGGATCGAGGTGGACCCGGTAAAGGTCAAAGCTATTACTGAAATGCCACCTCCAAAAACCTTGAAACAATTGAGAAGCCTACAGGGTAAACTACAGTCTATTCGCCGGTTCATTGCTCAACTTGCCGACAAATGCCAACCATTCCAGCATCTCCTCCGAAAAGATATAGCTTTTACCTGGACTACTCAGTGTCAGGATGCCTTCGACCAGCTAAAAGCATATCTAGCTAACCCCCCTATTCTATCTCCACCAAGACCAGGAGAGCCCCTCCTCTTGTATATTTCTGCAACCGACACAGCAATTGGGGCTTTGTTAGCACAACACGATGAACAGGGAAAGGAAAGAGCCATCTACTACATCAGCCGCACCTTGATTTCCTATGAGCTTAACTACACACAAATTGAACGAGCATGCCTGGCCCTCATCTTCACATCACAAAAGTTAAGACATTATATGCTCAATCATAAGACTAAGCTCATTGCTAAGATCGACCCACTCAAATATTTGCTAAACAGAGCAGCTCTCACAGGAAGGATGGCAAAATGGGTCATGATTCTCACCGAATTTGACATAGAATACACAGAGAGGAAGGCAATCAAAGGACAAGTCATAGCAGATCAACTGGCTGAGGCACCTATTCAAGCAGAGCATCCTACAATAGCGGAATTTCCAGATGAGGCCATATTGAAAATCACACCCGCCACAGATACATGGAAGATGTATTTCGATGGATCCTACACTCACAGAGGCTCGGGGGTAGGCGTCCTATTTGTTACCCCTCAAGGTGACACGATCCCTAAATCATTCAAAATCACATTTCCATGCACCAATAATGTAGCAGAATATGAGGCCCTAATCACAGGCCTCCGAATGGCCATCCAATGGAAAATAGACAAACTAACTGTGTATGGCGACTCTCAACTAGTCATCAGACAAGTCAACAATGAATATAAAACCAAGGACGATAAGCTTCTTCCCTATAAGAAGATGGTCGATGACTTTAAAGATTATTTTAGTGACATCCACTTTGAGCAGATCCCAAGGTTAAACAACAAAGCGGCAGATGCCATGGCCACCATTGGATCTCTAGTTGATATGCAGCAAGGCACCAAGAAATGTGAATTCCTGATTGAAGAGCTCCCCATCCCAGCATATGACGTTCCCCAGTCTGAATTAGTGTGCGAAATCATTGGTCCCTTATCCCCCTGGTATCAGGAAACTTACCTCTATCTGCACGATAACATCCTCCCCAACAACCTATCACCATCACAGAAAAAATCCTTCATCCGTCGAGCCTCCCGTTTCATCCTTGTAGGTGACACCCTCTACAAAAGGAGTCTTGATGGTACGCTTCTACGATGTTTAGACTCTAGGGAAGCCGAAGCAGCTTTGGAAGAGGTACACGCAGGTATTTGCGGGGCACATTCAAGTGGACCAGCTCTTTCTAAGAAGATCCTAAGGACTGGTTATTATTGGCCCACTATGGACAAGGATGCACATCAGTTTATCAGAAAATGCCTCCCATGCCAATAGCATGGTGATCTCATCCACGCACCAGCACAGGAGCTGCAACCAATCACAACACCATGGCCTTTTTCACAGTGGGGACTCGACCTCGTAGGTAAAATACACCCTCCATCTTCCAACGGCCATAAATTTATAATAACTGCTACCGAATACTTCACAAAGTGGGTGGAAGCAATACCACTCACCTTCACCACAGGCATCCAAATCTCCAAATTCATTCTCCACTACATCATCTGCCACTACGGTATCCCCCATTCCATTGTCACTGATAATGGGAAGCCATTTAAGAACCAAGAAGTTCGCACTTTGTGCGAAAAGTTTGACATCAAACACCGCTTCTCCACGCCATATTACCCCCAAGGAAACGGTCAAGCAGAGGCTTCTAACAAAACCATCCTCCGCATCTTAAAGAAGATAGTCAATGAAGCTGGCTGCGACTGGCACCTCCAACTTAACCCCGCCCTATGGGCTTACCGCACTAGCATCCGCACTCCTACGGGAGCCACTCCATACTCACTAGTATTCAGATCAGAAGCCATTTTACCTATAGAGGTCGAGCTCCCGTCCCTCCGAGTATCATTGCAAAATATTATATCTGATGAAGACTATCGCGTTGCAAAGTTGCATCAACTTGAATTGTTGGATGAGAAACGCCTGAATGCATTAAATCACTTACAGGCATACCAAAACCGCCTCAGAAGAAGCTACAACAAAAAGATCAGAACCAGAAAGTTTGAGGTAGGTGACCTGGTCCTAATGGAAAATCAAAAGAACCTGCAAGAGCGTCCGAAGCAAGGAAAATTTGAACCTAATTGGCTAGGACCTTATGTCATCACCGCCGACTATGGGTCAGGTGCTTATCAGCTTGCAACACCCGAGGGGCAGCCTCTAGATGAGCCAATGAATATCTTGCATCTCAAGCGATTCTATGCATAACCCATCTGATACCACAAGTCAAAAAATAAAAAAAAATGTAAAAAAAAAAAAAAAATCCAAAAATCAAGAAAAAATCAGAGTGCAATAAAAACTTCCAATGGTGAAAATCACCTCGGTGACGCCTTGGATAAGTACCATGGTGAAAACCTGTTTCAGGCGCCATGCGTAATGGCCGGTTCTACCATCTAATAAGTCCTCTTTCCAGCATAACACTCCATACCCACACATCCCATGGCTTGAAATTCTGATACATCAAGTTTGTTCGCCCATCCCGCACTCACTCACCCACCCAGAACCCCACCTGAGGAACGAGGATCCTTGTAAGCTCTCCTTTGTACAGTTCATAAAATCAGAAAATCCAAAAACATCATAAAATCAGAAAATCCAAAAACATCATAAAATCAGAAAATCCAAAAAACAGCAGAAAATTAGAAAATCCCAAAATAATCACCACAGGCATCAATCTCACATCCCACCACAATCATCTAAACACGTCTCAACCCTCATCACATCACATCGCCAACCATTCCCACATCATCAAGTCTTGCCAGAACTACATATTCATTTCACCCACATCTTAAAAGTACCTTGATCCCATGGACACAGGGTATGTAGGCAGTCTGGAATATGAAGGATGTTTCCAGTACTCAGGTATCTAAGATGCACCCATCCTAGCCATTGGGATGGTTCCCACTCACTGAGCTTTCTAGATCTACGAAACGAGATGCATGCTACACATACCATTGAAACAGGGTCCCTCGCGCAGAAGTCATCAAGCAACCTACCAACTATAATCTTCCATTTGGCCCGATTGTTCTTTTGCCCATCTTCCATAAAACAACTCTCCAATCAAAAACAGATCTGCGTCCTAGGATATGTCTTTCCTACAATGGACAAAAATCTATCATTCTATCATCACGTCTCTTGGCAAGAGCACACAAAAGGCTATTTGTATCTTTCATTGGTCTTTTTGCTTATTGATTTTTATCTTTTTGTCTCACTCCAAGAGAACTCCAAAGCTACCTTGATCTCATTATATCATGGTACGTAGTGGATAGCCCTTGGAGTGGACATAGTCATTGTTTCAGTATGCTGTGCTTGTGGGTTGGCTTCATTACTCCAAGAATAGTATTCATATCTTGAAGTCCAGGTCAGTTCTAGCATAATGAGTCCTATTTTGCATATACAGGCATCAACACCTTATATGCATTATTCACACTCACTGCTATGAGTCCCCTTCCTCTACTAGACAAGATTATACTACATTGGGCATGCATGAAGCCAACCTATTGTTTGTGGGTCTAGTCCATGCAATTGTCGGATATACATCATCACCTAGGTCATTTCATACCTTCGTGAATTGTATCCGACATTGCTTCAATAAACTTAGAAATGCTCTCAATTAATTTTGTGCAACTACTGATACTAGCTCAACATCATCACCCTAATCACTCAGTCACTTATCCCATATCGGCCTAGATTTGATCAACACTTTTCAACCCCCCCCACCAATCTAATTCCCGCACTAACCCCATCATCCCAACCTATCTCCACGTAACATATCTTGAACCAAACCCCCCCCCTCAATGACGTGGTATCTTATGACCTAACCATCCTCCAATCCCCCCACCACCATCCCCTCTATCATCCACAACACCTAACACCTTCACCCACAGTCTCACCATTCCGGGTCAACACAAGGAACATCATGTGTATCAGGTTCATTATTAATCCATTTGCATCTCATTTTAGGTTCATTTAAATCCGTTTGCATATCATGTTAGGTTCATTTTAATCCATTTGCATATCATATTAAGTTCATAGTAATCCATTTGCATCTCATATTAGGTTCATTATTAAATCCGTTTGCATATCATGTTAGGTTCATTTTAATCCATTTGCATATCATGTTAGGTTCATTTTAATCCATTTGCATCTCATATTAGGTTCATTATTAATCCATTTGCATATCATGTTAGGTTCATTTTAATCCATTTGCATCTCATTTTAAGTTCATTTAAATCCGTTTGCACATCATGTTAGGTTCATTTTAATCCATTTGCATATCATATTAAGTTCATAGTAATCCATTTGCATATCATGATAGGTTCATTTTAAATCCATTTGCATCTCATATTAGGTTCATATTAATCCATTTGCATATCATATTAAGTTCATAGTAATCCATTTTGCATATCATGATAGGTTCATTTTAATCCATTGGCATCACATATTAGGTTCATTCTAAATCCATTTAAGTTTGCATAAAACACAAGTAGATTCATTTCAACTGCATATCATTACACATCATAGCATAAGTGCATATTAAAAATAGCATCATTACATTGCATTCCGTACATATCAACATCTCCTAAACACATAATTGCATCCACCAAATCACACATATCATTTGAAAACACATCATACATCCACAACATATAAAATATAACATGTGCATCCATCATATAAGCATCATCACAAAAGAACATCATAAGCCATCAGAAGTCTCGCATCATATATAATCACCGCAAAAAAATGTACATCGCTCACATCATCAAAAAAATAATAATAAAGTGTCCTGATACAATGCCTCTAAGGGCTATCATGATATAACTATCACATCGAGGATCCCCTCTCTGAGGGGGTAGGAGATGACCCTGGTCGAGCCTGTGATCCTGGCGGCAGCTGTGGCTGTGGTGCTACTGGTACCTGAGGATCCTGCTGGGGCACATACGTGGGAGGGGGCATCATCTGCTGAACTGACTGAATAGATCTAGATCGATGTGATCTCGACGCCCCCGATCTACTGACCTGGCTGTAACTCGGTGCTCGCTGCGCTGTAGGTATGGCTGCATAGTATAACCCCTGATAGTACTCAGTCCGTGCTCTCACCTCTGCTAGCTCCCCTCGTACCTGAGCCATCTGTCCCTGTATCTGAGCAACCTGTCCCTGTGACTGGCTCAACTGACCCTGTATCTGATGCACATGTGTCTGAGCCTGGGCCAGCTGAGTCTGCATCCCTGCCAATATCGGGGCAAGGCCCCCACCCATAGCCTGTGCACTGCTCAACGCAGTCTCTGCCTGCTGTGCTCTCACCAGCGCTGCATCCCGCTCTATCCTCAAGTCCTCCATATTCTCTCTGGCCTGAGCCAGCTGAGCCTCTGTAACTGCCAGCTGCCCATCTACTCCTTGCAGCTGTCCCAACTCAGCCTCTCGATGCCCCAACGCCTCCTCTAGACTGGCCACTTGAGCACGTAGTGTCTCTATCTCCTCCCTCTCATCCCGTGGCCGTCGTCGAGGCGTCAGCCTCTCAACCTCTGCCTCCATCACTACCCCCGAGCTCCCTGCCTCGACGTCATGCCTACCGACCCACAGCTGCTCCACCTGTGATGGGGATAGATCACCCTGCACTATCCTCGGCCGACCACCGCGTCGTCATGGTGCTCTACCTAGCCGTCCACCCCTAGCCTGCACCTGCTGCGCAGGAACCTGCTCTGCGGGAACCTGCTGCGCTGGAACCTGCTCTGCTGGAACCTGCTGCGCTGGAACCTGCTGCGCGGGAACCTGCTGAGCAGGAACCTGCTGTCCTGGAACATCCTGCCCCACTGGCCCCTGTCCCGCTACCGCTACCTCCCCCTCATCCACCAGCTGACCATCTCTGGCGATCACCCTCTCCGATCCATCATCCATCACCTCTACAATAAAATCTGCAATAACCTCATCACCACCCCCATCTGGATCGTCTCCATCCCCCTCATCCTCTGATAGCTCCGCTGTCGGATTGGTAAATCGGGTGGGCCGATGTGTCTGCCACCATGCATCATAGGCAGGTGTAGTACCTGCATCTACCACGGTGCTCCCCCAATCCCACTGAACTGGTCGTAGTGCTGCCCAGTTATTCAGCGCAACCTGTGGCTGTAATGCTGTGGGCCAATAAGCTGTATCCCGCGGTGTCCGTGCATATATGGCCATCTGCTGGGGCACATCCTGTACCCGTCCAAACTGCCGCATCACCCGTGAAGGTAGGCACATCTCTATGGTCCGATCCGCACGACCCATAAGAAATCTCTGCTGAAAGGTGTACGGGAGCTGGATAACATCATCAGGCCAATCCTCACAATCAATATACGGATGATAAACCACACTAATCATATCATCCAATATCCTCCGCCAGTGGCGAACCTGTCCAGTATAAGTATACACGGTATCCCGATACAAGAACACAAATGCCTCAAACGGCTGCCGATAATAACCGCATATCGGCCGAGTCACGGGGATATGCTCCCAAAGCCATACATGCAGCAGTGTAACCCCAGCCGATAAAGCCCTGTCATGAAGATAGGCAACCGTGTGCATCTCATGTAGCAGCTGTGCTAGCATCACCGGCCCCCATGCGTAGACAGTCTCATGTCTCACCATCCCCTCTATCATCCCACCCCAGCCCACAGGAAAACCCCTACCTCGCCTATCCGGCAGCACTACACCTCCAATCAGCGCACACAAGTATAAGGCAAAGGGATCTGCACCCGCTGCCAGCGTCCTGTCATAATCCATCTCCCTCCCGTCTGCAGAAAGCACCACGTGCTCTGCTCCAAACACTCTGATCAACGCAGTCCGCCCCCTCCTCATGTCATACCTCACATGTCGACCATGAATCGATAGCTTGAGGATGCGATAAACATCCTCAAGTGTGATGGTCATCTCTCCTGTCGGCAGCAAAAAGCTGGAGGTCTCGCTGCGATATCGCTCCACTGCGGCCGTCATCAGAGCTCTATGAGCTCGCAGCATAGGCATCGATGCCACCGTCCAAAGCCCCAGTGTTGCAAGCCGAGGTCACCATGCCTCGTCAAATAGTGGCATCACGGATCGTACTCATCGCTCTCGCGACTGCAGTATAAACCGCTGCGTATCCTGCATCCACCACTTCTTCATTAGATACAAAATTACTATCCCCCTACATCTTTTTCTTCTAAATGTCCCGAAGGCCCAGACCATGCGGCCCCATACAGACAAATCCCTAAGAGCTATTCAAAAAATAGTGCTACTTTCCCCTGCCTATCGCGCCAATCCAGACATTGGCGCCACTGCGCTCACCGTATCACGCCAATCCAGACATTGGCGCCACTGCATGCCCTATATCGCGCCAATCCAGACGATGGCGCAGTTTCCCATTTTCGCGTCAATCAACCTTTTAGCGCTAAAACTAATCATAGCGCTATTTCACATCATGGCGCTATTCCAGACGATAGCGCCATTCTACCCATAATATGGCGTCAAAATGCCATATTTGCTTCACCCTTAGTTTTGGCTCCAATCCAGAGGATAGCGCCAACATTCGTCCAAAATGGCGACAAAATCGCCTTAACCTACACTGGCAAATAGCGCTAATCCGCAGGATTGCGCTAATCTGCCTTGTCTATGGCGCCACGCGCTCCTAACCCATTTCCCGAAACCCAAAACTAAGTGCGTAAAATGAAAATCACAAAGTACGGGTTAGGCCCTACCTGGGGTCCAGCCTTGGGAGACCGCCCAACCTCTCGGAATCGCTCTGAGATGTGATGAAGTCGCGGGAACTGTGGGTTGCGCTCGCCCATCTCTCCTTGGTCTTTTTCTTCTAGAAGGTCAAAGTGTGCAAATGTGGCACTCTTTGGGCCCACTTTTCCTAATATAGTGGGCCATATCCTCCCTCCATCCCTTTCTTCTCCCTCCAGGGTGCAGATCCCAGCCTTTTTTCCTCTATTTTTCTTCCCACCATCTTCTTTTTCCATCACCTTCGCTTTCGTCACGTCCTTTCAAGAGTTTACCTATAAAATCGACATTTTTCCTGCCAACCTCTTGAGGGGGCATCCCTTATCCATCTCACTCCTTCCCGGTAGCTGGGGCATATTTTTCTTCTTCGACCTGACGCCACTTCCCTCCTAGGTCCTGACGCCACGTCAAAGAGGGGCAAATGTAGACACCTAAAAATGTCTCGACCACCAAACTGATTCCCGACACCCCTAAACTTACCAATTCCCTTTCCAACTAATTAATTAAATTTTTATTTAATTAATCACCCCGTTCATTTTCCAAATCCACACCGTTTTATCCCAAAATTAAATTAATTTTATTAATTCAATAGTCCAAATATTAGCCAAATGATTTAATAAATATGCAAAATTTATTAAATCAAATCCCCATTTTCCCTAAATCCAATTAATTAGTTAAAACCATGTTAACTAATTAATCTAGCCTACTAATTAGCCTATCCCTACCCTAGACAATTAAATAGCTATTATTTAATTGCCTACTCTAGCCTATCCCATCCTAGCCTTAGGATTAATTAATTAAATCACTAATTAATTAATCTTATCCCCCCTCTAATCCCTCTACTAATTTATTCCAGCCATATTAATTAGGTTAATCACCCTAATTAAGAAAGTCAAATCCCCATTAGCACTTCTCTCCACATTCCTCAAATTTAAAATTCAAATAAATCACACATCACATTTACTCCTCTTACACATGTCATAACTCTCTTCCCCAAAATGAATTTTTAATTCATTTTACCCCTCCCTTTGTGAATTTTTAATTCACAAATAATCCATCTCACCAAACCTCATTTATTCACCCCTTTCCCAAAAATGAATAAAAGATTTACTTTTATTCCTAGCCCTCCATCTTCCAAGATCAAATCTAGGCCCTCCACCTCACTTTCATCCTCCACCATTGATCTCTTCAATCAATCTCCACCCTTGGATCAAAATCCTCTTCAAAAGTCTATAAATACAACCTCTCACAAGTCATTTTCATCATCCATTTTCATGCAAAGTTACCATGCCAAAATCACACTTGAGCTTATAGTGAGTTGCACATTTGAGAAGGCATTTCACATTTGAATCAATAGTCTAGGGACAATCTTGGTCTTGGGAGCCTCTCTTGGGTGCAAGGGCTCCTCTTTCCCTTAATGGGATTAGGTTTTGCATGAGGTATAATCTTGTGTTTTTGTTTACATTTGGTTTTGCTTTTACCTTATTGCATTTCTCTAATCTACAATTACTTTTGAATCCCATGGATTTGGGAGAAGCTTCTATTTTGGATGATGCGTGCTTTTGTTGGTCTTGATTGGGGAGTTTAGGGAATTTATGGGTGGAGGGGTTAAAAGTGGATTTATGGATAAATGGATGAGAGGATTTGAGGATAGGGATATTAGGAGTTGGGAAGATGGGAGGATAAGAGGCTTTAATTTTAGGAGTTGGAAGGATGGGAGGATAAGAGGATTTGTGGATAGGGATGTTTGGCATTGATAGGATAGGAAGTAACTTTGATGGAGGAAGATGGATGGTCACATGCTTTTGCAAATGATATGATGATGGAGGAGGGATGGCGACATATGATTTGGAGGTGTGATGAGGTGCACTGTGTTTGGGATTAGATGAATGGATTTTGGAAGGTGTGTGAGTGGTACCAACATGTTTAGATAGGGTGTATAGCCAAGGCCATGCAAGGATGGATGGAATGTGGTGTGGATGGGCTCTAAGATGACTTGTTCATGAATACCTAAGCCTTTGCCTTGATAGTTAATATATGTTGGAGCATACGACATGGAATGGGATGTTTGGTGCTTTGGTAACAAGATGCGAGTCCATTATTTGTTGGAGAAGGATAGATGGTGGATGGAAGTTGTTCACCTCCTACGAGGGAGTCACCGCAGATGAAGGTGCTTTGTCCAAGTGAATAGGAGGATGGATTGGGGATGGGATTGGTAGATGGAGGTAAAGGATTCATGGGGGATGGTAAAGGGGTGGTAGAAGATGGTGTGGGATCAATAAGTTGATCAATAGATGGGAGGGGATCGGGGATGGGATTAGATGGGATGGTGAGATCTTGATTAGGAGAAGGGGTTGATGTTTCAACATGCTTTGGATTTGATTCTTGACATAGCTCATGTGTTTGGATAGAAGTGGAAGTGACTTGGATGGTGATGGTAGGTTCTTGGATGGATGTGATGGGTTCTTGACTTATGGGTTCTTGAACATGTCTATATGATGGTTCTTGACTTATGCTAAGAAATTGTTTAAGAGGCTTGATGGGTGTTGCATTACATGATGGTGTTTGATTCCTTGCTAATAGCCAATGGATGGTATCCTTCATGAGTGTATGGGTTGAAGAGGAATATAATGGATGGATAATGATGGTGGATGGTGTAGGATTAGGATTGGGATTGGATAGGTGGGCGATAGGATTAGGTAATGATGGTTCTTGGATGGGTTCAAGGATAGGTGTGAAATTAGATGGTGGTGATGGAAGGGTGGGGAATTTGTGGGATTCTATAGTTTTGATTTTATTTTTTGATGTTCTTTGGAGTAAATCCCACAAGGATTCTTTGGATGTTGTGGGCTTAGGATTTGGAAGATCTGATGGTGGATTAGATGGTATATGGGTGATAGGGATTGATGGATTTGGATTTGGATTAAGGGTGATAAGATTGGAGGATGGGGATTGGGGGATGGGGGATTCACATGGGGAAATGGTTGTTGATATAAGCTTTGGATTTTGGATATAAGGTGCGCTAGATTAGTGTTCTCTTGATCAAAGTTAGCATGACAAAGGTTGGGGGGTGGATAAGTTGGAGGTATTGATTGGTTGGATAGGTATGATGGTATGAATGGATAAGGGGATGAAGAGTGGTATGATATTAACAGGGATGAAAGATAGGGTGTTTATTGATATGATGGAGGTGGGTATGAGGTTGATGGTGTGCCAATGTAAGATGTAGGTTGGTACGATGTCTTGCAAATATGTGCCTAATCGGTGTTGTCATTGATGTCAACATATTCCTATTGCCATTGGTGTTAATTATATCCTATTTTGTTGCCTATTTGAGAAGACTGGAATGTTGAGGATATTGAGAAATTTAATGAAGATCATTGTATACACACCATATGGCTATGTAGAGATTGTCTGTAGTAGCTCCAGTTAAGATTTGAGAGGTCCACATGAAGATTTGAAGAAGTTATAGCCATCTGAGTAGAATCAGGTTTTGTAGTGTTCAGAAAAGAAAGAGTGATAGGAAATTGGTCCAGATAGCTCCACAAATGAAACTCTATGATCTGTGGATCTAGAGACATGTTTGGGAAGTTAGTGTGTGTCATCAACTCCAGTGGCTCATGGTTTAGAGATTTATAAGCAATCTTTCTAGTGTGACAATCATGGAAGATAGTCTTCTTGAGGTTCCAGAAGAAGATGCAAGTGATTCTGATGATTTGGAGGAGTATGGAAGTTTTTGTAGAATTCAATGTGCTTGTGGAGGTTTCTAAATTGTGTGACTGCTATGTTGGAAGTCCACATTGAAGAATCAAGCTCATTGTTGAATATTTCCCTCTTGGTGTTATTGTTCTTCCCAGTCTTGGCCGACCGGATGATTCAAGTGTGTTGCGGATGATCTAGGAGCAATCCTATGGAGTGTGGCATGTTGATTGAGGAAGATTTGAGTCCTAGTTATGTTTGGCCGATAGCTTAGTGATTCACATTAAGTTAGATGTTTGTAGTACTGACCTTGATGTTCATTCCAAGGTTGATGAAGTATATAAATACTTGTTGATGAGTTATGGAAAATTATCCTTGTGTGAAATAATCAAATCTGAAGAAAGGATTAGAGGCAAAGTAGAGAAGAGGAGGAGCAAAGAAACAAGAACAGTAAAGGATGAAGTGATAGTGAAGAAGTATTTGGGAGAAGAGTAGAAGTTTTTGAGCATTCAATGAGACTGAACCAGGCATGTTGAAGATGCTATTTCTTAGTTAAATCTTTCTATACTAAACATCAATTTTTGTAGGTAGTGAGCCTCTTTTGAGTAGTGAGCTCTAGGTAGTGCACCTGAAGGCAAGTGCCTTCCCATTTTTAAGTAGTTTTAACAGGGTACAAATCTTGTGGGTTAACCCCCACCATGGTTTTCCCTTAATTGGGTTTCCACGTTAAAAATCTTGGTGTCAAGTGTGTTAAGCTCATGTGTTATTGTTGCATGTTTTAATGTTTACACCATTAATCTATTTATAAGTTGTGAAAGAAGATTAAGAGAAAGAAAAGGTTAATTTTGTGGGACAACTGATTCACCCCCCCTCTCAGTTGTCTGGCCTAATTCCAACAATTGGTATTAGAGCTAGGTTCCTCTAAAAGAAGCTTGACTGCTTGAGGAGATCTAGAATGTTGACTTACAAGAAGGATAGTCTAAGATTTCATGGAACAAATTACACTCTATGGAAGATGCGCATGCGGTGTCATTTGCAATGTATGGGTGATGCCTACTGGTTAATAACTAAGAATGAGTATAAGATTCTAGAAAAAGTTCCTACAACTCCAGATGAAATCAAAGATGTTGAGAACAACATTCAAGCTAAAGAAGCCTTGTTGAGTGCCCTATCTGATATAGAAATGACAAATGCACTGGAATTGAAGACCGTGTATGAAATCTGGGAGATGTTGAAAACCCTACATGAAGGTGATGAATATGTCAAATGTGCCAAACTACAAATCCTGAAGGGTAGATATGAAAGCTTAAGGATGAGTGAAGATGAAAATATTACATCATACATGCTAAAAATGAATGAACTTGTGAGTGGTATAAGGTGTGCTGGTGGTGTATTGGATGAATCAGATATTGTTGCCAAAGTGCTCACATCCTTACCTCTGACATACAAGCATAAAGCTACCGCCATTGAAGAAATTAGAACTGTGACAACTGTTACAAGGGATCGGTTGGTTGGTAAGCTTTTAGCATTTTAAATGAGTGAGTTTGGTGATTCTCTTCCTAAGTTTGAATCCACATTTAAGGCCAGTATTCATGGAAAACAAAAATATGATCTAGGTGAAAGCTCTTCATAAAGATCAAACAAATTCGATAGGACAAGGAAGGATCTTGAAGATGATGAAACTGAGTTTGATGAAATTGAAGCAATTTTTGCCAAAACATTAACAAGAGGATCTGGTAAGTATGAAGGAAAGTTGCCATTCAAATGTTTTTCTTGTAATAGGATTGGTCATTTTGCCTCAAGGTGTCCGGAGAGGGGTTCAAGGCCAAACCCTAACATACCTAGAGTTCAGAAGAAATGCTACTATGTCCAAGAAGTTGGTGAAGAAGGAGTCATAGATGATGAATCTCATCATGGAGGTTCCATTGAAAATGATTGCGTATTCATTTCTATCAAAGAAGATCCGGTGCCTACTAAATCTGCTATTTGTGCAAATGTGCAAAGTGCCTTGGCTGCTCAGGTTGTAGAAAAAGATGAATGGGTAATTGACATTGGATGTTCTCATCATATGACTGGTGATAAAAGATTGAAGCATAATCTTCTTAGTGTTGGACAGTTGGTTGATAAGGGTTATGATCTTTGAATCAAGGATAGAAAATGCAGAATCTTGGAAAGCTCTGGAACTAAAATTGCATCTGGTACTCAGACTAGAGAATGTGTAGAGAATGTCAATTAGGTAAATAGAACAAAATTTCATTCAAGAGTAAAGAATATTTTTCAAGTGGATGGTTGGAACTTGTGCATACTGATCTATGTGGCCCTGCTAGAATTAGGAGTGTGCAAGGAGATAGATATTTTATATTGAAAAATCAAAAGCTCTTGACAAGTTCAAGGTGTTCAAGGTTATGGTGGAAAATTAGATTGGTGAAAAAATAAAATGTCTGAGATTCGACAGAGGTGGAGAGTTTACCTCCAGTGATTTTGATACATTCTATGAAAAACATGGAATAAAAAGATAATTATTTTCTCCTAGGACTCCTCAGCAAAATGGAGTTGTGGAAAGAAAGAACTGGACCATTCAAGAAGCTGCCAAGACATGATGATGGAAGCAAATGTTTCTCAAGTCTATTGGAGAGAAGCTGTGAGTACTCCTATCTACACTTTTAACCTGGTGCAGATCAAAGGCAATTTTGGTAAGACCCCTTATGAACTATGGTTTGGTCATCCTCCTACCATGAGATACTTTAGAGTTTTTGGTAGTAAGTTCTATATCAAAATAGATGAGGATCTAAGTAAGTTTGAAGCAAGAAGTGATGAAGGGATATTTCTGGGTTACTCTACTCAAAGAAAGGCATATCGGTGCTTTAACAAAAGGTTGAAAAAGATTGTTGAAAGTACAAATGTTAGAGTTGATGAGAGCAAAGAAGGACACTCCAGGTCTTGCAGATATGAATTAGATGATCAAGATGGAAGTCAAAGTCAAGGAAGACAAGTTCAAACCTAGAGTCAGCTTTAGATTGATCCAGAAAATCCAATGACTCAAGAGGATAGTGCAGATGTTGAAGAACAAGCTCAAGGAAAAGAGGTTCAAATAAAAACTCCTAGGTATGTAAGACTGAATCATCCTAAAGATCAGATCATATGAGATAGATATAAAGGTGTTTGAACTAGGAAAATAATTGTTGAAGATCAAGAGGAGATTTGTTTTATCTCAAAGATTGAACCAAATTTAGTAAGTGAAGCTTGCAATGATGAAAATTGGGTAAAAAGCCATGGAAGAAGACTTAATGCAAATTGAAAAGAATCACACTTGGGATCTTGTTCCTAGACCTAAAGACAAAAATGTGATTAGAAATAAATGGGTCTTCCAGAATAAACTAAATGAAGATGGTGTAGTTGTAAGAAACAAAGCAAGGCTAGTATGCAAAGGATATTCTCAAGTGGAAGGAATTAATTTTCAAGAAACTTTTGCTCCAGTGGAAAGAATAGAGGCAGTCAGATTATTTCTTGCATTTGCTACTTATTAAGATTTCAAGGTCTATCAAATGGATGTCAAGTCAGCATTCCTAAATGGAGAATTAGAAGAAGTCTACATTAAGCAACCGAAATGATTTTAGTTATCTGATCAAAGAGATATGGTCTGTAGGTTGAGGAAAGCATTATATGGACTCAAACAAGCCCCAAGAGCCTGGTATGCAAGATTAGACAAGTTTTTGCTAAAGCTAGGATATAGAAAAGGCACTACTGATAGTAATCTTTACTTCAAGATTGATCATGAGCACATTCTGATCATTGAGGTATTTGTTAATGACATCATTTTTGGTGGAAATGAGAGTATGGGCAAAACATTTGCTAATCAAATGCAGAGTGAATTTGAGATGTCCATGTTTGGTGAAATGAATTTCTTTTTAGGTCTGCAAATCATTCAGTCAGATATATGTATCTTCATATCTCAATCTAAGTATGTGAGAGAATTGCTGAAAAAGTTTGGAATGGAAGATTCAAAGTTAGTTGGTACTCCCATGGTAACCGGATGTAAACTGAGTAAAGATGATGACTCCCCTAAGGTAAATTAGAAAAGGTATAGATCAATGATTGGAGGATTTCTCTATCTGACTTAGACTAGACCTAATATCATGAATACAATTAGATTTGTTGCTAGATTTCAAGCTAATCCTAGAGAATCCCATGTAGAAATCAAGATAATTTTTAGATATCTCATAGGGACACTTG
This sequence comes from Cunninghamia lanceolata, assembly GCA_027924645.1. Lineage (NCBI taxonomy): Eukaryota > Viridiplantae > Streptophyta > Pinopsida > Cupressales > Cupressaceae > Cunninghamia > Cunninghamia lanceolata. The sequence goes on along the minus strand of BSBN01001013.1, from coordinate 532,923 downwards.
ATTATGGCTTATGGTATCCAAAGGATAATGGCTTCACTCTTCATGCATATACAGATGTTGATTGGGTAGGAGATGTGGATGATAGAAAAAGTACTAGTGGTGGTGCATTCTTCTTGGGAAGTAGATTGGTTTCTTGGTTGAGAAAAAAGTAGGAGGCAATATCCCTATCTACAGCAAAGGCAGAGTATATAGCAACAACAAACAATTGTACTCAAGTTCTGTGGATGAAGAAAATGTTGAAGGACATCAGAATTGTGTTTGAGGATCCTGTCACAATCTTCTATGATAATTCAAGTGCAATAAAAATCACTAAGAATCTGGTGTTGCTTTCAAAGACAAAGCACATATCGATCAAGTTTCACTTTTTGAGAGAGAAGGTTAATGAGAATGAAGTCAGATTGGAGTTTGTTTCTTCAAAGGATCAGATTGCGAATGTTTTCACTAAGCCTCTACCCAAGGATACTTTTGAGTATCTCAGAGAGAAGTTAGGGGTTATTACCCCTCCTAATCAGAACTAAGATGCACTAGGGTGCATCAATCTAGTGGAATTTATAGTCATATCTCGTGATCCAAATTGATGTTAAGGAGATACTACTTAAGGGGAGTAGTCAGTATGCATATTTGAGATCAGTCTGAAACAAAGGGGGAGAAAAGGTTGCAAATTTGTGCCCTTTTCCATTGATGTCAAAGGGGGAGAGAAGTCACATGACAAACTAGTTGCTGATAAAAGGGGGAGCTGTAAAGAAAATGGTTGCAGGTGTGATAAGAGAAAGGGGGAGAAGTTCTTGTCTTGATGGTTAAATCATATTTTCACATCATATTTTGCCATCAATGACAAAGGGGGAGATTGTTGCAAATATGTGTCTAATCAGTGTTGTCATTGATGTCAACATATTCCTGTTGCCATTGGTGTCCACTGTATCCTATTTGTTTCCCTATTTAAGAAGACTAGAATGTTGAGGATATTGAGAAAATTAATGAAGGTCATTGTATGCGGACCATATGGCTGTGTAGAGGATTGTCTTTATTAGCTCTAGTTAAGATTTGAGAGGTCCAGATGAAGATTTGAAGAAGTTATAGCCATCTAAGTAGAATTGGGTTTTGCAGTGTTTAGAAAAGAAAGAGTGATAGGAAATTGGTCCAGATAGCTCCGCAAATGAAACTCTATGATCTACAAATCTAGAGACATTTTTGGGAAGTTAGTGTGTGTCATCAACTCCAGTGGTTCATGGTTTGGAGATCCGCAAGTAATCTTTCTAGTGTGACAGTCATGGCAGATAGTGTTCTTGAGGTTCTGGAAGAAGATGCAAGTGATTCTGATGATTTGGAGAAGTGTAGATATTTTTGTTGAATTAAATGTGCTTGTGGAGGTTTCTAAATCGTGTGACTTTTGTGTTGGAGGTCCGCATTGAAGAATCAAGCTCGTTGTTGAAGATTTCCCTCTTGGTGTTATTGTTCTTCCCAATGTTGGTCGATCAGATGATTCAAGCATGTTGCGAATGATCTCAGAGCAATCCTATGGAGTGTGGCATGTTGATTGAGGAAGACTTGAGTCTTAGTTATGTTTGACCGATAGCTTAGTGATTCGCATTAAGTCAGATGTTTGTAGTGCCAACCTTGATGTTCATTCCAAGGTTGATGAAGTATATAAATACTTGTTGATGAGTTGTGGAAATCATCCTTGTGTGAAATAATCAAATCTGAAGAAAGGATTAGAGGCAGAGCAAAGAAGAGGAGTAGAGAAACAAGAATAGTAAAGGATGAAGTGATAGCGAAGAAGTATTTGGGAGAAGAGCATAAGTTTTTGAGCATTCAATGAGACTGAACCAGGCATATTGAAGATGCTATTTCTCAGTTAAATCTTTTTGTACTAAACATAAATTTATGTACACACTGAGCCTCTTTTGAGAAGTGAGCTCTAAACGCTCAAAGGCAAGTGCCTTCCCATTTTTAAGTACTTTTAATAGGGTATGAATCTTGTGGGTTAATCCCCACCATGGTTTTCCCTTAACCAGGTTTCCACGTTAAAAATCTTAGTATCAATTATGTTAATTGTGCTTCTACTCATGTGCTATTGTTGCATGCTTTAATGTTTACATCATTAATCTGTTTATAAGTTGTGAAAGAAGATTAAGAGAAAGAAACAGTTAATTTTGTGGGACAACTGATTCACCCCCCCCCGCCTCTTAGTTGTCTGGCCTAATTCCAACATGATGAAGGTTGATATGATGTGGATGGGGATGGAATGTAGGTTGTTTGTTGATATGATGGAGGTTGGGTAGGGGCTTGGGATTCTCCAATGATGAGGTGTACTAAGGGTATATCCCTAATGTCATTATTGTATTTTTACTTAGCATTAGGATCCATGTTCTCATATATTTTTCTAAGTGTTTGTAATTGTTGCATTGCTACATAAGGATCCATTTTGTTGGAGAGATATGAGATGAAATGGAGGATAATGGATGATTGTGATGTCAGGGGTCAAATTTCAAGACCTTAGGATGATTTGATTTGATGGATGGTTCTCTATGCTTAAGATAGACTAATGATCTCAAGAAAAAAGGTTGATTGGGTTGATTTGATTAGGTTGATTTGGATTTGGATTTTGATATTGATGTTGATGATTGTGATTCGGACTTTAGATGAAGGGTTGATGGAGGATGAGGAAGACTAGGTCCTTAACCAAGGTTTGATTTGTAAAATGATGGTATGTTGATTAAGGATTAGGGGTTGGAATGTTCGATTGAAATGGATAATGGATAAGAGATCATTGATGTTGGATTTGATTTTGGATTGATGTTATGATTTTGACTTGGGGTTAATTTTGGATGAGGATTTGGATAATGTTGATCAAATGGATGAAGGAATGGGATTAAGATGATGATAATGAGTTAGATTAAGGATAATGAGGATGATTATGACTAGGGATGAAGTGGATTACGATGAATTTGATTAAGCTCAAATAAAGGGATTGGATAAGCTCAATTGATGGGGTTTGATAAATGGGGGGTGGTTTAGCGGTGTTGGGAGGAAAATCGGGCCTGACATGAGGGGAGTGCGGGCAGCTTATAAAATTGATGTTTTTGATGGGAAAATTTGTCTTTTGGACATGGATGAAGAAGGTGCTAAAACATATATAAATAGTGCTGAAACAGAGGGAAATGGTGCTATGAGATATATAGATGGCGCCATAGGATGAATAAATGGCACTAAACAAAGGAAAGAAGGTGCTAAATGGGTGGTCCGATGTTGAATGTTATTGGATTTGATTGGGAATTTGGATTTTTTGATGGTTTGAGCTCTTGGCAAGAGATAAATCAAACAAGAAAGCACAATGGCCAAAGGTTTTGTTGTGAAAATGTGAAAGATTTATCAAGCATGTACAACCTAAGGTGAGGAAAGGACAATACTTGTTGAACAAGTAGAGGGATTTTGGCTTCTAAAATAATGGTTCATAGTGGGAGTACATCCAGGGGATCGGCACCTTATGAGCATCCGATAAACCACGTAAGGTTTTGACTAGCTTTACTAGGAGTTTCATATACACAAAGGTACTACTTCCTTTCAAGTTAGCACTGAAAGGTAAGCGCTCATACTTATTTGGACTTGGCTTTCACCTTATCCTATTTTACATAAACCAGACTGGATGAAAGTACCACTTGGGATCGCCAATGAGTTCTCTATATGGATGTGTCTCAAGGGCAAGCCCACTTTCTAAAAAGAAGAAGAGGATAGAACCATTTCTCTTCACCCAAGATCCTTTTGAAGGTGAGGGGAGAGGATACTTTGATTCTAACTCTTGGGTGACAAAGATGTGCAAGCGCACCAAGCATAGCAAGCAAAATCTAATGTTCTTTTTAAAGCCCAAATGAAATGTGCGTAAAGTTGTTTGTTGAAAGCACTTGTTAATTTTATTGCACCAAAGTCAAATGTTGTCTATGCTAGGCACACAAAGGGTTTTTTTTAGGTATACCAAAATGAAATGTGTGTTTGTAGATTGTTTGTCAAGTAAATGTTAGTTTTAGTGCACCGAATTCAAATGTTTGAAGCAACAACAAGGGTTCTTTTTAAATGCACCAAAATGAAATGTTTGAAAGATTGGTTGTTGCAAGAAATGATTAATTTTAGTGCACCAAATTCAAATGTTTGAAACAAGAACAAGGGTTCTTTTTAAATGCACCAAAATAAAATGTTTGAAAGATTATTTGTTGCAAGCAATGATTAATTTAGTTGCACCAAATTTAAGTGTTTTCTAATTTAAGCACACAATGTTCATTTTACTGCACCAAAAGAAGATGTGTCTAATCTACTAAATCCTTGCAAAAGATGTTAGTAGTTTGATGTTTAGAACCTTGACAAGCATTTTCGATACTTACAAGGAGATGTTAGTAGCTTGCACAGACCCCAAGAAGTTGATATGAAAATAGCACCAATCTAGAGGTAAATAGCACCAATACATAGGATAACACCAATATAGAGGTAACTAGCGCCAATACACAAGATAGTGCCAATTCAAAGACAAATAGTGCCAATATACATGATAGCGCCAATAAAGAGGCAAATAGCACCAATACATAGGATAGCGCCAATATAGAGGCAAATAGCACCAATATAGAGGCAAATAGTACCAATACATAGGATAGCGCCAATACATATGATAGCACCAATCCAGAGGCAAATAGCACCAATACACAAGATAGCACCAATCCAAAGGCAAATAGCGACAAACCATGTTTTTACCTTAGTTTTACCTTCTGTAGTGAGAAAGATAGTGCTGAACTGGGTGAGTTTGGCACCAAAACAATGCAGTGATGGTCAAAGCTTCGAAAGAGACTAGTTTTTAGTTGAAAAAATGATTGGATAAGTGTATGGCTGCTTGTTAGTTTAGTAATGTTCAAAACACCAAAATAAAAGCTTTCTAATAATGTTTTGAACAATAACCCAACAAGGATTAAAACCAAGATGTACAAAATGGATTTTATAAAAAATTTAGCATAGTCTCCCCTTGTTTCTATGTAAATCCTGTAAAAATTGAGAGTAAGATGTGCTAAAAATGCTAGGAAACACAAAAAAACACAAAAATGTATGTGAGTGTGTAGGCAAGATTGTCGTGCGAGGATGGCACTGATACAGTCAGAGATAGCGCCGCTTTAGGAGGAAATGGCACCACTTCTCAGAGAAATGGTGCCACTACATAGCAAGATAGCACCGATACCTGCAAAAGAGCATGTTTCTACAAAAAACACTCACAAAATCATTAGTTTGGACCTTGTGGGTCCCACTGGGTGCGCCAATGTGATTAGTGATCTCAAAAAGAAAGCAAAACACAAACAAATGCAATAAAAACAAGTGTTATACCTTCACAATGAGTCACAAATCCAAGATAAGGAGGAGAGTAATGTACCCAAATACTCTAGCTTTTCTCAAGTTGATATAGTGTGAAATGTGGGTTGCTTAATGCATTCAACACAATGTAGATGAGGGATTGAATGATAGATTAATAGATTGGATAGAGAGGCTCGAATGATTTTGGCATTATGGTGTTAGGATGAGGAGATTTTGGAGAGATTTTTACATAGTAAGGATGCAAGAAGAAGTGATAAAAATGGCTTAGAAGAGGGTCTTATTTATAGATTTTTGATAAAAGGATGGAGGGTGAGGATTGAAAGTTTAGATCAAAGGCTAAAAATGCTTGAGAGTTAGGGTTTGGATTGGAGTCATAACCTTGTGACAAGTGTCACAAGGGGAGTGGATGAGAGAAATCAAGGGTTGGGATTTGGTCAATGAGATTGGATGGCTCCCATTATTTGTGAATTAAAAATTCACATTGGGAAGAGAGGAGGATTAGAAATGAATTAAAAATTCATTTTTGGGAAGAGCTCCATTTATGGGAAGAGTTTCATTTATGAGCTATGACATGTGTAAGGGGTAAGGACATATATACACTTACATGTGTAAGGGGAAGATGTGACCCTTTGAATAAAAAATTGATTTTTATTCAAAGTGTGTGGGAGCATGAGTTAAGCAAGGTTTAATTAAGTGTTAAGCTTAATTAATTTAGGTCTAGGGGATAGGTAGGCTACGGTAGCTAATTAAATAATTGTTATTTAATCAACTAGGCTAGGTTTAGGTTGATTTGTAGGGTAGATTAATTAAATAAGTATAGTTTATTTAATTAATAAGAATTAGGGAGATGGACAAAATAAATATTGAGAATATTTATTTAATCAATGAGGATATAGTTATAAGGTATAGTGATAAATTAAATGAATTAATTGATCACCAAGGATGGATAAATGGTCAAGGATAGATGATTAGGGATAAATTAATTAAATAAAATGAATTTATTTAATTAATAGGAGGGATAATTGGTGGTGTAGAGATATAGGAAATTGGTTTGCAGAGCAAGTCAATTTTAGGTGTCTACAATTGCCATCCTTTATCTTGGCGCCAAAACGGGCAGAAGTGGTCCCAATCTCTGAATTAGCACCAAAATGGGGAGAAGTGGCACCAATCTCTAGATTTGCGCCAAAATAGGAAAAAGTGGTGCCAATCTCTGGATTGTTGCCATATGAGTTAGAATTGGTACCAAAGTTTGTTTTGGCATGAGATGGGCTAAAAATAGTACTATGGCAATGTATTAGAAGAAAAATTTGTTTTTTGATGTTTAGTTTTGTGGATGCAAATTGATGGGTAGATTTTAGCTTTGAGGGAGTGATGAGTTCCTGCAATCATGGCATTGCTGGGTGGTTTTGACTAGGCTACATTAGCTAGGTTAGGGAGATTGGGCCTACAGACAGTGTTTGAGATGCCCATCATATGGGCACATAGGGCTATGATGATGACCCTAGTGGAGCAATGGCAGAGCAAGACATGCTCCTTCCTCTTACCCATAGGTGAGATCACCATCACCTTGGAGGATGTGTATTAGATTCTCAGGTTGTTGATTTTTAGAGCGCGAGCCACCTATGACATTGCCAGAGGATGAGCAACCCTTAATAGGGTTGTTGCCCTAGATCACCCATTTCTGATAGCAGACTGATGATAGATGAGTTACACTTAGAACTTGGCAGTGGGAGTGGATGATTTTACTTTATTTATGTGTGGTGATAGGGCATATAGTGATGCCAGATCAATGCGTGTAGGTCTTCTTGATAGGCTGGGGAGAGGAGATTGAGGAGATGGTGCTACATGAGATGATGTATGCATGGGAACTATGTGTGTTGGGTTAGTTGTACCATGAGATGCACATTGTTGTGTATTGGTTGGATGGGGCTTTGTCTACTATGGTGATATTGCTGCACATATGGGATTTTGAGCATATAGGCATTATGAGGCCACAGGGAGCTCTATTTTTAGTGCAGTTCAAGGCATTTGTCTTTTTGTACAAGGCACCCCTCTAGTATTCTTATGTTGGACAACTGCGTTACTAGCGACATATTCTTGATGACTTCGTTCATATTGTGTGGTGGTTGTATATTAGCCTAAAGGCCTATCTAGATGAGCACATTCGTTTGCCTTATGCATTTTAGGTGCATTACTTGATGGGCTAAGGAGATCATACGATTGATATGTATCTCCCTTCTCGGGTGATGAGACAATTTGACTTGCGATAGGACTTGCCACAAGCTATGGAAATTTTTGTGAGGATGGGATGTTAGACGGCCACTGAGGATAGAGCCCCAGGTGGAGATTGTGGATTTTGTAGGGTTAAAGCCCCAATAGTGGGATTAGTGGAGCATAGTGGTAGATGTAGGGAACACTCCTGCTTATGATCAGTGGTGGGTGGTTTGGAGACCAATCCATTTGATGGATCGTGCTACTAAGCCAGACATGATAGTAGAGGAGGAAGAGGAGGGGGACGAGGTGGAGGTGGATGAGGCTGATCCTATCAGGATGTTGGCTCTAGTAGTAGTAGAGTAGGTATTGAGAAGATGGGGGTGAGGACAATGGAGTCCTCAGCAGTAGAGAGCAGCTGGACAAGTTCCACAGTAGATGTAGTAGCAGTACAGGTACTTGTGCAGCAGGGTCAAAGAGGACAGATGCTGCCACCTCATGCACCTCTGTAGTAGCAGCAGCAAGCACAATAGCAGGCTCAAGTACTTGTGCAGTAGGCACAAATTGGTCATATGCCACCTCTTGGAGCACCACAGTAGAGGCCACAATAGCAACAAGTGAGACATAGGCAATAGGTTGGTCGGCAGTAGCAGGCTGTACAAACACATACTACACAACAACCTTAAGTGAGACCATAGACACGGGTACAATAGATACCTGAGTCTCAGATGGCTTTTACAGGGTCTAGGGCAGCGAAGATAGGGACATCGGGGGTAGGGCCTAGTCCTTCTCTAGGTACATGTATAGTGAGTTGGCGTTCTCATGTCGATGAGGTGGAGGATGTGGCAACTCTACGGGCCTAGGTGGCCAGCCTAGAGAATGTGGTGGAGAGGTAGAGGTGAGAGTTCCAATAGCTATGGGGAGCCACTTCCCTGTTGGATGGGAGTAGTGGAGGAGATGGATATATTAGTACATTACAGACACAGCTAGCACAACTACATGGATAAGTATAGCAGCTGCTGGCTCAGGTAGTTGGTATTACAATAGAGAGGGATTAGGAGAGGGCTCAGTAATAAACAACTCAGGGATAGGTTACTAGATTGCAAGCATAGGTTACTTAGCTATAGGGGATAGTAGTCGAGACCAACGTTGGCCAAATCTACTCCAACTCTCAGGCTCAGATTTAGAAAATTATATATCAACTACTAGATCAGAGGTCTAGAGCAGAGTACTATTACGGGGCCTATTGTGCTACAGTTCCAAAGGGTTAGCGAGTACTTGGCTATAGCCAATGTAGTGGATCTAGGATGTCTGGGTCCTATAGGTTCATGAGATCAACTCAGTTAATGCAGCAGCCTATGGTACCTCCACCACCACCACTTTAGTAGCCACAACAACCACCTCAGCAGCAACCTAGGTCTCCTACTAACTCTACTAGGGGGTCATCAGCCCAGGGTTGATAGTTATTTATCTAATGTATTTTGGCTCTTGTGGCATTTTTTTATCATGACATTGAGTGATGTATATTTTTGGCGGTGATGTACTTGTATGGTGATTATGATGTTATGCATTTTATGGATGTTTTATGGATGGGGGAAATATGTAGGAAGGATTGGTTAGAATAGTTGGTTAGAATGGTTGAATGGCGAGGGTTGTATCATCATTAGATGCTAAGTCTAGGTGATAAAAAAGAGGATGGGTAAGCTAGGCTAAATAATTGCATCAATATCATTGAGAGCATTTCTAAGTTTATTATAGAAAAAGGGAATGTTTTCACCAAGGTATGAAAGGACCAATGTGATGATATATATCTATCTTTGCATGGACTAGACCCAGAAACAATAGGTTGACCTCATGCATGCCCAAGGTAGTATAACCTTGCCTAGATGAGGGAAAGGGACTCATAGCATAAGTTCTTTTAATACATAGAAGGTATGATTAACCTTAGATGTAGATACGAAACAATATGCTAGAACCGACCCTACATCTTCAAGGTATGAATACCATTCTTGGAGTAATGAAGCCAAACCACAAGCATGACATATAAAATAATGACCATGTCTCATTCCAGGTGCTTACCACCACATACCATGATATAGTAAGATCAAGGTAGCTTTGGATTGATCCTAAAATGAAACAAAAGATAAAAATTCAATAATCAAAAAGACCAATAAACCATGCAAATAGTCATTGTATCTATTGCTAAGATAAGTGTTGATAAGATGATGGATTCTGCCTATTGTAGGAATGATATATCCATAAGACAAGAATCAGTTGGTTGTTGAATAAATTTTGAAAGGTGAGCAAGTGGATATTAGGCCATATGTGATGGTTATAATTGATTTGTTGATTGATGACTTTTGCATAAGATGCAATGTTTTAATATTATGTTCGATGTGTGTATTGTTTGTTTAGATTTAGTAAGCACAGAGGATTGGGACTATCCAAACGGGTTGGATGGGTACATCTTTGGTACCTGAGTACTAGATACTTCCTTTGTATTCTAGACTGCCTACATACCCCGTGTCCACGGGATCAAGTTACCTTTTAAGATGCGGGTGAGATGAATATGTAGTTCTGATTTGACTTGATGATGTAGGAGTGGTTTGGGATGATGCGTTAGATGGCTTGGGTATGATGATGATGGTGTGAGATTTTTTTTTTATGTTTTTGTAATTTTTTTATTTTTGGGGGGTTTTTGGATTTTCTATTATTTTTTAAGATTTTGTTGATTTTCTAGTTTTTTGGATTTTTGAACTTTCTATTGTTTTTGGGATTTTTTAGAAGATTTTAAGTTGTACAAGGAGAGCATACAAGGATCTTGTTTTGATGGATTAGCTTGGGGTGATAACGGATGAATGATGGGATTAAATGCTTAAAAATTCCAAGCCATGGGATGGAATGTTATGATGGAATGACAAATCTTATTATATGGTACAACTGACCACTATTCATGGCGCCTGAGATAGTTTCAACCATGGTACTTATCCAAGGTGTCACCGAAGTGATTTTCACCATTCAACGACTTTATTGCACTTAGGTTTTTCTTGATTTTTTGTATTTTTTTAGATTTTTTTACTTTTTTTCATTTTTTGATTTGGGATACTTGATGAGTTATGCATAGAACCTTTTCAAGTTCATGATATTCATAGGCTCCTCTAGAGGCTGCCCCTCAGGTGTTACAAGCTGGTATGCTCCTGATCTATGGCTAGCTGTGATGACATAAGGTCCTAACTAATTAGGCTCAAACTTTCCTTTCCTATGGTGCTCTTGTAGATTTCTCTAATTTTCTTTAAGAACAAGGTCACCTATCTCAAACTTGCGATTCTTGAGCTTTTTGTTGTAGCTTTTGTGTAGGTAGTTTTGATAGGGTTGAAGATGATTAAGATCATCCAAGAATTTCTCATCTAGAAGCTCAAGCTCATTCAGGTATGCAACTATGTACTCCTCTTTAGTGATTATATTCTGCAATAAAATCTTGAGAGAAGGGAACTCGACCTCTATAGGTAAAATGGCTTCAGAACCAAATACTAATGAGTATGGCATGATTCCTGTGGGGGTTTGTATGCTTGTATGATAGGACCATAGGGTGGGGTTAAGCTAAAGGTGCATGTCATGGCCAGCTTCATTAACCGTCTTTTCAAGATGCGTAAGATGGTTTTGTTGGAAGCTTCAGCTTGACCATTACCTTGAGGGTAATATGGTGTGGAGAAATGATGTTTGATGTGGAATTTTTTGCATAGGGTGCAGACTTCTTGGTTTTTAAATGGTTTCCCATTATTTGTGATGATGGAGAAGGGAACACCATAATGACATATTATGTAGTGGAGGATGAATTTAGCGATTTGGATGCCAGTGGTAAAAGTGAGTGGAATGGCTTCAACCCACTTGGTGAAATAATTACTAGTAGTAATGATGAACTTATGGCCATTAGAAGAGGGTGGATGGATTTTTCCTATGAGGTTGAGTCCCCATTGTGAAAAGGGCCAAGGAGTTGTTAGCGGCTATAGCTCCTATGAAGGTGCATGGATGAGATCACCATGTTACTGACAAGGTAGACATTTCTTCACAAACTGATAAGCATCTCATTCCATGGTTGGCCAATAATACCCTATCCTCAATATTTTCTTTGCTAGGGTAGGCCCACTAGAGTGTGTTGGAACTAAAAATTTCCCACCAAATTTTGCAAATATTTTAGGTTCCCATAATGAAAAACTAATTCCAGCACTCATAAATATAGTTATAAGGTGTTAGATGTCAATGCTTTGAGACCTGCAACAGTCATGATTAAAATTCCACACTAATGGTGTACTGATACATAAACTATGGCAACAAATAAAACAGTCTCAACTACATCTTCAAAATCCATCGGGGTGCTACAATGGCTTATAGGCTGTAAAGTATGAGGTTCATCATATGAGGATGAAGGATATCTTCATTATTATGTTGATTAAAATGTCTACAATAAGCATATTAGGTATCAAAAATATAAGAGACAGGCAGGAGTGATAAATTGATCTTTATCAAGTGAGGGTCTTGAGATATAAGGGTTTTGACAGGCATGAAATTCCTTAACAAAATTTAAATTGGTTTTACTTGTTCATAGTTTCATGTGTCTAATTGTATGTAACAGCATTCACAACATATTTACTTAGTTATTTTATCATCTGTATTGTCTACATAGGGTTTGCTTTTCTACTTGTAATGTACTTAATTGTTACTTTTTTAAAATAATGTTTTTAGCAATGCTAATTATTTGCTTTACTAGGTCCATTTTTAGTGAAGTTAGCCACTACAAGTTTGCTGGTGAATGGTGAGTTTTGTTGAGTTCAAATATGTTGCCAACTGTGCGTTGTTACATAATAATGAGATGCAGAATTTACAGATTGCAAATAATCATTTTCGAAGCATTGCCTAATGGTAGAGGATTGTGACATCTTATATGGAATGGGCATTACAATCTAAAAACTTTTACTCTTCATGCTTGAAATCTTTCCATTTCTTAAAATAAGAAAAATAAGTATCATAAACTATATATAGAAAGTGTGGTAGTTTTCTTTGGCAACCCAATAAATTTATTATAACTATGCAAGTTAAAGAAACACTTATACTTTCACCGATAAGTCAAGCTATTAGTTAAAATAAAAAATACATAAAGTGGGCTTCCAAGATGAATAATCAATATGTTTGTGGATATTGGAAAGGGTGTGATGAGTGTTTCTTTGAAAACTAGAAGGAAGAGTGAACATCATTAATGGGAAAAACAAATATTGATGAGGGAAATTTCTAATGTGCAAATAGGAGTTTATAATGGAATGTGATTATAGCGAAATATAAATTTCACACTTTCGTAAAAAAGGTGCTGAGGTAAATGATTTCACAAGGAGTAAAAAAAAAGGGATGAGAAAGATATAAACAAATTTTAGGAAAATCAAAACGCCAAGCAAATAAAACATTTAAGAAATAGATTCCCGAGAAAGGTCAAAATGCAAAATGAAAATTGTAAAGTATTTTTCACCAAGATGTGAGATATTTTTACTAGGAGAAATATAAAACACTCTGGGGAAATATATTAAAGTCAGCACATTAAAAATTATCTTGAGAAAAAATAAATTTTGCAAAACAAGAAATATTTTTACCAAAAGTGCGATGAGGTTAGTTATTATCCAGGAAAAGATTTTGTAAATAAGGATATGGTGTTTTTACAAAATTAACCAAAAGGTGAAGATTTTATGAAATCTGGTAAAATATTTTCATGGGGAATTGACAATTATTTTCACCTAAATAGAATTATTATCTAACAAAGAGTTAAAATACATGTAAAGACCTCAAATAAATAATTGCAAATCAAGCTTGAGGAATATTTGGAGTAAAGTATTTTCACTGAATTTGTAAAATGGGGGAAATAATTATTTTGTCAAATAATAGTAAAAACATAAGAAATATGATTGGGAAATGAGATGAAGATTAAACTATTGGAAATACTTTATTATGCTAAGACATGAGATTAAATATTTTATTATCAAAGATGACAAATATTAATTAAATTTGGCAAAAGTAACCAATTAAATATTTTATTTTGCCCAGAGTGAATTGAATAGTCAAGCCAAAAGGTAAAAATCAAATTCGTAAAAAATTATAAATTACAAATAAAGAATCCAAATCATTGTCTAGATTAATATTCCAACCATCATATGTAATTTTATTTGCATATGCTCAGAGGTGAATTATTTTTTGGAAGATTTAACTAGATACAAGGAGAAATTTTGGTATTTTCATCCTGAAATAAGGTATCGAAGGGATTAATTCAATAGGTGACTATTTCACCCAGAAAATATTCTGGAAGAACATACAAAGGCTGGTAAAATATTTTGCCAAGGAGGAGTAATAGTTTTTGAATTAATTTTGCCCAACAAAAGTGAAAAATGTGGGTGAATATTTTTATGAGGACTGGTAAAACGATCTCACCAAAGAAGTTGGAGGAAATCATTTTCACTAAAATAAATAATATCATGAGAAAGAATTATGAGAATATTAGTAGAGGTAAAATAAATCTTCCTAATACATTAAAATAAAATAAGAAGAGGATTAATGTGATTATGTCAAGTGAAAATTTCATATTTCAAAGAGAATATTTTTGTGGAGAATTAATTATTCTGGTAATTCTTAAAAGGCATATTTATGAGTGTTTTTCACCAAGGGAGTAAAAAATATGCTAAAAGGTAAAATGTTAAAAGATATTTTATGAGAAGAAATATCAATCCCCAAGAAAAAGTTTATGATGGAAACATTTAGGATTTACCATATGAAAATTAGTATTCTCAAGAAATTATTTAATGCCCTAATAGATGTCATGTGAAGAGGCTAGAATGGGGAAAAGGGTAATATTCAAGCTTTGAAGAATATTTTATTTTGTGACGGCAAATGACCAATATTAAAAATAATAAATTAAACCTAATGTCATGCCAAAGAATTTATGAAACTATTGGAGGCTTAAAAGGAAATATCGAGGCGAATTATTGGTATACAAAGTGATAATTAATTAAGATAACATGGAATATTGTCAGGGTGATAAAACCCTAAATACTTGGTAGTAAGCAAATATACAATGGAAATAAGGAAATGATACCGCACGCCAGAGTAAGGTTCACCTCAATGTAAGTTATATGTTTATATATGATTTATCTAATAAATGGTTTGATTTGTTTTTGTAGGATTATGATTATGATAATAAAGTGATTTCAAGAAGAGGATCGAATTAATGGAAGACAAAATGTTTCAAGCCGGAGATGAAAGAATGCAGCTGCATGATTAATTATTTTCTTATCAAGTGAAACCATATATCCATTATATCAGTTATTTAAAATGTAAAATGAATGTAACGGGTCTGAGGCTTGTTGCATCTCTTTAAATAGAGATCCCAGGACCCAGAATAAGAAGTTAGAATTAGATTAGAAATAGGGATTTTTACAAAAAGACAATTGAAATATTTTAGGATTAGATTAGGTTAGATTTGATTCCATCTGATGCAAATTTGATCCTCCTATGCAATTTCATTCTGATAAAGGCTATGGTGCATGATACATTCTAAGGCAGCAGTTGAGGATTCAAATTCGAAATACACTGTGATGGTATCATCTACTTGTTGTTTTTAATTCAATCAATTTAATTATCTCCATGTCATTCATTTTCTAGCTATTCAATTTGAATGTGTTAAGGATATGTTCAAATTGTCTGGTTACATTTGCTAATTCAATATAGTTGATTTGATTGGTTTCTCAAGGAGAATTAAATCCTTTCTCATCAATTATAGTAATCTTAGAATGTTGAATGGATTACTAAGTACGATTAATTGATTAGATTTATTAATTTGTCTCCAGAGTTGATCTAATTTATTATTTTGCAAAGTTAAATTGGTTCTTTCCAGAAAGATTAAAATCCTTTTAATATTTTGCATTTAATACAATTATGTCCTTTGGATTATTAAGAATGAATTAATAATTTCTTCATTGCATGTTTGTACAAGTTGCAAACAGTTATATGTGCCAATCAGATCAAGTTATTACCTGATACAAGTTATTTGTTTCTGACATCCTGACTTCATTGCCCAAATGGACAAAGCACCAGTCTAACTATTGATTCATTTTATGTTTAAAATCTTTACTCTATTTTATCACTATAGTTTAGATTCATTTCATGTTAGTTGTTATTTATTTCTGTTAGAATTTAGATTAAATCAATTGCTTTCTTTAGAAATAGTTTACAATATCTCATCTGATTTACAAGTATGCCATTGTAATTGGATAAACTAGCAGCAAACCAACATTGATTTAATCATACAACTTGCTTTGAAAATCAAAGGTTCACCCACCTAGGTTGTAGCAGGACCTAAAGCGCAGGGAGAAGTTGATCATTAAGGACAAAATCCAGTCATTGGCTCAAAAACATTGTAGATTTGACCATAGGGCTTGGCATCCCCTTAGAATCCACAACCTGCATTTTTGAGACCCAATAGAGTGTTCTCCACAAATTCCTTTGTGTACCTCTTGCAAGGCCACTTCATCTTCCCTAGAGTCAAGACATCATAAAAGAGTACTATCAAGACTTCTTTGATAGAGGGTATCTCCTATGAGGGTAAAATGAGAAGCTCGACGGATGAAGGATTTGTATTGTGTAGATGATAGATCAGGTGGTAGGATGTTGTCATGAAGATACATGTAGGTTTCTTAATACCAAGGAGATAAGGGACCAACGATGTTGCATACTAGTGCAGATTGTGGTACATCATAGGGTAGCATTGGTAATTCTTTGATTAGGAACTCACTTTTTGCTATCCTTTTTCATGTTGACCAAGGATCCTATGGTGGCTATAGCATCTACTACTTTGTTGTTCAACCTAGGAATTTGCTCAAAATAAATGTCGTAGAAATGATCTTTTAAATCATCAACCATCCTTTGGTAGGGTAGGAGCTTGTCATCCTTTGTCTTGCACACATTGTTAACCTATTTGATGACCAACTGGGAGTCTCCATAAACTATCAACTTCTTAATTTTCCATTGAATGGCCACACGAAGTCTTGTAATGAGGGCCTCATACTCTGCTACATTGTTTGTGCATGGAAATATGATCTTGTAAGACTTTGGGATGATATCTCTTTGAGGGCTAACAAACAAGATGCCTTCCCTCAAGCCGTGATGTGTGTAAGATCCATCAAAATACATTTTCCATGTGTCTGTTGTTGGCGCTATTGTTAATATGGACTCATCTAGAAATTCTACAATCAATGGTTGTTCTGTTGGGATTGGTGCATTGACCAATTGATTAGTAATTACTTGTCCTTTGATGGATTTCCTTTCTATGTATTCAATGTCAAACTTGCTTAGGATCATAACCCACTTAACCATTTGTCTTATGAGAGCTGCTTTATTCAGTAGGTATTTGAGTGGATCAATCTTGGCAGTGAGCTTTGTCTTGTGATTGAGCATGTAGTGTCTTCACTTTTGGGAAGTAAAGACAACGGCAAGACATGCTCGCTTAATAGAAGTGTAATTCAGCTCATAGGTCACCAAGGTGCAGCTAATATAGTATATAGCTCTTTCTTTTCCTTGTTCATTGTGCTATGCTAGCAAGGCCCCTATTGTTGTTTATGTTGTTGAGATGTATAGAAGAAAGGGTTGTCCTTGTTTTGGTGGAATAAGGATAGGTCGGTTAGCAAGATATTCCTTCAGGTGTTCAAAGGCACCCTGACACTGATTATCCCATTCAAAAGATGTGTTTTTTCTGAAGAAGATGCTGAAATGGTTGGCATTTGTTTGTAAGTTGTGCTATGAAGCAATGGATGGATTGAAGTTTCCCTTGTATGCTACAAAGTTGCTTTAGTGTCTTAGGTGGGAGCATCTCCACTATAGCCTTGACCTTAGCGGGATAAACTTCAATTCCTCTTCTTGACACAATGTATTGTAGGAGCTTCCTTGAACTGACCCCGAAGACACATTTCTTAGGATTTAGTTGCACTTTATATTGCTCTAGTCTATCAAAAATTTTAGCCAACACATTCAAGTGATCTTCCCTCATATTTGATTTTCCCAATAGATCATCTACGTAATCTTCCATTATGCTATGAAAGAGGTCATGGAAGATGACTATCATTGCCCTCTGATAGGTAGCTCCTACATTCTTTAACCCAAAGGGCATCACAACCTAGCAATATGTTCCCCACAAACATATGCAGGAAGTCCTATGTTGATCTTCTTTGGCTATCCTTATTTGATTGTATCTGAAAAATCTATCCATCAAGGACAATATCTTGTGTTCTATGGTGAGATCCAAAATAATGTCGATGTTAGGTAGTGGAAAGTCATCCTTAGATCTCTAAAATTGGTGCAGCAACAGATGCCCCTAGTGAATTTTGCTACCGGTACAATGTTGGATATCCACTCATGATAGTCTATAGGGAGTATGAACCCCACATCTAGGAGTTTCTTAAGTTTCACCTTGATGAGGAGTGCTACTTGTGGGTTCATTTTTCTTAGCTTCTACTTTACTGGGTTCGCATCAGGATGCACTATGAGATGGTGGAAAACTAGAGCGAGGTCTAACTCTGGCATGTCAGTATATGTCCATGCAAAGTTATGACTCCTTTGTTTGAAGAAAGCTAAGAAATTCTCTCATTCTATTGTCATGAGGGGCTCCACTCAAAATGTGATCTTAGGTGTTTTTTCTATTTTAAGGTTCATTTCATGAGATGCTTCAACTAGGATTGGTGAACTTTCCTAATATAGCTCTGGTACTTCTGGGAGGTCCATTCTCTCATCCTTTAGTTCCTCAGAGAGGTTTTCACTAGGGGATACATCCTTTATTTTGACTTTTTTTTTTCATCCGAAAGTGCCACAAGGTGGTTTTCACTAGGGGATGTTATTTATATTTTCATATTTTTGTGACTAAGAGTTTGGGTCAGCTCCCTGAAGTAGGCGGAAGTGTTTAATTCCATGATGTAGCTGGCCCTATGATCTCCAAGGGGAAAGTGGTCTCTAACCCCCATCATTTCAGCTATTGCTTCATCATTTTGTGCAACATCAAGGACAAGAGGTCCTTGTTGATCCCAATCTATGAGTTGGGGGTAAACAAGTTGTAGGTCATTGGATGTAGATGGTATGGTGGTTAAGGTGTAGATGGTGCATATGGATGATTTGAAAAGCTTAGCAAAATCATTGAAAGAGTCTTGATGGTCCACTTCATTGATGTTATCTACTATGGGGAAAGCATTAGCATCTTCACTTAAGATACACTCAACATCGATGGGGGTAGACTCTTGTTTTCCATACCCTAACCCATGAAGATATGGATTCCTTGTTTCTTGGATGGGTTCAACAATTCCTTGCTCATGAAGGCCTATGCTACCTTGTCCTCTGTAACCCATATACTTAACAATCTCGAGACCTTTTTCCATAGATCTTGGTTGGGAGAGTAGGATCTTCTTGTTTGTCTTTGTCCAAGGTTGTATAACCAAGGGGCTACTTTCTCTCAAAGGTTGGTGACGGCTTGCACTTGATGACCACTGTAGAAACTTTTTCTACTTTAGGAACACCAAATGTCTTGGGAGATGGTATTAGGCCCACACAAAATGTGTTGTGTAGGTCATACTCACCACATCCCATGTCACTTATCTTGATCTTGACCTCAAGAGGTGTGGATGTTTGTGATGTGGTTACAATGTTGGAAGGATCGATGTATGCCATGGATGGAGTAGGATTAGCATGGTAGGTAGATGTTTTGGTGGCATTGTTGTAAGGGCAGAAAGTAGGGTCATGCCCTTCCAAGAAGCTGCAGTATTGGAATGGATGAGGATCAACATAGACAGTTATTTCCATGGTGTTATGGAGGAATTTTAGGCATTGATGGAGTGTGGATGGGATGGCTTGCATGGTGTTGGTTGTTTTAAATTCCCAACCTGATCTCAAGGAAAACAGATCTATAGAATAGCCATTCCCAATAACAGATTTGCCTCGAGGGATTGGCCAACAAATAGGAAATTAGGGTTTCCAATCCCTCTTTCCTCTACACTTTAGGCTCTGTGAAACCAAGGAGGGTGATCCTATTTTGGTTCTTTCCTTTTATGGGAAAACAATGTTCTATTCAAATGGATGGGGGTTCCCTGAGATATTTACTCAATAACATTGTTCCTATAACAGATGTGTTCCTTCTAGATTGCTTAAAGAATGTCTGATAAAGTAAAGAGACAGGCTAGATTCTTAATCTTTAGTCCTATTCTTTGCAGATGAACACATAAAATGAACTTATCCTCTAATACCTATTACTGGAAAGGAAAATGTGTTGATTCCTTTTAAATGATGAGGATGATTAAAGGGTTGTAAGCTTACTATAGTATTCATGAATAGATCAGTGCCTATCCAAGGGCCATAGAGTCAAGAAACTTATAGAAACTTTAAAGAACTGTGATGTAATAAAACATAGTTTACTGTAAAGATATAATAATGCCTTACATTAAAAATACTTTACTAGTCTTGGAGTTAACCATGCGTAGTTATCCCTATAAACCAATACTATTAAATATTCTCTTGCAGTCATTTATTTTACTACTTGAGTAAATGCCACAATAAAAATACACAAACACAAGAAAGACTGTGATGATGAATAAAAATGATCCTTAATCAAATATATATTCATAAATGTAAAACTTTGTACATGAAGTAGGAGATAGTTCACTTCAAGGCTCAACAGGATTTGTAGAAAATAGATGACTAATTCTATTTATAGAAAACAAACTATTTACAACTCCTCCTTAACCAAATTGATCCCATATTTTAGACTAAGTCTGGAGACATGACCTCGAACCAATAATTTTCACAAGCCTTGAATTCCCTTTTATAGAAAGAAGGGAGAAAACAAGCTTCAGGCTTCAAGACAAAAGAAGTTACAGATTTGAGTAACCAAAAGATGAAGCTATGAGAGGAGGCCAGTGTAACCACTTCACAACTATATGCCTGGTTATTTTTTGGTGGGGAATGGGGCTAGGTTTTTGTTCATAGTTGATACATTGTCGGATGCCATTGGAACTAAGCACTCCTCAAATGCCATCAAAGTATTCAATGAGAGCATTCATTGCTCTACCTTTCCAAGCCGTGTGCCAAAAAATGAGAAAACCTATAAAGAACAATATCAAAAGGAAACCCAAGAAACCTGAATGACCTTGGAAATAGTGAAGGTCAACCAGGCAACAATAGTGAAGTTGACCTTCACTATTTCCAGCAACTTCAACCAGGCAGAAACATGGGGAATCCAAACCTGGCTGGCTTCAAAAAGACTGGAAGACAAGCCAAGAGAACAACATCAACATCAACAACTCTCCTGTCATCCATTACCTATTTCATCCTGGTGGGTAGTCTCCTTACACCTAGAGTTAATGCTCTATTAGTAAAATTAAATGTAAGGGAGGGGTAGAGGAAGCTGAGAAGCTTCTCTACTCTAGAAGGAAATTTGTCAACTCACAGAAATAAGGAACTACTGGAGTTGAGACATTAGCCCTCAGGACCCTCCATTAGATGAGATAAGAGACTGGAGAAGAAATGAGGCTCAATGAATATTGCTAATATTCCCAAATTTTCCCTGCACCACCTATTCCAAAGGGAAAAACTCCAAGTCTCCTAATTCTATAAGGACAAGTTAATAGCCATGAGAGCAAGGAAGAGAATTTGATAGAACAGGGGAGAAAATAGAACACATAAGAGCAGGGAAGAGCCATATTGTTAGCATGTTTTAAACAGTATAAGGAATTGCCTATTTATAGAAATTCTGGGATGCAAGCATACATCCGCACATCTTTGGTCTAATAAATTCCAATCATTTCGAAGCATTCCTAGGGTCATAAATGGAAATCTTTTGAAGATTATCATAAATGCATAGAAATATTAGATCTCATAATTTTGCATAACTGGGAACATCACTTCTTACATTGAAAATGCCAGGTCAAGTGTCTTGATTTCCTCAATTTAGCACTGTCATCATGTCAAATTTTGTCACACAGAAGATGAAATGTCATTCATGGTAGAAGCACATATTTCCACAGATTGAGTTTGCATCAGCTAAGTCTTTCTATTAGTAAATTCTTTTGTAGTGGCGGTGATGGAGACTTGGCCACATTTTTAAATTTTGGCCATCAATCGTGATCGTAGCTGGCTTGACTCAACAACACTGATTTGGCCTTTTCCATAGTAGGAGGGTATTGTTTTCTTTTCCCAATGATGACTTGCCACCTGGATAGCTCTCCCAACCGTGATCCTGAGAAATTATCCTGTTTGTAGTATAGTTAAGAAAACATCCATAATTCCATACTAGAAGGACATGGGTGGAGATATGGTCTTGGTGGAATGCCAGATGACCATTAGATCAGCTGCACACAAATAGGAAAACTCTCCAACAAGTGGTTAGTCCCATAGGACTATGACACATCAGGTTCTTATTACTTAATGCACTAGTCCCATCCTTCAAAAAGCCATGTGTCAAGATTCTGTTATTCCACGATCCTTAGAAAGACCCTTTGGTAAAGTATGGTGGAATGGCAGAAATATAAAGAAACCACTTTATATTGTCTAGGGCCCACCATCCTTCCTTCCTTGATAGTCACTGACCAGTTGTCACCCTTTCTATAGTTCCATAGGCACCAACTCCATCAACATTTTATTGTTGGTGGATTGGCAGAAACGAATCCACTATCGCCACTTGTTAGAAAAAGAATTAGTAGGATTGGACCTTGGCATATTTGCTTTTAGAAATATCTTTTACCTTCTAGGAAAAAAGGGAGCCAATGGGTCAGCTTCTTTTAAAATAAAGCTTTCTAGGTGTGGGCTAGAAACGGTAACTGCATGGCAAGGAGTTGGTCAAATAATGTTCAGGGGGACATAAGGAAGCAACTTAAACTCTTAGTAATAGGAGATAAGAGGTCAGTGAAGAAATATACTAAATTTGACCTTTACATTATAATTTGGCATGGGGGTTTAGGGTTTAATGGATTTTTTGGTATGCAAAGAACCCTTAGTCTGGAAAGCTTCCAACCTAATGACATAAGCCTAAGGACAAAAATACCAGAACTATGAAATTTTTTATATGATTCCATTAGTGGCTCTAGTTGGGGATGCTTGTTCAACCTGAACAAGGCTAGATCTCAGAAAAACTCTAGAGGAGTAGAGTAAACACATAATAGCCCCAGGCCATTATGCAAAAAAAGCCAAGCCTACCTCTGTCAAACATTTTGGTCTCCAATGACTTCATTAGGCTGCATCTAAAAACTTCACTAAAATTCAACCTGTTTTTGTCATAGATACTTGGATAGGCTTTTGGACAACTATTTTCTTCAGATTCTCCCCAATTGTTCTGAACCATAGATATTTTGTCAGGAACCCGTGTTTAACCCATCTCTTTACTTTGTTAGTATATTTCTGTTGGACGCATATGCTTTGTAAGTCATCCTGTGAGTATATTGTATTATCCTACATTCATGGGGAGTAATAGTTGTTTAGATTAGACTTATTATATAAGTACGTGTTGAGGCCAATGAAGGCATCCACGAGTTTATTGTATTGAGCTTGCTTAAAGGAGGTTGTCCCCTCGAAGTGGCCTGCAATCAATAAATTCCTTCTGTGTTATGCTATTTCTGTTATTTCATGCATTTTTCATTATATTGTTGCAGGAGGTTCCTCTCATCTGGTATTAGAGTGCTTTCTTGGGCTTGGTGGGTGGAATTTCTACCAAAAAAGTTTTTCACAGTGGCCTCTAGGCACTGTGATTATTGTAGTAGTTCTTTTTTATTTGCATATGTATTGTTCATTTCAATTGCAGGTTCAGATCAGGGAATAATCCCTATCTAATTAACTGTGGGAAGTTCCTAGGTATAGCCCTAAAACTCATTGTGAGGAGTACCACAAGAACCTAGAAGTAGCTAGCCCATTGAGAGGACCTGCCAGCGAAAAGGGTAATGGCCCCTACCTGATTGACTAGTTCCCATCTGTGAGGTAAACCAAGAGCTGTCATTTGTGGCAAAGTGGTTATCAGTTTTACTTGAGCTATGGAGTGAGGGGTACTGCCCCAATACACAAGTCGTTAGACAACATTGGTAGCTGAGTGAATCCCTTGAACCTTTAGGAAGCTAAACATACCTAGGGTCCATATCTATTGCCAGCTAACAAATCATAGATTGAATCTATCCAAAGCTATTTACAGATCATTTCTAGAAAAAAAGAAAAAGAAAAAGAGGAGTAAAAAATTTCTATTTTCTCACCATATCTTCCTTGCTTTAGCTCTTTTTCCTCTAAAAATTCACTAGAACCCCTGAAATTCCATTCTACATATTTCTTTCCTTGAGGACCCTATCCCAAATTCCACTTATCAAAGATATAAATCCCACATTTTTCTATTTTTAGGGTTTGCCATAACTTCTTCTATTCTCATCCAATCGCCTTCAAATTTTGCCATAGTGTTCATTTCCTATTTCTGCTCCTTTGTCCCTCTTGGACAAATTTTCCCATTCCTTCACCCCGCTTCTGAAATCCCCATTTTTTGTTTCCTTGTCCCTCAGAAAGTGTCCAAAACCTAGTCAAACCCTAATTACCCATCAGAGTTTTTCCCAAATCCAAATTTTCCTTTACTAAAAAAGTTTTTGTTTTTATTTTTCTACCCATTCCAAAAAAAAACTCCTAGTTATGGTTGTCACCTGCGCAAGAGCAAAAAACATGGAGGATGAACTTGCAACCCTCAAGACCAAACTCCAAGAGCTGGATGGAAAAATTCTCAGCCTCAATCTTCAGCATTCAACCATGAACAATAGACGGCAGCCAGAGTCTTCTGCAGACATTGGGTTCTCTTCTTCCAGCAATTTTCGTGGGCTGAAGCTTGATTTTCCTCACTTCAATGGTGATGATCCGACTGGATGGATATACCAGGTAGATTAATATTTCAGTCTACATGATACTTTTGATGTCAACAAAGTCCCACTTGCATCCTTTCATTTGGAACATGAAGCCCTTCAATGGTTTCGATGGTACATCAAGGCTCATGAAGAGCCAAAATGGACAGATTTTTACAAACTCATTTTGCAACAATTTGGCCCTAGTGCTTTTGATGACTTCACTAGAACACTCACTAAACTTCACCAAACTGGCACTATGAGAGACTATCAGACAAAATTTGAGAAACTGGCCAATCACACAGAGGAATTGTCTAATGAATTATTTAGGAGTTGTTTTGTCAGTGGTCTGAAGGATGGAATCCGATCTAAGGTTAAAATGTTTTGTCCCAGCACAATGATGGAAGCCCTAGGGTTGGCTAAGTTGGTAGAGGACAAGATCATAGCTCTACAGTGCTCCAAATCCACTTTTCTTCCATTCAAAAATATGGTTACCCAAAAACCTCCAATCATGCTAGCTCCTAGAACAAGTCTTATCAAGCATTTGTCTAAAGCGGAGATGCAGGCATGTAGAGAAAAAGGGCTTTGTTATAATTGTGATGAGAAATTCACTCAGGGACATAGATGTGTTGAGCAAAAGCTCTATCTCTTAGATGTGGATTATTTGCTTACAACTGAAGTTTATGAAGATGCGCAGGATACAATAGATGATCAAGTCGACATTCAGCAGCCGCCTATTGACCCTCCTTAGGATGACCACCCACAGATCTCTCTCCATGCTTTAGCAAGAGTCACCACCCAACAAACCATGTGTGTCATGGGTTACTTCAAGAAGATCCCTCTTAGAATACTCATTGATTTTGGTAGCACTCATAACTTCATTGACCCTCGGATCGCCAAACAGGTTGATTGTTTTGTCCATCCTTGCTCTAGCTTTGAAGTCATGATTGCCAATAGGGGTACATTACCTTGCAAAGGGAAGTGTCACAATGTGCATATCTCTATTGGAGATTATAACTTGCACTTTGACATGTTTTCCTTGCCCTTAGGTGGATGTGATGTGGTTTTGGACGCTCAATGGTTATGTACATTTGGACCCATCTTATAGGATTTTGCTAAACTTTGGATGCAGTTTTTAGACAATGGGCTCTACTACAGAAATCTCAAAACTGAGTGTAACCAAGGCGAGATACAAAATAATCAAAGTGCATGGAGTAGATGTATTGTTATGATTTGTTAGAAAAGATAAGACACCATCAAATATCACACGGAGTGATTCTACTAGCCAAGCATTAGATATATAAATCAACCCCATCTTCATATATGGACTAGGCCCATTTTTGCTTACTTGCTAAAGGGACATGTGGTTCGTATTAGTATTTGTTTGTTTTTTGTCATTCGCCAACTAGATAAAATCACTAGAAGGTAAACAATAAAATGAGAGAGGAGAACAAGTGCCATAGGAACAATCATGTAGGAGGATGCCCCCAGGTCATCAACTGCAATGTTGTGCCCCTAAGGCATGACACACAACAATAAAAATAGAGGAGAGGCAAGATAGAAGAAGAATGGTCACAACAGAGGTAGTCTCCTAATATCCTTGGCCTTACAAGAGTATCAAGGGTCATCCAAGGGGGCCTAAACAACACATAACACATAACGAGAGAACACAACACAGATAGAAAGGATTAGAAATACTTACCTGAAGGCACAATCATACTAAAATTTGGAACTTGTGAGAATCTTAGAAAGATGCTCCATCAAGTTTTGTGTGAAGTTTGAATGGTTCATATTATATTGATCTTTGTTTCTAGAATGTTCATGTGGTTTTTTTTTCTCAAATCCTTGTATATTTGAAATCCTTTGTTTCTTGTGAGGGGGAGAACCACTATTATTTCCTACTGATGATAACTACCTTGTTCTTTTTTGATCCTTTGATTTCTTATTTCAGTGAGTTAGTCTTTCATAGTGAAATGGAATATCTTCCACCGTAGCCACCTTTTCTTGTATCATAATCTCTTGTCTTGGTTGTTCAATTTGTCTTTCTAATGCATTTTGGTTGACTCTTGATCCTTGAAAGGATAATGGTAGAAGAACCTCAACATAGATACATTTTCCTCATGGACGAGGTAAGTCTTCAATCTTTTCATTATCCACCTCTATTGTAGCAATTATTTCATCATAGTTCAAATAATCATCTTCATGCTCTATTGTATTTTGTTCCATCATGTTGTTATCAGTATTCCTAGGGAAGGGATTAGTAAAGATTTGTAAATTTTGATTCAGAGGGGCAACTGACTTATTCCCATTATCATTTACCCCAACTACCTATATCACATTTGATTCGATGAGGTCTTGTATTTCATGTTTAAAATGCATACATCATTCAGTATCATGCCCTTATTGATGTTGATAATGACAAAAAGCATTAGCATCAAAGTGAGGTTCTTGCATCCTACTACTATCGAATGGTTTGATCAGAGGGAGCTTCAAAAGATTATTACTCACTGCTTGATTCATGATAGAATGTAGGGAGTTAGATATTGGAGTGAATTCTCTTTACTATTGTTCAAGGATAACTTTAAGACCCCCCCTGGAGAAGGTGTATAAAACTTATGAATCATGTATACTTCCCGAGAAAAATATTAATTTTATTGGTGAATTTTTTCATTTTTCTGGGAAAAGAAAATCTTGAGTGGTGAATCTTTTGTAATCGCTAGAGGTCTGTGGAAAATCCTAGCAAATTGTAATTTTTTTAAAACCAATAAAATATTTTCATTGGTGATTAAAACCTATTTTCAAAACAATAAAATATTTTCATTGGTGAATTAAAACCTATTTTCAAACCAGTAAAATATTTATGGGGGTGAATTAAACTTGTTTTCTAAATAAAAAAATATTTTTGTGGGCAATTAAAATCTATTTTCAAACCCAAAAAAATATTTTCATTAGCGAATTAAACCAATTTTCAAACCAATAAAAAAAATCATTGGTGAATTAAATATAGTTTCAAAAATAAATTGTTGTGCCAATAAAAAATCATACCGTGTGTGGCAAAAATTTCAAATATTGTTCTATTCTGAGACAAATTTTCCACACATCTAAATTCCTTCATAAAGTGTCTGGAATGGGGACAAGTGTCAACATATTTATTATGTCTAAAGCAAGATGTCAGCGTAAATTAATATAACTGATGACCGTTTGATGAATTTTTTATGGATGGTTGTAGTTGCATTCTAGAAGAAAATGTCTGAAACACTAGACCTGTGACTTCAAACCTTCGGATTAACACTTGAACTATTAGATTTCCAAATATCAATGGTTGACATTTCATATGAGAAACCTAGCTTTTAATCCTCTGCGTAATCTTATGTTGACTTGCTACCTCTGGTTGCTGGTTGTCTAAGTTGAAACCTAAGCCATCAAAACCTTGTTATTTACTGGCCCCTTATACTTAGTCTTGTCGGTCACCACTTGGTGGGGAATGGGTCAAAATATTTAATCTATTGTCTAAGTCTCAACATTAACCTAGCAGGGTCCACTTTTTAAATGCTAAGTTGCTAACTATAGAAGAACAAGAAATATTTTAGCAAATATTTTGAAGCATCCTTAAGAAACTTAAAGGGTGAGCTATTAAAGGTTTAAATAAGATGCATGGGAAATTCCTTAGCAAGATGTTTTAATCTTAGTCATCCAATGTTGAAGAATTTAAGAAGATAGTGGATGGCTTGAGTAGTTAATGTGTGAGTAGGTTGGAGGGCCCAGGTTAATCCTAACCATTCCTCGCTATCCCGTTTTCAGAAGATGCATGGGTGATAAACCCAATAGGATAACGGGTGAATGCCACGTAGTAGATTTCATAGCCTGAAGAGAAGGTGGGGTCTACTGAAAGATGAGTAAGTAATTCCATGTGGTAGCAAACTTCATCATGACCATCCATCTTGCCATCTCATCAAGAGATCAAAGGCTAGAGTTTGAACTATTTTAGAAAATATTTTGAAGCAGCCTTAAGAGACTTAAAGGGTGAGCTATTAAAGGTTTAAATAAGACACATGGGAAATTCCTCGGCAAGATGTTTTAATCTTAGCCATCCAATGTTGAAGAATTTAAGCACATAGTGGATGGATTGAGAAGTCAATGTGTGAGAAGGTTGGAGGGCCCAGGTTAATCCTAACCATTCCCTGCTAGCCTATTGTCAGAAGATGCATGGGTGATAAACCGAACAGGCTAACAGGTGAATGCCATGTAGCAGACTTCGTAGCCTGAAGAAAAGGTCAGGTCCACTGAAAGATGGGTAAGCAATTTCATGTGGTAGAAAACTTCATCACAGCCATCCATCTTGCCATCTCATCAAGAGATCAATGGCTAGAGTTTGAAATTGAGAAAGTGGTCGTGGGAGTTGTTCTGCTTCATGAGAGCGAGTAGCAATGGCGGTTTTAACACAATAAAAGTAGTCTTTTTGCATAATTGAAATCTGTCTAAGTGTTTTAAATCATTTGGAGGCAATTTCAATCTCTCGAGGCAATTTTAATCTCTCAAGGAAATTTGAATCTCTCAACACAATTTCAATCTCTTGGCGATCAAAACTAGGGTTTTCAAAGTGTTCAAAGCCGTAAGTTAAAATATTGCCTTCTAAAATTCATTGCTTGTGCTCACTATCGTGGTTCTGTCAATAGGAATTACTAGTAAATTTTCATTTCTTTTAGGGTTTTGCCTTCTTAGATTGTTGAACTACAAAATTTGAGCTTTATTGCTGCTTTAAGTCAGAACCCTAGTTGTGATCCTACAATTCTTGCTAAACTAAAATCCTAATTTGCAAAATTCTCACCATAATGGCACCCCCGTGAGCCCAAACCTCAAACTATGGAGAGACAAAAAGGCCCATAGTTCAGGATCTTCTTGATCAATTAAAGCCCTCCACTAATGACAAAGTAAAAGGTCTGCTTCTATTCCAAGGTTTCAAAATTAAAGAAGGCCTCATAGATAAACATGTCCATATCAAGGATGCCACCATACCATTTACAAGATGATCATTGTTCAATAACTAGTTTGGGAACAAGAATTTGAGTGCTCCTATATGTAACCCCTTGAGATTGGACATGGGGAAATTAGTTGTCCCAAATGTCTACATAGATGTGGACTTGTTAAAAGTTGTGGTAGCCAGATATGATCCTATCTCTAGAGTTGTTAGGAAGTATAATGGGATCGAAATGGTAAAGATTAGTAGGGAAGAGATTGCTAAAGTTTTTCAACTTCATGAGTGGAATGAGGATTTGGTAAAAATTGATTTGAAAGCCTTTAGGAATGAATATGAGAAGACAAGACATGTCTTTAAAATCACAATGATGCCAAATCATCTAGCATCAGTTGGAAAGTGAAAGGGGAGAATTGTTATTGGTCCATCAGATAAGGAACTCTTCCCAATAAAGTATTTTTCTCCGTATTTTAAAAAAACCTTCTATTCTTTGTGTCAAATCTTGGGGTTGATCCTACTTTTGGCATGCCAATGGGTTTCATGTATATGGTTGGTCATATCCAACACACCGCTTACAACATAGTAAATGACTTTACTTCCTACCTGGTAGATAACATTCATGACGGTTTATTATCATTAAAGAATGGTAAAAATTGGGTTCAGTTTTGGTGGCACTCACTATTAATGTACATGTTTTTTATTCAAAAGGGCAAAATTCTTTGAGAATGATATGAAATTGGAAAAGGAGGAGGATGGTGTTGAGCTGCCTATCCAATGTTGGACAAGAATTCTAGACAAGGATGATATGAAGTTTGATTTTTGGTGTTTGAGAATGTCTTTGCATCAAAGTTGAGGAATGACCTAATCCTGAATCCACCAAGGATTCCAATTGAACTACATGATTTTCTTAGGCCAAAAGAAAGGAGGTTTGATTTAAAAATTGATCACAACTGGGGAGATGTCATCCTCTATCTAGATAGTACAATTCTTAGAGTATATGGTACTACGGTTAGACCACATGTTCTCCCAAGAGATGTGCCACTAAGAATTGGATTCCTTGAGGTCATTTGGCAACTGGGTAATGTTGAAGATGGCCACTTGTTAAACATGAGGAAATGAACCTTCTTGCCAACATAGATAGTTTTTATAGACTTTGTGATGACTGGTGGAAGGTGGAGAAAAATGGATGAATTGCTTGAACCATACAGGATGAGGAGAATGTGCCCAAGAAATCATGATCCTGAAGGCTTTAGCTACATTGAAAGTGATGATCAGAAGTAGCCGGTCCATACATAACTTATATTTCCCTAAAGATGTTATTAGGAACATCTTTAATTACCAAATACAGGAGGGCAGGAAGGCAAAATGGATCACCTATGGTAAGATGGTAAGGGAAAAATGGAAGACTGATCCCTAATATGACCCCCTATGGCTGCCTCAATTCAAAAATGAATTGCAAAAAGTTGAATATATGCTCTAGAATTTTGAGCAAGTGGTTGGCAAGATGAAAGGAGAGATATTGGTTGCTAACAAAAGAAAGGTTGTGGTTGGGGAAGAATAGGAAAAGGATAAGGGGAAGGCCACACTATTGGAGGAAAGGCCTACCTACCAATCACTACAAAAGATTATAGTCTTTGCAAGGAGAAAAGGTATTGTGAGGAAGCAACAATCTATTGCCACTCCAACTGCATCTGGGGATTTTGAGCCTAAGGGGTTAAGAGCTTCCTCACCATTGCATGATATGCCACCACTGTCTCCCCCAAGGCAAGTAGCTCAACAAGTGATTGAGGTGGATTCACCTCCAAGACAACCACTACCAAAGAAGTAAAAGGTTGAACAAAGAAGCTTGGTGGATTATCTAGATGACTCAAATGATGATATCATTGTCACTGAGGAGGATATGAGATAAGGAATGCCCTCTCCCCCTAGGGAGATAATAGAACTAGAAAACAACCTTATGTTGGGCAAGGCAGACCTCATGGGGATGAGCAACACAGATGACCTTAGGGAGGAAGCTTGCAAGACCTTGATGACAGATGATTCATTTGTCCAGACCCCTTCTTTTAGAGAGTTTGCTTGGAGGGAAAAGAGAGATGAATATATTGATAATGTTGCCAAAAAGAGAAGCTTGCACCCTGAATTACCAGAAGTAGTTATTCAGGATAATGTTAGAAAGGAAATGAAAGAACAGTTTCAAAAGATAACAACTAAAAAAAGGTAGAGAGTTGATGAAGGAAAGTGGTATTTTATTGTTGCTAGAGTGGGATTTAGCCTCAACAATTGCTTTTGACATAGTGTGGAGGCATGACAAACCATTGTATAAAATAGAGGAAGCAAAATTGGCTTTGCAAAGGTGTGCTTTCAGTGAAAAATGAGAAACACTTGCTATTTGGGTATTGGCCCTAGGTGTAAGGAAACCTGCAGTTGCTGAGCTTGCTCCAAACATAAGTGGAGGGCTAATTATTAAGAGAGTGTCTGATACCCCAGCAATTGAGGTAGCAAACACGTCAATGAACATTGCTAAATTCACAAAGGTAATAGTAGAGAATATCACTGAGGAAAGAGGTCAATATAGAACCAAGTATAATGACATGGTTGTAAAGTATAATGAGAGTCAACAAAAGGTTGCCAAGTTGGAAACATAAGTGACATTGTTAAAGCAAAAATTGAAATATATGCATGCTCATGCCTGAACACAAACTGACTCTACTATCCTTCCAGAAGTTTCAATGGAAATCATTCCATACAATCTTGGAGATGCACCCTTTGTAGTTGAGGAGCCAAGAACATCAGGTGCAGCTCCATCAAGTGAGCCTACTAAAGAGAAATTATTGGATCAAATTGAGGTGTACAAGAAATTGCTGTCACAGGTCAATGAATCAATTTATTCAAGTAATATGAAGATTGTAACTATAGTTCTTGAATACTTGAATAAAGGGATTGATAGGAGATTAATTAGCATTCATTCAAATTATTCTTCTATGTTTAATGCCATAAAGGATTTCGATAAGAATAAGGATGTTGTAACATCATTAATGGATACATGGATCCCTAGAGCCTAGGCATTAAGAGATATGGCAATTGAAACTGAGCATGTAAAGGATGCACTTCCTAATATTGTCCCAACTCTCAGGCATGTAAATTCAAATAAAGATTTTCAAGGGTTGGTAGGTCCTTTGGAAATAAATATCAGGGAGCTTGTCAAAAAGTTTGATGAATAGAATTTCAGTTTGTTTCCTATTATTATGAGTTAAAATGGTGGGGTTAAACCTCTACAATTATGGAAGGACTAGGAAAAAAAATAATATCTGCTCAAGTTAAGCTCATCTGTGATAATGTTGATTTAGATATATTGAGAAGCAACATGGATAAACTAATTCACATTGGCATTTTCTTAGAGTAATTTGACAAGGAAGCTAATCAAGTGGTTATCAAGTACACACCCTACAGGACCAAAGCAAATGAACTTGTCAATTTCATTTGGCCAACAGAGGAGTATCAACTATGGAGTCCAACTATGTTGACACTTTAGATTTCTAAAGTGCTAAAGTATATGTAAATGTTAATGTTTTGGTGATTATTGTATTATTCATTTATTGAATATATTTGATCTGAGATGATTTTGTTGAAATTAGAAAAAAAAAAAGAATTACTCCCTCTTTTTATAGTATTTATTATTAGTTTATTGTATATAAAATTGGTCAGATCTTACATATCAATTAACAAATATTGTGCTCCTTTTAATTCAAAATTGGTGACATGTGTCATGGATTGCATACATGGAACATAGTTTGAAACTCTATTAAGTATTATCTATATACTTAAGTCAAATCAAGTATAAATATATGCATGCAGATTAAATTCACTTGAACAGATACATCATATCACTTAAATATTGGCATGCTTGGAAAGGTATCCCAAAGCTTTGAAGCCAAGCACCACTAATGAAGCTTGGATCTATTTAATGGAGCCCAACAATGCTTTCTCATACTAAAGTTTGAAGCTAGCTCAACAAAGAAAATGGATATGCCAATTTACCTTATAGCGCTACAAAGGCAAATTGCTTTCTTGGGATTCATCACAAATTCGAGGCTTAAAGCGATAACGAAGCCTCACATAATTGCTCATTTGCACTTCTTGGAGTTGGAAGCTATGAAAATGGTGCTTGGGAGGGATTTCTTAATAGATAAGAACATATATAGAGTGAATTCTGACATAGCTTCTTGGTTCTTGGTGTCATTGTTGGTGTTAAGGGAAAATTGGATCTAAATGAATAATCAATATAGAATATCAATACTACCCAAAACTCAATGAAATAATGAACAAAGAGGATCAATTAAACAAAGAACAATACAAAGAAAACCTCCTTTCATTCTCATCTTCCATTGATTGCCTATCACAAATGATCTTGTCTATGAATATGGCCCTCAGAAGGTGCACTTCCTTGCTATGATTCCAAGATGTCAAATGGGAACAGCTATGATAGTTTTTCCATGAAGATGAGCTTCACAACAAAGATGATAGTATGGTAACAAGTTGATCACAAGAAAAAGGAATGACATGGGTGCCAAAGGCGCGCTATAATCCCTGTAGAGTAACAATACTGAAGACTTGGATGAATGAAATGGAAGAAGAGGGTTCAATTTATAGACTTGGGAGAGAGAAGATCAACGGTAAAGAAAGAATGAGAAGATCAATGGTTGAGAAACCTTGAGAGAACGTGTGTGAATAGGAAGAACACGTGTCACACAAAATCTATTTTGTTTGAGTTAACTGCTTTCTTTTATTGAAGATAAGATTTCCTTTTCATAAATTAGAAATATTTTTTGTAATTTAAGAGATATTGATAAAAACAAGGTTGATTGAATAGATAACTCAACTTGTGATTTGCTTTTGCATGATTTGAGAGAAATTAAATAATAAATTATTTAAATATGTGTGCATGAAGAAGACTTATTTTTACAAGATTTGGAAGATATTTGAAGAATTAGAAGATAAGAAAGCAAATTAAATAAATAGATTTATTTAATTGTTATGCATGATTTGGAAGAATAAATAAAATATTTGATTATATTTTATTCTTAGAGAATGAGAGAATTTAAATAAATTTAATTGATTTATTTAAATTTGGAGGAAGAAATGACTTAATTAAATAATTAAGAATTATTTAATTAAATAAAGGATTTTATTTAATTTTGACTTTAGAAGATGTAGTTAAATGTTTTGATATTTAATTAATTTAGAAGAATATGAATTAAATAAATAAATTTGTTTATTTATTTATTGATAGAGGAATTAGATGGAATAAATATTAAGAATATTCATTTAGACTGAGTCATGCCATTTTTAGGCGTATACATTTTGCCCCTCTTTGATGCAATGCAATTTACAACGTTGCTTCAAAGAATAAGAATTTATGATAATAATACATGCCCCAGTTTGCCCCTAGTACAGGTTATGATGACAGGATGCCCCCTTAGGAGATTGGATGGGAAGAAGGTAGAAGGATGTGAGATGGACAATCTCACGATGAAGAAGGTGAAAAATAGGTTAGATTTGAAGAAAACAGGGTGCGTTTCAAAGAAATGGGAAGAAATGAGTTAAGAAAGTAGTCACAATCACCACATAGCTAGTTTAGGGTTTGCATGCTATAAATAGGAGCTAGGTCCACAAGACAAGTCATTTGTACACTTGGCTTTGTTTGGTTTGTCTTTGAGAGCTTAGGAGAGCACAGAGCGTAGAGCAGTTAGCACTAGGATGGATATTCCATGCAAGGAGCACCATTTTGAGTGAGTTCGATGGTTCAATCGACCAACTAAGGTAGGACCACTGGTATGTATCTCAAAAAACTTCACCTAGGGTTAATTTTGGGTGCAATAAATGCTAGGCAAAATTAGGCAAAACAAAAGTGCATGATCGCAGTTTGGTGCATCTGACATGCGAAACTACGCATCTATCTTCCTGCAGTGCATGTAGGTTACGAAATTGTGCATACAACAGTGTTGCACATGCATGTTATAGGTCAGCGCATGCATTAGGAAAAGGTGCATTTGACATGAGAATCGATGTATGCAATTTGGCTGTGCATATACGATATGGATTGGTGCATTTAAGAAATGTTGTAGCGCATCTACCAGAAGTGGCGCATTTGCTGCAAAATGGTGCATGTACCTTCTGTTTCAATGCATATGATATAGGTAGTCAGTTTACTTAGCAAAATTGACTCGATTGGCATCCTGTTTGATGTGTTAATCGATAAGCTATCTCTGAGATTGTAGGAATCTAGTCAAGAGATGTAGTGTGTTGTTTTGATCAATTTGATATGCTAAGTTAGTTGATATGATTCTATAGATATGTTGAGCATGATACTTGCAGCTTTAGGTTGACACCTTGCCTTGCATGCTTACAGGAGGACATATGAGATACACTGATGTCGAGGGAGTAGTTTCCCTTGCCGATGTTGCAGTGCTACATGCTTACAGAGATAGACTGAGAGGCACTCGGTGAGATGGGATTGGATTACGTGTGTTTTATGCCTGAGGTTTGTATGAACCATGATTTACTAACTATAGCAGTGGAGAGGTTTCACAGCAAGGATGGGACCTTTC
Organism: Cunninghamia lanceolata; assembly: GCA_027924645.1. NCBI lineage: Eukaryota > Viridiplantae > Streptophyta > Pinopsida > Cupressales > Cupressaceae > Cunninghamia > Cunninghamia lanceolata. The sequence goes on along the minus strand of BSBN01001013.1, from coordinate 496,864 downwards.
ACTTCCCGACTGGCGAGATGACGGTGACTCTGGAGGATGTATATAGGATAATACACTTACCGATACATGGAGAACTTGTGGAGTACGATCCACAGTGGGATATAGGACTCGTAGAGTGTAGGCAGGGTTTGACGACCCTGAGCTGGACTATCAGGTTATCTCCTGGCAGGACATACATGACTACTACGACTACTTCCTTGGGATAGTTGTAGGATTGATCGGAGGTGTTGTATGCCCCGAAAAGAGATCGCATGGGTTCCTAATTGGATGGGGATAGATTATGGAGAGGATGATCACAAAGGGCACCTGTTATGCTTGGGGTGTCTATGTTTTGGCACACCTATACCATAATATGCATCAGGTGGTATACCATAGGAGTGCTAGTCTATCAGTAGGTGTCTCGCTATTATAGTTTTGGTTGTGGGAGCATATCACCATTACTAGACCGATATGTGTGTTTTCGAGATAGAGGGGAGAGCCCTATAGCTATGGATATGCAGGAGTGATTTCCCAGCACAGGTTAGGGAATTTAGAGTACTAGAGGCATGCACTGGATGTGGTAGATGTAGTCATCTGGCGACCATATCTACACTGTGAGCCTTGGGATGATGAGGCGGATGGGCTGCCATATTGCTATTAGACTTGGTGGCTTATAGGTAGGATGAGGTTCATTTTGGAGAGATAGATTGTCAGTAGAGTGCAGAGATAGTTTGGGAGGAGATAGGGGTGACTGTAGGGATAGGCAGTATTTTCATGTACCCATACAAAGAGGTTTAGATGGGGACCAGTGGCATCCTATGAGGAGGAAGTGGCAGATTTTTTACAGATTCCTTACATTGCATGGTCTATGAGGAGAGTGATAGCAAATGCAGGGATGATTTCAAATTATGAGTAGTTCACTGCTCACCCTTTTCTGAGGTACTTAGGGCCCGGAGAGCTAGTTCCTCACATAGACAAGGCGGATTTAGATGACAAGGGTAGGGTTGGTAGGAGGAGAAGGAGGAGGACAGGAGGATGGGGAGGTGGAGGAGTAGACTGAGGAGATGGTGGAGATGGGGGAGATGGAGGAGGTGGGGGAGATGGAGGTAGACTCAGGTAGAGGAGGAGATCTAGGGAGGGATCCTCCCATACTCAGCAGGTAGTGCAGTCACAAGTTGCACAGTAGGGATAGATGCCACCACCACATCAGGTGGCACAATAGCAAGTGCCTCAGCCACAGGGGTAGGGATAGGCACAGGCCTCCCAGGATCTGCACAACTAGATGTCTAGGATAGAGCCATTGCCATGCTGAAAGGATAGGTTTGGCAGCTACGGGCACAGCTTAGCGGGAGACAAATGTAGGTGTTATCTTGGAGCTCACTAGAGAGCGAGATGTAACCGAGGCTAGGATACGAGCTATCTGAGTAGAGAGACATAGCCGTAGTAGCCCTTGGGATAGATGGCACTAGTACATTTCTAGTTGGACGGGTGTAGCAGGCACAAGCATAGCTTGCCCAGGCTCATGCACAATTGGCACAGGTGCAGCAATAGTTAGCGCAGGTACAGGGTGAGCTTGCTAGAGCGCAGGTTCAGACGCAATACTACCAAGGACTATACCATGGTACTATTCTAGTTGATTAGAGGGCTTCAAGCTACAGGAGCCAATCCATGGCCTCACAAAGAGTTGGTGGATCGCAATCAAGAGCCTCTATGATGGGCCCATAGCAGTCTAGGGCCGGTAGAGGAGGGGAGACAAAGGACACTGCTGGGAGTACCAGTTCACAATAGCAGGGTTAGCAGACACTTGGATAGATTTTGGCTCCTATGTACATACCTTTTGATGTCTCAGATAGCCATACATGTATATGTATCACTTTTGTACTTTGAGACATGTATCATTATTTTTGAGATGTACATATTGTATATGACATTGACTCAGAGATGTACCTTTTTGATATTGCACATTTGGACATGTTTATGATATTTATATGATGATGCATCTTGTTTTGATGATCTCTATATGCAGTCATGTATGCTATATGTTATGGATGTACTTTATTTGTATGATGCTACACATGTGATGCATATGTTTATCTAATGCAGACTTAGATGTTTTCTTGATGCAATGTGATGTGATCTAATGCAGACTTAGATGTTTACTTGATGTGATGTGCAAAAATGTGTTATGTTTTTAGCTACATGATGATGCAGATGTGGTGATGCTCTATATGTTTTTGTCTATGTTTTTGGATTTTTCTATTTTTTGACACTATGTTATGATGCAAAATGTATATGGATGACCTAATGTACTTATTATGTATCCAATTTGATTTAATCAAGTAAATGACTATCTCATGTGATATGATATGCAATCATATAGTATGTTTTTTGTTATGTCCAAATGTACATTATCGACATTGAGATGACACAATGTTAGATAGAAGATTGATTGAAGACTGACTCGGTAGAAAGACCCACAAGCTTTAATTTTTATTGATACTCTATATTGTTGGATCCTTTATTACATGGGATACAGATGTATGGATGTATGTATAATGGATGCTTTTGCTTTTGACATCTTGATGGTGCAAGTATTGTGAAGTGCTTATTTCATCATTGGGTTTTTTTTTGTTTTTGGTAGTTTTTGAAATGTTGTAAGTTGATATAAGCATCTAGGTATAATTGAACCAAGATGACCTGAGTATTTCTTACATGGATTTTGATTTAGCAAGTTAATACAAGCATCTAGGTAGAATTGAACTGAGATGACCTGAGTATTTCTTGTGTATCAATAGACAAGGATTGTCTTCTTTCATGTTAAACCTTTGATGTCCTCGATGATCTTTTGTCGATCATGTATTTAGACAAGGCATCACATACTAAAGATTAATCCACAAACAGTAGACAAAGAAAATGATTATGCCCCCATCATAGCATCTCTAGTTTTTAACATCCTTGAGTAGCATAGAAAGACATAATAACAAAAATCAAGACTTTGTAAGTTAACCTAATCAACACAAAACATTCTTGCATTTTAGATGTGTTTTTCTTGCCATAAGTTAGATAGAATCATTTAGAGTGCTTTAGGTATTTGGTTGCTTTGTCTTTGGATAGGTTGATGCCTTGTGTCAAGATTTCTGCTTTGGAAGCAGGCCTTTGCTTGTGCTTGCATGCATGCTTGGTAAAATGGACCCTAAGGGACTAAACTAGTGCCTTGGGGGCTCATTACTAAATGGCCTTGCCTACATGATGATGCAGAGGCAACATAGTTCAGGGACCTGGACCATGGATGGACTAGAGGAGAGACAATAATAAATGGGATGGATGGGAAGTGGAGCCTTGGGGGCGCATTGAAAATGGCCTTCCCTATGTGATGATGCAGAGGCAATGTAGTTCGGGGTTGACCCTATGATACTGACGATAGACATTATGCTAGGCCAACACTGTGAATAGGATATTGGATAAGACCTTAGTTGACAAGGTGACAAAAGAGATAGAGTATCAAGCCATGATGGGTTATCATTAGGTTACACAAGGTACTTTATTATGGAATAGATATGGATCGGATGGGACACGATTTGAAGGAATAATGGACACAAAGTAATTGGTTTCCCAAAGATGGAGAAGGCGGTTTATCACAAGTAACCCCTGTTTACCAGGTTTTCACCACTTACTTTTATTTGCACAAAAGCTAGAAGTACACATGATGCTTGTTTGCCAGGTTTTCATCATGGTACCTATCCAAGGCACTTGTTTACTAGGTTTTCACCAAAGGATGATTTTTTTGTTTTTTTTTGGACTTTTCAATTTTTTTTGTATTTTTCTAATTTTTTTTGTTTTTTTTGGATTTTTTGATTTTTTTTGTACTTTATGGCCCCCTTACATTGGGGTTCTCTTAGGTATAGAACTGGCAACGATGCATACTATTGATTGGGTCATCGAACAACTCACCTTTTGATTTTGCCAACTGATATGCCCCTGATCCATAGGCAACAACGATCACATAAGGCCCAAGCCAGTTGGGTTCAAACTTGCCTTTCTTTTCTCGATCCTATTGATTATGGGGATTTTTTTTAAGTACTAGATCTCCAAATTTAAAGACTCTTGGGTTAACCTTGTGGTTGTAGCTTCATGACATCATTTGTTGAAATGCCTTGAGGTGATTAAAGGCTTTCTGTCTCCTTTCCCCTAGTAACTCTAGCTCTTGTAATCTAGAAACTCTATACTCTTCATTAGTTATGAGACCTTTTAACAACACCCTGAGAGATGGCAACTCGACCTCGATGGGCAGGATAGCTTCTGATCCATAGATAAGGGCATAAGGGGTAGCACCTGTGGGAGTACGTATATTGGTTCGATAGGCCCATAGAGCGGGATTGAGTTGGATGTACCAATCACGGCCAGCATTGTTGACTATCTTTTTGAGGAGTTTCAAGATTGTTTTGTTGGATGCTTCTTCTTGGTCGTTGCCTTGGGGATAATAGGGTGTGGACAAATAACGTTGGATCTTGAATCAGTCACAAAGCTCTTGAACATCCTAGTTTTTGAAAGGTTTTCCATTATCCATGATAATGGATGAGGGAATTCTGTATCTGTAGATGAGGTAATTGAGGATGAATGAGGAAATTTGCTTACCTATGACAGTGGTGAGGGGAACGACTTCAATCCATTTGGTAAAGTATTTAGTGGCAGTTATTATGAACTTGTGGCCATTGGATGAGGGTGGGTGAATTTTACCCACAAGGTCGAGTCTCCATTGACAAAAGGGCCAAGGTGTTGTTAAAGGTCTCAGCTCTTGAGCTAGTGCATGTATCAGGTTCCCATGCATTTGGCACTACTTGCACTTCTTCATAAACTGATATGAATCTATCTCCATGTTCGGCTAATAATAACCCAAACACATGAGTTTCTTAGCTAAGGAAGGACTGCTAGAGTGTGTTCCACAAATCCCTTCATGCACATCTTGTAAGGCATTTTGAGATTCTTCCCATTCTAAACAATGGAGTAAAGTACCATCCAGACCACATCAGTATAGGGTGTTAGCAATAATGGTATAACGAGAGGTTTGGTGGATAAATTCCGGTGTTGGTTTGAAGATAAGTCAAGAGGGAGGGTGTTATCCTTGAGATAAGTGTAAATCTTACCATACCAAGGTGAATCAGATCCGACTAATAGGCATATGGTGTGGGTTTCAGGATGATCATAAGCTGGTTGCTGAATTGTCTCCACTAAGAACTCGTACTGTGACTCATTCTCTGGGATCTTGAGGAGTGAGGTGATGGTTTCCATGGCATCCCCTACTTTGTTTTCAATGTAAGGTATCTACTCAAAGGAAATGATCACAAAGTACTCTTTAAAGTCATCAACCATGCGCTTGTATGGGATAAGCTTCTCATCTTTGGTTTGGTAGTCATCATTGACTTGGTTGATCACTATCTGAGAGTCACCATAGACATGTAGCTCTTTGATTTTCCATTCTCTTGCCATTTTGAGACCAATGACCAAGGCTTCATACTCTTCTATGTTATTTGTGCATGGAAATAACAAACGATAAGACTTAGGTATGGTGTCACTGTGGGGAGTGACCAACAAGATTCTTGCCCCCGAACCATGGTTTGTATAGGAGCCATCAAAGTAGAGCTTCCATGAGTGTGTTGTGATATTAAATAAGGATTCATCTAGAAACTCAAATGTCATTGGAGTGCTATCTTGCAGTGTTGCTTCAACTAACTAATCTGCTATGATTTGTCCCTTGATAGCCTTTCTGTCTACATACTCAATGTCATATTCACTTAGGAGCATTACCCACTTGGCTATGCGACCTGTTAGAGCTACTTTGCTTAATGGGTATTTCACTAGATCTATCTTTGCAATAAGCTTGACTAGATGTGCTAGCATGTAGTGTCGTAGTTTTTGGGAAGCAAAAACCACATCAAGACACGATTTTTCTATTTGAGAGTATTGTAGTTCATAACCTACTAATGTACGACTGATGTAGTAGACAACTCTTTCTTTACCTTCATAATCTTGTTGTGCTAGAAGTGTCCCAAGAACTATTGGCATAGCAGATATGTAAAGTAACATGAGCTTTCCTTGGATAGGAGGCATCAAGATAGGTGGGTTCATAAGATATTCCTTCAGTTTGCCAAATGCCTCTTCGCATTTCTCATCCCACCTAAATGGAGTGTTCTTATGTAGGAGATGACTGAAAGGTTGACACTTGTCTACCAGTTGTGACATGAACCTACGGATTGCTTGTAGGTTGCCCCGTAGAGACCGTAGTTGAGTAACATTATTTGGTGGTGGCATTTCCATGATGGCTTTGACTTTGACTGGATCTACTTCAATCCCATTTACTGATATAATGAAGCCTAGTAGCTTGCCCAAGGTGACTCCAAACACACACTTCTTTGGGTTCAACCTGACCTTGAATTGTTCTAGTCTCTGAAAGACCTTTTCTAGCACATCCAGGTGTGATTCTCTAGTGAGTGACTTTGTAAGGATATCATCTATACAGTCCTCCATTGTGACGTGCATCATATCATGGAATATAGTGGTCATAGCACATTGATATATGGCTCCTGCATTCTTTAGCCCAAATGGCATGACATTCTAGTAGAAAGTGCCCCATGGACAAGTGAAAGCTATCTTGTGTTGGTCTTCTGGTGCTATCCTAATTTGATTGTATCCAGAGAATCCATCCACGAGAGATAACATGGTATGCCCTACTATTAAGTTGACTATGATATCTATATTTGGCAATGGAAAGTCATCCTTGTGGCAAGCTTTGTTTAGATCTCTGAAATCATTATATAGTTTGACTTGGCCATTAGGTTTGGATACTAGTACTATGTTGGAGATCCACTCTGGCTAGTCTATTGCCCTAATGAATCCTACATCCAGTAGTTTCTTGAGTTCTTCTTTCACTAGTAGTGCAATGTGTAGATGCATCTTTCTAAGTTTCTATTTGACTGGTTTCACTCCTAGATCTAGTGAAGAAGATGTAGAATCAAATTTGGATCCAATCCTGGCATATCTGCATATGACCAAGCAAAGTTGACTTACTTTTTCTTGTAGAATGGTACAAACTTAGTCTTTTTTGGTGGAGTTAGAGACTTAGCAAAGTGATTGATCTTAGGCTATTCCAATGTTAAGAGGTTCTTTAGGTTCCACTACAATCTGAGACTTCTCCTGGTGCATGTTGTCTGGGAGAGTGTCAAGCTTTCCATCATCAAATGCCACAGTTGGGTTTTCACCATCGGATGCATCCTTTCTTTTTACTGTCTTGGGATCTGATACTGCCGCAAAGCAGTTTTCACCATCAGATCCAGTTTTTATTTTGATATTTTGTGACTAGAAGGCTTGGCACCCTCTCTAAAATAAGCCATGGTATTGAGTTCAATGGTAAAGCTAGCTTTATGATCTCCTATGGGTAGGTGGTCCCTAAGTTCCATGTAGTCAATGTAGGCATCATCATTTTAGAACATGTCTAGTTGCGGGGTTCCTTGTAGGTCCCAATCGATAAGTTCAAGATGCACAAGGGGGAGGGAGTTAGAGGATAGATCTAATTAATTGATAGTTTGAATGGATATGCTAGGAGTATTGATAGGGATAGGGTTCAGGATGGTGCTTTCCTCTAAATTGTTTATTATGATAGAACTTGGACCTTCCTCGAAAGTCGTATTCTTAGGGATTGACAAATCACACTCTAACGGTCTATGCATTAGCATTTCTCCCTCATAGTAGGGGCTATAAGTTTGAATGGTGTCAACTTCCTTGTTGTCATAGGAGTGCTCTGTTAACTCATCCCACTCATACTCATTGGAATCTATGTCATTGTCCTCTTGAAGGGTATGGATTATTTCCACAAGACAAGCATTTGCTTTTGCTTTGCTCTAGTCCTTGTATCCTAGACCTTTTGTATTTCTTACCAATGAGGATGAAGAAGATTGAATGGGTTCTATTATTCCTTCTTTCCTTAGGCCAATGGGACCTTGTCCTTTGTAACCTATTCTGTGTAAGATAGTCTCACCTTGCCCTTAGATTTCCATTGGGAGGTTAGGTGGTTCTTGTTGTGTGTTCTCTTCTTCTTCTTCTGTGTAGAGCCATTATAGGATATCTCTTTCCTCTATTTCATCTGATAGGGTCCCCCATTTTATAAAGGGAGCCGTAGGAGGTGTAGAAGGAGCAGATGGCTTTGGAAAATACTTGGGTCGCCCAAAGGATCTAGGAGATAGAGGTATTTTGGCTAGATTGAGGCTGTGCTCGATGGAATATTTTGCTATTCCTGTTTCTTTGATGGTAATTTTCTACTCTTTGGGCTTGGATGAGGAAGCTTTAGAGGTAGAATTAGGCTATGGGGTAGGGGATGTAGATGCTGTATTGTTGGGTATGATATAATCAGGCTTGGAGCAGATAGAATTACAATGCTGGAAGGGGTTGGGATCACCCTGAATGGTGACTTGCTTGCCGTTATGAGGGAACTTTATGCACTGGTGGTAGGTAGAAGGTACTTCTTTCATGGCAAAAATCCAAGGTCTACCTAGGAGAATGTTGTAGGCTAGCTCCTTGTCTAGGACTTGACAAACAACGTCTTTTATTACCAGTCCCACTTGTATGGGTAATACCACTGTTCCTTTGGTAGTTGTTTCCTCTTCATCATAAGCTTTGATAGTAATCTTTTTCCTTAGATCCATCACATTTTTGGAGAACCCTAATGTAGGGACTAGCTTGAGCATGCAAATATTTAAACTGGCTCCCCCATCAATGAGAACCCTTTTGATGCAGTGTTTATGGATGAAAGCGACAATATGCAAAGGGGTGTTATGAGGTTGAGACACTAAGAGGTTGTCCTGTTTGGTAAATGATATGGCACTAGAGGAGGCTAGATTCTCTAACATGGATTGAAACTTCTCTTGGGCCAAGTTTGTGGGTATAGTCATTTCTACTAAGGCTTTATTGAGAATCTCCTTATGGCAACAAGACAGAGGCAACAACTCTAGGATAGAAATGTGGGCAGGAGTTTTTTAGAGTTAGTCTATGACACTATACTGATGGGGGTTAGATTGAGAAGGTGATGACCTTGGAGGAATGGTATTTAATGTGACCTTACCACTACGGGTGATCATACTACAATCAGTTCTATTGGGCTCTGATTGTTGGTTGGGCATGACCACATTGATTTGTGGTATGTGCTCTGATATGCAATTAATGGTATAATTGAATGGCACGCTTGCATAATTAGCATTATTATTCATGTTATTCTTATTTTTCCTATTGTGGTTGTTGTTATCATCATCGTTGTTGTTGTTGTTGTACGGCCTATCGTGATTGAGAAGCAGATATTTGTATGCCACATGTGTTTCGTTAGAGGTATGATGTTGGGTACCTCCTTGATTTTGATCAAGTATGTATTGAATAACATGTTTGAGATAGATACAATTCTTGGTCATATGTCCTCTTCCTCTATGATACTCACAAAAATTGGTGTCTTTCCAATAGTGAGGTTTGATTTGAGTTTCATAATCGCTAGCTGGCGGGAGAGTGATCTCATTGTTGGCCAATAGCTTTGTTAATGTAGATTCTTGGGACTTACCCAATGGTGTGAACTTTCACCTAGCATTTGAGTTGAACCATGGCTTTGGCTCCTGAGAGAATGTTTTTTTGGGCATAGCATTGTTTGTCTCTCCTTTGAGAGTGAATATTGGTTGTTATTTAGGAGCCACCGCCTTGGCATCAACTACTCCAACATTGACGATATTTTTATTTTTGGTCCAAAACTTTGACTTCTACGTGGTGTAGTTGGAGTTAGGGGTGTCCTTGTACAACTTAAGTGAACCATTGGTGATCATAGCTTTCTTGATAAATAATCCCATCTCAATGACCTTCGAGAATGAGGAAGGGCATTGAATTTGGATTTGATAGCTAAGATCGGAGTTGAGGTTGTGGACAAACATCTCCATCAATTGCCTCTTAGGTACATCATATGTGAATTTGCTTGCTAGTAGTCTCCACCTTTGTAGGAAGGAGGTGAATGATTCGCCACTCTTTTGTTTAGTATTGCATAGATCGAGCATGGAGACTTCATGTTCAATGTTGTACGAGAAGTGTGTGATGAACTTGTTAACTAACTCATCAAAGGTTTTGATACCTGATGGAAGTAGTGAAAACCACTCCATGGCTTGACTACATAGAGATCTAGGGAATAGTCTCATTAAGAAAGTCTCATTGTGAGCTACTTCCATGCATGCGGCTGTAAATTCCCTAATATGATCTCTTGGGTCTCCCTTTCCTTTGTACTTATCAAACTTAGGAGCTTCAAACCGAAAGGGGAAGGGCACCATGACCAAACTTTTATCAAAGGGGTATGGTGCAATGTCTTCTAAAGAGTAAGTTTTGGTACTTGTTCCCATCTTGAGATCTATCATTTGTTGTGTTAGACCCTCAATTTGTTTCCTCATTTCTTCCATAGGTATATTTGGGTCTGCGACTTTCTTTCCTTTATCACCCTTAGTGTGATTTTCGTGAGTTTTCTCTGTGGTCTCTTTCAGTGTGTTTAGATAAAAGTTAGAGGGGAGTTTGAGTCTTAGACTCACAAGATGCATAAAGTACTTGTGAGGGTCATCATGGAGTACTTTTTCTAGTAAGCACTAACATTTTTTATCTGAGGTGCCCTTGATACTCTTCATGAGAGATATCCTCATCACTATCGTGAGGAGTAACAATGCAATTGGATGATCTGGCCATTTCAAGTTGTGCTTTGTATTGAGATTTTGTTAAAACCATGCAAGGTGACATGAGAAGTGGTGGGATGGAACTAGAGACTTTGGTAAGGTGAAGGCAGAGATTGCTAAGAAGAGGATACTTGTGACAAGATTTGGACAAGGGACTCTTTCGATCAATGAGTCCAAGCAAGATGACTGATACAAGATGATAGCCACAAGTAAGGGTACTTGGTACCTGTCTTACTATGTAGAGACTAGTCGTGCACCAGGACCACTAGCAAAGTTATGTGACTTAGTAGGGTTACTTGAATTCGTAATGATCCAAAAAAGGTTTTGCACTAATCTGATATAGGATACTTTGACTTTCCACTAGGGAGACCTAATAGAAAGTGGATGAGATGACTGACAAAAGAGAGGGTATGATGCAAACTTGATGGGAAAATGACTGCAAGGTAAGATCTAATCTTAGAATTGGGAAAAAAGCTAAAATGGGTATCTAGAAATGGCAAAATTTTTCCTCCAAAGTATGTGGAAGTACACATTGTTACGCATGCATAGGAACAGATGTGCAGTAGAAAAGGATAAATGCATGAAAAGTCAACATAGGTGGATGGTACAGGTAAAGGCCAGATGCACAGAAATAGGTAGTAAAAGTGCAATAAGTTGTAGTATATGCATAGAAAATCAGCACATATGCGTAGCGGAAAATGATAAAAGCATAGTTCTATTTTTTTCAATGTTTTTGCAAATTTTTGGCAATTTTTTTGATGTTTTTGGTCTCTTTGGTTGCAAAATGGTCTCTTTTGATCTGATTTTCTTTATTTGTGGCAAGAAGACATAGAAAACACAGAATTGTTTCATGGTTTTTTTATTTTTTTGTGATTTTTTGACTCTTTTTGGACTAAAAAGAAAAGCAAGTACACTGCTAGGCTTCAAATGGATTATAGGGGTTTTTGGCCACTAGAACAAAGGTGTTTAATGAAGGCAACCATTTGAGTGGTTATACATGCGGCAGCACTACTCTCCATTATGGAGTCTCCTAGCCTACAAGGGTTGCACCTTGGAGGGTTTTGGGGGAGGTTGGCTGTCAATATAACACAACTACACTCATTGTTTGAAGCTTTCACTCTAAACACAATTTATTTATAGTGGATTGGTAGGGCTCGGCATTTAGCCTATTACCACTTAGGGTCGTTCCTACTTGGATGAACGATATCCAAGAGTAGGCCCCTCTAAAGGAAAAACACGTGTGAGAATGATATGTCTGGCATTTTGGTCACCCAAGATAGGGGAGAGCATAGGCCTGGTATCATTCCCAAAACATAGAAGACAATGGTTCTTTTCCCCTAGTTAAAAAAGAAAAGACTAAATGAGCTATCTACTTGGGCAAGCATAGAAATTTGTTAACTTTGAAGTGATAACAAGATAACAATGATTCAATTTTACCCAGGTAGCAATGATGTGTTCAATTTTACCCAAATAGTAGTGATTTGTTAACTTTGAAGTGATAACAAGATAGTAATAGTTTAGTTTTACCCAGATAGCAATGTGTCTAACTCTGAAAGATAGCAATATAACAATGATTCAGTTACCACCTTCCTAGTTAAGACTATGTGAGATTTGCATGAGCATCCATTTACTTTCCTTTTAGAAATTAAAGTGTGAGTTAAGAATTGTAGCTATATGATTCTAAACTAGTACCTAGCCTGCAAAATAAATCCAAGTACTTTTCCTATGATAAAGTGTTAAGCGTTAGTGAAAACCTCAAGGAAATCCTAAAAATCACTACCTGAATTAGATGCGCAACTTCTGAGCTTGAATGTGCAAAAACATAGCTCATAAGCATAGAAGTACAAATGCACTGAGATAGAGGTCAAAAGTGCAAGAAAATAGTGTATGCGTCGAATCAGTAGATGCGCCATAGAAAAGGTTAAATGCGTTGAAACAGAGGCTGTATGCACCGAAAGATTAGATGCACCAGAATAGACAGTAGATGTGTGTTAGGATGGGTCAAATGCACAGATTCCTCCTGTGTATGGCTTTCTAACACAAAAACTTAGTTTTGGGGTTAAATTTGGGGCTAGGGCCCACGGTGGGCACCAAAAATGTTAAGGGAAAATTGGATTTAAATGAATAATCAATATAGTATATCAATAATACCCAAAACTCAATGAAATAATGAACAAAGAAGATCAATTAAACAAAGAACAATACAAAGCAAACCTCCTTTAATTCTCAGCTTCCATTGATCGCCTATCACAAATGATCTTGTCTATGAATATGGCCCTTAGAAGGTGCACTTCCTTGCTATGATTCTAAGATGTCAAATGAGAATGGCTATGATAGTTTCACCATGAAGATGAGCTTCACAACAATGATGATAGTATGGTAAGAAGTTGATCGCAAGCAAAAGGAATGATGTGGGTGCCAAAGGTGTGTTGTAATTCCTGCAGAGTAACAATACTGAAAGCTTGGATGAATGAAATGGAAGAAGAGGGTTCATTTTATAGACTTGGGAGAGAGAAGGTCAACGATATAGAAAGAATGAGAAGATCAATGGTTGAGAAACCTTGAGAGAACATGTGCAAATAGGAAGAAGACATGTGTCACACAAAAGCTATTTTGTTTGAGTTAACTGCTTTCTTTTATTGAAGATAAGATTTTCTTTTCATAAATTATAATTTTTTTTCTAATTTAAGAGATATTGATAAAAACAAGGTTGATTGAATAGATAACTCAACTTGTGATTTGATTTTGCATGATTTGAGAGAAATTAAATAATAAATTATTTAATTGTGTGTGCATGAAGAAGAAGACTTATTTTTAGAAGATTTGGAAGATATTTGAAGAATTAGAAAATAAGAAAGCAAATTAAATAAATAGATTTATTTATTGTTGTGCATGATTTGGAAGAATAAATAAAATATTTGATTATATTTTATTCTTAGAGAATGAGAGAATTTAAATAAATTTAATTGATTTATTTAAATTTGGAGGAAGAAATGACTTAATTAAATAATTAAGAATTATTTAATTAAATAAAGGATTTTATTTCATTTTGACTTTAGAAGAGGTAATTAAAAGTTTTGATATTTAATTAATTTAGAAGAATATGAATCAAATAAATAAATTTTGTTTATTTGATTATTGATAGAGGAATTAGATGGAATAAATATTAAGAATATTTATTTAGACCGAGTTGTGTCATTTTTAGGCATATACAACTGGACATTGGAGGTGTGAAGGTGGATATTCTCATTCTATTGCAAGAAATTTTCAAGCCAAATTTTTTGGGTAATGATTTGGAGGTGATAATTGGGGTAGCGATGGGTGTGGGGTTTTGCAGTCTTCTGACCTATCATTGGTGGTTTTTGGGGCAGAGATGGGTGTGGTGGTTCCATGGCTTCCCTTTCTTCTCAACATGACAGATGGGGCTCTTGCCCGCCACCATCAGTTGAAATTTTCTAAGGCGCACTTGAGCTCTTGACATGGAGCTAAATCTAGTATGGGTGCTGTACTTCGCAGACCTGGTGGAAACAAGTGATTTCTATGGTTTCCCTTAGCCAGTGTTTTGATTTTTGCTATGTAATTTTGATGTAATATATGTAATACATGAGGATTTTTTGTAAGAATATGGTAGGGGCATAGCTATCCCCCAACTATAAGAGTTTTTTGAATTAATATCAATTGAATACTCACTTTTAGGGCTTAAAGTTGACAGTTGTATAACTATATTTAGGCATTTTTGCTGTAAAATACAATCAAAATTTTAAAAAGACTATCATATGAAAGGAGAGATTTTTGACAAACTGTCAAAATTTATATAGGATTCTACTTATATATATATATATTTGGTTTCTATATGATCTACTTATACTAATGTATGCCATAGTATGTTAAAGGCAACATTGAATAGATTAATGTCATAAGAAAATTGCTTGACAGGCAAGGTTGACTATCAAATTTAAGCCCTGTGGGCCACTTTGCAGATTTAAAACATAAAAATATTTGCATGCAGATTTAAAACATAAATCAATTCAAATGAAAAAAGAAAGTTAACAAAAAATTAACAAATTACATTATAAATTTTTTATATCATAAATTACTTGACCATTCAATGAACATTTGATGGATGGTTGTAGTTGCATTCTAGAATGAAATGCACAAAGTGCTAGGCTTGCAAACTTAAATATATGGAATCACCTTATAACCATTAGATTTACAAAGATCAATGATTTAGAAATTACTGTGAGCTATCAATACTAGATAGTTGTCAACCATGTACTAATTGTGTAGTTTGGAAGCAACACGTTGACTTGACAATTCATTCACTATAATGTTCAGAAAAAAATTCACTTTATAAAAAAGTAAACTTTCTACTGTTAAGTGTTTTTACTTTTAAATGAGAGGGTCAACACATGGGTAGATTTCATATTGCTCATTGCAGTGCACTAGGGAGATTTTAGATTGCTCATTGCAGTGCTACTTCCAACAAAGCCGGTAAGACAAAAGACATAATTCCTAGGCTACGTTTCATCGTTTCTTAAAATCTTATTCTGTCAAAATTTTTTATTAAAATTTTATTTTCTCAAACTTTGGGTTTAGGGTTGAGAGACTTAAGAAAAATTAAGGACGTCTTGAGAGAGAATTCACAATTTCACACTATATAGGCATGTCTACCACCACTAGCAAACCAGCCAAGGTTTTTGGGAAAGGCAGAGTAAGTTCAGATAGAAAAATAGATTATTCTCGATTGCTTAAAACCTCAGGTTTGACTGATGAATACCATGATATTTATGATCCTAAAATCTATGGTAAACTTATCAGAGAACTTCGATTTTCATGTGAGAATAGGGCTGCAAACCAAAAGCAAGTTAATAGTATCAATGTACCATGGGTAACTAGATTAGGGCGCATGATGTTACATGAGGTTTTCCCTTGTCCAGAATTTATCATGGTCTATGCCCACAATTATGATGATAACAAAAGAGCAATTGTAAATAAAGATACCAAAGAAGAAATTTTATCCATTAATATAGAAAAATTTTGATAAGTGTTGGGGTTTACAACCGAAGAATTTGGAGACATCCACATTGACCTAGAAAAGCTTGCTAGTGATTATGAAGCAGCAGATGAAAAGGACAAAAATGTTTTCCTAATTAAAATAGTTCAAGAAAGAAATAAGTTGAAAGGTAACCCTCCTTATCCTTTGCAAATTTTTAAATCATGGGCTCAAGATACTATTTCCATGCTAGCATTTTGCCTTGGACTGGATAGCAATTGGGAAGTGGATGCAATCCTCCTTGAAATGGTATATAATATCCATTATGGTATGGGTGTACATGTCAAATATAAATTTATTGAGAACATTGTAGGATCCATGCATAAACAATTTTTAATTATTAAAGGAGGTTCTACCAAGGCATTTAGGTTCACAACCTACTTGTGCTATTTTTTTCTATTCAAATTTAGTGGAATGTTTCAAACCAACAAACTTCAGATTAAGTCCTATAGTAATGCTGAGGAAAAGAAAATGGCTCCAGTATATGATTGGACCACTAAGATTGTTAGTAACCCATGTTTACCCCTTCTCTTTATATTGTTAGTCTATTACATTTGGATGCATACGCTTTGTAAGTCATCCAGTGAGCATACTGTATTATCCCACATTAATGGGAAGTAATAGTTGTTTAGATTAGACTTAGTATATAAGTACGTGATGAGGCCAATGAAGGCATCCATGAATTTATTGTATTGAGCTTGCTCAAAGGAGGTTGCCCCATCGAAGTGGCCTACGATATGTAGACACCCAAATTTGTCCCAACTTTGTTTGTCTAGCAACACCGTTTTAAATCATTATCCATTAAGCCAATTAATTAAATAAATTTTATTTATTTAATTAAAATCCCATTCTCATCCTACTTAGCCAATTAATTAAATAAATTTTATTTATTTAATTAATTCCACATCATAATCCCATTTATCCTATCCTCATCCCAATTAATTAAATAAATTTCATTTATTTAATTAATTTCCACATCATATCTTATCCCATTTTATTCATTTATCCTATTAATTAAATAAATTTAATTTATTTAATTAATATCCAACTCATATCCCAACTAATTCAAATATTTTATTTGAATTAAACACTCATCTTTTATCATATTCCAACACTTGTCCAGTCAATCATGTGTTGTTGTACAACTTTCATTCATATCTTTCACATGCACAACTAATAGGACCTGAATTTAGTATCTTTCAATCCTAGCCATTCACATAGCCTCTGAATCTCCACCATTGATTGATCTTGGTTGAGTCCTATATAAACACCCTCTCACTCCATATGAGATAGCCAGCAATCATATAGCACCTACATTATCATCTTGAGCATCTTGAGCATTTGATCATCCAATTGAGCTTTCATCTTCCATCATGGCAGCTTTCAGCTTTGCAATTGTTCATTGTTGAAGAAGCAGTCCACATCTCTCAAACAAGGAATCGCATGGTCTAGGTGATGTTATGCTTGAATTGCATTATTCTTTGATTTCATTTAGATTAGATTCCTTAATGATGGTAGGGTTAGGGTTTCATGACTATGTCTGATCTGCTAAGCCTAACTTTTCACCTATCACATTTTGGCACGCCCGATGGGACTCACGTCCTTGATTGACTTCATTTTTCAGAGTTGTTTCTTTGAAGATCAGATTTGGCAGGTGCTTACGGTAAATTCCAATCGCTTATGAGTGAAAATCTGCCGCTTTCTGTATCTCTGTGTCGCTTTTAAGCTGGAATCAGCCACTTTTATTACTCTCTAGATCACCTTCATACTGACATTCGTCACCTATGGTATGATTTGCATCACCTTTGTATTAACAGAAATCGCCTGTGTGTTATCACTGTTAAGCTGTCATTTTAAACTGTAGTTATCGCTTATGACCCAGTAGTGATCGCTTCTACTATAATTCGCATCGCTTTTGAAATAATAGTCGTCGCTTTCTATTCTATACGCATGAATGAACAGCAGTCACTTTCGATCTTATTCGCATCGCTTATGAACAAATAGCATCTGCTTTTGATCTGATATGCATCGCTTCTGAATTAACATTGCTCGCCTGTGCAGAATAGGGTTTTGTGGAGAGACTGTATTTTTGCAGGAACAGATTGCTTATAACCCTAAACGGTTCTCATCTGGAAGTTTTTGCATCGCATATGAGCTAAAATATTCTGCAGATGGTATTATCAGATTCGCATCTATGATATAACGAATCACCTACAAGCATATCGAGGTCACTTATGATCGACAGTGCGTCACATATGGTAACTGTAACTTGCATAGGGTTTGTTGCAACTGTTGTTTTGCAGGTACATGTCGCTTATGTGTTGAAATCAGTCGCTTCTGCCTTTATCTGCCTTGTGTATAAACTTATAGAGGCTGCATCTGGTATGTTTCTTATCGCATTTAATCTTCACAATCTCGCCTGTTGTAAAATATAGATCACTTTTGATCAACAGTGGATCGCATATGGTGTTTTTCCTAGTCACATTTGATCTACAAGGGCTCGCCTTGGTAAAACAATCGTCGCTTCTGATAAACAGTTTGTCACATCTGGCAACTGTAATTTGCTTTTGGTCACTTTCATTGTGCATCTTGGTGTTTCTAGCATAACTTTCACATACGAAGGCCAAATCGCACAAACGAGGACTCATTGGAAAGTTGGGAGGACAAGCTTCACAACTGTAGCACTTTTATTAGGTGACTGTACTATTTTTTAGGCTTTTTTATGAGTCAAATTTTAGGTTCATTGCAAACTTCATTTGAGCATAACTTGAGCAATTTTGATCTTTTTCAGCAAAACTTTTTTCAAATTGCTTAGAATCTCCTAAACTTTCTATTTATGCAATCTATTTTTCTATATCAAATCATTTCATCAGAATTTTTAGATTTCATCATTTTCATGTAATCATCTTCTTTGGAAGTTTACTTGTTTCTTTTTGGAATTGGTGACTTGTAGAGGCATCTAAGGAGCTGGAGTAGCATTGGCATCAACATCTACAGCAAATTGGAAAGTGATTGTATCAGATGCACTCATTCTAATCTTTCATCTCTTAATCTTGTTTGATCACACATTTGGACTTTGGGATTAAAACGAACATTGTTTGCTATCACATCATCGAGAAATTGGGATAAAATGAACAAGTGTCTTTCATCACATTTGGATTTGGATCTAAAACAAACAAGTGCTTGAACTGTTTGATCACACATTGATTTCTAATGTTAATGAACCCCATGCGAGTGTGACCAAGTAAATGTGTATGCTCTCTCCTCGCATCCTAACATGAACTTGGAGATCAAAAATATTTATTTGTGTTGCTTTTGTTAAACCTTAGAGAGGCCTGCCTTAGTATCCACCCCAAGGGAACGACCTCAAGCAGTACTTTCATCCGGTCCGGTATAAAAATCAGAGGATAAGGCGAAAGCCAAGTCTAACCGGTATTAGCGCTCACCATACAGTGCTAACTTGAAAGGAGGTGTACCTTTGTGTATATTAAAACTCCTAGTAGGGTTAGTTAAAGTCTTAAGTGGCTTGTTGGATGCTCGTGGGGTGCCAGTTCCCCTAGATTTTCACTAGAACCTCCTTGTGATAGTGGCCTTGCCTTAACTAGGACTTGTTGAAGTGTCTTCACGTGCTTGCTTAACCATCATCACATTCTTTCAAACTAACAACTTGCTTATGTGTCTTGCGTGAGTGATTCATGTGTGTATATGCATAATCATTTGTTTGAACATTGCCAAATCAAGCTATAAACACCAAACACATAAACAAATCAATCTAAACACATCATCTAAACATTCCACATCATCATCCAAATCCCTAAGCAAGCACTTGCTAAAAGGACTTAAGACAAACACTTGGTGACAACATGTCTACACTAGAGGACCTAGAAATCAAATTCCAAAGATTCCTCCAAAATATTTATCAAGGATTACAACCCCTAAACCAAGATGCCATTGAAATATTACAATTCTTCCTCCAAAGAGCTCAACCCCATGCAATCCAATCACCTCAACTACAAAACTTCATAGCCCAAGTCCAACACCTTTTAGCCACTAGTCAAGCTCAACAAGTACAACAATCCTTAGCCACTCCATACCAACCTAATCCACCTCATAGCCACATGTCATATCCATCCACTTCATATCAACTTAATCCACCTATCCACCAAGTCAATACCACATCAACCTATGAACATCCACCTCAAGCTTATCCAATCCCTCATACCACCATTCCAATGCACTACCAAGCCCATCCACAAAGCAATCAAGTGATATTACAAGAACAACATCCAAGTCCCAATGGCTCTTTGTACATAAATCAAGTAAGTCCAAATACACCTTTTCAACAAGACCACCAAGCACCATTGATAGATCTAAATCCACCTTTCCAACAAGAATCATATCTAAATCCCAATGGCCCCTTGTACATAAATCAAACAAGCCCAAGTTATCCTATGCAAGATCTAATAACCTTTGACAAGGGAGATACCAATCTAGAGTGGCCACCACCATCCAATTGTTGCAAGTATGAGGTTATCCAGTGTTGTCATTGATGTCAACATACTCATATTGCATTGACAAGAAGGATTTGATGAGCTGTGTACTGAGGATATTGAGAAAATTAGTCTCAGTCAGGAATAGTGAAGAATAGTGATGAGAAGAAGGTAAATGTACTGTATAGGATGAGAACCGGAGGATGCGGATTAAAGGGTTAGTAGATATGAGTCTTGAGATGCTACAGTTAAAATTTCAGAGGTCCGCATGCAGATCTGAAGGAGTTGTGGCTACCGGTATAGAACCGGGTCCGGCAAGTATCCGGAGGTGACAGAGGATCACAAAAAGGTCCGGTGAGGTCCGGAATTGTATTATCCTAATCTGCAGATTGGAAGGAGTGTTTGGGATGTCCTTGTGATGTATCATCCTGATTTGTGTATGATTTGGAGGTCCGGAAGTACCTCCTGCATTATGACAGTGGCGACAGACTGTGTTCTTAAAGTTCCGGATGAGGAAGACAAGAGATCCCAGTAAGCAGAGGAAGTGCGGATGTATCCGGACATTCAGACAGGCTTGTGAAGGTTCTTGGATCATGTTTAGGTTGTGTTGTTGGTCCGCATTGATGGTAGAGCCCGGAATTGAAGTTATTCTTCCGGATGAAGTTCTTGCTCTGTGTAGCCGACCGGATGAGTTGTTCATCCTGCGAATGTTCTTGTGATGGCCGACCGGATGTGTTATTCATCTTGCGGATACTCCTATGGTTGTTTGCCGACTTAGATGCTTGTTCCTAAGTCGATGTCTTGTATAAATAATGATTTGTGAGTTCATTTCAGTGTGTGGTGTGGAAAAATGAGCATGATATAGCGAAGAAAGGTGCGAAAGGCAGAGCAGAGATTGTTGGGCTTAATTGGAACTGATCCGGACATGGTAGAGATGTCATTCTCCAGTTCAAGACTGTGATTTTCATCACTTTGTAGACAGTGTGTCTCCTTGTAGGCAGTGGGCCTCTTTGTGAGCAGTGTGCTCGGGGCAGTGAGCCCTTATTGGCATGTGCCATTCATTTTTCTTTATTCTTCTAACAGAGAATAATTCTTGGGTTAATCACCCTGTGGTTTTTCCCTTAACCGGGTTTTCCACGTCAAAATCTTGGTGTTCAATATGTTGATGCTTATCTGCTCTTATGTTTATGTATTATGCTTCCATGAATGATTATTTGATATGCTGTTAACTAACAATAGAGAATTAAGTGTTTGAAATAGAAGAAGTTCTATACAACTGATTCACCCCCCCCCCTCTCAGTTGTATGCCCTAGATCCAACAATTGGTATCAGAGCTAAGTTCCTCTGACAAGAGCTTAACCGCTTGAGGAGATCCAGGATGTCGTCATAGAAGAAGGATAGTCCGAAGTTCGATGGAACCAACTTCACTCTCTGGAAAGGTCGCATGAAGTGTCACTTGGAATGCATGGGAAAAGCATACCTGGGTATGATTTCAAAACCATATGTACCTCCACAAGGTGGTCCGACAACTCTGAATGAAATCACAGAAGCTGAAAACAATCTGCGGACCAAGGAAGCTCTTCTAAGCGCATTGAATGACTCAGATCTCTCGAATGTCATTGACCTACCAACTGCTTATGAGATCCTAACTAAACTGGAACTTCTGTATGAAGGAGATGAGTTTGTCAAAAGTGCAAGGTTGCAAAGTCTGAAAGGGAAATTTGAAAGATTGAAAATGAGAGATGATGAAAACATCACTACCTTTATGCCAAGAGTAAATGAGCTAGTATGTGGAATCAGAAATGCTGGTGGAACTTTAGATGAAAATGAGATTGTCTGCAAAATCCTAAGATCCCTTCCTGCTGCCTACAAAATCAAAGTTGCTGCCATTGATGAATTCAGAGCCCACACAACTGTCACAAGAGAACAACTGGCTGGCAAACTAGCTGCATTTGAAATGACCGAGTTTGGAGATGATCCACCCAAGACTGAATCTGCTTTCAAAGCCAGTGCCTATGTGAAAGGCAAACAGAGATTTGATCCGGGTGAAAACTCATCAAGGAAAATGTCATGGTATGATCAAGCAAGAAGAGACATGGAAGAAGAAGAAGCAGAAACAGCTCAACTTGAAGCCCTCATTGCAAAAAGACTGCCAAGAGGATCCGGTAAGTATGAAGGAAAACTACCCTTTAAGTGTTTCAACTGCAATAAGATTGGTCATTTTGCCTCAAGATGTCCGGAAAGATCTGCAAGATCTAATACTCACAGACAAAGGTTTCAAAAGAATTGCTATTATGTTCATGAAGAAGATGACAATGAAGGAGTAACAGATGATGAATCAGAACCAGGAAACAAATCCAGAAATGAGTGGGTGTTTATAGCCATCAAGGAAGAAGATTCCATGCTCTCTGAATCTGTCAATCACAAAGTTGTTGAAAAAGCCTTAGCTGCTCAAGTGGAAGAAAAGGATGATTGGGTTATTGACAGTGGATGTTCTCACCATATGACTGGTGACAAGAATAAGTTCTTAGACTTGGAAAGATATGAAGGAGGAATGGTAAAGTTTGGTGACAATTCTGCTGGCAGAATCAGAGGTAGGGGAACTATTTCCTTTGATGGTAAGAGCAAAACAGGTAATGTACTATATGTTGAAGGATTGAAGCACAATCTTCTCAGTGTTGGTCAGTTAGTGGACAAAGGCTATGATCTCCGGTTCAAGAATGGAAAATGCAGAATCTTTACAAGCTCCGGAACTGAAATTGCATCCGGTACTCAGACAAGAGGTAACATCTTTCATCTGGTTGGTTCAAATAAAAGTTGTTTGTTTGTTCAAATTGATCAGAGTTGGTTATGGCATAGAAGAATGTGTCATGTAAATTTTGATAACATCATCAAAATAAGCAATACTCAGGCTGTGAGAGATCTTCCAAAGTTGATAAAACCTACAAATAGTGTGTGTAAAGAATGTCAGTTAGGCAAACAAAGCAGAGTCTCTTTTAAAAGCAAAGATCAGTCTTCTACCGGATTGTTGGAATTAGTACATACTGATCTATGTGGTCCGACAAGAATCAAGAGTCTGCAAGGTGATAGATATTTCATGTTGTTAATTGATGATCATTCCCGGATGATGTGGGTTACCTTTCTAAAAGAAAAATCAGAAGCCTTTGAGAAGTTCAAAATCTTCAAAGCTATGGTGGAGAATCAAACCGGATTGAAACTAAAGTGTCTAAGGTCTGATAGAGGTGGTGAATTTGCATCTGGTGAATTCATTGACTTTTGTGAGAAACAGGGTATAAGGAGACAGTTGTCTGCTCCTAAGACTCCACAGCAGAATGGAGTAGTTGAGAGAAAGAACCGGACCATCCAGGAAGCTGCTAGGACAATGATGTTGGAAGCAAATGTTCCTCAAATGTTTTGGAAAGAAGCTATCAGCACTGCAGTCTACACACTCAATCGAGTTCAAATCAGAAACAACACCGGTAAGACCCCCTATGAACTCTGGTTTGGCATCACTCCTACTGTGAAATATTTCAGAGTATTTGGTAGCAAGTGCTATATTAAAAGAGATGAAGATCTAGGAAAGTTTGATGCTAGAAGTGATGAAGGAATTTTCTTGGGATACTCCACTCAAAGCAAAGCATACCGGTGTTACAATAAGAGATTGAGGAAGATGATAGAAAGCACCAATGTAAAGGTTGATGAAGGAATTGAGAAGCCTTCAAGATTTTATGAGTTTGATGAAGATGATCAAGACAGTGTTCAAGGACCTCAATCCTCTCCGGTGAGACAGAGTCAGCCTGATCCGGTAAATCAGGAAGAAGAGATAGGTTTGAATGAGCCTGATCAAGAAACAGCAGTGCTGGATACTCCCAAAATTCCAAGGTATGTAAGACTGAATCACTCTGAAGATCAGATCATAGGTGACAGAAGCAAAGGTGTACAAACTAGAAGGAATATTGCTCAAGATCAGAATGAATGTTGTCTGATTTCAAAGATTGAACCTAAAACAATAAATGAAGCCTGCAATGATGAAAACTGGACCAAAGCAATGGAAGATGAACTGATGCAAATTGAGAAAAATCATACTTGGGATCTTGTTCCCAGACCTAGAGACAGGAATGTAATTGGAACCAAGTGGGTCTTCCGGAACAAACTAAATGAAGCTGGTGAAGTAATCAGAAACAAAGCTAGATTGGTCTGCAAAGGCTACTCTCAAATAGAAGGAATTGACTTTGAAGAGACTTTTGCTCCGGTAGCAAGAATTGAAGCAGTCAGATTACTTCTTGCATTTGCTGCCTTCAAAGACTTCAAGGTATATCAGATGGATGTCAAGTCTGCCTTCCTAAATGGTGATCTGGAAGAAGAAGTCTACATTGAACAACCGGATGGATTTCAATTGTCTGATAATAATGATATGGTTTGCAAGTTGAAGAAAGCCTTGTATGGATTGAAGCAAGCCCCAAGAGCATGGTATGAAAGGTTGGATAAGCATCTTGTGCAGATTGGATTCAACAAAGGTACTGCTGACAGCAACTTATATTTCAAAATTGATCATGAGAACATTCTGATTGTTGAAGTGTTTGTGGATGATATCATTTTTGGAGGAAGAGATAGTATGTGTAAAACTTTTGCAAATCAGATGAAAAGTGAGTTTGAAATGTCTATGCTTGGTGAAATGAATTTCTTCTTGGGTCTGCAAATTACTCAAACAAAAGAAGGGATCTTCATTTCTCAGACCAAATATGCGAAAGAATTGTTAAAGAAATTTGGTATGGAAGACTCAAAGCCTATGAACACTCCTATGGCAACCGGATGTAAGTTAAGCAAAGATGATGATTCTCCAAAGGCAGATCAGACAAAGTATAGATCAATGATTGGTGGATTGTTGTATCTCACTCAAACTAGACCTGATATAATGCAGGATGTTGGTCTTGTGGCAAGATTCCAGGCTGATCCTAGAGAATCTCATGTTATGGCAATCAAAAGAATTTTTAGATACTTGAAAGGAACAGTTGAGTATGGTCTTTGGTATCCTAGAGATCCAGATTTCTCTCTTCATGCTTACACATATGCAGATTGGGCAGGAGATGTGGATGACCGGAAGAGCACTAGTGGTGGAGCATTCTTTTTGGGAAAGAGATTGGTTTCTTGGCTAAGCAAGAAACAAGATGCAATATCTCTGTCTACAACTGAAGCAGAATACATTGCAGCAGCAGGTAGTTGTACTCAAATCCTATGGATGAAGCAGATGCTAAGAGACATCAAAGTTGAATATGAGGAGCCTATCACAATTTTCTGTGATAATTCAAGTGCAATTAATATCTCCAAGAATCCGGTATTGCATTCTAAGACTAAGCACATATCTATCAAATTTCACTTCTTGAGAGAACAAGTAAACAAGGAAGAAGTCAGATTGGAGTATGTTCCCTCCAAGGATCAGATTGCAGATATCTTTACAAAACCTCTTCCCAAGGACTCTTTTGAATATCTCCGGGAGAAGTTAGGGGTCATGGCCCCTCCGGTAATGAACTAAGATGCACTGTTGTGCATCAGTCCGGTGGCTATCACAGTCATATCTTGTGATCCGGACGAATGGGGAGCTGCAACTAAGGGGGAGCAGCTGGTATGATTCTGATGTATGAGAATTGCAAGTATGAGCCCTTTGCCATTGATGTCAAAGGGGGAGAGAAAACATGTGAAAAACAAGTGGTTGATGATCAAAGGGGGAGCAGCAAAGGAAGAGAAGACATATGAAAAGTTGAAGTTCTTGTCTTAATGGTTTTTCACATCATATGTTGCCATCAATGACAAAGGGGGAGATTGTTGCAAGTATGAGGTTATCCAGTGTTGTCATTGATGTCAACATACTCATATTGCATTGACAAGAAGGATTTGATGAGCTGTGTACTGAGGATATTGAGAAAATTAGTCTCAGTCAGGAACAGTGAAGAACAGTGATGAGAAGAAGGTAAATGTACTGTATAGGATGAGAACCGGAGGATGCGGATTAAAGGGTTAGTAGATATGAGTCTTGAGATGCTACAGTTAAGATTTTAGAGGTCCGCATGCAGATCTGAAGGAGTTGTGGCTACCGGTATAGAACCGGGTCCGGCAAGTATCCGGAGGTGACAGAGGATCACAAAAAGGTCCGGTGAGGTCCAGAATTGTATTATCCTAATCTGCGGATTGGAAGGAGTGTTTGGGATGTCCTTGTGATGTATCATCCTGATTTGTGTATGATTTGGAGGTCCGGAAGTACCTCCTGCATTATGACAGTGGCGACAGACTGTGTTCTTAAAGTTCCGGATGAGGAAGACAAGAGATCCCAGTAAGCAGAGGAAGTGCGGATGTATCCGGACATTCAGACAGGCTTGTGAAGGTTCTTGGATCATGTTTAGGTTGTGTTGTTGGTCCGCATTGATGGTAGAGCCCAGAATTGAAGTTATTCTTCCGGATGAAGTTCTTGCTCTGTGTAGCCGACCGGATGAGTTGTTCATCCTGCGAATGTTCTTGTGATGGCCGACCGGATGTGTTATTCATCTTGCGGATACTCCTATGGTTGTTTGCCGACTTAGATGCTTGTTCCTAAGTCGATGTCTTGTATAAATAATGATTTGTGAGTTCATTTCAGTGTGTGGTGTGGAAAAATGAGCATGATATAGCGAAGAAAGGTGCGAAAGGCAGAGCAGAGATTGTTGGGATTAATTGGAACTGATCCGGACATGGTAGAGATGTCATTCTCCAGTTCAAGACTGTGATTTTCATCACTTTGTAGACAGTGTGTCTCCTTGTAGGCAGTGGGCCTCTTTGTGAGCAGTGTGCTCGGGGCAGTGAGCCCTTATTGGCATGTGCCATTCATTTTTCTTTATTCTTCTAACAGAGAATAATTCTTGGGTTAATCACCCCGTGGTTTTTCCCTTAACCGGGTTTTCCACGTCAAAATCTTGGTGTTCAATATGTTGATGCTTATCTGCTCTTATGTTTATGTATTATGCTTCCATGAATGATTATTTGATATGCTGCTAACTAACAACAGAGAATTAAGTGTTTGAAATAGAAGAAGTTCTATACAACTGATTCACCCCCCCCCTCTCAGTTGTATGCCCTAGATCCAACACCAATGACATGCCATCACATGAACTAACAAGTTCTATCCCAACACCACCATGTGATCCCAATCATAGTCCATTGATCCCTTTAGCGTCCAAACCACCAAGCCCTTCATTACCTTCATCACCATGTCATTCTAATTGTTCACCAAAGGATGCGGCTGAGAGAGTTTTACAAAGGATGCTTGAAGCAAAACTCATTGAACTTCCTAAAGTCAAACCATGTGAAGAAAGTCCATATGATGAACTTGATTATTGTGCATACCATAGGACCAAAGGCCATAATACAAATCAATGCCCAATATTTGTCTCAATTGTTTACAAGGTGTACCCACCTATAATGGGAAATTGTGCCACATCACCCCCATCTAGTCCAAATCCTAATCCATCCAATCCAATTAGCTCTCAACCTAATCCTCATCCTAATCCTAATCCAACACCATCTACCATTATCATCCATCCATTATATTTCCCATCCACCCATACACTTGCAAAGGATGTGATCCATTGGCTACTAGCTAGGAATAAACTACCTCCATGTCAAACACCCATTCATGAGCCTACCAAAGAACTTCCAAAGGTCATCTCCAATCACCTAATCCCATCATGTGGTCCACCTATCCTTGAGCCTATCCAAGAGCCCTCAATTAAGATTCTTATCCCTTCAAGCCCATCATGTGACCTACAAACCATCAATCCTATTCAAGAGTCTCCTATCATTAATCCAAGTCAAGAGTCATCATGTTCTCATGTTGTTGACCAAGAGCCTATCCAAGAGTCATTTACTTCCATCCAAAGTCAAGAGGTATGTCAAGAGCATAATCTTAAACATGTGGAAATATTGAACCTTAATCTTAATCAAGATCAAAGCACCTCTAAGTTCCACCTATCCATGACCTACTTATGGTTTACCCTCAAGCTATTAGCCATCACCATGACCTTATTCATGAAAAAAGTTATCCCTTTTATAGCCCACTTAATCCTTATTTTGCTCATACTTATGATCAAGGTTCTAGATAAGATCATGAAAACCATGATGATCTATTTGGCAAAACTTAATCTATCTCATGATCAAGATGATATCTATGATGAAGAACCTATTAAAAAGTACCTTGATCCTATCCATAATCCCATAACCATCCATGAGCAAGATATCCAAATTGCTCCTAGTCATCCTCCATCTAGCCCTATCCATAATGAGCAAACATCCACTTGTCATAATGAGACATGTGCCTCTCAAGAACACATAAGCATAGAAGATCAAACAAATAACTTGGATCTTAGTGAACACAATGCTAATGATCCTCCTTCCACATCTACCATCAATCCCATTTCAAGTCCACCATCATGTCCTAGTAGTCTTACCACCTTCCTCCATGAATGTTCTTCCTTAGGACAACAACAACCATTGTCCTCCATTTCATCTTCTCCATCCAACAAAGAACTCAAGTCTAGTTCCCAAAACACATCTAGTCCCATAGTCAATCGCATCCTCCAAAACATGAACTACAAAGGTAAAGGCCTAGGTCTTTATGAACAAGGTATTTTAGAGCCAAACCATGTCAAAATCCCTCCATGCTCATATGGCCTTGGATACACACCCCAAGGTAAACAAGGCAAAGATGTTGGTAATCCCTTCATGCATCCTAAATTTACCACTTTCCATCACACCCCCCATCATCTACCCAAAACATATGTTGTCATTTCACCTCCATCATCCTATAAATGTCAAAAGCATGTGACTATACACCTTCTGCCATCCACTTTGCCTCCACTTTTACCAACTCCAAATATCCCTCCATCCACCTTGCCACCATTGCTTCTAACACCTAACATACATATCATTCATAAGTATCCTTACATCCCTAATCATGGCCAACAAAAGCACACATCATCTAAGCATAAAGCTTCCAATCATTCCATCCACTCCACCCATCCCATGGGATTCACAAGCAAAAATTTTGATGCCTCTACCTATAAAGCTAAAAGTCCTACCAAAAATCCTAAGGACTCTCATGCCTTAGGGCACAAACATGCAAAATCAATGCAAAGAACCAAAGCAACACAATCTAAAAAGCCATCTAAATCCTTACCTCCAAATGCAAAGCCCAAAAGAAAAATGGTTTGGGTTTCTAAGCAAATAGCTAGCAAAATGAATGAGGCATCCTCATCCACATCTCAAGAATCCCAATCACCTATATCCATCCAAGAGCCTATTTCCTTCCAAAACTTCCATTCCTTTCAAAACTCCCACAAGAAAAATAAAAGCACTAAAAATACTAAATCTATGTGGGTTCCTAAATCACTTCATCAACCATCCCCTAAGCAAACATCTCCATTGCTTCCTACACCACAGTCCAATCAAAAGCTTCAATGTTTATCACGGTGTGTGCAACCATTGGTCATGGTTCCCTTCCATTCCAAAACATTCCCACATGCCTCCATCTCCCCAACCTTCATCCATTATCCTACATATCTCCCCCATGCTAACCCTATGGTCCATGCTTTGGCATAAACTTTTCATCCATCTTCATTCCATAAGCCTATATAAATCCACATCATAAGCCACTAGCCTACCCTTCCATAATCCACATCCTACCTAATCCATCTCCAATCGACACAATCCCTTATCAACATCTATGAGCATAATGACATGGTCCATGCGATGACATCCATCTCCAACGGTACTACCAACATTGATAGCACTAGCCACTTGAGTCCCTCCTATCCATTACCATGGTGAAAACCTGGCAAACAGGCGCCATGTGTAATTGTCAACTCATCTAAAAGCAAAAAAGAAAAAAAAATCATAAAAAAAAATCAAAAAAGTAAAGAGAAATCCCTTCGTCCAATGGTGAAAACCCGGTAAATAGGCACCTTGGATAAGTACCATGATGAAAACCTGGCAAACAGGCATCATGTGTAGGTTGATCTTCTATGTCACTTACACTTGGGGGCACATTGTCTCATCCAACCTATCCATTTCCAAACTATTACCATACCATCCTTCCATCCTTAGCCATTACACCTATACACCTATCCTATTGAGTCTATTTATCCATCCTCCTACCTTTTGATCTTGATGAAGACATAGGGGCAAAATGTTGAAACATGTTTCGATATTTCTTGGCATACCTTCTTTCCAAACCAAGTCCTATCCATTGACCATTTATCCATCCCATTCAAACCAATCTATCATGTCATCCCTTGGTCATGAACTTTGTCATGTAAAGAATCTTAAGCATTACCACCTAGAATGGGGGCAAGTTCTTCCTATGCAACATAGCCTTTGAAGATCACATCCTAGCTCCCTTATGGTCCATCCACTATGGTGTACCCTTATCATGAGCTTTCTATCATATAGCTTATCCCCATATGTTTATCACGAGCTTTCCACT
This sequence comes from Cunninghamia lanceolata, assembly GCA_027924645.1. Taxonomy (NCBI): domain Eukaryota; kingdom Viridiplantae; phylum Streptophyta; class Pinopsida; order Cupressales; family Cupressaceae; genus Cunninghamia; species Cunninghamia lanceolata. Next base: position 466,102 of record BSBN01001013.1, on the reverse strand, counting down.
ATAGCCTACCTATCCATTTATCATGAGGCATGCATCCATCCCTTATATGGCCTATACTCTTATCTATCCATCCAACTCTCATGAACCTTCCATCCCATCCAACTCTCATGAGCCTTCCATCCCATTTACTATGAGCCCATCCTTTCATCCATCCTTTGCACCTAGACTTGGTTTTCTCCCTTGTCATTGGTATCTAGCACAAAGGCTACCCAAATTGTGAATCCATTGGCATTTTCCAAAACATTTCAAAAAAAAAACAAAAGAAAAAAAAATCAAATATTCTCAAAAATCCAAAAAAATCAATATCCAACGAAAAGCCAAGCAATAAAACCAATCATCATCAATCTAAAACAATCCACTTCAACATTCAATCAAAATCAAATCCTCATCATCATCAAATCATCATCATTATCAATTCTTCCTATCAATAACATTCATTCATCTATTTCAATCAATCACTTCTTCCAATCACATCAATCAAATCAATCTAAGCAATGATCTAAAATCCAAGTCACACTAATCCATATCAAGCAAGCTAATCAATCAAGGAACATTATCCATTCAAATCAATAGGTTTTGATCCAAATCTTGTCATAAGCCCAATCAATCATCATCAATGGGATATAGCGTTCCCACATCCTTGTGTTGCTCTAGGGATATAGCTTTCCCCGCAATGACAACACTATCCTCATCATCAATCAAACAATCAATTATTGGTTTATGACTTGACAAGGGCAATACCTTGTTTGTTTTACATCCTTTGAGCATACTGAGAATGCTTGTTTATGCTTAGATTGAGTGGACACTCTTATCATCACACCATCACTATCATCATTCAAAACAATCCAATCATCAAAACAATCAACCCAGCAACAACAAACATCACAATCAAAGCACATCAATCCAACCATCAAATCAATTCATCAAACCAAATCAATCTTCATCCATCATTTCATCATCCTCAATTCATTCTAAACAATGCTCCCAATGCAAGCCCATCCTTAATCCATACCAATCAAGTTAATCAATCAAGCCAAGTTATCCAAGCACAATCCATGGTCTTGATCCTAGCCTTGTTGTAAGCCAAATCACTTAGCCAATTAGCCAACCAACTTAGCAAACAACCTTGTGTTGATCTAGGGATATAGCTTTCCCCACAATGACAACACTCTTAAGTATCATCAACAAAACAATCAGCAATTAATCACTAGTTTACAGCTTGATAGGGGCAATACCTTGTTTGTTTTTGAATCATTTGTGCATGCTTTCTTTCTTGCTTGCTTGTGTGTGTTATCATTTTATCTGGCATTTGTAGGATGATCTTATCCTCTTCCTATGCGTATTGATATCTTGTACGTGTTGGGATTAGCATCTTACATATCAATATCTCTAGCATCTGAGAAGCTGAACAATCTCTTATGCATTTGAGACTATTCTATGTTAAGACTAACTCCATACATATAACCAACAAGCTATCATTATGTGTAGTGGAGATAAGCTCAAACCATTGCTTGTAGCATCAAAGTCCAACACTAGCTGTTATTCATATCTTGTGCATGTTGGCTCAACATCTTGACCTCATGCATTCAGACAAGATTGTAACACGCTAGTTGCGCATTGGATATCTCGACACCTTGGTCTCTTATACCCTGGTGCATAACATCCATCTGCTATATCAAACATAACGACTGCATTTCTTTTCATTCTAAGCAATTACTTGAAAGCTGCCCATCATCATCCTATCTATCCATTCATTTTATCCATTCCATCATACTTAGCCTTCTTTTTAGGCTTTTCTTCTATCGAGAGCCAACCCAGCCCTTCTTGTAGCGTCAAAGTCCAACACTAGTTGTTATTCATATCTTGTGCATGTTGGCTCAACATCTTGACCTCATGCGTTCAGACAAGATTGTAACACGCTAGTTGTACATTGGATATCTCGACACCTTGGTCTCTTATACCCTGGTGCATAACATCCATCTGCTATATCAAACATAAGGACTGCATTTCTTTTCATTCTGAGCAATTACTTGAAAGCTGCCCATCATCATCCTATCTATCCATTCATTTTATCCATTCCATCATACTCAGCCTTCTTTTTAGCCTTTTCTTCTATCGAGAGCCAACCCAGCCCTTCCTGGTTCACCTGGCTTACCTCTCAAGGGGGCATCACCTACCAGTTACACTAGGGCATAACTTGTTTATCAAACGCATATCATATCTTCTTTGACACAACGCTCTATCGAACATTGTATCAAAGAGGGGCAAAATGTAGACACCCAAATTTGTCCCAACTCTGTTTGTCTAGCAACACCATTTTAAATCATTATCCATTAAGCCAATTAATTAAATAAATTTTATTTATTTAATTAATTCCACATCATAATCCCATTTATCCTATCCTCATCCCAATTAATTAAATAAATTTTATTTATTTAATTAATTTCCACATCATATCTTATCCCATTTTATTCATTTATCCTATTAATTAAATAAATTTAATTTATTTAATTAATATCCAACTCATATCCCAACTAATTCAAATATTTTATTTGAATTAAACACTCATCTTTTATCATATTCCAACACTTGTCCAGTCAATCATGTGTTGTTGTACAACTTTCATTCATATCTTTCACATGCACAACTAATAGGACCTAAATTTAGTATCTTTCAATCCTAGCCATTCACATAGCCTCTGAATCTCCACCATTGATTGATCTTGGTTGAGTCCTATATAAACACCCTCTCACTCCATATGAGACAGCCAGCAATCATATAGCACCTACATTATCATCTTGAGCATCTTGAGCATCTGAGCATTCATTTGAGCTTTTATCATCTATCATGGCAGCTTTCAGCATTGCAATTGTTCATTGTTGAAGAAGTAGTCCACATCTCTCAAACAAGGAATAGCATGGTCTAGGTGATGTTATGCTTGAATTGCATTGTTCTTTGATTTCATTTAGATTAGATTCCTTGATGATGGTAGGGTTAGGGTTTCATGACTATGTCTAATCTGCTAAACCTGACTTTTCACCTATCACACGATCAATAAATTCCTTCTATTTTTCTGCTATTATATTTATGTTATTTTGTGAATTTTTCATTATATTGTTGCAGGAGGTTCCTCTCATCTAGTATTAGAATGCTTTCTTGTGTTCCCTTGGTGAAATTTCTACCGAATTTGTTTTTTCCACAGTGGCCTCCAAGCGCTGTGATTATTACAGTAGTTCTTTCTTTTTTGCATTTGTATTGTTCAATTCAATCACAGGTTCAGATCAGGGAATATCCCTATCTGCTTAACTGTGGGAAGTGTCTAGGCATATAGCCCTAAAACTCATTGTGAGGAGTACCACAAGAACCCTGAAGTAGCTGGCCCATTAAGAGGACCTACCAGTGAAAAGGGCAACAGCCCCTACCTGATTGACTAGTTCCCATTCGTGAGGTAAACCAAGAGCTGTCGTTTGTAGCAAAGTAATTATCAATTTTAGCCAAGCCTTGGAGTGAGGGGTACTGCCCCAATATGCAAGTCATTAGACAACATTGGTTGCTGAGTGACTCCCCTAAACCTTTAAGAAACCAAACATACTTGGGGCCCATATCTATTGACAGATGGCAAGTCGTAGATTGAATCCATCTAGAGCAGTTGGCAGATCGTCTCTAGAGAAAAAATTTCTATTTTTTCACCATATCTTCCTTGCTTTAGCTCCATTTCCTTTCAAAATTCATTGGAACCCCTGAAATTTCATTCTGCATATTTCCTTCCTTGAGGATCCTATCCCAAATTCCACTTATCAAAGCCACAAATCCCACATTTGTCTATTTTTAGGGTTTACCATAACTTCTTCGATTCTCACCCAATAGCCTTCAAATTTTACCATAGTGTTCATTTCATATTTCTACTCCTTTGTCCCTCTTGGACAAATTTTCCTATTCTTTCACCCTGCTTCTGAAATCCCCATTTTCTTGTCCCCTTTCCCTTAGAAAGTGTCCAAAACCTAGTCAAACCCCAATTACCCATTAGAGTTTTTCCCAAATCCAAATTTTCCTTTACTAAAAAAAGTTTTTCTTTTTCTTTTTCTACCCATTCCCAAAAAAAACATCTCCTGGATATGGTTGTCACCCGAATAGGAGCAAAAAAACATGGAGGATGAACTTGTAGCCCTTAAGACCAAACTCCAAGATCTGGATGAAAAAATTCTCGGCCTCAATCTTCAGCATTTAACCATTAATAATAGATGGCAACCAGAGTCTTTTGCAGACACTGGGTTTTCTTCTTCCAGCAATTTTCATGGGCTAAAGCTTGATTTTCCTCCCTTCAATGGTGATGATCCAAATGGATGGATATACCAAGCAAAACAATATTTCAGTCTGCATAATACTTTTGATGTCAACAAAGTCCCACTTGCATCCTTTCACTTGGAACATGAAGCCTTTCAATGGTTTCGTTGGTACATCAAGGCTCACGAGGAGCCAAAATGGACCAATTTTTGTAAACTCATTTTGCAATGATTTTAGCCCTAGTGCTTTTGATGACTTCACTAGAGCACTCACTAAATTATGCCAAATGGCACAGTGAGAGAATATTAGATAGAATTTAAAAAACAAGCCAATCACACAGAGGGATTATTTGATGAATTCTTTAGGAGTTGTTTTGTTAGTGGTCTAAAGGATGCAATTCATTCTAAGGTTAAAATGTTCCATCCCAGCACAATGATGGAAGCCTTAGGGTTGGCTATGTTGGCAAAGGACAAGATCATAGCTCAACAGTGATCCAAATCCAATTTTTTTCTATTCAGAAATATGGCTTCCCAAAGACCTCAAATAACACCAGCTCCTAGAACAACTCCTAACAAGCATTTGACTGAAGCAAAGATGTGGGCACATAGAGAAAAAGGGCTTCATTATAATTGTGATGAGAAATTCACTTGGGGACATAGATGTGTTGAGCAAAAGCTCTATCTCTTTGATGTGTATTCTCTACCTGAAACTGAAGTTTATGCGGATGTTGGATGCTCACGATACAGTGGATGATCAGGTCAACACTCAGTAGCTGCTTGTTGACCCTACCTCTCTGGAAGACCACCTAGAGATCTCCCTCCATGCATTAGAAAGAGTCACCACCCCACACGCCATGTGGGTAAAGGGTTACTTCAAGAAGATCCCTTTTACAATACTCATTGATTCTGGTAGCACTCATAACTTCATTGACCCTCAGATCGCTAAATAGACTAATTGTTTTGTCTATCCTTGCTCCAACTTTGAAGTCATGATTGCCAATGGGGGCACATTACCTTGCAAAGGGAAGTGTTGCAATGTGCATATCTCTATTGGAGATTATAACCTATGCTTTGACATGTTTTTCTTGCCCTTAGGTAGATGTGATGTGGTTTTGGGTGCCCAATGGTTATGCACACTTGGACCCATCTTATGGGATTTTACTGGACTTTGGATGCAATTTTTAGACAATGGGCACAAAGACACATTGAAGGGCTTACAACCGAGGTCTCTCAGCATGATAAGTTCACAATGCATGGAAAAGCTTCCTAAGAAAAATTCACATTGTGTCATTTCTCAGCTCCATTCTATTCAAATGCAACCATCAGTAGTCTCCACTATTCCTTGTGATCTACAATGAATTTTGGATAGGTATGCATGTGTCTTTGCCGAACCAATGGGATTGCCACCTTCATGACTAGAGGACCACCGTATTCAGCTCCTTTCTAGAAGCATTCCTCCCAACATCAGGCCCTACCACTACCCATTTCACCAAAAGACAGAGATTGAGATGCTCATTCGAGACTTACTAAAGCAAGGTATTATTTTCCCTAGTACTAGATCCTTTTCTTCACTAGTTCTTCTTGTCTGGAAAAAAGATGGGTCATGGAACCTTTGCATTGACTTTTGAACACTTAATCACATCACAATCAAGGATAAGTTTCCAATTCCTGTTGTTGATGAGCTTTTTGATGAGCTTCATGGTACTTTTTTTTTCTACAAGTTGGATCTTCGTTCTAGGTATCACCAAATTTAGTTTCATGAGGATGATATCCCTAAAATTGCTTTCTGCATGCATGATGGCCACTATGAGTTTTTGGTCATGCCCTTTGGCCTCACTAATGCACCTTCAACATTCTAGGCATTGATAGATAAAATATTCCAGCACTACCTATAGAAATTCATTCTAGTCTTCTTTAATGATATCCTCATCTATAGTAAAACATGGGCTAAGCATCTCCAACATCTAGATCTCATACTATAACTTCTCTCTGATCATCATCTTTGTACAAAACAGTCTAAATGTGTTTTTGGCCAGGAGGAAGTGGAGTATCTCGGGCATATTGTTTCAGCCCAAGGGGTTCGAGTGGATCCTGTAAAAATAGATTCCATGAAAAATTGGTCGCATCCTCAGACACTCAAGAGCCTCCATGGTTTCTTGGGGTTGATTGGCTTCTATCGCAAGTTTGTCAAGGATTATGGGAAGATTTTAGCTCCATTAACAGCTATGTTAAAAAAGGATTCATTTATCTGGACACAAGCTACTGAGTGTGCACTTGAAAAATTGAAACAAGCTATGTGTACTACACCTATTCTAGCTATGCTAGATTTTTCCAAGACCTTCACTATTGAGAGTGATGCTTGTGGCAATGGACTTGGTGTTGTTATCCTTCAAGAAGAACATCCCATCGTATTCACCAACAAAGCCCTTTCTAGGAAGAATTTAGTACTCTATACATATGAGAAGGAAATGATGGCTATTTTGCATGCAATACAGAAGTGGCAGCCATACCTAGTAGGGAATCATTTTTACATCAAGACTGATCACTACAGTTTGAAATATTTCTTAGAACAATGGGTCTCCTCCCCAACATAATAACAATGGGTCAGCAAACTCATGGGTTATGACTATGAGATCACTTACAAGAAGGGTAAGGACAATACTGTGGCAGATGCTCTTTCTTGCACATTTGATGACCAAGCTTCCCTTTCAGCTATTTCTATGTGTATTCCAAATTGGTTGGAATATGTCTACCAGGGCTATGTCAATGACTCTTCATTATCTCAAATCATTCAATAGTTGGCCACCAACCCTTTTGTTGTACTGCATTACTCTTGGGATGGTGCTTCTCTGCAATACAAGGGTCGTCTGGTGCTTCCCTAGAGCATAGATCTTCAGCAGGCTATCTTCTATGAACTCCATGTTTCTCCATCAATAGGGCACTCTGGGTTCCTTAAAACTTATGCATGGGCACATCATAACTTCTTTTGGAAGGGAAAGTAAAGGGAAATTCAATAGATGGTGGTTGAATGTGATACTTGCCAACGCAACAAGGGTGAAATGACACTCCTTCCTAGATTGCTCAAACCCTTGCCCATACCTACATAGATTTGGACAGATATTTCTATGGATTTCATTGAGGGGCTCCCTAAATTTGGAGGAAAGACAGTAATCTTAGTTGTGGTTGATCACCTCTCCAAATATAGTCATTTTTGTGCCCTCAACCATTCCTATATAGCCTCCTTAGTCACACAAATTTTCATGGACCAGATCTTTAGTCTTCATGGCATCCCTTCTTCCATTGTCTTATATCATGATGCAACTTTCACTAGTCATTTTTGGATAGAACTATTTTGACACACTGGTACCAAACTAAAGATGAGTTCCGGGTATCACCCACAAATTGATGGTCAAACTAAAATTATAAACAAATGTTTGGAAACTTATGTTTGTTGCTTCATCTCAGAATAATTGCATCAATGGGGAAAGTGGTTGCCTCTCGTTGAATGCTAGTACAATACTTCCTACTACACTGCATCTAAAATGACTCCATATGAAGTAGCCTATGGTCAGGCACCATCAGTGCTCCTTCCATACACCCCAATAGTTTACTAGTTTAAGTAGTTGACATGATTCTCTGAATCCTGGATCAGATTCTTTGCATCTTATAGGACAATATTCACATGGCAAGAAATCTAATGAAACAACAAGATGATCAGCACCGTTCTTAGTACACTTTTCAAGTAGGTGATATGGTTTTTCTTTGTCTACAACCATACAAGCAATCATCCCTAAAACTCAAAGGGTGTCATAAGTTGGCTCCAAAGTTCTATGGGCCATATAAGGTTCTTCAGAAGATTGGATCAGTTGCTTATAAATTGGAGCTTCCTCCTCATGTTCATCTAGTTTTTCATGTTTCTTGTCTAAAGAAAGTTTTTGGCACCAATGTCAGAGCACAAACTATTTTACCAAAACTAGATAATCAAGAATCCATCATTTTGGAGCTGGAGGCAATCCTCAATAGACACACTCATCAACTTCGCTCCCAATCCATCACAAAGGTCTTAATTCAATGGCACAGAATGCAACTAGAGGATGCTACATGGGAACCACTCCTTCAGATTCAACAACAATTTCTACATCTTAAGCTTTGAGGACAAAGCTTTTCTAGGAGGGAGGGGATTTTAGGAACCCATGTTTAACCCTTCTCTTTACTATGTTAGTATATTACATTTGGAGGCATATGCTTTGTAAGTCGTCCCGTGAGCATATTGCATTATCCCACATTCATGGGAAGTAATAGTTGTTTAGATTCGACTTAGTATATAAGTACGTGTTGAGGCCAATGAAGGCATCCATGAATTTATTGTATTAAGCTTGCTCAAAGGAGGTTGCCCCCTCAAAGTGGCCTATGATCAATAAATTCCTTCTGTGTTTTTGCTATTTATATATTTTTGTTATTTCGTGCATTTTTCATTATATAGTTACATGAGGTTCCTCTCAAAGATAAGGATACATGATTCTTGAAGGAACTACAATCATTTTGTAGACTACTTTTTGGCTCCATTGCATCAAGTAATTACAAATAGTCTAATGCCTAGATTGCCTATATCATGTAGTGATTTCCTTCAACTAGGAAAAGAAATACAATTGGCTGATTGGTACTTACTGGAAGAATATACTGTGGTAAGATTTTATGGATCAGGAGTAGAGCCATACAAACTTCCAGTACATGTGACAGAAAGGGTATTTGCATTGGAATATGTAAGATAGATGCAGAGTACTAATGAACTACACTTTGCTGGTCAGCAAAAGAAGACCTTATTTCCTTCTTTACCTGTTTCATGTGGAGGGTTCACATTGGAGCAAAAAGCATTTAAGGTGGTACATGATCTTTTGAAATTTTTTAATTTTGATGTTATCTGTCACTGGTAGTATGATCCATGTGACACCATCAAAACAATGATTGTGCCAATAAGAGTGCTGCAAGTAGAATTGAACATCAAAGTAAACCCTTGCTTGAAAACTTGAGAAACAAGGATTCTTGGGATGAGGTCAAAATAGCAATGGAGAAAACTGCTGCTGAGAAAAGTGTTTCTTTTGAACAATTATCAGTAGAAATTATGGCATTGCACCAAAATACAAGAGCACTAGTAGAGAATCAAATCAAGAGGTACAACAATTTTTATGAAAAAAGTGATAAACCATCTATTAGAGTAAAAATTCTAGAATCTCTAGATATGTCTGTTACAAGCAAAAATTGGTCATGATAAAAAATTATTGCCTTTTGGTCTATGAGGAAAGAGCTAGGTGAACCAAGAAGTGTTGCAGAGATTAGAGGAATCAATGAAGATGACAAATTTAGCAAATTGTGGAATGTAGAGCATCCCTATAAATGTGAAGATGAAGAAATTGATAATGAACCTAATAGTGATGATGATAGGGATGAACAAATCAATTTCAAACCTGGTTTAAGTCAGGCCACAAAAGAAGCATATACTTTAGGAGTAGCCATAGCTTAAAATATGGGTTATCATGGTGGTGGTTTGGGGTCTCAAGGACAAGACATTTGGAACCCAATAGATTTAGTCACCAAAAAACCAATTGATAAATGAGGCCTTGGAGCTAAATCAACTAATAAAATAGACCAAGGGCATACAAGTACAGCTGAAAGATTTGTGATAGTTTCAAATCCTAATCCTCATGATCAGATGCAATCACAACTTGGACATGCTCATGGTGGAGAGCCTAGTGCGACTAGCACTGCCACTAGTGAAGAACTTAGTCAACATGTGCTACAACAATAGATCCATCAACAAATTACACACAAGAAGACACCAATACAAGATACCACACAAACACTCAGTGAGCAATGGATATAGAAGAGACAAAGGATTATGACAAGTCCAAGTCCAACTACCAGTTCCACCACAAAGGAGTTATTTTCAGGCACTACCCTAGTTAGTGTGGCTACAACATAAATTGCAAGTACTCCTATTCCTTCACCATTCAAGCATTCCCTTATTCCTGCATCCCCGAGTTTTGATTACATTTAAGAGTTTAAAAAGAAATTAGAATTGTATGAAAAAGAAAAAAAACAACTAATGGAGAGTGTGTCTGCTGTAACTTTAGAGCATGCAACAACCATGATATTACCCACATTTGACACAAATTCAAAAATCATGGAGAACATAATTGTTCTTCCCATAGTTCAAAATAAGCCAAAAAATTAGATGGGTCTATCTAAATTTTAGGTGAGCAGTTTGCAATTTGATTTTTCTAGATTAAAAAATACTGACAAAATTAATATATCAAAGAAGAACAATGCATTGGTGTACACATCATTGCTAAAGCATGATAGAGAGAAAAAAAGTTGCAAAATCATATAGAAAAATTATAGGCAGACTTAGCAAATGAGAAAGCAAAGAGGAAAGTAGCAGATAACAAGAGTAATGAATTAGAAAAAAGAATAAAAAAACTGCCTCTACATCAACAAGAAAAGAGGATAAACAAACAGAGGTGGAATTGAATGGACTGAAGAAAAGGTTAGATGAGAGAAAAAAGAAATATGATGAGGAAAAATCCACTTCAGAAAAATTAAGACAAAGCATTGGGAAAGAAAATGAACAATGGGAACAAAAATTGGAGAAAGAGAGAAAAACAAATGAAACATTGGCTGCAAAGCTTATGGAAGCAAAAAATGAAATAAAATCTTGTCAAAATAAGTTAACTAAATTTTGTAGACAAATAATAAGGCACATGAAACAAATGATCTGGGAAAAAATAATGCAGAGGATTGATCATTTGTGTGAATTGTTTCAATTGATTGATGCCATGAGACTACATCATAATAAACTGAGAAAATATTTAATGGACAACAAAAATGTGTTACTACAGGCAGAAGAGAAATCTGCAAATCAAGTTCTAGAAAAAATCTACAAATCCAGTGACAATGAATTGATTTCAAAAGGCATTACTAATTAGATTGAAGCCTCAATGAAGGTGACATCTATCATTCAAAAGTGTTCAAGAATGCGTGAAACAACAGATTTGTGATTGAGGCTACATGTTCAAAGATTCGAAAGTAGGATGAAAAGGTAAGGAACTTGACAAAGCTTGGTTTGCCATAGGCTTTTGACACAAATGAGTGATTCATTGGAAAGGATAATTTTAGAAATAAGATGGAGAATAGAAGGAAGATTGGTTTGGACCATTTTCCTCAAAACCCAGATGAGGTGAACTTTTTGGATTGCATCAAACCACTAATATTCTTGAATGTATCTTTGGCTGAAACATTCAAGTCAGGATCCAAATTGAAATTCGATCATACATTGTTAACAAAAATTCAAGTCAAACCACATTAGCTAGAAGAAATGACAATTCCACCACCTAAACAGTGGAATTTGCTAAAAGAGCTGTTAGAATGATTGATATTGATAATATGAGTTTCCAAGTCCCAACTCAGCTCTATGTAGAGTTGTCTTTGAGCAAGATTTTTCATTTCCTCTATGTATTCCTTCATTTGAAAATCAATAGAAAACTCAAACTTAGTAATGTGTTGATGTTCAATTATTTGTCTTATTTATTTTATCAATTGAATAAAAACTCTAGTTTCAACTACTAGATACACATTCAACGATTGATGATGTTCATTGTTCTATATGCTACTATTGTTAATATGTTAAGCTAATGTTCTTTACCATTTCAAATGTTTTATTCACATGCCATTGAGATTGCCCGCTATCCCTCTAGCTTAAGCAATGTTTAGATCTACGACAGTTAGGTAGCAAGGAACAGTCCAGATTAAGTCTGGGCCCATCAACTTGCATGCTATTTAACCTCCTTAGTCATCCACCTAGAAGATTAACTCTTTTTATCATCAGATGGTTAATATTAAAACATATTACCGCATATTTGCCCGTGTGCTTTATAATTCCTTTAATTAGCTCACTATTTAAAACCCAGTGCAACTCCTTCAAAATATTTCAAAAAAAATTCATGTCATGTCTTCTAAAGTCTCTTCAACAGTCCAGATGAAGACACGCATCATCTCCCACTATCCCTCTAAAAGATGAAAGCTTTTGGTGGACCCCCCGTGGGCTAGTGGGGAACAACCCAGATTGACTCTAAAGATGTTGATTTTCAATGCTGTGCAATGCCTATAGTGGATAATGGGGTCCCACTTTGATAGGCAATAGGTGTCACTAGCCCACTATCCCTCTAGATTTCTTCAAACATTATTTTACTCAAGCGGGTTGGCGAGAAGCAGTCAGGATTCAATCTGTGAGATCCAACAACTCCCATTAATGTTCAAATATGTACATGTGAATTGTTAGTGACTTAAAAGCAGACATCCCTAGGTTGACGGGACAAAGGGACATAAAAACTTTGGGGGTGAAGACTTAAGATAAAAGATGAAATATTTAACCCCTTTAAATATTTTGATGCATAATGTTCCCAACCAAGCGGTGACCGATGAGACAAGGAAAAGGGGTCGGTAATACTGATGGGTTTGATGGCTTAAGTTGGAACTTGGATGACCGGGAACCAACAATAACAAGTTGACTTAAAATTATATCGTAAAAGGCTAAAAGGTTAGGTTTATGTATGAAATGAAGACAAACCCAAAACCCAAAACCTAAAACGCTAACCAGTGGATCAAATGGTCTATTGTAGGAGTATATTTCATTTTCTAACCCAGTTGCAAATAATGTATTGATTAAAATAATTCATAAACTGTGAAAAATGATGTAGAATCACATATCAAATCAAAAACCAAAATTCTACTTTACTGCAAATTTTTTTATGTTTTATACACAAATGAACTTTAGCAAGGAAATATTCAGCATTGAGTTGAATGATGAATCACTGAGTACATGTAAAACTTATTAGTATGACACAATTAAAATATGAAATAATTAATAATATGTTAATGTATTCAATTTGATTCACAATTGGAAGGAATACAATATAAAATATCATCAACTATAGTTTTGGAATATGATTCATGAAATGTAGTATAAATACCTAAAAATAGCTAATTCACTTCTATTTGCCAAATTGAGTTAGGGTCCTCAAATTGATGTTCAGATAAAGTAAAAGAATCATCTTGATTCTGAGTCTGTTCCTCATTTTCTTCATCTTGATTATGAGTCTCAAATTCATCAATCATTGTGTCACTGTCACTTGTCCTACCACCACCAGTGTTTGAACTTGAAGTGTTGCACAACCCTCTTCTTTCGCATATGGACTTCCAGATTGTGAGTGCCCTTTCGTGAGGAAATTTTTTGACATTATATGCACTTCCTAACACCCTCAAGAAATTTTCCAAATTCTTGTCTAGTTTGTTTCTTATCTTTGATTTCAAAAACCCCAATGCACTAAAAACTCTTTCATCTTCCACTGAACCCAATATCATTGTTTGACATAAATCAGCAAGTTTGAAATATTCTGATATCAAATCATGCAATATTTCACTCTGACCCAGGTTTTTCCAAGCCTTTGTTATTGATCCCACTTCAAAGGGATTCTCCATGGCATTAAACTGGTCTATCATACTTCTTGCAAACTGACTACATTGTCCTCTAAAATTATTTCCATCTATAATTCCTTCTATTGTCTGTCCATTGCATTTTTCACTTTTCAAAAAGTATGTGGTCAAGGCAGTTACTTTTTGTTGAAAAAAGCTTGGGCTATCTTGGTGGCCTTGAACCCAAAATTGAGAATACACAATACACATGGATTTAAGTATTTCTTCTCAAGAGAATCAATTATAAATCTCAGTTGAAAGATTGCTTGCAATTTCCTTCAAATTATTACTAACAGGTTCAACAATGCCATCAAAATCTTCCTTTCTAACAGGTACTTCTCTGATAGAGTGCCTAATCATTTTATAATGGTGCATTGGTATCTCAAATCCACATACAAAGGCACATAATTCCCCACATGCATTAAAAAATAAATAATTTTTAGGATGATTCAAATATGTAATTATCTGCCACCTAAAAAAATTGGGCTTTAAGAAGTTAGATCTAGATATAAATTATCGAGGGCCATGCATGTCATTCTACGTAGTTTGGTATACTCATAGATATACATAGCTCTGTCTTGGGCTTTCTTCACAAGATTGTTCATTTCATCTAGCATAGGGAGAAGGCTAGCTAAAGTTAAGAGTGTCTCTATATCATTTAACCTCTGTAAGAGGTTAGGAGCTTTGTCTACTGTGTTGCGATGCTCGTACATTATTCTAGTCAAGGAAGGATATTCTAAAGGAACTCATTGTGCTGGTCCATGCAATGAGATCCATCTGGTATTGACATCCTTAAGAAGCTTGTTTCCTACTATTATTCCCTCAGCAAAATTTTGAAACTGTGCAAAACCTTTGGGACTTCGGTAGAAGTATGTGTAGAGCTCATGGACTAGATTTTCAAGTTTTGATACTGTAGGAAACTTGCTTACAATTTTAAATGCTAAATTCATTCTGTGGGCCATGTAGTGAATGCCAAGTATGTATGGTGCACAAGTAGTTTGTAATTTTGTGCAAAGACCGGTCCTATGACCTTGCATTACTGTAGCTCCATCAGTTCCTACACACACCAACTTTTTGGCAATTGTCAAGTCATCCATACCTATAATTTCATTCAAAGACTTCTTAACTAGTTCAAATAGATTTTGCGATGTTGAATTGTCCTTCATTATTTGAACACAGAATAGATGAGCTTGGTAGACATGTTCTTTTATAGTATACACATGCATACAGACCCAATAAGTATTATCTACTGTAGTAACTTCATCTAAAGATAATGCAATGAAGTTTTACTCTTTTACATTCCCCTTTAAATCTTGCTCTTCCACCGTAGTGAGATAGTTTGCCCATTCCCATCATGCATTTATTGACCAATGTGTGCTAGGATAGTGAGGAACACTCAAAAAAGATAATAAATTACTATACTCTAGGTAGTCTGTCATAGGATGCCTTGTGGACAAAATATGAAAACAACACTCATCTAAACAATTTTTGCCAGTTGTTCTCCTTCCATTGCTTTTCCAAATTGAGCCTTGATTGTACCTCCACTTGTAGAAAGCTTCGTAATTCTTTTCTTATTCTCATCACATTCCATGACATACTTCACATGAAGACATTCTTCCTTTGATTTCCACCTTACTACTAATGTTTCCTTTCTGTCTATGATTTGTTTTTCATAAAATTTATCGATATGATTTTCTATAGTGTCAAGCTTTAGCTACAATTTCTTGTCTCTTTTACATTTCCAACTACAAATCACACACTTGCATTCTATTGGTTGTTCATCTTTGTTTGCTTTCTCCATTGGTTCAATGAATGGGTACGTTGACACCTAATCAAGCTGAAAATTCTTTGACATTTCGCACTCGTGCCCCATTTTTTATTTGCCTTTTCTTTTCTTCTTACCAACATCATCTTTAGCACTAGCATTTTTATCCAAGTCAATTATCTCAATCTGGCTAACCAGGGTATCCCTTGGAACATCTTCTGTGATATTGCCATCCTCATTCTAGATAACTAGGGTATCCCTTGGAACATCTTCTGTGGTATTGCCATCCTCATTCTAGCTAACAAGGGTATCCCTTGGAGCATCTTCTGTAATATTGCCATCCTCATTCTAGCTAACCAAGGTATCCCTTGGAACATCTTCTATAGTATTACCATCCTCATTCTAGATAACCAAGGTATCCCTTGGAACATCTTCTGCGGTATTTCCGTCCTCATTTGACTCAATGGCAATCCCACCTTCTAGTGGTGGTGCTATAGTCTTCAGCATTTTGATAGCCTCCCAGTCCCTTCACCATCATGAGGAGTCTTACCCTTGTCGCACTTGCAGCTCGACATCTTGATCTCTCACTTCGAATAAAAGCTAGAAAAAATGTCTTCTTGTTTAAGAAGGACATACTCAGAATATAGATCACATTCCCTACTAAATATCTTCTTTAAGATTGAAGCAAGAATGGAAAAGAGATAAAGAAATTTTATAACACTAATACTATGAAGAAATGATTACTCGCCTTTATGTTTGGGTTTTCACTGACTTGCTATTCATTAATGCAAGAATGCCTATGTTGTAAATTTGTAACTTTGCCTACAGTCAACTTCAAGGTTCCAACTCCAACTTCTGAAATCCAAATCGAGAGCTCACAAGTTCAGAACTGAACAAAATGTGTAAGAATAAATCAATGTTTTGATTATATTTATATCAATCCATATTTGGTGTATTCTGTGGGAATTCCTAATGGTATATTAAAAAAATTGGTGAATCCCACGTGATTATATAAGGAATACATTTAAGTGTTGGCAAATGAAACCTTGAAGGACTACATACTTTGTAATTTCCAAGGTGAATATGGACCTATGATTAGCACAGAGGTGTCATGGAAATTGGTGAAATGGTCCCTCATAATCAACTACTTGTAAATTTTAATTGGCGAAATGGGTTCTCATGCACAGTGACCATTTAATGGCATTGGCAAAATCTGTCCTGATACATAATGTTGTTTTAATAGTATTGGTGAATATATAGGTGATTTAGTACTTGCTTCTGAGATTCCAGGAGAAAATATTAGTCGGCCCGTTTGAAACACGTAGTTTGTTATGGAGAAAATATTACTCCATTGATTCTCATAAAATAAATCGATGGCAAATGGATATGCATTCGACCAATAATACATAAAATCCTGGTGATTTGACCACCCTGTTGGAGGCAATTTATTTGCTAATTCTAACTTGGCCGATTTGCGATATTCACCACTAAAATAATCTCTGGAGTGGATCCGAATATGGGAGAATTATTTTTCTTTTTTGACAGGTCTTTATGTAGGATATGGCTAAAAGGAGTGGACTAGAAATATTTAGTAGAATTTATTTCTGATAGAGAATCATGAATATTGTTTTGAATGTGTATTGTATAAGGTGTTTTATGTATCAAAAAATGAAGGTGAAAAAGGAGAGTTTGAGAGAGGATGTTTTGCCTGGGTATTGTGAAGTGTGTGATGTCTTTTTGCAGGTGAATTATGTCTAGTAAGAAGACAATATATAGTTGACTATGCAGAGAATGAATCAAGATGAGATTATGAAAATGAATCAGGTGATTGTGAGGCTGGATGTTTTGTTTGAAAATTGAGAGTTGTATGAGATGATATTGCAGGTGATCCATGTACAGTGAGAAGACATTATGGAGCAGATTGATGAAGAGATCACTACACAAAGGAACACAAAGGGATCAAAATAACAACACTAGAGGAAGAGAATATAGGGGATGGTAGGGTAAACAACTCATCTAGGCCTCAGTGGACCAAACAACAACATTTGACATCAGACAGGACATGACTGTCCACTCACACAACACAATAACACCATTTATAGGTTCATATATGTGGGAACCTTTCCAAACTTTCTAGAGACCCTAGACCCACTAGGTTTGACTGTCCCTAGCTCACAAAACCATAAAAATGCCTAGGGGATATCTCCTTGTACCACCTCCTTCACAAACTGACTCACTTCCTTGTAGCCCTCCTAAAGGGACTGCCATGCAATAACTTTTGACTTAGACCTCCTATCCAAATTATCATAGGCTTTTTGGAAACCCATTATCTTACCCTTCAACATACCAAACATGCACATAAGGTTGTTTTGTAACATACACCTCAAATTTGGACTGTCCCTACTATCCAACGGGCTTAATTAGCCCATTTTTACAAAGGAAGTACATAAAATCTCAAGGCCACAAAAAAAATGTAACTTTTATGAGCCTAAAAACATTCTAAATAGACCAATTTCAGAGGTTTTATGGGTCCAAGATCAATTCAACTCATTTGATGATCAAATCTTCATTTCAATTAGGCTAGTTGGCCAAAACAAGGTGTAATAGGCCCTCAAAGGTTCCAAACTTCAACTTATGCTTACCACTTGCCCCTACACACAAAACCCATTATAAAAAATACCATTATAAACTAATTCCACCCATTTTTGGGTTCTAACACAGCAATATGTAGTGGGAAAACAAAAAACTCTCTAAAACCCCCAAATCAATGGTTTGCTGGAATGACACAGGTAGTTTTAGAAAAAAACATTATCTCCTTATAGAAATTGAATCAAGACCTCAGACTAGAACCACTGGAAAGGTATCTCAACCCTCTTTTAATAAATATATGGCTTGTCCCTATATTTATCTATACAGAGTCGTGACATGGCCGGAAACAGGACTGTTGCAGTCAAAAAATAGGGTTTTCGATAGTTTTTAGCAAAAACGTGATAACTTTCACAAAAATGAATGAAATGACCTCAAACCAATGGAATTGGATAGTTATCTCACCCCTCTATCACATAAAATAGGTTTCATGGAATAAATATGCTACACAAATTCATGGTACGGTCTGCAACAACAGTAAAATACAGAAAAAATAGAATTTGGGACAGCAGAATAGTATTTTCTCATTTCCTTTTCTTAAACTTCATCAAAAATCATCCTCATTTGACCACCACTTCTTTTCCAAAGAATTTACATTTGTTTATATCTTTTTACACTTCATTCCTATTATGGGAAGAGGCTCGAAATAGCCTAACTACTGATTTTTTCTAAATATAGACTGTCATATCTTTAAGAGGATTGCACATTCACTAAAATACTTTCCTAATCTTGGCCTCCACTCTACATCATGCCTTACAAAGGATTTTTTACATTTCTAAAACTCCATTTAATCTTTAACACTAAATTTTTTCAAATATTGCCTTAAAACTTATTTTAGGTGCACTGCACCATACACCTAGGCTTGAAATGTTTCTAAGTCTATTGGAAAGTTTGTTGCAGCTTTTCACACCTTTGACCTTCATACTTTCCTTCAACAAGTCCATTTTTCTTTGATTCTTCACTGTTTCTGTTATCCTTTCTTTGAAATTTGTTTCACTCTACCATAGAGTGCTCTATTAGCTTCATTCTTCTTTACCTCTATTTCTAACACTTCCTTCTCAACCCCTTTCTCATACCATTGTCTCATACTACTCTTCTTTCCACTGTCCATTATCATCTCACCTTTACCAACCTCTGTCAAACCTTTATCCAACTTGTTTACTGTCTTTGGAACTTTGTAAACTATTCCACCATCTTCACTTGGTTGTCTACTCATCACTACAAGGCACATGATTGTCCCTACTAAGACTCCTTCACTCACTTCTTGCCTTACCATAGGCTCTACACTCTTACTCTTCACATTTTCAGTCACTTCCTTCTTCCACATGAAGATATTTCTCTTCTCAATAGGCTGCAAATCAGCTCCACACTTCCTATTTGCTATTTCAACTTCATGCCTTGAAAAGGCTACACACTCCTTACTTTTACTCTCCTCAAACATCATTGTCTCCTTCTTGCCAAACATAATCTCTTGACTGCTCCTCTAATGGTAGTAGCACAAAAGTCTTCTCATCCTTCTTAACAATGAAGGTATTAGCTCTTTCATCATAGATTGCAAACCTATCAAATTTCCATGGTCTTCCCAGTATCACATGACAACAATCCATTAGTAGGATGTCATAAAGTACTCTATCCTCATATGCTCCAATCTTGAACTCAACTAATGCTTGCTTAGTCACTAAAATGGACTGATGATCACTCACCCAAAAAATTTTGTAGGGAACTTCCCTAGG
The DNA here is from genome assembly GCA_027924645.1 of Cunninghamia lanceolata. Taxonomy (NCBI): domain Eukaryota; kingdom Viridiplantae; phylum Streptophyta; class Pinopsida; order Cupressales; family Cupressaceae; genus Cunninghamia; species Cunninghamia lanceolata. The sequence continues at coordinate 446,147 of BSBN01001013.1, read as the reverse complement.
AAATTTCTTAACTTTAGTTTGTCCATCTCACTTGACACCATATTTTTAGTACAACTAGAATCCACTATAACTTTACATACCTTGTTCTTAATTTTGCAATTTGTTCTAAACAATGCTCTCCTCTGAATCAGCTCCTTCTCCCTAGATGTCTTCAACAGTGCTCTTCTTTCAGCATCAATGCTTCACCTGACTCAACATCACACCTTTTGAAACTATAACTACCACACTCTTCTTCTTGGACTAATTGAGTCCTTCTTTCACTCTTCTTTTCACCATCACTAGAAAAATTTTGTTTCTCATGACACTTATATGTTGGGTGCCCAAACTCTTGACAATTATAACACTTACCTACAAAGGTATTTACACTTCTTCCACCACCAAATCTACATCTACCTCTACCTCTGAAATCTGCACTCTAGCCTTGTTTGAAATTAGCACCTTGTCCTTGTGCCTTGTTCATGTCTTATTGACTTTCACTAACTTGTTTTGTATTGAAAGAACCTCTACCTCTAGAGGTATTGCCTCTGCCTCTGGCTGACTTATCTTGTCTTCTTTTCAACTTCTCTTCCACTCTAACTACTATCTGATAAGAGTCTTCAACACTCCTTGGATTTGCCAACACCAACTCATCCTGCATGTTAAACCTCAAACCACCAATATACCTAGAAACCCTTTGCACTTCAGTTTCATTTTGACCAAAGCTTATACTCATCTTATAAAACTCTTTAGTATATGACTTAACATCCATTTCTTTTTGCCTTAAACCTTGAAGCTTCTTAAACATTTGAACTTCATAATCTTTAGGCAAGAACTTACCTTTGATCTTAGCCACCATCTTGTCCCATGAGACAATTTTTGACTTTCCTTGCTTTCTTCTCTCTATCTACTGATAATCCCACCATAACAAAGCATGACCAGTCAGCTTGGTCTTTGCAATCTTCACTTTCTAATCCTCAAGAACTTCTTCATACTCAAAGTGGTTGTCCAATGCTGTAATCCAATCTAACAACTCTTCATCATCTAGGCTTCCTCCATACTTTGGCACATCTATCTTCATCTTGTGCTTTTCTTCTTTTACTACCCTCAGCAACTTTACCATCCTATGATCCTCAGGGTCTAACTCTTCTTCGACATCTTTATACTCAATTTCTTCTTCCTCAGACTCAATCTCATCACCTAGAGCCACTCCTCTTCTCTAATTTTGTTCTAAGGTATCCATTCTTTCTTTTAGTTCCCTCAACTCCCTAACATGTTTCTCTTTTAGTTCATTCATCTCTTGAGCCATGTTTCTCCTTCTTGGAGGCATCATGGCAAATGGCATCTTCAACACAACACTTCACAGACCTATTAGCTGTGCTCTGATACCAATTTGATGTAGACCTCTCTACACAAAGGACCACAAAGGGATCAAAATAACAACATTGGAGGAAGAGGATATAGGGGATGGTAGGGAAAACAACTTATCTAGGCCTTAGTGGACCAAACAACAACATTTGACATCAGACAGACATGACTGTCCACTCACACTCCATTGCTTCCACATAACACAATAACACCATTTATACGTTTATATACATGAACCTTTCCAAACTTTCTAGGGACCCTATACCAACTAGGTTTGACTGTCTCAAGCTCACAAAACCATAAAAATTCCTAGGGGATACATCCTTGTACCACTTCCTTCACAAACTGACTCACTTCCTTGTAGCCCTCCTAAAGGGACTATCATGCAATAACTTTTGACTCAAACCTCCTATCCAAACTGTCATGGGCTTTTTGGATACCCATTATCTTACCCTTCAACATACTAAACATAGACATAAGGTTGTCTTGTAAAATACACCTTAAATTTGGACTTTCCCTGCTGTCCAAGAGACTTAATTAGCCTACTTTTACAAAGGAAGTACATAAAATCTGAAGCCCACAAACAAAATTTCACTTTTATGAGCCTAAAAATATTCTAAATAGACCAATTTCATATGTTTTATGGGTCCAAGATCAATTCAACTCATTTGATTATCAAATCTTCATTTCAATTAGGCTAGTTGGCCAAAACAAGATGTAATAGGCCCTCAAAGGTTCCAGACTTCAACTTATGCTTACCCCTTCCCCTTTCACACAAAACCCATTATAAAACATACCATCATAGACTCACTCCACCCATTTTGGGGTTCTAACATAGGAATATGGAGTGGGAAAACAAAAAAACTCTCTAAAACCCCCAAATCAATGGTTTACTGGAATGACATAGGCAGTCTTAGAAAAAAAACAATATCTCCTTCTAGAAATTGAATCAAGACCTCAAACTAGAACCATTGGAAATCTATCTCAACCTTCTTTCCATAAATATATGGCTTTCCCCTATATCTATCCATATAGAGTTGTGACATGGCCAGAAACAGGACTGTTGCAGTCAAAAAAGGGTTTTGGACAGTTTTTAGCAAAAACATGATAACTTTCACAAAAATGAATGAAATGACCTCAAAACAATGGAATTGGATAGTTATCTTACCCCTATATCACATAAAATAGGTTTCATGGTATAAATATGCCATACAAATTTGTAGTATGGTCTGCAACAACAGAAAAATATAGAAACAATAGAATTTGGGACAACAAAACAGTATTTTCTCATTTCCTTTTCTTAAACTTCATCAAAAATCATCCTCATTCGACCACCACTACTTTTCCAAAGAATTTAAATTTTTTAATATCCTTTTACACTTCATTCCCATCATGGGAAGAGGCTCAAAATAGCCTAACTACTGATTTTTACTAAAAAAATTGATTGTTTCTAAATATAGATTGTCATATCTTTAAGAGGACTGCACATTCACTAAAATACTTGCCTAATCTTGGCCTCCACTCTACATCATGTGTTAAAAAGGCTTTATTACATTTCTAAAACTCCATTTAATCTTTAACACTAAAATTTGTCAAATATCACCTTAAAACTTATTCTAGGTGCACTTCACCACAGATGGGTAGAGTAAAAATGCAAATGAATTAATTTCATGATTGAGAGAAGAATGTTGTGTTGATATGTGCATTATAGTGAAATAGAGAAAGCCTCAGTAACTTTTTATTTTTCCTTCTGAGATTATATGTATTGCCAGTGAAGCACATTGTAACTAGTGAGGTTCTTGGCCAGTGAGGCATGTTTGTGATCAGTAAGATCATTTGCCAGTGAGGCATTGTAACCAATGAGGTTTTCCAGTGAGGCTTAATGGAGATTAAAGTTCATAGTGGTTTTTACCCTTTTGGGGTTTTCCACTCAAACATCTACATGTTATGTGATGTTCATCTATGTCTTGTGTGCTCTATTAATGCTTTCATGTCCTATTGCAAATATCTTGTGTTTCATGATCATGTTAGATTGTTTTATTGTATGAAGATCTTAGGTTGAAGAATTAGTTTTATCATATCATTGATTCACCCCCCCTCTTAGTGATCCTTAGTATTCCAACACATACAACACCCATAATAATAATAAAAGTAAGCAAGCACCATGTGTGCCTGTCTCTCTTCCATGTTCTCAACCTATGCTCCCTCCACCACCTTCCCATACTCATAAAAGTGGTCAAGAATATAATCTTTTTGAGCAGCTTTGCGCTACTCCGACAAAGATCTCTCTTTGGGATTTAATACAAACACCACCTACATACCAAAGAATGCTCCAAGAAGCTTTACAAAAGGTGATTGCACCACCTACTATTAAACTGAACGATGTAGCAGCTCTGTTAGATTGTATGTATGCAACAAAAATAGATATTCCATTTCAACAATATAAAATACCATTTATTAAAGATGGATATGATCCACTTATATTATTTATCATGATATATAAAATGGTAAAAGCACAAACCTATGTCACACTTTTATAAAAGAAACAACCAACATTGATCTAACTTTTTAACTTGAATCACTACAAAGTGATGTATATGTTCTAAATTTTAAAATGATGTAAACTAATAAAATGTAGATTTTTTAGTGTATTTTATGTTTCTATTTTTTAAAAAATTTAAAAAAATTATTTAAATGTAGTATTTTGTAAAATTGACACTATAATTTAGTTGCTGATAAAATGTTGAAAAATAATTTTGAATGGGACGCCACACTTTATATAGTAACTTTCATTTATTTTCCTTCTATATTTTTTTGTGTATTCATAGCTCAAAAATTTAGTGCATGGATTATTTTCTTCCCCAATTTGATAAATATATATTTTTAAATAAATCTTGAAAGTTACGTGTAATGAAAACAAAATTGTTTCGACTGGACGTCAACTTTTGTCTTCATTATTTACCAAAATATGAAAAAAATTATGTCATCTTGACAGGGAATCTCTCCTCTGGTGCATCATATTTTTTTCAATTTTTGTTAATAAACTTTACTATTTTCTCAAGAGGACAATTTGCACCATATTTTTGTGTTGATGAACTACTTTTAGTAGAAATAAAAAATAAAATATAAACACTAATTGAAATGTTTAAAATTGTATTTTTACAAAGTAGATTGACTGATCTACAAAAGGGTATTTTTAGATTCTTTTAAAATGATTATTTGCACGATTAGGAGTTGTTAGAGCATCAAGTTTTTTAAATAATTTATTTCTTTTGGGTAAATGATCCCCAAAGGGATGCTACATATGTTTTTAGTGGATGGTTCCAATTGAAAAAGTTGTAGCCTAGATCTAATTTAGCTAGAATGAATCCAAATAGAACATAAGTTTCACCAAAATTGACATTTAGTCAGAAATACTTAAATTTGTTTATGTTGATAAGTTGGCCCAAAGTGGGACACAACTTTGAACTTTTACCCAAAAAGTTGATAAAGTGAGTTATGATTGACAATGGATTGGCTCTTAATGTTTGTGGCATTGACTTGCTATGCAGAAGAAAGATTGACACTTCTTTAATCAAACGAGATAGGATTAGCATTTGTGACTTTGATAATGTTGGTAGACAATCCCTGGGTACTATAAATTTACCTATAAAGGTTGGACCCATGAGATTATCTACCCTTTTTCATGTCATGAATGATTTTCTTTCATACAATATGATTCTCAGTAGACCATGGATTCATGCCATGGGTACAGTTTCGTCTACCCTTCATCGATCAATAAATTTTATTTATCAAAATAAGCTCTACACTGTGGAAGCTAATACTGACCCAAATAATTGTTTACATATCGAAATGACAAAAAAATAACAATCGTACAAGTCTAAACAACTTACAAGTTGATTCATCAATACCTCTTGCCACAGATAATGTTGTGCAAGACTCTAAACCATCAAATGAACTTTTTTGTGATGATTGGGGTTCATTAGATTTTACTCCCTCTTTTATGGGGGACTATAAACTTAATAAAGCTTTACACTGTGGAAGCCGATACTGACCCAAATAACTATTTACATATTGAAATGACAAAGAAAATTAACAATCGTACAAGTCTAAACAACTTACAAGTTGATTCATCAATACCTCTTGCCGCAGATAATGTTGTGTAAGACACTAAACCATCAAATGAACTTTTTGATGATGATTGGGGTTCATTAGATTTTACTCCCTCTTTTATGGGGGACTATAAACTTAATAACTCTAATACATCAAAAGTTGCATCGATCTCATCTAAGCAATCTTTGGAAACACTTGAGAAACCCAGTCTCCTTGGTAGAAAACAAAGACAATACTCTTACTTATACTACAGACTATGAGACTTATGAGGCCTCACCATATTTTAAAGAGATGGACTCCCTCTATGGTCGTGGACTTCAGATTTTGTACAAAAATTGAAACTATGTAGGTAATGGTTGTGGTGTGAACCAATAAGACATTCAAGTGCCTTTACAAGTTGTTGGAATTAATTATACGGTTGGTGTCAAATATCATTCTTTGAAGCCCACCAAAGCTTATCATCATCCTAAACTTAATGGAAATACAATATCAACAAGACCAAAACTACATGTGAGATAGACTTAGCTTATCTAGACAAGGATTGTTCGCTAGGAAATATCTTATTGAATCAAGTAAGTACTTCTCCACCCTTTAGCCACACTCGATGTAGCACCTATTCTAGTTGCTCTCAAGGGTGGCCTCTTAGATATATATGTTGTTAGCATTGTGTTGTGTTCCCCCATGATGTGTTATATGTTGTTTAGGTCTCCTTGGATGACCCTTGATACTCTTGTAAGGTCAAGGATACCAGGAGATTGCATATGTTGTGACCATTCTCCTATTTGTTTCATCATTCTTCTATCTTGCCTCTCCTCTATTTTATTGTTGTGTGTCATGCCTTAGGGTCATAGCATTGTGGAGGGTGTTTTGGAGGCATCCTCCTACATGGTGTTCATAAGGCACTTGTTCTCCTCTCTTATTTTTATTGTTTACCTTCTTCAATGATTCTACCTAGTTGGAAGATGATGAAAATAAACAAATACTGATACAGAGCATGTGTCCCTTCAACGAGAAAGCAAAAATGGACCTAGTCTGTATATGAATATGGAGTTGATCTATATATATATTTGATGCTTGACTAGTAGAATCACTCCATGTGATGTATCATCTTATGGAATTTCTTGTGGTCCTAACATTTTACAATCCACTCAATCTACTCTTTAACACTTTGAATGGCATCTCACCTTGTTGCTACACTTGATTTTGAGATACCTACAATATAGCTGAATGGTTATACTCTGCTCCAAACCTGTGAGTATAGCCTTGGTCCTTGATGTGATTTTTTTCATGCATAGCTTTCATGATGTGATTTGGTTATTATCTTAGAGTAAGATGTTCTAACCTTATTTCTTGTTGTTTATCTTAGCATATCTTATCAATGTATTTGTAGGAACATTCAGCGATCGTGGCACATGTCACCTTGGGGGCATGGGCTTTGCAAGAGCTCTTGTTCCCTTCTATGTTTTATATCTGTAGACACCTAAAATTGGACTGCTCTGCAAACCAATTTTCCATACCTCGCATTAATCCATTCCCCCAATCTGCATATCCCTGGTGATCAATTAATTCACCTAATAATCCATTTAACCTTACAACCCTATCCTATTAATTGAATGAATATTCCTAATATTCATTTAATTGATTTATCCATTTCCCTAATCCCTGTTAATTAGATAAATCATGCTTATCTAATTAACCTAGGCTTAAGTTAATTAATATAAACACTTAATTAACCTTGTCCCCCACTCACCTCCACTCACTAAATTTAAAATTCAGTTGTCCCCCACTCTCATCCACTCACTGAATTTAAAATTCAGTTGTCTCTCACTATCCTCCACTCACTGAATTTTAAATTTAGATGTCCCCCACACTCCTCCACTCTTCCCAAAATGGGAATTTTTAATTCATCCACTAGGAATAAAAGATCCACTTTCATTCCTAGCCCTTGATCTTGTCAAATGAATCCTCACCCTCCATCCTCATCTCCAAAATCCTATAAATTGGACCCCTCTCTAAGCCATTTAGGAGAGACTCCTTAACACATCAGAACTCTATCAAATCACTCCACAAATCTCCTAATCCTATCAAACCTCTACCAAAATCTTGTCTCAATCCCATCTAATCTATCAATCCCCATCTCCTTTACATTGTGTTGTATGCATTAAGCAATCCACATTAGTCACACAAATCATGGGAATAATCTTGAGGAGCTCTCTTGGGTGCAATCTCCTTCCCGCATGGATTCGTGAGGTCATTTATGAAGGTATAATCATGTGTATTTATGCATTAGATTAGCTTTAATCTTCATTTTGATTTCACTGATTCCATTGGCACAGAAAATTGGTTTGCAGAGTAGTCCAATTTTAGGTGTATGAGGTTGAAGGTTCATATGAGGATGATGGAAGTTGATATGATGTTGAAGATGATGACATGTAAGGTTGTTCTGGAATGTGTTGAGGTTGGGATGGTGTTTGGACTTCTTGTTGTGATATGATTTATTGTTGATGTTGGTAAATGTGTTGATGTGATGATGATGGAGGGGTTGCATAGGATAATGATTGTTGTGATATGGATTGATATAGATAAGGGTTGTGATAAGTTGATAACGGGTTGATATGACATGTGAATGAATTTGGTTGATATGAAGTGGGATAAGTTGATGCAGAATTGGTTTGATGTGTAGATGGATATGATGGGATAGGTGCTAGATATGATGGTTGTTGGACTTTGCAAGTGGCCAAGATGTGTTGGATTTCTTCCGAGAGGTATTGTATGTGTGAGGATTGGCTTGTTCGACCTATTTGAATCAATTCTTGAATGCTTTGAAAGGTTCGATGCTCTAGAGGGGATTGGCTTGCATGCATGTGGTGAAGCATATGAAGGAGCTTTTGGAAGTCCTCTAAGGTTGACATGATGTCACACATGTGATTAAATCCTAAGTCCTTTTTGGCTAGTGCTTGGTTATGATGATGATGTGGATTGTTTGGATGAAGTTGATTAAGATGAAGGTGACTAGGATGTGCTTATGGATGATTGGGATGGAGGTTGATTTGAGAATGATGGAGAGAATGATGTTGTGTAATGATTAGAATGATGTTGTTTGGATAATGATTTAGATAGAATGGTGATGATTTGATGATGTAGGGTGACAAGGATGTGAGTAGTATTGATTATAGATGACTTGGATGTGATTAGGATTGAGGTGGTTAAGAATGGGTGATTAGGATGAGTGTGATTGGATTTGAATGTGATAAATGACTTGTCTTATGTGTTTGATGTTTTAGTTTGATTTGGCAATGTTTAGCAAATGATCACATGTACAAACAAGAATCACTCACACAAGACACAAGCAAATTTGAGTTTTGAATTTGAAGAATATGATAATGATTAACAAGCACATGTGTAAGACAAATCAACATGCCCTAATGCCTAGTTTGATGGGGTATGGCTAGTTAGGTTTGGTCAATGTTTAGATGAGGTTGACTAAGGATTTGAAAGTGAAATCCTGTCACACAGCTGGGAGAAGGGGGTAACTCACCCTTCACTTTCACTTCCCAAAGGTAGAAAGTTCTTTGGGGCTTAGCCAAGAGTGACATGATTCTTATTTCAAAGAGGGTGTCTTTTAATTTAGCCTCGGATGAGGTCATCCCTAGGGGTGATGAAATCTCCTAGCAAGCCTCCTAGGATAGGGTAAACAAAAGCAAATCAAGTGAGGTGTTTTTGATCTCCAAGATCACCTTGTGGTGCAAGGAGAGAGCATACACACACCCACTTGATTCACACTCGTAGTTGATTAATTGACCCTTAGAAATTGAAATGTGATGAAGACACATCAAGCAGTGGTTCTTTTTAGTCCAATTTTAAGGTGTGATTGAAGACACTAGTTGATTTTAAGCCCAATTTCAATGTGTGATGATCAAACAATGTTCGTTTTAAAGGCCCAAACTGAAGTGTGTTTGCAAGCAATGATTGAAAGATAAAGGATGAAAATGAATGCACCTAATTAAATTGCTATCCAAATTGATGTGTTTTCTGCTCCTGATGTTGTTCCAGCCTCGTATGATCACCTGCAAGTCATGAAAATGAAAATGAAGCAAGTAGACTAGCCAAATAGATTGTGATGCAAAAATTGATAATCTGAGACAATTTGATCAAAAAAGAACTGATACAGGAAAATAGATTGCATAAATAGATTCTTCAGGAAATTCTATGCAATTTGAAAAAGAAATTCGCTGAAAACTAATCAAAATTGCAAAAGATATGATGATTTGAAGTTTAAATACAAGTTTAACTTCGACTGATAAAAAAGGTGGGAAAAAGGTATTGTCACCTAATGAAAACCTCACAATTGCGAAGTGCTCGGAGTCCTCTTTTCGACAATTATTCGTTTGTAAAATTTCATCTCCATATGACCAAGTTGTGGTAAAAAGAAAAAAAATGCCCCTATTAGGGCATACGGAAGCACAATGATACTCTGGCAGTTTAGTTGACCATTAGCCGTTTGGCGAAAATCTGCTCACATGTCAAGGTATTTAGCTAACTGTTGGAATTGGCGATTAAGGGTTTGTTTGGCAGTTAAGTGGTAGTGGAGCCCTTGGTCACCAATATGACCGAGGGCTAGGATCAACAAAAAAATAATAAAAAAAATGAAAGGGGGCATTGGATCTTAGCCCCCTTGCTCCCCTTGTGACCGACAGTTAGGGTAGGCATTAAGCTTCCACCGCAGGCAGTTAGGGTTAGGTTTTAAGCTTCCACCACAGGGGGGAAAGGGGAGTCAGGGGTGCTGCATAGAGGAGGAGGCTCGGGCAATGAGCGGATGGTGGTGGGGCTTGGAGGGAGGTCGCAAGGGGCTCTGCGGGGATGTGGCGGTCGGGGCGGCAGGGATCGACGGAGGCTGCGGGAGGAGCAAGTGGTGGGGATGGGGGAAGGGGAGGTAGAGGGAGCGGAGGTCGAGAGTCTATGAGGTGTCGAGGGTTGGGGGTGTTGGAGTATGGAGGTTCTACAGGTAGAGGGCAGGAGTTTGGAGTGGGAAGTGTGGGGGAGTGGTGTCGACCTGTGGTCGCGGGAGGAGGGAGTGCAGGGGGCAGGAGTTATAAGGTGGTGGCAACTACTATTGGGGAGTTTCGACCTAGCAGAGGGGGTTGTGTGCCAGCGGCATGGGAGTTATAAGGTGGTGGTGACTGCTATTGGGGGGTTTCGACCTGGCAGAGGGGGGTGTGTGCCAGCGGTGGCAGTGGCGGCTACGATGGTTTGCAACCAGGCTACATATGTAAACCTGCAAACAAAAATCTACCCCCCTGCAAGTTGAAAATACTTGCAACACAAAAATTTTCATTAGGAGTGTGGGGGACATGTGAATTTAAAATTCAGTGAGTGAAGGATAGTGGGAGACAAATGAATTTTAAATTCAATGAGTGGGGGACAAGGTTAATTAAGTGTTTATCTTAATTAACTTAAGCCTAGGTTAATTAGATAAGCATGATTTATCTAATTAATAGGGATTAGGGAAATGGATAAATTAATTAAATGAATATTAGGAATATTCATTCAATTAATAGGATAGGTTTGTAAGGTTAAATGGATTATTAGGTGAATTAATTGATCGCTAGGGATATGTAGATTGGAGGAATGGATTAGTGTGAGGTATGGAAAATTGGTTTGCAGAGCAATCCAATTTTAGGTGTCTACATTTGCCCCTCTTTGAGATGGTGTTGCGGCTAAGCAACATCATTTCAAAAAAGTTAAAACATAGAGATGGATTGGATAAAAAAAGATTTTGGTTTGGAAGAATAGGGTAAGGTTTGGGGATAATTGGTAAGGGTGATGCCCCCTTGAGAGGATAGGGTGTTGCAAACCACCATAGCTACCACCACCGCCGCTAGCACACACCCCCCTCTGCTAGGTCAAAACCCCCCAATAGCAGTCATCACCACCTTATAACTCCCGCGCTGCTGACACACACCCCCCTCTACCAGGTCGAAACCCCCTAAGAGCAGTTGCCACCACCTTATAACTCCCGCTCCCTACACTCCCTCCTCCCACGACCACAGGTCGACACCACTCCCCCGCGCTTCCCACTCCAACCTCCTACCCTCTACCCTGCAGAACCTCCATACTCCAACACCCCCAACCCCCTACACCTCACAAACTCTCGACCTCTGCTCCCTCTACCTCCCCTTCCCCCGTCCCTGCCACCTGCTCCTCCCATAGCCTCCGTCGATCCCTGCCGCCCCGACCGCCACATCCCCGTAGAGCCCCCCATAGCCTCCCTCCAAGACCCACCACCATCCGCCCACCGCCTGAGCCTCCTCCTCTCCGTAGCACCCCTGACTCCCCTTTTCCCCCTGCGGTGGAAGCTTAAAACCTAACCCTAACCACCTGTGGTGGAAGCTTAACACCTACCCTAACTGTCGGACACAAGGGGAGCAAGGGGGCTAAGATCCAATGCCCCCTTTCATGTTTTTTTTATTATTTTTTGTGGATCCTAACCCTCAGTCATACTGGTGACCAAGGGCTCCACTGCCACTTAACTACCGAATAGACCCTTAACCGCCAGTTCCAACAGTTAGCTAAATACCTTGACATGTGAGCAAATTTTTGCCAAACAACTAATGGTCAACTAAACTGCCAGAGTATCATTGTGCTTCCCTATGCCCTAATATGGGCATTTTTTTCTTTTTACCACAACTTGGTCATACGGAGATGAAATTTTACAAACGAATAGTCGTCAGAAAGAGGACTCCGAGCACTTTGCAATTGTGAGGTTTTCATTAGGCGATGGTACATTTTTCCCACCTTTTTTATCAGTCGAAGTCAAACTTACATTTAAACGTCAAATCATCATATCTTTTGAAATTTTGATCAGTTTTTAGCGAATTTCTTTTCAAATTGCATAGAATCTCCTGAAGAATCTGTTTATGCAATCTATTTTCCTGTATTAGTTCTTTTTTTATCAAATTGTCTCAGATTATCAATTTTTGCATCACAATCTATTTGGCTAGTCTACTTGCTTTGTTTTCATTTTCGTGACTTGCAGGTGATCATACGAGGCTAGAACAACATCAAGAGCAGCAAACACATCAATTTGGACAATAATTTAATTAGGTACATTCATTTTCATTCTTTATCTCTCAATCATTGCTTGCAAACACACTTCAGTTTGGGCCTTTAAAACGAACATTGTTTGATCATCACACATTGAAATCAGGCTTAAAATCAACCAATGTCTTCAATCACACCTTGAAATTGGACTAAAAAGAACCACTGCTTGATGTGTCTTCATCAAATTTCAATTTCTAACGGTCAATTAATCAACTGTGAGTGTGAATCAAGTGGGTGTGTGTATGCTCTCTCCTCGCACTGCAAGGTGATCTTGGAGATCAAAAACACCTCACTTGATTCGCTTTTGTTTACCCTATCCTAGGAGGCCTGCTAGGGGATTTCATCACCCTTAGGGATGACCTCATCCAAGCCTAAATCCTGTCACTCTTGGCTAATCCCCAAAGAACTTTCTACCTTTGGGAAGTGAAGGTGAAGGGTGGGTTACCGCCTTCTCTTGGCTGTGTGACAGGATTTCACTTTCAAATCCTTAGTCAACCTCATCTAAACATTGACCAAACCTAACTGGCCATAACCCATCAAACTAGGCATTAGGGCATGTTGATTTGTCTTACACATGTGCTTGTTAATCACTATCATATTCTTCAAATTTAAAATTCAAATTTGCTTGTGTCTTTTGTGAGTGATTCTTGTTTGTACATGTGATCATTTGCTAAACATTGCCGAATCAAACTAAAACATCAAACACATAAGACAAGTCATTTATCACATTCAAATCCAATCACACTCATCCTAATCACCCATTCTTAACCACCTCAATCCTAATCACATCCAAGTCATCCATAATCAATCCTACTCACATCCTTGTCACCCTACATCATCAAATCATCACCACTCTATCTAAATCATTATCCAAACAACATCATTCTAATCATTACACAACATCATCCTCTCCATCCTTCTCAAATCAACCTCCATCCCAATCATCCATAAGAACATCCTAGTCACCTTCATCTTAATCAACTTCATCCAAACAATCCACATCATCATCATAACCAAGCATTGGCCAAAAAGGACTTAGGATTTAATCACATGTGTGACATCATGTCAACCTTAGAGGACTTCCAAAAGCTCCTTCATATGCTTCACCACATGCATGCAAGCTAATCCCCTCTAGAGCATCGAACCTTTCAAAGCATTGAAGAATTGATTCAAATAGGTCGAACAAGCCAATCCTCACACATACAATACCTCTCGGAAGAAATCCAACACCTCTTGGCCACTTGCAAAGTCCAACAACCATCATATCTAGCACCTATCCCATCATATCCATCTACACATCAAACCAATTCTACATCAACTTATCCCACTTCATATCAACCAAATTCATTCACATGTCATATCAACCCGTTATCAACTTATCACAACCCTTATCTATATCAATACATATCACAACAATCATTATCCTATGCAGCCCCTCCATCATCATCACATCAACACATTTACCAACATCAACAACAAATCATATCACAACAAGAAGTCCAAACACCATCCCAACCTCAACACATTCCACAACAACATTACATGTCATCATCTTCAACATCATATCAACTTCCATCATCCTCATATCAACCTTCAACCTCATATCAACTTCCATCATCCTCATATCAACCTCCATCATCCTCATATCAATCCTCAACTTCATACCAACCCCAAAAACCTTTTGTCTACATATCCTACTATTACACCTAGTAACCAAGACCATCAATGGCCTCCACAACAAGCACTAGTGAGCTCAAATCTACCTTTGCAACAAGAAGCACATGCAAGTCCAAGTGGTCCCTTGTACATAAATCAAATGAGTCCAAGTTATCCTAGGCAAGATCTAATAACCTTTGACAAGGGAGATACCAATCTAGAGTTCCCTCCACCATCTAATCCCACACCTATCCTTGAACCCACCTAATACCAATCTAGAGTTCCCTCCACCATCTAATCCCACACCTATCCTTGAACCCACCTAAGAACCATCACTACCTAATCCTATCACCCACCTATCCAATCCCCATCCTAATCCCACACCAACCACCATCATTATCCATCCATTATATTGCTCTTCAACCCATACACTCATGAAGGATGTCATCCATTGGCTATTAGCAAGGAATCAAACACCCTCATGCAATCCAACATCCACCAAACCTCTTGAACAACCCCCTATCATAAGTCAAGAACCACCATGTAGCCATGTTCAAGAACACATAAATTAAACACCTCTCACACCCATCCAAGCACCCATCACACCTATCCAACTCACTTCCACTTCCATGCAAGCACACGAGCTATGTCCAGAAACAAAACCAAATCATGTTGAAACATCAACCCCTTCTCCTAATCAAGATCTAACCATCCCATCTAATCCCATCCTCGATCCCCTCCCATCTATGGATCACCTTATTGATCCCACACCTTCTTCTACCACCCCTTTACCATCCCCAATGAATCCTTTACCTCCATCTACCAATCCCATCCCCAATCCATCCTCCTATTCACTTGGAACAAGCACCTTCATCCACGGTAAACCCATTGTAGGATGTGAACAACTTCCATCCACCCCCTATCTATCTCGAACAAATAATGGACTCACATCTTGTTTCCGAAGCAACAAACATCCCATTGCATGTCACATACTCCAACTTATGAACTATCAAGGCAAAGGCTTAGGCCTTCATGAACAAGGCATCTTAGAGCCCATCCACACCACATTCCATCCATCCTCACATGGCCTTGGCTATGCATCCCAAGGCAAACAACCTAAACATGTCGGTATCATCCACCCACCTTCCAAAATCCATTCATCCAATCCCAAACATAGTGCATGTCATCGCACTTCCAAAACATATGTCGCCATCCCTCCTCCATCATCCTACCATTTGCAAAAGCATGTGACCATCCATCTCCCCCATCAAATTTACCTCCACTCCTTCCAACTCCAACCATCCCCATCAAATCCACTCTACCTCCTATCCTACCAACTCCCAACATCCCTATCCACAAATCCACTTTACCTCCTATCCTACCAACTCTTACTATCCTAATCATCAAATCACTTCATCCATGTCTCCAAAAATCCACTAAAATCTTGAATCAAGACCAACAAAAGCACACATCTTTCAAACATGAAGCTTCCCCCAAATCCATGGGATTCAAAAATTTGAATGCCTCAACTCATAAAGCACAAAAGCCTAAGGATATTATCCCTTCCAATCAAAATGAAAAATCAAAAAGGCTATCCAATCCCACACCATCACAAGAAAAAGCAAAAACAAAAATGGTGTGGGTCCCTAAACAAAGATCACTCAACTCTAATGAGGCATCCACATCCCAATCCACCCCAAAATCCCAAACATCCCACCCCCCATCTAAAAATCCCCCAAAGTCTAAGTCTATTTGGGTCCCTAAAACCCCAAATCGACCATCCAAATATCCCCCATCCCAATCCCCATTACTCCCAACTCCACATCCAAAATACAATCTTTCAAATACATCACAATGTGTGCAACCATTGGTCTTGGTTCCCCTCCACCACTTAACATTCCCACATACCCCCATCTCTCCATCTTTCATTCACTATCCTACATATCTTCCCCATCACATTCCTATGGTCCATGCTTTTGCATAATCCACATCATAATCCATTATCCAGCATCCATTCCTTCTTCTCCTATCTTCCAACAATCCATGCAATCATAATCCATAATGTTATCCAACATGGGACCATCTTCTCCTTGCTATGGAAACAAACGCTAGAGTCCCCCTTCCATCAAAAAAGCAAAAAAGCAAAAAAAAAAATCAAAAAATCAAGAAAATAGTAAAGAGAAAAAAATCCGTCCAATGGTGAAAACCACTCTTTGTGGCACCCTGGGCAAGTACCATGATGAAAACCCCTTGTGAGCATCATGCGTAATCACTTCTCCATCCATTTTGTATCCCTACACTTGGGTGCAAAACCGTATCCTTCATCCACATCCATAATATCCTTACACATCTTATCCACTGTCTTATCATTATCCTATCATATTCCTATCCCCCATCTCCTATGTCTCCTATCATTCCCCATCCATCATATCTTTTTTTACCCATCTCACACCCTAGATCTTGATAAAGACAAGGGGCAACATATCAACAACATGCTTTGGAAACCTCTTGGCATACTCCCTTTCAAAGTATATCCTCCATCCATCTACTCCCAAGTCCATCCATTTTGAGAGCACAACTGTGTTCTCGCAACCTGCCTATCTTCTCGAGGGGGCATCATTGGGGCATATGATTCCTTGCAACCTAGCCCTTAGAGAAAATCCTTATCCCCATCCCCCATCCATCTATCTTGCAATTCATCTATCATGAATCCTCTCTCTATCACCTTCCACTAATAATCCCTCCACCTACTTATCATGTCTCCCTACTGGATCCTTCATCCACCATCCTACACCTTACTTGCATTTATCTATCCATTTATCAAAATCTCCTATCCATTATCCTTTTATCACCAATATCACTATCCAATCCCATCACTTTCACCTCTAGACTTGGTGTTCCCTTGTCATTGGTATTTAGCATAAAGCCTATCCACACGAAATCCAAGGCAACCATCATAATAAATCATGCCCTTTCATAAAATCAGGAAAATCCAAGAAACATCAAAAAATCAAAAATCCAAAAACATCACAAAATCAAAAAATCCAAAAAACATCAAAAAATCCAAAAACATCACAAAATCAAAAAACACAAAAACATCACAAAATCAAAAAAATACAAAAACAATAGAAAACACACAAAATTCCAAAAATAATCTATCCACCACACAAATAAAACTTGCTCCATCACACTCTCATCATCATCACACCTATCCCATATCATCATCACATATATCATCAATAAGCCTACACTAGATCCAAGCTTTGCATCACCTATCAAAGCATTGTCCTTAATCAAAATCACCAACTATCAAATCAGCATCAATCACAACTTGTCACCATCACATCTTGAGCCAATTTTACATCATCAAATCATCTATCAATCCCTGCCTTAGGATATATCTTTCCTACAATAGGCAACATCTATCACATCATCATCCATTTTGGCAAAAGATACAATGGTTACTTGTTTGGTTCGTTGGTCTTTTGGTTTTTGATTTTTATCTATTGTCCTATTTGAAGATCACATCAAAGCTACCTTGATCTTATTATATCATGGTATGTTGCAACAACATCTAGAATGGGGCATGGTCTTGCTTTTGTATGCTATGCTTGTGGGTTGGTCTCAGTACTCCAAGCTAGTATTCATATCTTGATTGATCATAGGATCAGTTCTAGCATATTGATCTCCTTATGCATCTAAGGTTCATCATACCTTTTGTGTACTAAGGGCTTATGCTATGAGTCCCCTTCCCTCGTCTAGACAAGGTTGTACTATCTTGGGCATGCATGAGATCATCCCTTTGTCTACGTGTCTAGTCCATGCAAATGTTGGATAAACATCATCACCTTGGTCTTCTATACCTTGGTGAACATATCCACTTTGCTATATCAAACCTAGGATTGCTCAAATTTAGTTTTAGCACAATGCTCATCCACCAATCATCTCCCAACATCATCATCCTTTCATCCCACCACTTATCCTCTGACCCATTCAACCAATCTGTCCCATCCATTTCAAGAGCACAACCATGTTCTTGCAACCTGCCTATCCTCTCGAGGGGGCATCACCCTCACCAATTATCCCCAAACCTTACCCTATTCTTCCAAACCAAAATCTTTTTTTATCCAATCCATCTCTATGTTTTAACTTCTTTGAAACGATGTTGCTTAGCTGCAACACCATCTCAAAGAGGGGCAAATGTAGACACCTAAAATTGGACTGCTTTGCAAACCAATTTTTCGTACCTCGCACTAATCCATTCCCCTAATCTACATATCCTTGGTGATCAATTAATTCACCTAATAATCCATTTAACCTTACAACCCTATCCTATTAACTGAATTAATATTCCCAATATTCATTTAATTGATTTATCCATTTCCCTAATCCCTGTTAATTAGATAAATCATGCTTATCTAATTAACCTAGGCTTAAGTTAATTAAGATAAACACTTAATTAACCTTGTCCCCCACTCACCTCCACTCACTGAATTTAAAATTGAGTTGTCCCCCACTCTCATCCACTCACTGAATTTAAAATTCAATTGTCTCCCACTATCCTCCACTCACTAAATTTTAAATTCAGATGTCCCCCACACTCCTCCACTCTTCCCAAAATGGGAATTTTTTAGTTCATCCACTAGGAATAAAAGATTCACTTTTATTCCTAGCCCTTGATCTTGTTAAATGAATCCTCACCCTCCATCCTCATCTCCAAAATCCTATAAATTGGACCCCTCTCTAAGCCATTTAGGAGAGACTCCTTAATGCATCAGAACTCTGTCAAAATCACTCCACAAATCTCCTAATCCTATCAAACCTCTGCCAAAATCTTGTCTCAATCCCATCTAATCTATCAATCCCCATCTCCTTTACATTGTGTTGTATGCATTGAGCAATCCACATTAGTCACACAAATCATGAGAACAATCTTGAGGATCTCTCTTGGGTGCAATCTCCTTCCCGCATGGATTTGTGAGGTCATTTATGAAGGTATAATCATGTGTATTTATGCATTAGATTAGCTTTAATCTTCATTTTGATTTCACTGATTACAATATCTACCTTAATGTGCTTGATATCAGTAAGCGACATCAACCACCTTAAGGTGGGGTCATATATAATGGTATCTATCTAATGAATTTGACACTAATGAAGTGTGTTTTTAAGCCCTCTCCATGAGGTGGAATGCTGTATCTCTTTATCTAGTGCACATCCTTATCTAAATTGCAATCAAAAATCCCTCTCCATGAGGTGAGATCATGTATCTCTTGATCCAGTGCATATTCTTTTATACAAAAGCCCTTCTACTGCAGGTAGGATGGTGTATCTCTTGAGCTAGTGCACATCCTTTCATACAAAGTCCTCATTGGGAGGTGATGTTGGATCTTGAGCTATCCTCCCTTAAGCATGTCTTTCATGGTTGTTGTGGCATAAGCCCAACCATTAGGTGTGTCTACAACGTGTTTTAGATGGTGGGACTTAGCAATAAGATCCTTCCATCACCTATGTTTGTCATGTTTAAGATGTATAGTATGTCTATGGCATGCTATACGACGCTCATGTATTTCATGTCTTTCATGTGTTTTCCCCCATGCATGGTGTAAAGGGTGTGGCAATGAGCCCCCCACACTCAGGTTTTGCTTAGCATGTCTTCCCCCTGGTGTAATGTAAAGATTGTAGCAATGAGTCCCCCCTACACTTTGGGTTTTGTATTGTGTGTTTTTAGTGGTGTAAAGGGTGTAGAGATGAGTTCCCCCACCCCTTAGTTAGGATTTTATTGCAATATATGAAAATATTATATCAATGTATTCATCATGTTTTGCGTGACTATTCTCATGTCTTCATCATGTATTTTGTGCTTCCTACTGTCTTCTCCATGTTTTGTGTGCTTCTTACTATCTTCATTGTGTCTTATGTGTCTTCATTGTGTCTTCTAGTGCTTACCTAAGACTAGGGGCTAAAAATAGTTCCTCAATCTTTGTGTATGCCCTAGCTTCATGTGCTTGGTGTGTTTGATGTTTTTTCATCCATACTTTAATGCATGTATGGGTCGTAAGATCATACATACATTAAAGCGGGGGCTAAATGTTATTTCATAATATGTCCCCCTAGGATTTTTACCTTCTAAGTTTAGCTCCTAGGTCCCCTTAGATTAATCATGCATGGGTAAAACTTGTCCCAGAGAAAGTTCTCCTGAAACCCATGACAAATGGGGCTTTGGGGCCTATCTCAATGCTTAATCTAGACCAAAAATAGGCCTTTGGACTTGGGCACCCACGCCCTAGTCTAATCCTATTTTGTCAGGACCCAAATTTAAAAGTGTCAGTTAATGACTATTAAAAGGCTTCTCTTTGTCGACCTTTTCAATTTGAATTACAAATGTTAGTGAGAATGCATATATAAACATGTTTAGGAATTCATTTTAACTAGAGATGGATAATGCAAACTTGTGATATTGAGCTAAAGATATTCAAGGCATTCATTGTATTGCAAAGTAGTATTGTGTTGTGTTTGTATGTGTTTTGTTGTAGATTTAGCTTCATCAATCCATCTCCTCATGGCATGAAAGATCTTCATTTGCCCATGAAGGCCTCACCTCCAAGATGATATATACTTTGTGTTTCAATCAATCTATCTTATCATTTACTTTTGCCTCTATCCACCAAAGACACACTCTCTACCTAATAATGGTGTTGGAAGGCTTGAATGCCATTCTAGGGCTTGTGATGTAGTCACAGTTAGGAGGGTCCTCAAAGAAAACAATCCATACCATCCAGCTAGAGTAAACACAATGGAAACAACTCAAAGATATGAAACAAATGCAGATTCAATCATTTAGTATATCATAGAACTCAAATACAAGTTGGTTGGCAACATGCGGGATTACACTTAGGGCTCATAGGCCTAATTATAGAATATCAGAATACACAAGATATGGCTTTGAATCTTTTCCATGCAAGTTCAAACTATCTATCTTCTAAATTATCAGAACTACTTTCCTAAGGATCTATTACATCAATATATATCATCTTCGATAAAAAAGATTCCTCCACATCGACCAAGGAAGATCACAAACTCCAATGAAGAGCTGTAATGTGTGTTCACAGATAAGTTAGACCTAAATGAATAGAATTCCTCCACAAATGAATGGAATGATGTGTGGATCTCAGGGAGGGTCGACCACGAACCATAGATCAATGAATGATGTGTCATTAGGCTACACAAGTTGGGAATTACTCTACAAGTCTTCTCCTTTAGCTAGTTGTCTGAGACTGTCAGGATGCTCTCCTCTGATAAAACAGTCGATCTTCTAATAGCGATAAATTTTTGGTACTTGATCCATATGTTCTAAATTTTGCATATGTTGTAGATGAATGAATATAGATGCTAAGCCCAACTCTGCAAGATATGAAATGCAATTGCAATAGAATGCAGACCAAAATAAAGAAACTGCTACAGATTGAACTTCCTGAACTGAATTAGGAAATGAAAAGAAAGAAACCAAAATTCAAATGTTTTTGGTTGATGCAAGATTGCTCTTGAACCAGGGATGCTCCAGATTAGACATCTAGGGTTATTAAAAAAGTGAGTCCCTCACTTTGCTAGGGCTAGAGGAAAACCAAGGTAGTCTACCTCGGCCTGAGAAATCCATGATGAATCTTCTTCCAGTTTACCTTTCCACTTCACAAGATATTCTTTATATTGTCTTCCTCTGGTGCTGCATCCAACTTTGCTATCCAAAATGTCCTCAATCTGATCCAGTGCTTGTTTTGGTAATTGCTTCTTCAAGTCTTCTTCAATGCTATCACCGTACTCTACTTCATGATAGTGACATAGGTTTGGAATGTTGAATATAGGTGATATACCCAATGTCTCTGGTAGGTCCACTTCATATGCATTTCCTGAATCAAACTTTTTGAGTATCCTACAAGGTCCAAACTTCTTCATCTTCAACTTGTTATATGTCCCAACTGGAAATATTTCTTTTCTCAAGTATACCATCACTTCATCTCCAACTGCAAATTCCTTATGTCTTCTCTTCTCATCTTCTTGCTCCTTATATTTACTGCTCATATCCCCTAAATGCTTTTTCACCTGATTATGCACTATCTCCATATGTTCTACAAATTCTTCTGCCTCTACACTTCTCTTTTCTTCCATACTGATATCTCTCAACTCTACAACTCCTCTAAGGTTAGTTCTTGTCACAATCTCAAAAGGTGTCTTTCTAGTACTCCTATTCACTGAATTATTGTATACAAACTTTGCTTGTGAAAGAATCAAATCCCATCTTACTATCTTCTCTCCAACCAAACATCTCAACAAGTTTCCCAAACTCATATTCACTACCACTATCTGTATATTAGTCTGTGGGTGAAATGTTGAACTAAACTTCAAATCTATCTTCATCTTCTTCAAAGCATCTTCCAAAAGGATCCCATAAATCTTTTATCTCTATCTGAAATTATGCTCTTAGGTAATTCACTATCTCCTTGAAAAATAGGTTAGCTACATGCACTGCATCAGTTGTCTTCTTACAAGGTATGAAATGTACCATCTTTGAAAATTTGTCCACCACTACAAATATTGAATCATGTCCTCTTTGTGTCTTAGGCAACCCCATTACAAAATCCAAACTTATGTCTTCCCAAGGTCTCTCTAGTACTGTCAAAGGTTTATACAATCCAATATTCTGACTACTCCCTCTTGCAACTTGACAAATTTTACAATTTTGTATAAATTTCCTAACATCCTTATGTATCTGAGGCCAAAAGTAATTTTCACTCGCCAAAGCCATTGTCTTATCAATGCCAAAATGTCCTGCCAATCCACCACTATGCTTCTCTTTGATCAAATTGTCTCTCATGGAACTTCTAGGTATGCACAATTGATTTCCTCTGAACAACATATCTTCTTGAATGAAATATTCTAACCACTTACTCCTATTTGTCACATGAGGTTCCTTACATGATTTCCAAGGTTTTACAAAATCAAGATCTTCCTCATACGAATTCTTCAATTCATCAAATCCCAACACTTCAATTCTCATCTTTGTCAGCAAGTTCCCTACTCAATGCATCTACAACTTTGTTTGATTTCCTAGTCCTATGCTTCAACACAAATGTATAACTCTGCATTAACTCTACCCATCTCATATGTCTCTAATTCAACTTAACTTGACTATTCAAATATTGCAAAGCTTGATTATCTATATACAACACAAACTCCTTAGGTAACAAGTAATGTCTCCACTTCTTCAAGGCTTGAATTATAGCATAGAACTCTTGGTCATAAACTAAATATCTCCTCCTTGCATCATTCAACTTCTCACTGAGATATGCTATAGGTCTACCTTCTTGACTTAACACTGCTCCAATTGCATTCCCACTTGCATCATAGTCTACTTGAAATACCTTATTGAAATCTGGTAATGCCAAAACAGGTTGCTCTATCACTTTCTACTTCAACAACTCAAAACTCTTATCTTCTCCTAATGTCCACTTGTAATCTTTTCTATCATCTCTCATTGTTTTTATCATAGGGTTATAAATGGAACTAAAATTTTTGATGAACTTTTGGTAGAAACTAGCTAATCCATGAAATGATCTGACTTCTCCAATGCTTTTAGGTGTAGACCATTCAAAAATTGCTTTCACTTTCTCAGGATCCATCTTCAATCCTTCCATAGAAATCACAAATGCCAAGTATACCAATTCTTCCTTCATGAAACTACACTTCTTAAGGTTTATCAGCAATTTCTCCTCTCTTAGTCTATGCAATACTTGTCTAAGGTGTTGCAAATGTTCTTCTTGTGTCTTACTAAAAATCAAAATATCATCCAAGTATACAATAACAAACATACCCAATAATTGCTTCAAAACTTCATTCATCAACCTCATGAAAGTACTAGGTGCATTTGTCAATCCAAAAGGCATCACTAACCACTCATACAAACCTTCATTTGTCTTAAAAATGGTCTTCCATTCATCTTCTTATATGATTCTAATCTAATGGTATCCACTCTTCAAATCTATCTTTGTGAAATATTTTGCTCCACTCAACAAATCCATGATATCATCCATCCTAGGTAAAGGAAATATTTACTTAACTATGATCATGTTTATTTCTCTAGAGTCTATACACATTCTCCATTCTCTATCTTTCTTTGGTACTAACATTGCAGGTACTACACAAGGACTCAAACTTTCTTTGATCAAACCTTTCCTCAACAATTCTTGTATCTATCTATTCAATTCTTTATTTTCTATCAATGTCATTTTGTGTGCTGCTTTGTTAGGCAAACTAGCTCTAGGTATAAGATCCATGTGATGACTAATACTTCTATTTGGTGGCAATTCTTCAGGTACATTGTCTGATATGATGTCTTCATACTCTATCAGCAACTTAGTTATCTCCTCCAATTGTGATTCTTTAGTCTCCTTCTTCAATGTTTTAGGCTTCTTAGGAATCAAAGCATAACACGTATACTCTCATGTCTCAAACCATCCAAAAATTTCCTTCCATGTACCAAACATATTCTATCATTCCCACATACTTCACTCTTAGCATCATCTTCCAAAGAAATCAAAGTAATTCTCTTTCCATTTGATGTTATAGTGTATGTATCCTTTGTCCCATCATGTATAGCTTTTCTATCATACTGCCAAGGTCTACCCAACAAGATATGACATACATCCATAGGCATAATATCACACAATACTTCATCATGATAAGATCCAATATGAAATTTCACCAAACATTGTTCACTCACCAATACCTTATGATCATCCTAAATCCATGTTATTTGATAGGGCTTAGGGTGTTTCAACCTTTCCAATCTTAGTCACCATCTCCTCTGAAACTAGGTTATCTAAACTACAGCTGTCAATTACAACTTTACAACATTTACCTCCTGATCTGCATTTGGTTATGAACAAAGTCTTCTTTTGTAGTGGTTTCTCATTTGTCTCTACATGAAATAGTGTTCTCCTGATCACAAGTGATTCTCCATTCTCAGGTTTATCAACAGGTTCTTCTTCCACATTGGCTGCTCTTCCACTATTCTATGTCCTCTTGCTTGTACTCCTTTAATTACATTCAAATGCTCTATGTCCTTGACCTCCACACTTGAAATAGGTTCCTCTAAATGTTCTCCTATTAGGTCCTCTTCTCTTCTATATCCTTCACTCCGGTATGCACTAGGGTTTCCTTTGTAGTAGAAATTTCTATCATCTCTCCGGTATGCATTGTTATCTCTGTCATCCTTCTTGGATGTATTCTCTTGTCTATTCTATTCTGCATATCAACTCTCTCCTCTAGAAAATGTTCTACCTCTCTAAAATTTACCTCATCTAGCTCTTTGTTTCTAATCATGTCTCTTGTTCAACTTCTCTTCAACCTTTAGGGCAAACTGATATGCCTCTTCCAATATTGTCATCCTTACCAAAGTCAATTCTTCTTGAATGTTCAATCTCAATCCACTGATGTATCTAACCACTTTCTCTATTCTTGCTTCACTATGTCTTGTCCTTATGATCATCTTATGAAATTCTTCAGTATACTCCTTCACAGATTTCTCCTTTTGTCTCAGGTTCTATAATCGCTTCAACAGTTCCAACTCATAGTCAGCAGGTACAAATTGATTCTTCAATTTTGTCACCATCCTATCCCACTTAGTAATCTTTTCTTTTCTTCTTCTATTTCTATCCAATTGAACTTATTTCAACCATATAGTAGCATGTCCTTTCAACTTTATCTTTGCAAATTTCACCTTCCCCAGATCTTTAATTTCTTCATATTCAAAGTATTCTTCCATGTCATTTATCCAGTCAATCAACTCTTTAGGGTTCAAATTGCTGGTGTAGTTAGGGACATCAACTCTAGGTCTTTTCCCAATCTTTAAAATAGCTCACAACATCTTGACTTGATCTGATTCTTCTTCTTCATCACCTCCTAGGGTTTCACCAATTTGTTCAATAGATTGAAATTCTTCTTCATCATCATTTTCAATATTAGGTCTAGGTGTCAATCCTCTTCACCTATCTTTCTCAACAAAATCTAATTGAATTCTCATTATTTTCATCATTTCCATCATCTCATCCATTCTTCCAGCCATTATTCCAACAACAAGGAGTCTCCTCAGCAGTATTCTTCCTAGGATCAAGTGTAAACTACCTCAAATTTGGTGATCAGGCTACAAGGTGACAACTAGCTTATAATCAGCGATTGGTTGCAACACAAGTAACCTACCTCAAATTTGGTGACCTATCCACAACAAGATTTTATGAAATTCCTTCACCAACTTCCCTCAATTCACTCCCAAAGGTTCAAACTTTCACTCTGATACCACTTGGTGCAGTCACGGTTAGGAGGGTCCTCAAAGAGAACAATCCAGATTGTGCAACTATAGTAAACACAATAGAAACAACTCAAAGATATGAAACAAATACAGATTCAGTCATTCAGTAAATCATAGAACTCAAATATAAGTTGGACGACAACATACGGGCTTACACTTAGGGCTCACAAGCCTGATTATAGACTATCAGAATACACAAGATACAACTTTGAAGCTCTTTCACGTATGTTCAAACTATCTATCTTCTAAATTATCATAACTACTTTACTAAGGATCTATTACATCAATATATATCATCTCTGATGCAAAATATTCCTCCACATCAACCAAGGAAGATCACAAACTCCAATGAAGAGCTATAATGTGTGTACATAGATAGGTCAGACCTAAATGAATAGAATTCCTCTGTAAATGAATGGAATGATGTGTGGATCTTGAGGAGGGTCTGCCATGAACCATAGGTCAATGAATGATGTGTCATTAGGCTCCACAAGTTAGGAATTGCTCTACAAGTCTTCTCCTTTAGCTAGTTGTTTGAGACTGTCATGATGCTCTACTCTGAGAAAATAGTCGATCTTCTTATAGAGATAACTTTCTGGTACTTGATCCATATGCTCTTAATTTTAGATGTGTTTTAGATGAATGACTATAGATGTTAAGTCCAACTCCACAAGATATGAAATGCAACTGTGGTAGAATGCTGACCAAAATAAAGAAACTGCTACTGACTGAACTACCTGAACTGAACTAAGAAATGAAAAGAAAGAAACCAAAATGCAAATGTTTTTGGTTGATGCAAGATTGCTCTTGAATTAGGGATGCTCCTACATCATCTTGACTAAAGAAAGCTCCTAAACAACACAACCCCCAACCCCTCTCTTGTGATTGCAGGTTATAGGTATAGGATCTTGTGGAGAGGAGTTGTAAGAGATCAAGGCAGAGGATAAAGATTTGGGATCTCAAGAAAATAATGAAGAATATTCCTTTCTAGACAATGGAACCCACCCATGTGTCCTCTAGATTGTCATTGTCCAAAACTCTTAGGTAGGTTATGGTCTTCATCACCTTACAGTTCTATATCCACATAAAATGTTACCTGTTGGACTAAGGCATCTGCCCTAGTGTCCCTGAAGTTTCAACCTTCTAGAATCTAAATCCTGGTATGCTTCTAATATGCATTTAGTGTCTTCTTGGGTGATCATTTGTCATATTCTATTCGTTTTCTTCCAAAATCACATAATTACAGTTTAAGGCTTAATCAGATTAGGGTTTAACAAATTTATCAATATTAACCTTCCTTATCATTGTATAGTGACACCAAACCTATAGCTATGTCCTCTTGCAAGAGAAGTGACTGGACTCAGTTTATGTCCTTGAAAGATTATATGTGAAAGGTGAGTTTGATTAAATCTATCTAAAACACTACCTCAACGTCATCATTCCCACTTTTCATATATAATAGTAACATAGAGAAGAGATTATCATATATTTTTGTGTAGCAACTCATGGGTAAATGTTGACTACTTGCTGGAAAATGCCATATTACCCATTCCTAAATTTAATCATTGTCCTATTCAAATTTTAACTTTGGAAGTTAAAAGACTATTCAAAATCCTTTCAGATTTTAAATGATCCTCCTATAAAAAAGGCTCAATCCTATTTAAACAAACCTCAAACAATGGAATAAGATTCACTTCATAAATATCTTTTAAAGACATGATATTTCCACAATCGATTATTGAAGAGCTTTTGACAGAAAATTGTGTGAGCTTTTTAATCCACATTTCAGATCACACTTTGTGATCCATCATCAAGATAAGGAAAGAAAGAAATAATTTAGATAATTGTAAAACTAAGTCTTTAAAAAGGAGGAAGGAGAAAGGGAGGCACACATAAAGAGAGGACAAGGAGTTTAAAAAAGGAATTACAAGATAATAGAAGAAAAAGGAAAAGAAAGAAATGGTTGTTTTTATAATAACAAAATAAAATAAATGTTGGAAATATTAATAATAGTAAGGATATAGAAATTATAATGATTTCTATAATATGATTAAAATAAAACTAAACAAGATTAAACAAACTAAAGAATGAAGGGGAAAATAAAAATAAAAAAATGAAAGGAAAGAACAATAAACTTTATGAATATAGTGAGGTTAAAAATCACTTCTCATTGTTGAAGGCACCAGACAACTGAGAGGGGGGTGAATAAGTTGTATTAAAAAATTTGAACCCTCTAAACAAAATCACATCCACATTCACTTACTTTAAACTCTTAATCTAGTATGTGTTGGCAAGAGACACTATATGGATCCATGAATGTTGTCATTGATGGCAAAAAAGGTTATCCCACACATCCGCAAGACATGATAAGTCTCTACCTAAAGTCAGATTGAAGAAGTGTTATGATCTGGTAAGCAAGAACAGAGCAGTCAGCAAGGTCCGACAGTCAGGTCCAGATCTCTCAGAGGAAGTATTTCAGTGAAGTGTGGATTTGGGGAAATCAAGAGGAGTACCTTGACTAATAGATTCCAAGGATTTAGCCTCCAGTAATGGAAGGGTGAAGAGATATGAGCACTTGAGTGCTAGGATCCTGTTTGATAGAGTAGACAAAGGAAGAACTATACCGGTAGAGTGTCAAATCCAAATCTGGAAGAGATATTGCTAATGACTAAGTTTCTTGAGGTATCATTCATGATTGGCCAACATGATTGATGACTTCTACAAGCATCTCCTAGATCTGCATCACTTGGTAAGCAAGGATCCAGCTGACAGATCAAAGCTTAGGAAAATGTTGACTATTCTGAATGTCGACTAGAAAGGTGATGAAATCACTTATGTGGATATATATACAAGATGGATTTAGATGTGAAGGTGTGTGTGGTGGATTGTGTGGTGTGAAGAAAAGTAGAAGAACAGAGTGAAGACAGTAAGATAGGTCCAAAATGTGACAATACAACAACATCAAAAGAGAGTAAGAATGAAGTGCAGCAAATCAGTTTATTGAGCTTAACCGGAACTGAACCTAAGCATGTGTGGATACTACTCATTAGTTCAAACATTGAGTTACTTTCCTTTCTTGTAGACAGTGAGTTTCTTGTAGGCAGTGAGCCTCTTGTGAGCAGTGTGCTCAGGAAGTGAGCCCTAATTGGCAAGTGCCATTTTGTATCTTCTATTCTTTTAATAGAGAATAATATCTTGGGTTAATCACCTCGTGGTTTTTGCCTTAATCAGGTTTTCCACGTCAAAATCATTGTGTCATGTGTATTGGTGTTGTTTCCATTTCATGGTTATGTTTATTCATATGATTTAATATTGCATTAACTATTAAGAAAGTTCAAAAAGATGAAGCAAGTAAGATAATTGATTCACCCCCCCTCTCAGTTATAAACAATTGGTATTAGAGCCAAGTTCCTCCAAATAGAGCTTAACAGCTTGAGGAAAATCTGGGAATTCAAATGGATATGTATGGTATGAGACAACAACTTTAGTCTGCCCTGGATGATCTTGAGCAATCTAATTTTGAAGTCAATGAACTAAAGGAAAGACTCAAATAGGCTGATGATTTCATAAATGAACTAAGAGGGAAACTAAGTCTCCCTATGAAAAAGAGAAAGGATCTACTTTAGCAATTGACAAGTCAAAGTGAAGCCAAAGATACAAATGAGGATTTGAAGGAGAAAACCATGCTATGTGAAAAGTTATCAAAAGAGACCATTATGATAAGACATGAAATGGAATCAGGAGTCATGAAATTCACCCAAGAAATTGAAGGTAACCTAAGACAATCTCTCAAGGAGAAAATTGAAGACTGCCACAATATGGATAGAATAATCAACCATCTAGAATCTGATATTGAAGAAGCTAAATAAAAAGAAGAAGAACTTGAGAATCAAATTGACACTCTTAAAAGGGATCTTTAAACAACAATGAATATAAAGAGAAATTAAAGGTAAGCTCTACTCAACTTGAAGTTCTTCTTGAAAGCCAAAAGAGGGTAGATGACAAGTGTGGCTTGGGGTATGAAAATAGTGAAAGCTCCGGATCTGGTCAGAAGAACTCCAGATCAGAAAATCTAAGAAACAGGCCTAGAAGACCTCCGGTAAGGCAACCAAATGCTCAAAGATATCCATCCTTCAATGGATACTGCCACAATTGCAATAACTTTGGTCATAAAACAAATCAGTGCAGAAAAAGAATGAATCAAACTATTACATCCTTCTTCAGAAAGTGTTTCAATTCTCAAAGGTATGGTCACAAATCCCATGAATGCAGATATAGGCAAATGAGCAATTCATTCAATGGTAGATGCTTTGCATGCAATAGAATGGGACATATGGCTAATCAGTGTAGATCAAGATAATATCAATCAAATATGCAAAGAAATGTTGTTTGCTACAATTGCAATAGATCCGGTGATATTGCCAAATTCTGTAGAAGCAAGAATCAGGACAAAAGGGGTCTGGTGCATCATAATCAGAATCAAGATAAAGGAAAAAGAAAAATGAATGCAGATGAAGTTCAAAGTGAGATGAACAAGATTTGGGTGAAGAAAAGTATAGAGAATGTAGCGAATGGATCCGCACCAGAATTTGGTGCTGATTTTCCTTCCAGAAATTGGATAGATGGGCTCTGACTCAGGGGGAGTAACAAAAGAAAAACCAATTCCCCCAGCCATTCAAGTTGTGCCTATAATCAGCACCTGAAAGGCTGCGGATCAAAGGGATTTTTAGAGAAATACCTAGATAAGCCATAGTAAAGATTTGAAAGATCCGCATGAAGATTTAAAGATTTTTAAAGACCAACCATTGGAGTTGATTCAATTAGCAAATCATTCAAGTTCACTCTGCGAACCCTACAAGCGCAAAAGGTATTTTCTGTTATCAAATATCTCTCTGTAAAATTCTTGAATGATGGCTACTCTGAATATAGTAAAGATCACTGATAGGTCTCGCCCCAAATTCAAGAAACATCCCTACAAATCCTTGGAAGTAGATCCCCTAGGAGCATTTTCTAGTGTACCGCATGGTGTCCTGCATACGGAAGGTATTAGGGTTTACATTCACGCAAACATTGAAGAATTCAGAGAGTTCAAATTGAGGGATATCTACGACAAACAACTAATAGATGATTCATTTGAGCTCAAACCCCAATTCAAGGCCCTCTGGGACAAGCACTTTGCACAATGCATACATTTCCCCTGTTTTGGTGAGGATGAATGGGTTAGGTATATTTTGAGTAGAATACATGACAACTTCATGTGGTTAAATGGACCATTCAAGATCACAAAAGATGCCATTATGGCAGTTACCAGACTGCACTCATCCAGTGGGATACCTGTCCTCAAATCTATCAAAAACTAAACTGTGAGTGAGGCTACCAGATCAAGGTTTGACAAAAGGGCAATGACAATAGAAGATATCACTGATCTGGATATCAAGTTTGCATCCATGATCATCGGCTACAAGATATATCATTCTAGCAGGGAGAATTAAGTACCTGGAACTGCTATCTACACTGGCTATGAAATGTTGAGGAAAAATGTAGACTATGACATTTGTGAGCTCCTTCTAAACCAACTCTTGGAGAACCTACTGAAGATAAAGAAGGATAAGAAGAATTCCTTCAAATTTGGTGGCCTAATACTCTGTCTATTCTTCTACTTTATGAATGAGCTACCCGAATCTAGTGGATGGGTATGGCAGAATGACAGACCGATTGCCATACAAATTAGGGATCATTTGCATGGACTTGGTGATGACAAAGTGCAAAACACAACTCTCTAGGGTTTCTTCAAAAACTTTCAGAACATGATTCAAGCTAGAGAGAGAATTCCCCAATCTCTAGTTGAGAAATACAAAGATACAGTATGCTTTATGGTAGAGACTGATCAGTGTTTAATGGAGGTAGTGGAACCTAGAACAGTGTGGATCATGCCAATGGGGTATGAGGTGGATGAGAACATCATGGAGTTGCATGTTTAGCACATGCTGAGTCAACCAAAGGATCCCAAGGTAGAAAGGTTTGGAACCTTTGAAGAATTGAGTGTAAGGATCCATGTAGAACTTTGATAGCGTGAAATCAAGATGAAAGTAGGAAGGGAAGTTGAGGAAGTTGCCAAGAGGCATGGAATCTCAAAAGAGGTACTTGATGCCCATAGAGAAAAGACAAAAGGAATAGAAAAAGAAAAAGAAGCAGAAGAGGAAAGTGCTCTGGTAGAATCTTCCACCCGGACCAAATCATCAAAGAAATCTACACTTGCCACTGCTAAAAGCTCAAAGGCATAAAAATTGGAAGCAAAATCATCTAACAAAGGAGAGAAGAGAACTAAGACAAAAGCCACAAGATCTTATGCTAGTCAAAAGGATGAAGAAGAAACTAAATCTAATGAAGAAGTCAAGAAAATGAAGAAAAAGAAGAAAACATCCGGTACACCCTCTACCGGTCAAGGTGAAGAAGAAAAGGCAGAGGAATTTGTTGAAAAACCCACTCTTCACATTGATGACATCATCAAATCAGTTATTGTGGATGGAAATCTTCAGCCAATGGTTGAATTCTATGATGATTATGGTGAAGCTGATCAGAAGATATTCCAAGATGCCATAGGCAGGTATCTAAACATCTACAACAAAGCATTCATTGAAATTATATCTCTAATCCCCAAAATCTTAGAGAAGGAACTTGAAATAAGGAAGAATAATGCCCAAGCCAAAGATCTAGAAATTCAGGAGTAGATAGCTATTCAGCTCTATCCTTCAATCACTCAAAAACAAATGAATATGATCTTCAAAGATTGCAAGGATGAGTTCTAAAGCAAAGCTAGAATGAATCAGCTCATGCTTGGAGAAACTGATAAAGTGGCAAATGAAACAAAAGAGATCCTCCTAAAAGCCTTCAAAAGATTCAATCTTCCTATTATAGAGGACTTAGGTGTTGATCCCTTGGCCACAGGTGTTGAAGAAGGATCTACTGAGGCAATGACAGAAGAAGTAATGGACACCGGTGAAGATAAGGGCTTGGAATCCTCTACTCCAGAAGAGGTGGCTCATGAACAAACAAACATTACTCCTCCAGTTTCCCTTACTAACTCTTGATCCAAATGAGAAGAAAGAATAGAGGAGAAAGAAAAAGAAGTGAAGGGAAAAGAAGATGACAGCTCTAAGACTGCAGAAGAAAAGAAAACTCTGTCTCCAGCAAGAGACACTGCAGAAACTATCAAGAACCAAAGAAATGTTAGAATTTGATGAACCGGAACTTCTTCAAGGTCCATTCAATTTTGATTCTCTTTCCCTGGTTCAGACCATGAAGCTAGCCTCCTTCACTCAAGCAAAGGCCAAAGAAAAACTCCTGAAGTCTCACATGGAAGACTGTGAGCTTATAGAAGCTACATCCGGTGTGCTTGAAAAGATCATGCCATCCTTTCTGAAGGATTCATCAACCTCCTCATCAGGTAATCTTAAGTCTCTTGTTAGTTCAGTTAGCACTCATTTTGAGTCCTTAGAGAAATCAGCTGAGTAAAAGGTCCAGAAAGAGTTTTTGGATAAAAGATTCTCTAAAGTACTACGTCTAATATCAAATGATAGAAAAAATATGGATATAGGGATAAAGAGCTTAGAAAATGCTCTTAAAGATGGCGAAGAGATATATAAATTTTGTCTATCATGGTCCAAAGCAACAATGGATATTGAGAAGAAAATGAAAGAACAAGAGATCAAACTAACAAAACTTTCTCAAAATTTTGATCCACTTACCTCATCCATAGTAAATCAAGAATGTCAGACTATTGCAGTCTTGGATGAAATTAAAAAGCTAGAGAAAGAAAAGAAAAATAGAATCAGCAGGTTAAATGAACTTAGAAGAATAATCATTCCTAAGTTGGAGGCCATGCATGAGACCCTATGTGATGCTCAAACTACAGCCAAGATAAATTATCTGACAAATCTAAAGAAGGCATAAGCTTTTGCATTCCTGTTGAGTGGTCACATATCAATTTTGGATAGGATGAAGCTGAGTTGGGCAACTAAAGTTGTACAATTGAAAAACACTTTTTGTAGATATACTAAAGTATATGTAGAATACAACCAGATGATATACTTATGCGACTAAGTATAGATTAATTTTTGAAAATTTTGGTGTGTGGAGCCCACCCTTTCCCATTGATGTCAAAGGGGGAGTGATGAGCAATGAAAAATGAGGAATCCAGCTAAGGAGGAGCTCTAGAAAATGTACATAGAGATAGAGCATCAGCCAAGGGGGAGTATAGTGTGACACTTAGTCATTTTTCACTAAGTGTTGCCATCAATGCCAAAGGGGGAGATTGTTGGCAAGAGACACTATATGGATCCATGAATGTTGTCATTGATGGCAACAAAGGTTATCCCACACATCCGCAAGACATGATAAGTCTCTACCAGAAGTCAGATTGAAGAAGTGTTATGATCTGGTAAGCAAGAACAGAGCAGTCAGCAAGGTTCGACAGTCAGGTCCGGATCTCTTAGAGGAAGTATTTCAGTGAAGTGTAGATTTGGGGAAGTCAAGAGGAGTACCTTGACTAATAGGTTCCAAGGATATAGCCTCTGGTGATGGAAGGGTGAATAGATATGAGCATTTGAGTGTTGGGTTCATGTTTGATAGAGTAAACAGAGGAAGAACTGTACCAGTAGAGTGTCAGATCCAAATCCAGAAGAGATATTGCTAATGACTAAGTTTCTTGAGGTATCATTCATGATTGGCCGACATGATTGATGACTTCTAAAATAATCTCCTAGATCTGCATCACTTGGTAAGCAAGGATCCAGCTGACAGATCAAAGCTTGTGAAATTGTTGACTATTCTAGATGCCGACTAGAAAGGTGATGAAATCACTTATGCAGATATATATACAAGATGGATTTAGGTGTGAAGGTGTGTGTGGTGCATTATGTGGTGTGAAGAAAAGAAGAAGAGTAGAGTGAAGATAGTAAGACAGGTTTGGAATGTGATAGTACAACATCATCAAAAGAGAGTAAGAATGAAGTGCAGCAGATCAGTTTATTGAGCTTAACTAGAACTGAACCTCAACATGTGTGGATGCTACTCATCAGTTCAAACATTGAGTTACTTTCCTTTCTTGTAGACAGTGAGTCTCTTACAGGCAGTGAGCCTCTTGTGAGCAGTGTGCTCAGGCAGTGAGCCCTAATTGGCAAGTGCTATTTTGTATCTTCTATTCTTCTAATAGAGAATAATATCTTGGGTTAATCACCTCGTGGTTTTTCCCTTAACCAGGTTTTCTACATCAAAATCATTGTGTCATGTGTATTGGTGTTGTCTCCATTTCATGGTTATGTTTATTCATATGATTTAACATTACATTAACTATTAAGAAAGTTCAAAAAGGTGAAGCAAGTGAGATAACTGATTCACCCCCCCTCTCAGTTATCAACAATATGAAGATAAAACATGAAATGTAGAAACATAACATAAACACATCAACACCATGAACACATGGACACCATATTTTTTACGTGGAAAACCCTAGAAGGGAAAAACCATGGTGAGTGTTATCTCACAATATAATGTAGT
Organism: Cunninghamia lanceolata; assembly: GCA_027924645.1. Taxonomy (NCBI): domain Eukaryota; kingdom Viridiplantae; phylum Streptophyta; class Pinopsida; order Cupressales; family Cupressaceae; genus Cunninghamia; species Cunninghamia lanceolata. Next base: position 410,011 of record BSBN01001013.1, on the reverse strand, counting down.
AACAATAATGAATTATAGAAGAGGCTCACTGCCTTAGGGTTCACCGTCTAGGTCTCACTGCCCAAAAGGACTCACTATCCAAAATGCTCACTACAAAAAGGCTCATTGCCAAAGGGTGGCTCACTGCCATGAACTAATTTGATAGCATCTACAACATGCCTAAGTTTAGTACCATTGAAGTGCAATATATCTCTCCTTTGTTGCCTTTACAACATGCACAATTTGTCTTCACATCTTTGCACACTCTCACATCAGTCATGGATTCATCACATATATTTATACCAATCATCAACCTTCGAACATTCATCAAGGTCGGCAATACAATTTACAACCATTCGAGCTATCTCCAAGGTCAGCATACATACATAATTCAAATTAGGTCTAGACCTAAACAATCTTGCATAGCACAAAAATGAGGGAAGACTACATCATGGCTTAGCTTAGACCAAAATATGTCTTCACACACTTTAACATGCTTCCACAATCCACAAAGCACCTCCACAACAAGTGTAAAGAACCAAGTCATTCAGAACTGGTGTAAACACCAAAAACACTTAGGCACACACTTCCACGAACACAAGCATGACTTGTAGACCAGGCACAACAATTCAACATGATCTGGAGACATCCACGAACAACCTTCAGTTACCAAAGAATCATCAAAAACATTTGCAATACTTTTCATTTGAGGAGGATTCACTGTTTGCTCATAAACAACATTGTCAAACTTTGCTACACAATAACTTGCTTTTCAGAGTACCAAATCACAAATCCTTTGGAATGAAGATAGCTAAGAACATTATGAACATATGCACATAATCATATCACTTGAATCCATTCTATGGACAAATGCAGAGAAAAATACTTTCTCCCAAACACATCTGCACAACTTAGAAACCCTGTTGAAAATAATCTTCAAACTGGTGAAGATAACATCTCTTGTATAGTGATTCAGACCACCAACTTCTAGATTTAACATATTCAAAGACTTTTTTAAAACATATCCAAACCTCATACTCCAGTAGATTCAACACAGAAGAAATGTGAAGTAAAAATTCAAACAATATCCTTGACATGACAACTCAATCAACAATATCAAGAGACACAGTTAACACTAACATGACAATATAATCATGTTGACATCAATGACAACACCAGTTAGCACATACTTGCAACAATCTCCCCCTTTGTCATTGATGGCAACATATCATGTGAAAAACATGTTTCACCATCAAGACACAACTCTACATCAGAACTCCCCCTTTCTTTTTACACATCTGGACTCTTTCTCCCCCTGATTTTTTCACATGAGCTCTCTCTCCCCTTTGAAATCAATGGAAAAGGGTATCACATCTCTTCCACTACACATACTTGCACGGTACTGCTTTGATCAATCTGAAATCATTCTTTACTCCTCTGGCTACAACAATCATCTCAAACTTCTACCTACTCCCCCTGAGAGGTAGCCTCCAACATCAGTCCAAAAGGAGAAATGTACTTTGAGGTACACTGGACTAATGCATCTCCATATGCATATATTTCAAGAAATGAGGGGAAACAACCCCTAGCATCTCTCAGAGATACTCAAATGCATCCTTTGGAAGAGCCTTAGTGAATATATCAACAACTTGATATTTTGTAAGCACATACTCAAGCTTTACTTCATTCTCTGCAACTTTCTCTCTCAAAAAGTCATAATTGAAATATGCTTTATCTTTGAATGCATCACTAGATTCTTTGAATTATTTATGGAACTTGTGTTATCACAAAGAATAGGGATTGGCTCATCATACTCAACTTTGATATCCTTCAAGGTCTATTTCATCCACAACACCTGAGTACAACATGATGTTGCAACAATATATTCTACCTTTGTATTAGAAAAGGAAACTAATTCTTGTTTCTTGATATGCCACAACACTACCCTATCTCCAAGGAAGAATGCACCTCCACCCGTGCTTTTCTTGTCATCAACACATTTGGACCAATCTGCATCTGTATAGGCACTTATAGAAAAGTCATTGTTCTTAGGATACCACAAAACATGATCTAGAGTGCCCTTCCAATACCTGAATGTCTCTTCACTACTGCAACATGTGATTCTTTGGGATCTAATTGAAATCTGGCCACAAGACAGACTGCATGCATGATATTTGATCTAGTAGAGGTTAGATATAGTAGTCCTCTAATCATTGATCTATACATTCTCTGATCATCCTTAGGAGATTCATCATTCTTTCTTAATTTGCAACCAGTAACCATAGGGCTACATATTGGTTTAGAGTCCTCTATTCCAAACTTCTTCAACAACTCTTTAACATACGTGGATTGAGAAATGAAAATACCTTTACAAGTTTGAATGATTTTTTGTCCAAGGAAGTAGTTCATTTCACCACACATAGATATCTCAAACTCTTTCTGCATCTCATCTGCAAACTTCTTACACATAACTTCATTTCCACTAAATATAATGTCATCAATATAGACCTCAACAATCAAAATTTGGTGTCCACTTATCTTGGTGTACAAATTACTATCTGTGGAACCTTTAATGAATCTTTGTTGCAACAGGTACTTATCATGTCTTGCATACCAAGCTATGAGAGGTTGCTTCAATCCATACAAAGCCTTCTTCAACTTGAATACCATATTTGGTTTGTTTGATAGCTGGAATCCATCTAGTTGCTCTATGTAGACCTCTTCTTCTAACTCACCATTCAAGAAAGTAGACTTCACATCCATTTGGTATACCTTGAAATTTTTATGTGTTGCAAATGCCAAAAATAGTCTGATAGCTTCCAGTCTTGCCATTAGAGCTGTTGGAACCTTAAAATTTTGGCATCAATGTTGAAAATGAGTTAGGGTTGCTTTTTGAATTTTCTGAAAATTACTTGATTTTCAAAAGTTATGACCAAGTCAATGAAATTCTAACTCTATATTAGTCAAATTGTATTTGAGTCAAAGTGCATTTGCATAATGCATACAAGTGCATGTGTATTGCAAGCCTGAGGCCTTCATATTCATATATTGGATCCAAAAAAAATTAAATCTACTTTATAATGCAAGAGTTGCATATGTCTTTGGATGTAGATTTTGGAATGTATAAAACATGCAATAGGCAGATACAAATGTAAGTCACACTAAGATACATAATAGTCAAATGTTGACCATGTGTTAACATTAAACTATCACATCTGGAATGCATATCCTTAGAGACAAAAGTGCATATTGGTCAAAGTACATGCAAGACTTTAGATGCAAAAGTGAGTGCATGAAAAGCTGTGTATATCCGTGCATTTATAAAAGATGCAAAAGTGAGTGCATGAAAAGCTTTGTATATTCATGTATGTATACAAGATGCAAAAGAGAGAAGATACAAATGAATAAAAACATACAAGCATAGAGTATACAAAGGCATAAAGCACACAGATACAAATATGCAAATGCATAAAGATAAAAATGCAAAACATGAATATACAAACATGCAAGTACCAAAGATGCAAAAACCAAGAAACTAGACCTCAAAATGCATTTGCATAAAATATACAAATGCACTAAACATACAAATGCAAATCCCTAGCTTCTTATATGTGAAACAATTAAAATTCTATATCTAGCCTCCCAAAATGTATCCAAAGGCAACCGTATTTGTCCCAGTCTATTTGCATCTATATTCCAAAATGCATAAAATATACAAAATACAAATGCAAAAGTCGATACGAAGGAATTTTCAACATAATGAAGAGCTTAACCACATATACATATGTACACAAGAGATAAACCCACTTTTGCACTTATGCATTTGTATTCCTAGTGCATACAAACCCACCATTGTGTATCTTTTAATCATTTGTATATACATTTGTATAAAAGATGCAAAATCATGAAACATCCATATAGAAATCCAAGAAACAAGCCAAAAGTGAAGTTGAAATTGAGGAACTATTACTCCATGTGCTTAATCCAACTTAATGATGTCATCCATAGCTTTGTATTTGTATCTCCTAAAAAGATAAACAAACAAATACAAATGTATCCACTAAAAATTCAAAAGACTGTTATCAAGTGAAATTTGAATTGTATCTCAAATTCAAAAAGAAAAAGGATGCCTCATATTAAATGTGCACCTACCTCCATGAAAATCTCAGTTAGGGATTGTTTAGAAAATAAAAGGAAAATTGAACTATTTTTTTTCAAAATTACAAAGCAATTAGAGAGCACAGAGCATCCCACGAGCAAGAACCAGAGCATTTTGAAGGAAAAGAAGTTAGATTAAATGTTTTGTTATTGAAGGTAATCAAAATACCAAAAGGTTGCACTAGAATGAATGAAGGGTCATAACCCTAAAATTGCAAAACATATATGAGAGATGACAAATTGAAGAAGCAAGGAGGAATAATCGAAAACAACAATAATCAGAGCAATCAGTAGTTAGTAGGATTAATATATTAGTCAATGGAGATTTCCAAGCATAAAATGCAAAATCTTATGAAGTAATTCAATAGAGAGGAATATAATAATCTAGTGTCCAAACATTTTGTGGTGTTCAATTATTTGTTAATATCCATTTATATGTGTTATCTGTGCTATCTCCAGAATGGTTTTCCTTTGTTATTTAAATTGAATATATTGAGGATATGTTTAATTTATCAGGACACACTTGTTGCACTTGTGTGATTGTATTGATTAGTTTCTATAAGAAGATAATTAAATTCCTTTTAAGTGATTTGAATTTATTGGTTTCCACCCAAAATTAAAATCCTTTTAACATATCACCTTAATTGGTTTCCTTCCTGTAAGAATTAAAATCCTTTCAATTGATCACAGTAACATGGGAAAATATCATTGGGATTTGGTAAGAAGATCACAAGTAACTAACAACCCTACACATTTATACAAAGTATAAACATTTGAAAAGTGCCTAATAATTTGAATTAAGCTAATAGGGAGGACACATCTATCATACACATCCTGACTCCGTTGTCCATAATAGATAAACCACTGGTCAAATCAAAGTAGCATTTCAAAACCTTATTCACATATTCAAGATTCAAACATTAGGAGTAGGAACTTTCAACCTTATATCTATCTCACACTTACATTCCACTATTAGTAGATAACTAAGGTCATACAAATCTGCATTAACTATTGAGGTACACCCGCCTAGGTCTGGTAGAACCTAAAGAGAAGGGGGGTTTCAATCATATTAGCCCTATTTCATTAGCCAAAAGCATTAAGAGAGCTTGGCAACCTCTTAGGGTTTGAAACCTATGTTTTTGAGACCTAATAGAATTGGGGACTCTACTAGGGACAACATAAGGAAACCTGGTACAAGACCATTTTCAATAGAGTCAAGAAATTATAACTTGGTTGGTGGAAAAGACTTAGAAGATAACATCATTCCTTTGTAAAGAGAGGTGGTGACTCTAACAGCTCAATCTTAGTCTCTTGCAACATGGATGGAAGGAGATCTAAAAATAATGATAAAAATTGAACGATAAACAACCATCCCCACCTTTGGAGGCTCTTGCTAAGAAAATTGGGACATCAAATCAGTCTAAACGCAATAATAACCAGAACACTCAAGAAAATGCATTAGAACAACCCTTGCTAACACATAACATTTTTACTCCACTGTATGAATCAGAATTTCATGAAGGTTTCCACTCAAAAGCCAATACTACCTAGTCTGAACAAAATAGATTTGATATTCTAGACCAATATAGACTTGACCCTCAAAAGCAGCTTGATTTTGAGGCATAGCTTGAAAGGGAAGGATATAAATGCAAGCAGAATATGATTATAAGATGTCATTACAGCATGGTGGGGAAGTTCATAATTATTTCATGAATCAAATGGCATCCATAGAGACTCAAGGCAGTCCACAAAAGGACACAAGGAATGCTGATGAGGTACAACAAGACCTACAAAGTTTACAGGAAGAACTCAGACTAGCCAAACTAAATGAAGAAGAGGCATAGATAAAACAAGAATTACAACAAATAAAATCTAGAAGTACAACAAGTAGCTCAGAGTATGTACCTCCCTATAAGTAAAGTGGGCATGTTCTTACAAGAAATTTGTAAGGATCTCAGCAGAACACAAGTGGTTCATAATCCGCATAATATTGGTTATACACAACAAAATATTCCACCACAAAATCCAAGAACACACAATGTCCATGTTACATCCCAACATATGGTTAGTACTTATCCACCTCCTAATCAATAACGTGTTCCACCTCGCCAACAAAATGCAAATGTGAATCCACACCATAATATACAACAACATCCACCTCACCATTACCACCAACAATATCAACCAAACCAAAACTTGCAAGGACCCCTTAATATCAATAGATACAGATAGCTAGACTTATCTAGGTACTAAATCTACTCTGACCCTATTGATAATGATTTGAGAAATGCACTTCCAAAGTTTTCTGGAAATAATGCCATCTCAATAGAATAACATATCAGAAACTTTGAGACAGTCATGGACAATTATAATGTACAATATGAAGATATCCTTATGAAATTAATCATGTTATCTCTAATTGAAGATGCTAGGAATTGGTATAAAAACTTACCCAATGCTTCAATTAGCTCCTTGACTGATTTCAAAGACCAGTTCAAAGAACAATATGGTAGTCATACTAATCCAAATTTTGTTATACATGAACTAACAAGTATTCAAAAGAACTATAATGAGTCAGTAGTGGATTTTAACCAAAGATTTTCAAAATTTTACCTAAAATGAAACTTCCTAATGGCATGGCCCTAGCTTTATACTTGAAGCCTTTTGACCCTAAAACCATATATGAACTATGGAATAGAGCTCCTATGACTCTTGCAAAAGCTCAAAAGACCACTGTGAATATTGAAAACAATAGGAGGGCTGCTGGAAAACTTGGAAAAAGGTAAAACATCAGAATCCCACAAGGTCCTAATAACCACCAAACTAGGCAAGAAAATCATTATAGAAATGAAAGACCTAGGTTACATGACATGCCTTACAACACTAATTGGAAGGATGGGAAGCCTGTAGACAACAATCAAAAGCAGAATTATGGCAAAGACACCCCTGATGCCCTAAAAAGACATGGGACAGATATGGTAGAAAGCAATCCATGGTATATGACATGCAACCTTCCTCATTCACCTAAATATTGCATAGTGGCTCAATCATTGCAAGAAAATGAAGTATCTTATGATTAGGACAAGAATGATCATATTGTAAACATGTTGGAAATGAGACCTCCTTCAATTGATGAAGGCTACTCATCCTTTGAAGAAGATGGGTGTGAATACAATGCTAGCAACTAGAGGTATAATTTCAACATAGGTCAACAAGAAATCTTCTCTGATCAAGAGGATGATGATGAACGAGCTACTTATATGATGCAGGAGCATCTGGTGTAGGAGCACCTAACACAAGGTGGCCTCCATGAGGCATTCAACTTCATGTTTTGTTTTCATGTCATATTTTGTTTCAATAAGGTCATGAAGACCATTTTCTTGTGTTGTAATAAGAGCCATGGTGCCATGTTGTAATAGGCAATCTTGTAAGTCCTAAGGGGCAGTTATGTATGTAGGCCTTTCTAAGGCATGTAAAAGGTAGGCATAAACACATAGGGACATCATATATTTTCTCATATTGTAAGCCTTTTTGGCATGGATCAAAAGGTGGTAAACTTGCCAAAGACTTAATAACATTGGTAAAGTATTGACAAGTCATAAACATCGATGCCACTATGTGAAGAAATGTAATTAGTTTAGAATGCTAAAACAGGGTAGTTGCTGTCCACAAACTGCCAAGAGAATTCAAATTGGTTATGGCTCCAACCATCAACCAAACTACCCTCAATGGAGTTGTCAAGGCATATGAAAGTCTATATAACCTTGAACAAGTAAAATGTAAGAGAGGAGAGAAGTTTAAAGCAATAAAAATGCCATTCTCTGCTGTCTATTTATTATTTTCTGAATTCTCTGTGTTTGCTGCAATAACAGACCATACTATTTATTTGTATGGAATTTTCAAGAGTCCCAAATATGTGGGATGGATAGAGGGATGGAATGACTTCCAAAAAAATCTTATTTGGCATCTTTACATTCATTAAATAGTTTTCTACAAGAAAAACTTTAGGATTTCTCTTTGGACAGAATTCTATTTTTTCTAAGAAATCTGCCCCTACAGGTCGTACTGTAGGAAGGTACAGAATTGTTTTGTATTGCAAGAAGGTATAGAATTGTTGTCAGCTTCTCATGTTTTGATTAGATACAAAATTGAGTTACCTTTCATTTAAAAAAAGTTTGATGTATTAAAGTCACATTATAGAGGAGGTATAAGGTTTCTTGCAAAAACAGTCCCATTAAAACCTAGACTAGGGTTTTGATAGAGAACATGTATTTTCTTGCCATTCCACTGACTTGAATCACCTTGGATTAGTGGAATGGGTTACAATAGATTTGTATCAGTATGATTTCACAAGTTTTTGGTAGGGAATCTGAAGGGAAGAAGTTTTATTTGAAGAAGCCTAACAAAACCATGTGTTAGGTGATGTTTAAGAGCACATTGAAGGAACCAAAGGTGCATTTTTAGGAACAGTAGAGAGTAGATGCCTAAAACCCACAATATCCTTTGTTTTAGCATGTATTCTAAGTGTTTAAACCTGAGGTTGAGTTCTGGGCTTGCATTTGAAGGTAGTCTCTTTGTAAATTTGGCCTAATTGGGGCTCTAGGTCACTGACTGGTTGAGATATTTTGTCCAAAACAACCTATGCCATGTTTGGGATATGTGATAGAGGGACATAATGGGTATCTACTGATTATCTAAAATCTAGGTTTGGAGGTCTGAGTCAAAAGTTATTTGGACTATTGTGATTTAGGAGGGCTACAAGCCATTTTGGGGTTTGCGAAGGAAGTACCAATCCTGAGTCTAGTCTGCCTTGGCCAATGGATGGAATGGGTGCCCTAACATCCCAAACCAACCTTTCCATGATGATCCATGAGTTTCTTTCTACTGTTCTAACTTTTTGTGTAAAGACCTTTGATTTTGGGCTTTTGAGTGAAAGAGAACCTTGTCTACTTTCCTATCCTCCAACTATATCATTGCCTCTACATCATAGTGGTATCAAAGCCATAAAAGGTTTTGTTGTTGGCTTGGTATATGTCAGCAAAGGAGAGTGAAGGAGAGGCTAGAAATATGCCTCCAAAGGGGATGACCACCGAAGTGGTCAAGAAGTTCAAGGAGATGGAAGAGAAGATCAAAAGTGGAGTCAAGGAAGCACTCCAAGAAGAGTTGAAGGCATTGAGGATAGGGAAGAGGATAGATGAAGGTTCAAATGAAGGGGAAGAGAAAGAGGAAGAAGAACAAGAACAAGAAGAGGTAGAAGTACTGGCTGATCAAAGGCATTTCCTTGAAGCCATCAAGGCAATTTGCAAGGATTCTTCGAAGGCTTGGATGGAGATTCCCATGTTTAGTAGGAAGATGAATGCTGATGAAGTCATGGTCTGGATTGAGGCTCTAAACACCTACTTTGAATACAAAGAAATTCTTGAAAGTAAGAGGGTTATGTTTGTAAAAACTAAACACAAAGGTGCTTCCCTTCATGGTGGAATTACACCCAAGGAGAGAGGGTAAAGAATGGGAAGAGTATGTTCTCTTCATGGAGTAGAATGTTGGAGAGGATCAAGTCCCAATTCCTTCCATCAGACTATGAGGCACAGATCTACAAGAGGATGCAAGATCTCAAGCAAAGAGATTTGGATGTGGCTACTTACACCGAGGAGTTTCACAAATACATTCTTCATTGTGGGTACATGGAGGATGAAAAAGCTAAAGTGGCAAGGTATCTAAATCATTTGAGGTTCAATATCTAGGATGAAATTAGTTTATTAACCCCTACAACCATGGAGAAATGCTTTCAAGTAGCATTAAGGGCTGAAGAGAAGCTGGAGAGGAGAGGTGAGCAGCAAGGTAGAGGAAGAGGTAGCAGAAATTTTAGAGGTAGGGACAATTTTGAAGATAGAAATCAGTCCCAAGAAGACCAAGGAGACATAAGTAGAGGTAAGGGCCAAGTTTCTAATTTTAGATGGGTATTAGAGGCACAAGAGGTGGAGGTAGAGGTTCTAATGTTTTCACTGGGAGATGTTATCATTGCAATGAGATTGGTCATACAACATACAAGTGTCTAATGAAACAAAGTTCTACATCTGGTGATAGTGAAATGAGGAATGAAAAGAGGGTTCAATATGTGCAAGAAGAGGAGGTAGATGAAAGTGTTAACTCTCCAATTGGGAGTGCAGACCTAGTTCAAGATGGAGAAGCATTAATGCTAAGGAGAACACTCTTGAAGACATCCAAAGAAATGATACAAAGGAGAGCACTTTTCAGGACCAATTGCAAAAGCAAAGGTAAAATATGCAAGGTAGTAATAAATTCTAGCTCAACAGATAATATGGTGTCTAGGGAAATGGTGGATAAATTAAACCTAGAAAGGATTCCTCATCAAACTCCTTACAAAGCATCTTGGGTAAGTGATAGTCAATCACTTTTTGTGGATGAATCGGCATATGTTGATTTTCAGATTGGAGAATATAAGGATAGGGTTTTATGTGACATTTTGCGCATGGAATATTGTCACCTACTTTTAGGTAGGCCATGGCAATTTGATAGGCAATAATTGTATGATGGATATGCTAACACATACACCATAAAGAAGGATGGGACGACTTTTTTTATGACACCATTGTAGGAGGATGTTGAAGCAAAGAAGGCAGCCAAGGTCATTTTGGTGGGTAAGAAAGAGTTTGTAAAGATCAATGAAGAAGAGACAAGGAAAGTTGAGGATACCTCAAGGAGTGGGGCTATTTAAGACTAAAGTTTGAAGGTGGTTTCAGTTTTTAATGATGGAGATTAGATGGTGATGTCTGAGATGGATCAGAAGAAGGTCAAAGAGTAGGTCTACAAGCAGCCACAAGGTGGTTGGAAAGAAGGAGATGTTATCATAATAGGGACCATTGTTTGTCCTCTAGAGCCAATAGGAGTTGAAAGACCATCACATTCTACCATAGAAGAAGTACAAGAAGGACCAACCAAGGTTTTGAATGCAGGTGTTCAGGCAGAGATAACAGTAAGGAAGAATGGCAAACAAAATATGGGTTTGGCTATAAGCACTCACTCATGGCAAGGTGTGAGTAGAGCCTACAATGCTAGGCATGAGTTTTTGATTCCATGGAAGAAAGATGTAGTCCAAAGATCATGGGGCAGACATGAGGCAGCAAAGGATAAAGGTGGAGCTAGACAAAGAATCAACTCATGTGGCATGAGTTCTTTTCTAGGTGGGGTGTATGGTGTAGGAGCACCTAACAAAAGGTGGTCTCCATGAGGCATTCAACTTCATGTTTTCTTTTGATGTCATATCTTGTTTCAATAAGGTCATGAAGACCATTTTATTGTGTTGTAATAAGAGCCATGGTGCCATGTTGTAATAGGAAATCTTGTAAGTCCTAAGGGGTAGTCATGTATGTAGGCCTTTCTAAGGCATGTAAAAGGCAACCATAAACACATAGGGACATAATATATTTTCTCATATTGTAAGCCTTTGTGGCATGCATGAAAAGGTGGTAAACTTTCCAAAGACTTAATGACATTGGCAAAGTATTGACAAGTCATAAACATCGATGCCACTATGTGAAGAATTATAATTAGTTTAGAATGCTAAAACAGGGTAGTTGTTGTCCACAAACTGCCAAGAGAATTTGAATTGGTTATGGCTCCAACCATCAACCAAACTACCCTAAATGGAGTTGTAAAGGCATATGAAAGTCTATATAACCTTGAATAAGTAAAATGTAAGAGAGGAGAGAATTTGAAAGCAATAAAAACCCCATTCTCTACTATCTATTTATTATTTTCTAAATTTTATGTGTTTACTACAATAACAGACCGTACTATTCATTTGTACAAAATTTTCAAGAGTCTTAAATATGTGGGATGGATAGAGGGATGGAATAACTTCCAAACAAATCTTATTTGGCATCTTTACATTCATTAAATAGTTTTCTACAAGCAAAACTCTAAGACTGCTCTTTGGACAGAATTCTATTTTTCTGAGAAATCTGCCCCTACAGGCTGTACTGTAGGAAGGTACAGAATTGTTGTCATCTTCTCATGTTTTCATTAGATACTAAATTGAGTTACCTTTAATTTAAAATCAGTTTTATGTCTTGAAGTCACATTATAGAGGAGGTATAAGGCTTCTTACAAAAATAGTCCCATTAAAACCTAGACTAGGGTTTCGATAGAGAACATGTATTTTCTTGCCATTCCAATGACTTGAATCACCTTGGATTAGTGGAATGGGTTACAATAGATCTATATCAGTATGATTTGACAAGTTTTTTGTAGGGAATTTGAAGGGAAGAAGTTTTATTTGAAGAAGCCTAACAAAACAATGTGTTAGGTGATGTTTAAGAGCACATTGAAGGAACCAAAGGTCCATTTTTAGGAACAACAGAGAGTAGAAGCCTAAAACCCACAAAATCCTTTGTTTTAGCATGCATTATAAGTGTTCAAACCCTAGGTTGAGTTTTGGGATTGCATTTGAAGGTAGTCGCTTTGTAAATTTGGCCTAATTTAGGCTCTAGGTTATTGACAAGGGTTATTGGTTGAGATATTTTGTCCAAAACAACCTATGTTAAGTCTAGGATATGTGATAGAGGGACATAATGGGTATCTATTGATTATCTAAGATCTGGGTTTGGAGGTCTGAGTCAAAATTTATTTGGACTGTTGTGATTTAGGAGGGCTACAAGCCATTTTGGGGTTTGTGAAGGAAGTACCAATCTTGAGTCTATTCTACCTTGGCCAATGGATGGAATGGGTCCCCTAACATCCCAAACCAACATTTCCATGATGATCCATGATTTTCTTTCTATTGTTCCCACTTTTGTGTAAAGACCTTTGATTTTGGGCTTTTGAGTGAAAGAGAACCTTGTCTAGTTTCCTATCCTTCAACTATCTCATTTCCTATACATCAGCATCCCTAGTTCAAGAGCAATCATGCATCAACCAAAAACATTTGCATTTCAGTTCTTTCATTTTCTAGTTCAGTCAGAAGTAGTTTTCAACTTGTGGTCCAGTTTTGACATTCCACATCTTACGGATCTGGACATAGTATCTACATTCATTCATCTACATCATATCAAGAATTTAGAGCATTTGGATCAGTTACCAAAAAGTTATCACTATCAGAAGATCAATTGTTCTCTTAGAATAAAGCATCCTGACACTCTCAGGCAAATCAGCTAAAGGAGAAGGCTTGCAGATCATTCCTTGACTTGTGGATCCTAATGACACATCATTAAATGATCCTTGGTTCATGGCCGACCCTTCCTATAGGTCTGTATGTTATTCTATTCATTTGTGAGCATGTTCTATACATTTAGGTCCAACTTATTTGTGAACACATTACAACTCTTCCTTGGAGTTTGTGATCTTCCTTGGCTAATGCGAAGGAATCTATTGGTCTAGAAATGATATATAAAGATGTAATAAATCCTTAGGAAAGTAGTTAGCAATTGCTTCATAATCCTTAGTTTAGATTTTGTACGAAGGAGCTTTAAAGCTTTATCTTGTGCATGTATGTAATCAAGCCTGTGAGCCCTAATTGTAAGCCCGCATGTTGCCAGCTAGATTGTATTTGAATTCTATGATATACTAAATGACTAAATATGCATTTGTTTGATTTCCTTGAGTTGTTTCCATTGTGTTTACTCTTGTTGCACGGTCCAGATAGTTCATTCTATGAACCCTCCTACCATGACTGTACCAAGTGGTATCAGAGTGAAAGTTTGATTGTTTGGAGTGAGTTGGCAAAGGGGATTCCATAAGATCTTGTTGTAAGCAGATCATCAATCTGAGGTAGGTTACTTGTGGGAAACCAATCACCGATTGAGAGGCAGTTGTTTCTTGTAGCTCAATTTCCAAATTTGAGGCAGTTTACACTTGATCCTAGGAAGATGTCGCCGTGAAGAGTTCCTTCTGTTGGCACAATGGCTAATAGAATGGATGAGATGATGGAATTGATGAGAACAATGCAAATTCATTTGGTGCTATCAAAGAAGATAGGCAAAGAGGATTGACACCTAGACCTAATGTTGAAAGTGATGATGAAAAAGAATTTCAATCTGTTGAACAAATTGGTGAAACCCTAGAAGGTCATGAAGAAGAAGAATTATATCAAGTAAAGATGTTGCGAGCTATTTCAAAGATTGAAAAGAGACCTAGAGTTGATGTGGCAAATTATATTAGTAATTTGAACCCTGAAGAATTGATTGACTGGATAAATGACATGGAAAAATACTTTGAATATGAGAAGGTTGAAGATCTGGAAAAGGTGAAATTTACAAAGACAAAGTTGAAAGGACATGCTGCTATATGGTGGAAAGAAGTTTAGTTGGAAAGAAATAGAAGAGGAAAAGAAAAGATTACAAATTGGGACCGGATGGTGACAAAGTTGAAGAACCAATTTATACTTGCCGACTATGCGTTGGAACTATTGAAAAGATTGTAAAACCTAAGACAAAAGGAGAATTCTGTGAAGGAGTACACTGAGGAATTTCATAAGATGATCATAAGAATAGGACATAGTGAAGAAAACAAGGAGAAAGTGGTTAGATACATCAATGGACTGAGATTGAACATTCAAGAGGAACTCAGTTTGGTGAGGATGACATCTTTGGAAGAATCATATCATTTTGCCCTAAAAGTTGAAGAGAAACTAAATAAGAGGCATGATCAGAGATAGAGAGGTAGAGGAGGTAAATTTTAAAGAGGTAGAACATTTTCTAGAGGAGACAGATCATATCTGGAGTAGAACAAGTTTGACAACCCCTTTAAGAAGGATGACAGAGATAACAATGCTTACTGGAGAGATGACATAAATTTTTACCAGAAAGGAAACCCTAGTGCATACTAGAATGAAGGATATAGAAGAGAAGGAAGAGGATTTTGTTGGTGATAATTTATGTTCAATGTTTTTAGCCTGGCTCCTTCCCTAAATATCCAAAAATTTCCTAAGTGTTGGACATCCTCAACATTTTTTAGCATCAGCATCATTTTTTCTTCAAGGAGGAGGTTGTCATCATCATATTTCTAGTCATCACCCTTTTGTTTCTCGCGAGGGTCATCATCATATTTTCTGCCGACTTGATCTTTCACTCCTGAGTGATATTTTAACATCGAGTGATCTTAGTTAAGATCATCCTGATGATGTTGCTACAAAGTCCTAAGTATGACCCTATCTTCCATGGGGTCATCATATTTGAACATCAGGTGATCTTAGTTAAGATCATCCTGATGTTGCTTTATCACTTCATGTTCTTTCATCACCCTGATGATGCTGACGTCATTCTTATGTCAGGGTGATATCCACTTTTCTGCCTATCTGCATCATGATATTTCCAAAGGAAGGGGTGATATTTTCATATCCAAATATCACCCCGATGTATGTTTGTTCTAGCATCATGATGATGCTGATGTCAGGGAGATATCTGCCTGTCAGTTTCCTGCATTATCCAGTGGGGGGGTGATCATTTCAAATATATGTCATCTTCATATATCGCCCTGATCTTACAGTGAGGCTACAGTGTAGCATGATATTTGTGCATCAGGATGATATTTCAAAATATCCGGTTATCTTCTGAATATCATCCTGATGCCGACATGTGGTGGTGACGTCATCAAGGTTCGGGGGGGTCATATTTCTAACACTAAGTCATCTTATGAAGATCCCCTGATATTGTGAATATGATGATGACATCATCCAGATATGAGGAGGTGCGCAATATGCAGATATGTTAATAACATCAACAGGATATGACAGTGACATCATCAGGATGTTCATCGGCGAGACATTTGGTATTGGCAAAGCAGGAGGATCTTCCTCTGATGCATTAGGTTGTGCCGATGAAGGTGAATATCACATTGATGTTTCACATGAGGGTAAGGTTATTATGCAGATGATGATGCTGACAAGACTTATGATAGCATCATCGGGAGCAAAAGCACCAACATCATATATGCTCACGACCTAGCTTATAAAGTGTTAAGGAGGTTGCCGCGGGGTGCATGTGGGATATTTGTGTCTTGCATATTTTTTAAATATCAGGGCGATATTTCTTGGCGGGAAAGGATGCGATGCACATTTTTCTACATTTCCCAAGGCCGCGGGGTGGTATGCCATTAATGGCGGTTGTTGCAGAGGTATGGGCAATGGCGTGGATGTATCTGGTACCCGATTGAAGATGTGGATTCTCAGGCGGTGGCACAAGGCTCAAGATTTCCCCTGTCCCCTCCCCTACCTATTGCATTCAATGCGTTGAGCACCATTTTCTTGAGATACTGTATCTAGCAAATTTTGATCTGCCATGTAATTAATGCTGAGGACCTTCCTTGCTATATTTAGGCAGGTTGTGTTGCTCATTTTCAAGGTTGTTGAAGGCCTGGGGCATTTTTGTGTAAATAATGAAGAACAGGGCATGATCCTGGCTGTTCTATCTTTTTGGAGTTTATGTGTTGCATTATGAATGAATCTTGCACATATTTTCAGTTTCAGTGTTAATGTTATATGAGAAATGCTTCACTACATGTGTTTATCTGCTTGTCTCCATTTGCTGCATGTCATCCTTCTTTTGAATCTGGTTGCTAAGGGTTTCATAGATTCTAGGATACACGGTTCTGTATCACATGCCTGATCTCTAACTTCCATTCAAGGAGTGGATTAAACTATTTTAGGTTGAGCATGGAGAAGGTTGTATGTCTGCAGGGATATCAGTAAGTAGAGGCAACTAAATGCCCATCCTTGGGTGATGTTTTTAAGGCAAACATCAATCCAACCCCCTGAAACTTGAGTGACAGTTGCAAGCCACTTGATGTATACGTCTAGTTGACTCCTTACCCAATGGATAGGCACCAGTCTGCTCCTAGCTCAGTAGTTATGAGCCAAAACCCCTTGTCTTGCATCTAGGACATTATGTCCACCCATTTCATCACTTCAACCTGTTAGTTGTAGGAGTAGGATTAGGAACCCTCTGCATACTCTCATACCCAACTAGACATGCATGTCCAAGAATGTTGCCCACCTTGTGATCTATCATGAAGATCTTGGTCCATACATGAGGGTATTCTGCCTGATGCTATCAAGCTAAAACTTCATATCATTGAGCTAGTCAAGGTTACATCTTGAGTTATAGGGATCCCCCCCTTGGTGTGGCAGAACCAGAAGTGAAGGGGAGGCAGCTCACGCAACCTCCCATACTCTATTGGCCAAATCTTCCTATGCATTGGAGCTGGCAAACCCTTTGTTGATTTGGTAACCAACAAAAATGGCGACTCTGCTGGGGAGAAAAGAAATAAAACAGAATGTATTTGTGGCCCATCTAAGTCGCAACAGAAATGGTGACTCCACTGGGGAGAGAGAGAGAGTCAAGTAACTTGAAGATTGGAAAAATCTATTTTCCAGTGAAGTTGTTGCAACAGATCCAAAAAAAAAAACCATGTGGTGCTCTGCTGGGGTGATGAATCCAGAAAACAAAAGTGCCTTGCTGACATTTCTGTCCTCTCTATGAGAGGTGGCGACTCTGTTGAAAGAACCTATCAGTGCTGCAACATATTTCCAGGTATTCCATCTTTTCAAAAAATAATGAGTTTAGAATAGCAAACCTGGGTGTGCTCTCAAAGAAGACCATTCTTTATTGAAAGATATAAAGCCCTAGATTTCATAGGGATATATGGTTACCCAAATATTATTCCCAATAAAATTAGAAAATATTTGCCAAAATATAATGGATCAGATTTTGAATTAGCAAACAAACATCTGCAAAAATTTTGTAATTTAATAGAAGATTATGAGGTAGAGGATGAAGATGTAGTAATGAGACTCTTTGTTCAGTCATTAGAAGATGATGCTAGGGTTTGGTTTTCAAACCTCACTGTATGTTCTATTTCTTCATGGATAGATTTAGAAATTGCATTCCTAGAGCAGTTTAGTGAAAGATTTGATGTGGCCTCATTGATCCTACATTTCATGAACATCCAAAAGGAAGATGAGGAACTGGTTCCAGCCTTAAACATTAGATTTATTAAGTTGCTCAAGCAAATCCCTAAATATATGAGACCCAATAATGCATTTTGCTTGACAATTTATTTGGCTGCATTTGATAAAGAAATGAGTTATCTATTGAGAGATAAAGAACCAGTCACACTTCACCAGGCTTTCTAATTTGCTATGGATATAGAAAATAATGAGAAATATGGAATGCCAGTAGGTTTTATGGCTGCAAGTTGTAAAAATAGTTATCAAAGTGAATGTATTTATGCTTTTCCACAATGTTCATTAAAGGATGATTTTGCAGAGGGAAATATATTTCAGAACAATGTGTGCAGCCATGATGTGATGCATGAAGAAAATGTTGTAGAAAATATAGGCACATCCTATAATGATGAGAACAAAGACTATTATCAGCCTCTAGAAGACAAGCCTGTAGATGCAAGATGCTCTCCAAGTGATGAAATGAAAGATATACATGAAGTTGCATCCTACAGTGATGGGCATATCCAAGCTATTCTTGATTATTTATATGAGGTGGATGTGCAGAGCTTCACTCTGAATATAGAAAATGCTGCTTCAAGGAATGACAGTGAATATGTTAGTGACTGTCAGCATTCAGATGCATATGTGAGCCTTTTAGATGATGAAATATATTTGGATGCTGAATATGAATGTTTCCTTGAAGATTCTGACCACCTTCATAGTGAAGAAGTTGAAAAATTTACTTTTGATTGTCAGAGCATTAGTGAAGAGGAGGATCAAGGTCACTATTCAGATGTGAGTAGACAAGTTGTAGGTGTGTGTGCTCATGCAGTTGGGGATAATGTTGGTTGTATGAGTAACTACAAAGTTTTTGATGAAGGGTTGTACTCTGAGATTTTTATACCTTCTCTTGAGACATTCCAGGTGGACCTTAATGATAAAATTGTTGAACATAATGGTGATGGATATCTGTATGTTTATAAAAATAAATCTGATTATGAAATGTTGCTTGTGCCTAAATATTGCATGTTTGATATAGAGGAGCTCTTATTTTTTGAGGAAGGGCAAAATTTTGATGTGGATTCATTTGTTTCATGTGAGTTTGTTATTTTTCCAAGCAACATCAATGACTCATATGATGATGACATTCTACAACTGATGATAATGTATGCTGATGAAGCTAGTTGTAGAATTGTTAAAGAAAAAAAAATGGGCAGCAGCACAAATAATTGCAAAGAGGGTTGCTGTAAGTGGTTAAATGCTTTTAGGCTTCATTTGAAGAAATCAAAAGAAAATCAGGTGTTTGACAAAGGAAAATTCTGGTTTTTCCTTTTTGGTGGCCCTGGGCCACCATGTTTATTTTGAAATAATGTGTTTAGTGATGCAGATTGGTGCAAGTTTGACTCTGTGCCCAATGGATAAGGGACTGGTCTGCATTCTAGAGATCTGAGGTTCTCACTGTAGTCTTGCACCTGCACGTCCCCAATCAGAGCCTATGTTGGTGATAATTTATGTTCAAGGTTTTTAGCCTGGCTCCTTCCCTAAATATCCAAAAATTTCCTAAGTGTTGGACCTCCTCAGCATTTTTCAGTATCAGCATCATTTTTTCTTCGAGGAGGAGGTCGTCATCATCATATTTCTGGTCATCACCCTTTTGTTTCTCGTGGGAGTCATCATCATATTTTCTGTCGGCCTGATCTTTCACTCCAGGGTGATATTTTAACATTGGGTGATCTTAGTTAAGATCATCTTGATGTTGCTTTATCACTTCATGTTCTTTCATCACCCTGATGATGCTGACATCATTCTTATGTCAGGGTGATATCCACTTTTCTGCCTATCTGCATCATGATATTTCTAAAGGAGGGGGTGATATTTTCATATCTGAATATCACCCCAATGTATGTTTGTTCCAACATCATGATGATGCTGATGTCAGAGAGATATCCGCCTGTAGATTTCCTGCATTATCCAGTGGGGGGGTGATCATTTCAAATATCCGTCATCTTCATATATTGCCTCGATCTTATAGTGAGGCTATAGTGCAGCATGATATTTGTGCATCAGGATGATATTTCCAAATATTCAATTATCTTCTGAATATCATCCTAATGCCGACATGTGGTGGTGACATCATCAAGGTCCAGGGGGTCATATTTCTAATACTAAGTCATCTTATGAAGATCCCCCGATGTTGCAAATATGATGATGACGTCATCTAGATATGAGGAGGTGCGCAGTATGCAGATATGTTGATGACGTTAGCAAGATATGATGGTGACGTCATTAGGATGTTCATCGGCGAGACATTTGGTATCGGCAAAGTAGGAGGATCTTCCTCCAATGCATTAGGTTGTGCTAATGAAGGTGAATATTAGGTTGATGTTTCACATGAGGGTAAGGTTATTATGCAGATGATGATGCTAATGAGAATTATGCTAGCATCATCAGGAGCAAAAGCACAGACATCATATATGCTCATGACCCAACTTATAAAGTGTTAAGGAGGTTGCCGCGGGGTGCATGTGGGATATTTGTGTCCTGCATATTTTTAAAATATCACGGTGATATTCTTGGCGGGAAAGGATGTGATGCATAGTTTTCTACATTTCCCAAGGTCATGTGTTGGTACGCCATTAATGGCAGTTGTTGCAGAGGTATGGATGATGGCGTGGACGTATTTGGTACCTGATTGAAGATGTGGATTCCCAGGCAGCGGCGCAAGGCTCAAGATTTCCCCTGTCCCCTCCCCTACCTACTGCATTCAATGCGTTGAGCACCATTTTCTTGAGATACTGTATCTGGCAAATTTTGATCTGCCATGTAATTAATGCTGAGGACCTTCCTTGCTATATTTAGGCAGGTTTTGTTGCTCATTTTCAAGGTTGTTGAAGGCCTGGGGCAGTTTTGTGTAAATAATGAAGAACAGGGCATGATCCTGGCTGTTCTATCTTTTTGGAGTTTATGTGTTGTATTATGAATGAATCTTGCATATATTTTCAGTTTCAGTGTTAATGTTATATGAGAAATGCTTCACTGCATGTGTTTATCTGCTTGTCTCCATTTGTTGCATGTCATCCTTCTTTTGAATCTGGTTGCTAAGGGTTTCATAGATTCTAGGATACAGGGTTCTGTATCACATGCCTGATCTCTAACTTCCATTCAAGGAGTGGATTAAATTGTTTTAGGTTGAGCATGGAGAAGGTTGTATGTCTGCAGGGATATCAGTAAGTAGAGGCAGCTAAATACCCATCCTTGGGTGATGTTTGTAAGGCAAACATCAATCCAACCCCCTGAAACTTGAGTGACAGTTGTAAGCCACCTGATGTATACGTCTAGTTGACTCCTTGCCCAATGGATAGGCACCAGTCTGCTCCTAGGTCAGTAGTTATGAGCCAAAACCCCTTGTCTTGCATCTAGGACATTATGTCCACCCATTTCATCACTTCAACCTGTTAGTTGTAGGAGTAGGATTAGGAACCCCCTGCATACTCTCATACCCAACCAGACATGCATGTCCAAGAATGTTGCCCACCTTGTGATCTATCATGAAGATCTTGGTCCATACATGAGAGTATTCTACCTGATACTATCAAGCTAAATCTTCATATCATTGAGCTAGTCAAGGTTACATCTTGAGTTATAGGGATCCCCCCTTGGTGTGGTTCAACCAGAAGTGAAGAGGAGGTAGCTCACGCAACCTCCTATACTCTGTTGGCAAAATTTGCCTATGCATTGGAGCTGGCAAACCCTCTACCGATTTGGTAACCAACAGATTTGATAAGAGGCATTCAGAAGTACTTGTTTCAAGTGTGGAGGTGAAGGACATAAAGCATTTGAGTGTAATCAGGGTAGCTGGTGCAGGAGCACCTACCTGACAGCTGGCCTTCATGAGGCAGTTAGTTAGTTTGAGTCTTGTTTATGTTTCCAAGAAGGTCTGATAAGACCAAATGCATGTAATAAGGTCATGCTGATCATGATAAGATCATGCTGACCATGCTTTTACTATTTTTAGGTAGTTTGTTAGGACAGTTGTCATGATGTATGTTCGGTTGGACCTCCCAGCCGCCTGGAGAGTTCCCAGCCGCTTGGAGTCGGGTCAGTAGTACTCGCAGGAAAATCTATTTAAGCATGAGGATCGGTTGACTATAGATCATCGATCAGACTTTACGAGAGGAGAGACTGAATATTGTAATAGCATCTTTTGAAATCGAATAAGAGATCTTGTTCTGTTCAACTTCTATTTGGTCTCTATTGTTTAATTGATTTACTGCATCTGGGTGGTTTTCATGGATTCGCTGATCCATTCCACTGGTTGATTCGTCTGATCGGTGGAATGGTTATGTACAGTAGGGTAGGTTTTAGTTTGTTTGTTTGCATGCAGGTGTGTAGGATCGCCGTCGAGAGGTGTTGAAGACCCTAGCATGGGCATGTGCTAGGTCGAGCTGATAAAGTGTGGAAGATCACCCTGGAAGTGGATCGAGTCATCCCAGGAGGTTCGGCGGATCAGAACAGCGAAAATCCGCTAAGGCTGAAAGTTTGTCAAAACCGCATCATCAGGATAATTTGGTGAATGTCCTGCAGTCGTTTTGAGCATCATCATCCGAGTAGGAGGAGATCGGCATGATGCAGTTGAGTGCATGAAGTGAATGTGCGTTGGGGTGATCATCATCAGGAGGGCCGAGGAGGAGCGTATCGGCTTAAGGAAGAAGATCAGGTTGATCGCGGGCCGAAAAAGCTAAGTTTGGCCAACATCAGGATATGACGTCATCATCATCAGGATATACGTCATCAGGATATTTCAGAGTAGCAGGATATTGAGGAGCTGCGGGTGACGTCATCGTCATCAGGATATACGTCATCAGGATATCAGGTGATGTCAGCATCAAAGGGAAGGTGCGAGGAGTTAAGATTGGTCATCATCAGGATAAATGGAAGGAACCGGATGTTCTTTATCCTGCTGATTATCATGATGTTGAATATCATGATGCTGAAGGTAGTGAAGGTCAAAGTTGTCGCTGAAGTGAACAGTGGACGTCAGGAGGATGTTCGCGCTGGTCGAACATGATGATGCTGTCGATAATCGAATAAGGTGATGCTGTTGGCAGGCGAAAGTGCGAAGGCTTGTCATCAGGAGGATATCGGTCGGCGCGGGAAATATGATGATGCTGACAGTGTTAAGCAAAATATGATGATGATGGTGATGATGATGATGATGATGATGGGCTGTAGACGTCCATGTTGTATTGTAAGGTTATAGTGTGGATGCCTCTGCATCATAGTGGTATCAGAGCTTAGCAAAACATCTGGGCTGTTGTGTGTTGATTCTGTCACCAAAAGGGCAGAGATAGAGTTGATTGTGTGTTGTGTGTTGATTAAGAGGTTGACAAAATGCCTCCGAAAGGTAGTGGTACTGCAAGGGAATTGCAGGAGATGAAGGAAAAACATGCCAGAGAGATGAGGAAGATGAAGGAGCTTGCTGAAGCACTTCAAGCCAGGCTTACAGCCCTGGAAAAGAACAAAAAGAGGGAAGTGGCAGACAGTGAGTCTGAAGAAGATGAAGATACTGTTGAAGAGTATGAAGAGGTAGCTGAAGATCTGGATGCTGAAGACCAGAGACTTGCAAAATTGTTAAAGGCAGTGCAGAGTGATAAACCTAAGGTAAAGGTTGATGTTTCCAAGTATACTGGAAGTTTGAATGAAGATGAGTTGTTGGATTGGATTGCTGCACTTGATAATCACTTTGAATGTGAAGATGTTGCTGAGGATCAGAAGGTAAAGATTGCAAAGACCAAGTTAGGAGGTCATGCTTTGGTTTGGTGGGATTATGTACAATCTGAGAGAAGGAAACAAGGGAAGTCAAAGATCACTTCATGGGATAAGATGGTAGCAAGGATCAAAGGTAAATTCTTGCCAAGGGATTATGAAATCCAGATGTTTAAGAAGCTGCAATTTTTAAAGCAGAAGGAAAGGGATGTGAAGGCCTATACTGAGGAGTTTTATAAGTTAAGTATGAGATCTGGTCATCATGAGAATGAGGTAGAAAAGGTGGCTAGGTACTTGGCTGGTTTGAGATTTAACATACAGGATGAGTTAGTTTTAGCTAACCCTAAGAATGTGGAGGATTGTTATCAAATGGCAATCAGGATTGAAGAAAAGATGAATAGAGGACATGATAAGTCCATGAGAGGAAGAGGAAACAATATGAGGGGAAGAGGAGCAGCCCCTACACAAAAGCAAACCAATGAGGGTCAAGAAGACACTGGTAAAGGACAGGGACAGTCTGATTTCAGAGGTGGATGGAAAGGTAATAAAGGAAGATTTGGAGGTGGTAGAGGTTCTACTACATTTTCAGGAAAATGTTACACCTGTGGTGAGTTTGGTCATCCATCCTTTAAATGTCCAGAAAACAAAGGTTCATCATCCAGACATGATAGAACAAATGACAAGAGAGTACAACTTGTACAGGAAGAGACAGTAGAGCAAAGTGTGCAGAGTTCAAACACTTATCAAAAAGATAAGGAGCCTGATAATTATGCATACCCAGAGAGTGGAGAGTCTCTGCTGATGAGAAGAACAGTGACTACCATGAAGGTACATGACAAAGAATCCCCACAAAGAAGAGCTCTTTTCAAGACCATCTGCAAGAGCAAAGGTAAAAAATGTAAGGTTGTCATTGATACTGGTTCAACAGATAATATGGTATCTCAGGAAATGGTGGATAAACTGAATTTGGAAAGGATTCCACATCCACACCCTTACAAGGCATCTTGGGTGAGTGATAGTCAATCACTTTTTGTCTCTGAACAGGCATATGTGGATTTTCAGATTGGAGCATATCATGATAGAATTTTGTGTGATATTTTGCCCATGGAATGTTGTCACCTACTGTTGGGTAGACCATGGCAATTTGATAGAAGGGTACTGTATGATGGGTACGCTAATACCTATACCATCAAGAAAGATGGGAAGACTATGAAGTTGATGCCATTGCAGGCAGATGCTGCAGCACAGGGGGAAGCCAAAATCATTTTACTGGGAAAGAAGGAGTATGTGCAGATGCCTAGAGGAGCAGGCATAAAGGCAGTTAAGGACACTGCAGGGAAAGGAGTTGTTCAGGACAACAGGTTGAAGAATGTTTCAGTTTTGACTGACCGAGGTCAGTAGCAGGTGCAGAAACAGGTTGGCACATAGCAATCAGTTGAGAAGAATGACAAGGATGTTGTCATAATTGGGACTATTGTTTGTCCTATAAAGGTTGAAAGGAAGACAGAGTTGAACAGTACAGAAGTTCCTGAGGCAGTTCAGACAAAGGTTCTGGTCAGACAACCTGACAAACACAGGGTATGTGTGAGAAAGGCCTACATTGACAGGCATGAGGATTTACTTGCCAGAAAGCAAGTTACAGTTTAGAAGACTTGGAGCAGCCAAGAGACAGCAGAGGACAAAGCTGGAACAGATCAGCATATTGCAAAGGCAAGGTGTAGAGGTGGAGGACTTCCACATACTAAACTCATGGGACATGAGTTCTTTTCTGTTGGGGAGTATGGTGCAGGAGCACCTACCTGACAGCTGGCCTTCATGAGGCAGTTAGTTAGTTTGAGTCTTGTTTATGTTTCCAAGAAGGTCTGATAAGACCAAATGCATGTAATAAGGTCATGCTGATCATGATAAGATCATGCTGACCATGCTTTTACTATTTTTAGGTAGTTTGTTAGGACAGTTGTCATGATGTATGTTCGGTTGGACCTCCCAGCCGCCTGGAGAGTTCCCAGCTGCTTGGAGTCAGGTCAGTAGTACTCGTAGGAAAATCTATTTAAGCATGAGGATCGGTTGACTATAGATCATCGATCAGACTTTGCGAGAGGAGAGACTGAATATTGTAATAGCATCTTTTGAAATCGAATAAGAGATCCTGTTCTGTTCAACTTCTGTTTGGTCTCTATTGTTTAATCGATTTACTGCATCTGGGTGGTTTTCATGGATTCGCTGATCCATTCCACTGGTTGATTCGTCTGATCGGTGGAATGGTTATGTACAGTAGGGTAGGTTTTAGTTTGTTTGTTTGCATGCAGGTGTGCAGGATCGCCGTCGAGAGGTGTTGAAGACCCTAGCATGGGCATGTGCTAGGTCGAGCTGATAAAGTGTGGAAGATCACCCTGGAAGTGGATCGAGTCATCCCAGGAGGTTCGACGGATCAGAACAGCAAAAATCCGCTAAGGCTGAAAGTTTGTCAAAACCGCATCATCAGGATAATTTGGTGAATGTCCTGCAGTCGTTTTGAGCATCATCATCCGAGTAGGAGGAGATCAGCATGATGCAGTTGAGTGCATGAAGTGAATGTGCGTCGGGGTGATCATCATCAGGAGGGCCGAGGAGGAGCGTATCGGCTTAAGGAAGAAGATCGGGTTGATCGCGGGCCGAAAAAGCTAAGTTTGGCCAACATCAGGATATGACGTCATCATCATCAGGATATACGTCATCAGGATATTTCAGAGCAGCAGGATATTGAGGAGCTGCGGGTGACGTCATCGTCATCAGGATATACGTCATCAGGATATCGGGTGACATCAGCATCAAAGGGAAGGTGCGAGGAGTTAAGGTTGGTCATCATCAGGATAAATGGAAGGAACCGGATGTTCTTTATCCTGCTGATTATCATGATGTTGAATATCATGATGCTGAAGGTAGTGAAGGTCGAAGTTGTCGCTGAAGTGAACAGTGGACGTCAGGAGGATGTTCGCGCTGGTCGAACATGATGATGCTGTCGATAATCGAATAAGGTGATGCTGTTGGCAGGCGAAAGTGCGAAGGCTTGTCATCAGGAGGATATCGGTCGGCGCGGGAAATATGATGATGCTGACAGTGTTAAGCAAAATATGATGATGATGGTGATGATGATGATGATGATGATGGGCTGCAGACGTCCATCTTGTATTGTAAGGTTATAGTGTGGATGCCTCTGCATCAGTAGCACAAGTAAGAGGATAGAAAATAGTTGAAGAGTAGCCTCTGTTGAAGAAGAACCTATTGAATCACCAAGATTTGTTGGCAAACTGGAGAAAGGAGAGTCACTGGTGATGAGGAGAGCACTATTTCAAGTAGAGGCAAATGAAGAACCACTGCAGAGGAAAAGCTTATTCAGAACTAGAAGCAAATCAGGAGGTAAGTGTTGTAAAGTTGTAATTGATAGTGGTAGTTCAGATAACCTAGTTTCAAAGGAGATGGTGATTAAGCTGAAGTTAGAAATATTGAAACACCCTAAGCCCTATCAGATAGCATGGATTTAGGATGATCATAAGATACTGGTGAGTGAACAATGTTTGGTGAAATTTCATATTGAATCTTATCATGATGAAGTCTTATGTGATATTATGCCTATGGATGTTTGTCATATCTTGTTGGGTAGACCTTGGTAGTATGATAGAAAAGTTATACATGATGGGAGAAAGAATACATACACTATAACATCAAGTGGAAAGAGAATTACTTTGATTCCTTTAGAAGATGATCCTAAGTGTGAAGTATGTGGGAATGCTAGAATCTGTTTGGTAGATGGAAGAAAATTTCTAGATGGTTTGAGACATGAGAATATGTGTTATGCCTTGATTCATAAGAAGCCTAAAGCATTGAAGAAAGAAACTGAAGAGACACAACCAAAGGAGATGAAAAAGTTGCTGACAGAATATGAAGACATCATATTAGATAATGTACCTGAAGGATTTCCACCTATAAGGAGTATCAGTCATGACATGGATCTTATACCAGGAGCAAGTTTGCCTAACAAAGCAACACATAGAATGACACCGACATAGAATGAAGAGTTGAATAGACAGATACAAGAATTGTTGAGAAAAGGTTTGATCAGAGAGAGTTTGAGCCCTTGTGCAGTACCTACAGTATTGGTACCGAAGAAGGATGGAGAATGGAAAATGTGTACTGACTCTAGAGTTATAAACAAGATCACAGTTAAGTATCACTTTCCTTTACCTATGATGGATGATATCATGGATTGTTTGAGTGGAGAAAGATATTTCACAAAGATAGACTTAAAGAGTGGATACCATCATATCAGAATCAGAGAAGGTGATGAATGGAAGACTACTTTTAAGACAAATGAAGGATTGTATGAGTGGTTAGTGATGCCTTTTGGATTGACAAATGAGCCAAGTACTTTCATGAGATTGATGAATGAAGTTCTGAAGAAATTTCTGGGTAAGTTTTTTATTGTATACTTGGATGATATTTTGATTTTTAGTAAGACAAAAGAAGAACATTTGTGGCATATTAGACAAGTTTTGCAAAGACTGAGAGAAGAGAAATTGTTGATAAACATCAAGAAGTGTAGTTTCATGAAGGAAGAGTTGGTATATTTGGGATTTGTGAATTCTATGAAAGGATTGAAGATGGACCCTAAGAAAGTGAAAGCAATTGTTGAATGACCTACATCGGAGAGCATTGGAGAAGTTAGATCATTTCATGGATTGGCTAGTTTCTACTGGAAGTTCATCAGAAATTTTAGTTCAGTTTGTACCCCTATGACAAAGACAATGAGAGGTGATAGAAAAGATTTCAAGTGGACATCAGGAGTAGATAAAATTTTTGAGTTGTTGAAGTAAAATGTGATAGAGCAACCTGTTTTGGCATTACTAAATTTTGATAAGGTATTTCAAGTTGATTGTGATGCAAGTGGAAGTGCAATTGGAGCAGTATTATGTCAAGAAGGTAGACCTGTAGTATATTTTAGTGAGAAGTTAAATGATGCAAGAAGAAGATATTCAGTTTATGATCAAGAATTCTATGCCATAATTCAAGCCTTGAAGAAGTGGAGACATTACTTGTTGCCTAAGGAGTTTGTGTTGTATACAGATCATCAAGATTTGTAGTATTTGAACAATCAAGGTAAGTTGAATCAAGGACATATGAGATGGGTAGAGTTCATGCAGAGTTATACTTTTGTGTTGAAGCATAGGAGTGGAAAATCAAACAATGTTACTGATGCCTTGAGTAGGAGAAGAAACTTGTTGATAGAAATGAGAGTTGAAGTGTTGGGTTTTGATGAATTGAAGAACATGTATGAGGGAGACACTAATTTTGTAGAACCTTGGAAAGCATGTAAGGAACCTATTGTGATAGATAGGAGTAAGTGGTTAGACTATTTCATTTAAGAAGATAT
The DNA here is from genome assembly GCA_027924645.1 of Cunninghamia lanceolata. NCBI lineage: Eukaryota > Viridiplantae > Streptophyta > Pinopsida > Cupressales > Cupressaceae > Cunninghamia > Cunninghamia lanceolata. Next base: position 380,738 of record BSBN01001013.1, on the reverse strand, counting down.
GTTCAAAGGAAATCAGTTGTGCATACCTAGAAGTTCAATGAGGGATAATTTGATCAAGGAGAAGCATAGTGGTGGATTGGCAGGACATTTTGGCATTAATAAGACAGTGGCTTTGGTGAGTGAACATTACTTTTGGCCTCAGATACATAAGGATGTTCAGAGATTTGTGTAGAGTTGTAGAGTTTGTCAAGTTGCAAAAGGGGGTAGTCAAAACACTGGATTGTATAAACCTTTGATAGTACCGGAGAGACCTTGGGAAGACATAAGCATGGATTTTGTAATGGGATTGCCTAAGACACAGAGAGGGCATGATTCAATATTTTTAGTGGTTGACAAATTTTTGAAGATGGCTCATTTCATATCATGTAAGATGACAATTGATGTAGTGCATGTAGCTAACCTATTTTTCAAGGAGATTGTGAGATTGCATGAATTACCTAAGAGTATAGTTTTAGACAGAGATACAAAGTTTGTTGGATACTTTTGGAAGACACTTTGGAAGAAGATGAAGATAGATTTGAAGTTTAGTTCAATAACCCCAGATGTCTGATGTAGGAGCATCCTTGGTTTAAGAGAAATCTTGCATCAACCAAAAAACATTTGCATTTCAATTCTTTCATTTTCCAGTTCAGTTTAAGCGGTTCAGTTAGAAGTAGTTTTTAGCTTGTGGTCTAGTTTTGACATTTCACATCTTGTGGATTTGGACTTAGCATCTACATTCATTCATCTACATCATATTAAAAATTCAAACCATTTGGATTAGTTACCGGAAAGTTATTGCTATTAGAAGATCAATTGTTCTCTTAGAGCAGAGTATCCTAATACTCTTAGGCAAATCAGCTAAAGGAGAAGGCTTGTAGATCATTCATTGACTTGAGGATCCTAATGATGCATCATTAAATGATCCTTGGTTCATGGCTGACCAATCTCAGAGGTCCACACATTATTCTATTCATTTGTGAGTGTGTTTATGCATTTAGGTCCAACCTATCTATGAATATGTTATAGCTCTTCCTTGGAGTTTATGATCTTCCTTGGCTGATGTGGAGGAATCTATTGGTCTGGAAATGATATATAAAGATGTAATAGATCCTTAGGAAAGTAGTTAGAAATTGATTCATAATCCTTAGTTTAGATTTTGTGCGAAGGAGCTTCAAAGCTTTATCTTGCGCATGTATGTAATCAGGCCTATGAGCCCTAATTGTAAGCCTGCATGTTGCTGGCTAGATTGTATTTGAATTCTATGATATATTGAATGACTGAATCTACATTTGTTCCATTTCCTTGAGTTGTTTCCATTGTGTTTACTCTTGTTGTACAGTTCAGACAGTTTATTCTGTGAACCCTCCTACCAAGACTGCACCATTATACATCCAATATGATCCCACAGTTCTAGCTCAGAAAACCTATAAAAGAGGAAAAAAGAGCTCTTACAATTGTTGTAGTGGTTCAAGCTAGGACTAATTATAATATGAGGAATAGAATAGTAAATGCAGATCAGGGAACACTAAGAGGCTTGTTCATCAAAGAACCAAACTATAAAAAGGGTTCCATAGATAACCAGAAAAAAGGAGAAAATTAGAAGAATACACATAAGGAAACATCCAAGATTGAGCAAAATAAGATGAAGGATAGTAGTAAGCAGCAATCTGAAGAGAAAAGCTCAAATAAAGAAAAAATAGAATAAATAGCCATTACTCCTTCATTTGATATAACACAAGCATTATCCCAAATAAAGATATCAGTACCATTAATGGAAATGATGAAGATAGATGAATATAGGGATAGTGCTCTTAAGTTGATTTGTGGTATACCAAATCAGCAACAAAGTCATAGCAAAGACAAAGAAGGGCCAAAAAAAAATAATCAATCTTGGACAGGAGGTCATGAGAACTCCAAAAATTTATCTGGGTGATGCCATAACAAAGAATCCTTCCCAAGTGAACCCATTCTACATAACATTATTAATCAATAACAAGCTGGTAAGAAATTGTATGATTGACTCTGGGGCTGCCATAAACATCATGCCCATAGTTGTCATGAAAGAATTAGGCCTATGGGTAGATGCTACATATGATAAATGCTACATAATGGATAACAGGTCTGTTCTAGTGGTTGGAATCATGAGAGATGTAGAATTGAAGTTGGCCTCATGTCATGAAGCTACTTATATAATTGATAAAACTATAATAGATACTCCAACATACTATGGTATGTTGTTATCTAGACAATGGACTACTGCAGTAGGAGGAAGTGTCCAACTTGATTTATCATATGCTACAATACCAATGAATGGGAAAGAAGCTAGGTTGTGTAGAGAGCCAAGATATGAGAGTATAATAGAACACCTGAATCCAAATCAAATAAATTGATTTTGTTATGTCGATCTTGGAAATTTCAAAATTGAAAAATCATAGCCTAAACTACAAAAATATAGAATTAATCACTAGAGAGACAGAGCTAGATAGAAAAGGTGTATGACAAATTTATTTTGATGGTGAATGCAGTAAAGGAGGGAATGGGGCATGAATTGTATTCATCTCACCAAAAGGAAAAATGTTCAAATATTCATTCTTTTTATCCTTTGAATGCACTAATAATATTGCTGAATATGAGGCATTGTTGTTGGGTTTAAACATTTCCCTAAGATATGGAATCAAACTAATAACAACATATGGTGATTCTAAATTAGTTGTCTCATAGATCAGGGCAAAATATTCATCAAAGAATAAGAGATTAAAGAAATATAGAAATGTTGTGTGGGATACCATTGAACTCTTTGATGCATTCTCTATAGACTAGATAGAAAGGTCCAAAAATATAATGGCTGATCTCTTGGCAAATGTGGCCTTGAAGAAAGATGTTATAACATTATCAGGGATAACAAAAGTAGAATTAAAGATTAGGCCAATAATCCCTGATAATATTTATAATTGGCAAGTATTCAATGATGATGGAGATCTTATAAAATTCCTTCATTGTGTGGATCAATATGAATCCCAAGAGATTGATTTCAATGCATTTGTGGGAGAGGTAGATAGCAAGAAAAATCTTTTTGGGCAAGAAGTAGTCCAACTCAACAAATAAAATACCCAAAGGTCTTGTAGCCCTAGAAAGAGTGTTTTATGGATAGGACAGATATAATCTCAAACCTTAAATAGTTAATCTTAAGGATGTTGAAGAGATTAATCTGGGAACAGAGATGGCCCTTAAAAAGGTTTACATTAGAGAAAGGATTAGTCCAAAAATTAGAGAAATGCTTATAACTTTACTCAGAAAATATAAACATGTGTTTTCTTTGTCCTATGATGATATAAAGGCATACCGAGAGCACTTATTTCAACATGAAATACCATTGAAACCTGATACCAAACCATTCAGACAAAGGTAAAGACCTATAAATCCAACACTGGTACCTAAAATGCAAGAAGAACTCATGAAGCTCAGAGAGGGAGGTATTATCAAACCAATCAGACATTCTTCTTGGGTATCAAATTTGGTACCTATAAGAAAAAAGAATGGTGATAGAAGATTGTCCGTAGAATTCAGAAATTTGAACATCTCATCACTAAAAGATAACTACTCCCTTCCAAACATGGAGATAATGTTACAACAAGTGACATGATGTGAATTGTTGTCCATGATGAATAGTTTCTTTGGGTAGAACCAAGTAAAGGTTAAAGAATCTAAATAGTACAAAACTACTTTTACAACACCTTGGGGTACCTATGTCTATGTGAGAATGCCATTTAGCCTTACAAATGCCGAGGCAACATTTGAAAGGGCCATGGATGTAGATTTTGCTGACTTGATTAACACAATAATGGTAGTTTACTAGGATGATCTTACAACATATTCTAAAAGGGTAGAAGACCATAGTCTACACTTAGAAAAAAATTTCACCAGGGCACTGGAATATGGTATTTCTTTGAATCCAAAGAAGTACCTTTTTGTTGTGACAGAAGGAAAATTACTAGGAAAACATAGTCTCAAAGCATGGTGTAAGGATTGATCCTGAAAGGGTAGAGGCTATTGATAAAATTTCTATTCCAAAAAATGTGAAAGCTATTCAATCTTTCTTTGGACAAATAAATTTTGTCAAAAGATATCATACTTCAAAGAAATTGTCAAGCCAGTCTCAAGAATGTTGAAGAAGGGTACAAAGGTAGATTGGACCAAAGAGGCCATTGATGCATTTATGTCCATTAAGAAAGATATTAAAGAAGCTCCTGTCTTAAAATCTGTAGACTTTGACAAGCCATTCCAAATATTTTCTTTTGCATCTTTTCATACAATGGCAGCTATGTTGTTACAAAAGAACAATGAAGGATATGAACAACCCATATCATTTTTTAGTAAATCACTTTAGGGAGCAGAATTGAAGCATGATATTATTGAGAAACAAGCCTATGCCCTAGTAAAAATAGTGAAGGCATTCAGGCCATATTTGGTTGGAGCCCATGTGATAGCTTATGTACCAGATGTTGGAGTAAAGGATGTCTTTACACAAAATGAACTCATAGGATGACAATGTAGATGGATCAATAGAATTCAAGAATTTAACATTGACATCCAAATCACTAGGCTTCTGGGTCAAGGTTGGCCAAACTGATGGCTGAAACAAATATGGGGGCCACACAAGTTTGCAACATAAGAGAAGAAAATAACATTATAGCAAGTATTAAGCATACACCTTGGTACACCAATGTAATGTATTATCTTATGAACATGAAATGTCCTCAAGGCCTGAATGACAATCAAAGAAGAACTTTGAAACTTGTTGCACCAAAATATGTCTTCATGGATGGAGATTTATACTAGAAAATAGAGATGGTATTTTACTTTTATGCCTGGATAAAACACAAGTTGAGAAATGTTACAATAAATGCATAAAGGTGTGTGTGGAGGGAACTTCTTAGCAAAGACTACTGCCCATAAGAGAATGAGAGTAGGATACTACTGGCCTAAAGTCTGTAAGGATGCCCACAGATATGTGAGAAAATGTGAAGCCTGTAAAAAGTTCTCTGGCAAATTAAACTATCAAGGAGCCTTACCATTAAGACATATGCAAGTTGAAGCTCCATTTCATCAATGGGGAATTGACTTTGTAGGGAAGATAGCAAAAAGATCCAGTAGCGGGTATAAATGGATCCTAGTAGCTACAGATTACTTTACAAAGTGGATAGAAGCAATTCTAACCAGACAAGCCACTAGTAAAGTGGTGGTTAATTTTCTATTAGAAAACATCATCACTAGGTTTGGAGTTCCAGTGGGACTCATTACAGACAATGGCATGTGCTTCAAATCAAAAGAATTCAAAACATTCTATGAATCCTATGGCATAGCAATTTCATATGTTTCTCCATATCATCCTCAGGTCAATGGGCAGGCATAGTCAAGCAACAAAAGCATCCTAAAAATAATTAAAAGAATGTTAGAAAATAACAAGAAGCCATGGGATTCAAAACTAAAATTGGCTTTGTGGCCGGATAGGGTTACTATAAAGAAGAACACATGAAAATTGCCATTTGAATTAGTATACAGTACACAAGCTAGGCTTCCTATACATAATCTCTTGCTAGTTTATAGATTTATTCTTAAAGAAGATATAGATGTTCCTGAACCTATGGAAGAGAGAATGGAACAATTGGCTAAACTGGATGAAATAAGGGCCCAAGCTCAAGAAAAAAAATGAAAAAATGTAGTTATGGATTAAATACTTATCTAATAAAAGGGCTAAGGAAAGGAAATTCAAGGTGGATGACATGGTTTTAATCTGGAATGCTACAGGGCAGGACAAAGGAAAACATGGTAAGTTTGAGGCATTATGGATAGGCCCATTTATCATCATTGGTAAATGTGGTGAAGATTCTTATTACTTATAGAATATGAGTGGTGAAGTACAGGAGTTGCTAGTCCATGGACAATTCTTGAAATACTTCTCTTAACATTTTTCTTTTTTCCATGCACAGTAGGTTAGGATTTCCATTTCCCACCCTCCCCACCACCATTGGTCTACATCCCAGAGAATATTTTCTAAATTCTTGCAATGACCTCATGACCATTCATCCCCAAGCAAGAGACACTGTTGGAACCTTAAAATTTTGGCATCAATGTTGAAAATGAGTTAGGATTGTTTTCAAATATTCCTTGTTTTTCAAAAGTTATGACCAAGTCAATGAAAGTCAAACTGTATATTGGTCAAATTGTATCTGAGTCAAAGTGCATTTGCATAATGCATACAAGTGCATCTGTATCACAAGCCTTGAGGCCTTCATATACATATATCAGATCTAAAACAAATTAAATCTACTTTATAATGTAAGAGTTGCATCTATGTTTGTATGTATATTACAAAATGTATAAAACATGCAATAGGCAGGTACAAATGTAAGTTACACTAAGATACATAACAGTCAAATGTTGACCATGTGTTAACATTAAACTGTCACACCCAGAATGCACATTCTTAGAGACAAAAGTGTAATTGGTCAAAGTACATGCAATACTTTAGATGCAAAAGTGAGCACACGAAAAGCTTTGTATATTCATTCTTGTATAAAAGATGCAAAAGTGAGTGCATGAAAAGATTTGTATATTCGTGTATGTATAAAAGATACAAATGCATAAAAAGGTACAAGAATAGAGTATACAAAGGCATAAAGCATGTAGATACAAATATGCAAATGCATAAAGGTAAAAATGCAAAACATGAATATACAAACATGCAAGTATCAAAGATGCAAAAACTAAGAAATAAGAACCTGACACAACTAGAACTCGAAATGTATTTGCATAAATTATACAAATGCACTAAACATACAAATGCAAATCCCTAGCTGCTTATATGTGAAACAAATGAAATTCTATATCTAGCCTCCCTAAATGTATCAAAAGGCAACTGTATCTGTCCCAATCTATTTGCATGTATATTCCAAAATGCATAAAATATACAAAATACAAATGCAAAAGTTGATACGAAGGAATTTTCAACATAATGAAGAGCTTAACCACATATGCATATGTACACAAGAGATAAACCCACTTCTGCACTTACGCATTTGCATTCCTAGTGTATACAGACCCACCATTGTGTATCTTCTAATCATTTGTATAAAAGATGCTAAACAATGAAACATGCATATACAAATCTAAGAAACAAGCCAAAAGTGAAGTTGATATTGAGGAACCATTACTCCATGTGCTTAATCCAACTTAATGATGTCATTCATAGCTTTGTATTTGTATCTCCTAAAAAGATAAACAAACAAATACAAATGTATCCACTAAAAATTCAAAAGACCGTTATCAAGTTAAATTTGAATTGTATCTCAAATTCAAAAAGAAAAAGGATGCCTCATACTAAATGTGCACCTACCTCCATGCAAATCTTAGTTAGGGATTGTTTAGTGAATAAAAGGAAAATTGAATTGTTCTTTTTCAAAATTACAAAGCAATTAGAGAGCACAGAGCATCCCATGAGCAAGAACCAGAGCATTTTGAAGGCAAAGAAGTCAAATTAAATATTTTATTATTGAAGGTAATCAAAATAATGAAAGGTTGCACCATAATGAATGAAGGATCATAACCCTAAAATTGTAAAACATATATGAGTGGTGAAAATCAAAGAAGCAAGGAGGAATAATTAGAAACAACAATAATTCGAGCAATCAGCAGTCAGTAGGATTAATATATCAGTCAATGGAGATTTCCAAGCATAAAATGTAAAATCTTATGAAGTAATTCGACAAAGAGGAATATAATAATCTAGTGTCCAAACATTTTTTAGTGTTCAATTATTTGTTAATATTGATTTATAAACATGTGTTATATGTGTTGTCTCCAGAATGGTTTTCCTTTGTTATTTAAATTGAATATATTGAGGATATGTTTAATTTATCAGGGCACACTTGTTGCACTTATGTGATTGTATTGATTGGTTTCTATCAAAATATAATTAAATTCCTTTTAAGTGATTTCAATTTATTGGTTTCACCTAAAATTAAAATCCTTTCAACAGATCACCTTAATTGGTTTCCTTCCTGTAAGAATTAAAATCCTTTCAATTGATCATAGTAACATGGGAAAATATAATTGGGATTTGGTAAGAAGAGCACAAGTAACTAACAACCCTGCACATTTATACACAGTATAAACATTTGAAAAGTGCTAGATAATTTGAGTTAAGCCAAGAGGGAGGACACATATATCATACACATCCTGACTCCATTGTCCATAATAGATAAAGCACTGGTCAAATCAAAGTAACATTTCTAAACCTTATTCACATATTCAAGGTTCAAACATTAGGAGCAGGAAAAACTTTCATCCTTATATCTATCTCACACTTACATGCCACTGTAAGTAGATCACTAAGGTCATACAAATCTACATTAACTATTGAGGTACACCTGCCTAGGTCTGGCAGAACCTAAAGAGAAGGGGGCTTTTAATCATGTTAGCCCTGTTTCATTAGCCAAAAGTGTTAAGAGAGCTTGGCAACCTCTTAGGGTTTGAAACCTACATTTTTGAGACCTAATAGGAGCAAAGGTCTCTTCATAGTCTATTACTTCCACTTGTGAGTAGCCTTTACACACAAGTCTTGCCTTGTTTCTCACAACTTCTCCAACTTCATTAAGTTTGTTCCGGAATACCCACTTTGTTCCAATCACATTCTTGTTTACAGGTCTTGGGACAAGTTCCCAAGTCTTTTTCTTCTCAATCTACATTAGTTCTTTTTCCATTTCTTTGACCCAATGTTAATCATTGCATGTTTCATTTATTGTTTTAGGTTCCACTTTTGAGAGTAAACAAAGATTTACTTGATCTTCTGTAACTTTTCTTCTTGTCAACACACCTTTCCTTTTTTCACCAATAATTTGATCTTCAGATTGATCTCTTTGCACATACTTGGGGGTTTTAGGAATTTTTTCCAGAGCTTCAACTTAAACTTCTTCTTCTTCCAGAGTAGCTTGTACTTCAGTTTGAACTTCCTTGTCTTTATCTTTTTTAATATTCTCTGTATCATCATATTCATCTGACTCATATCCATCTAGCTCTTAGGTTTTCTGAATATCTTCATCTACCTTAACATTTGCACTTTCAATGATCTTTCTCAGTCTTTTGTTATAGCACTGGTGCCTTGCTCTTAGTAGAGTACCCAAGAAAAATGCCTTCATAACATCTAGCATCAAACTTTCCTAATTCTTCATCTCTTCTAATGTAATATTTGCTTCCAAAAACTTTGAAATATTTGACAGTAGTAGTTCTTCCATACCATAGCTGATAAGGTGTCTTTGTTACTTTTTCTCTGACTTACACTTTGTTCTAAATATAGACAATAGTGTGTATTACTTTTTTCCAATATACTTCTGGTAGGTCTACTTCCTTGATCATTGTTTTAGCAGCTTCTTAAATAGTTCTATTCTTCCTTTTACCCACTCCATTTTTTTGAGTCTGGAGGGTAGACAAATGTCTAGGAGCTTTATTCCATGTTCTTCACAAAAAGAAATAAACTCATTTGAAGTAACCTCACCACCTCTATTAGATCTCAAACACTTGATTCTCAAATCCAACTCATTTTCAACCATAGCTTTGAATGCCTTAAACTTGTCTAGGGCTTCTAATTTTTCTCTAAGGAAGGTAACCCAAGTAATTCTTGAATAATCATCAATAAGAAGCATGAAATACATGTCACCTTATAGACTTCTTGTTCTTGTAGGGCCACATAAGTTTGTATGCACCAACTCTAGCAAACCGGTAGAGGATTGTTCTTTTCTCTTGAAAGTAATCTTTGTCATCTTCCCAAACTGACATTGTTTGCACATAACATTGGTAGGTTCCATAATCTTAAGAAGGTCTCTCACTCCTTGAACTATGCTTATTCTCACCAAATTGTCAAAGTTAATGTGACACATTCTCCTATTCCATAACCAACCTTAATTTGTCTAAGCCAACAAACAATAGTTATCAGTACCTTTTCAAATGATAAACATTACCGTGAGTCTTCTTACCAGCAGCAATTAAAGTTTTGGAGCTTTTCCTTATCTCACATCCATTATCCTTAAACACCAGATTATACCCTTTGTCACACATTTGTCCAATGCTTAGAAGATTATGCTTTAATCCTTTGACATAAAGAACATCATCCGTATTATTCTTGCCATCAAAAGTAATTGATCCTTTTCCACAAATCTTACCAGCTACATCATCACCAAACCTAACTAGTCCTCCATCATACTTTTCAAACTTAACAAACTTACTCTTATCTCCTGTCATGTGATTTGAACATCTTCTGTCAATGATCCATTCATCTTCCTTTTTAGCATGAAATGAAGACAACTCTCCTAAACTTCCTTCCTTCACACATCTTACAAGGTTGGTAGAAACAAGTTCTTCTCTTAGTGCAATAAAAAATCATTCACTACCATTACCATAATTAGAATCAGGTTCATCATCAGTTATACCATCATCATCTCTAACATAGTAACTCTTTCTTACCATCTTACCTTTGCTTTCATTGTTTTTGATCTTCAAAGCTCTGTTAAGACATCTTGAAGCATAGTGACCAATTTTACCACAATTGAAACATTTGAAAGGTAACTTACCTTTGAACTTTCTTTTGCTACCTCTTTTTTCATTCTACTTGCAAATTTTGCCTCAAGCTCTTCAAAATCTTTTTCATCTGATTCCACAGCATATTTATTTGATCTAGCAGTCTTTTCTTCCTTGGCCTTAAAGGCAATCTTAGTTTTCACAGGGCCATTAGTAGTACCAAATTTTCTCATCTCAAAACTAGTCAGTTTACCAAGCAATTGATCTTTTGAAATCTTGCCCATATCAAACAATTCTTCAATGGAAAATACCTTGTGACTATAAGATTTGGGAAGAGTTCTGAGTATCTTATCTACAAAATTCATATCCTCTATCTTTCCACCAAGACCCTTGATGCTGTTGACAACTTCATCAATCTTCTATATGTAACTTGTTATGTTCTCATCCTCAGACATTCACATGGTTTCATTTGTGGTCTTCAATTTCTACAACTTAGCCTTCTTGACAGATTCATCACATTCATAGATGTCTTCCAATTTATCCCAAATCTCATGAGTAGTTTCTAGATCCATAACTTTCACCATTTTAGTGCTGGAAAAAGTATTTAATAGAGCATTTTTAGCTTTGTGATTAAGCTCATAAGCCTTAATCTCTTCATTAGACTACAAACCAACTTTAGGTAGTATATATTTATCTTTAACCATCTTCTAGACATTATAACCAATAGAAACAAGATAACTTTGCATTCATACCTTCTAATATGCATAGTCAGATCCATCAAACTAAGGAATGTCTTTCTTGTGTGCCATCCTAGATCTACCTTATGTTAGATTTAGGATAGACAGCTGAGAGAGGGGTGAGTAAGTTGTCCAAAACTTTCTTTCAATTAATCACTTAAATCCTTTCTTAATTCAGCAAAATAATAATAAATCAATCATGGAAACATAATGCAGCAATTCAAGAGCAAAAACACATTAACACATATGACACCAAGATTTTTGACGTGGAAAACCTGGTTAAGGGAAAAATCACTGTGTGACTAACCCAAGATTGTATTCTCTGTTAGAAGAATAGAAAGAACAAAAATGGCACATGCCAATTAGGGCTCACTACCTGAGCACACTACTCACAAGAGGCTCACTGCCTATAGGAGACACACTGTCTACAAAATAATAAGTATTACATACTTGAACTAAAGAATAACATCTTCACCATGCTTGAGTTAGTTCCATTTAAGCCCAAAACTTCTGCTCTACTTTTTGCTCTTCTCCTCTCTACCACACTCTCATCTCCATAAGATACTTTTGAAATCACTTTCCAATTCCTTATTTATACAAGACATCAACTTAGGAATAATCATCCAAGTTAGAATTACATTATAGAGCAAACACATAAACACAACATCACTAATTATAAAAAGACTTCATGCAGATCAACACACTGTCGGCCACATAGATCTGAGACTTCAATCTTTCTTTAGGAACACACCATTCTTCACAGAACACCTTCAAGATCATCCACAGGAGGTGTAACTCATCCGATCGGCCTGACTTGGGAAGGACATCATCATCCAGAAGTAATTCCTCAATCATGAGCTCAACCTTCAATGTGGACCACCAACATGAACTGGACACAATCAAAAGACCTCCACAAGCTTGCCTAAATCGCCAAGAACATCCACACTACTTCTGCTATCCAGAACCTCAAGAACATAGTCTGTCATCACTATCATATTAGAATAGATGCTTGTGGACCTCCAGACCATGAACTAGTTGAGTTGTCAATTCAAATTAACTTCCTAAACACTTCACCAAATCCACAGAATAAGATATTGCATTTTTGGAGCTCACCAGACCTATCTGTGTCACTTTGTCACCTCTGAGCATTTGTTGGAACCAGTTTTACTTAAGTGGCCATAACTTCTTTAGATATTCATGTGGACCTCTAAAATATTTACTGGATCATCTTAAGACACATATCTACAAACCCTTTAAAGTGCATCCTCTAATCTTCATCTTAACTGGGATCTTTACCTCACCGACTTCACTGTTCTTCTCTGTTCCTAATAGGACTAATTTTCTCAATATCCTCAGCATTTATCTCATCCAATCCTTATTATTAATGCAATAGGAGTATGTTGACATCAATGACAACACTAGTTAGGCCCATACTTGCAACACCTTAAGCTGTTAAGATTTCTTCCAAGGAACCTTGCTCTGATACCAATTGTTTAAGGCACAAGACAATTGAGAGGTGGGGGGGTGAATCAGTTGTATTAAAAACTTTAAACCCTCTAAACAAAATTGCATCCACATTCACTTACTTTAAACTCTTAATTTGTTATGAAAATTAAACATGAAATGTAGAAACATAACTTAAACACATCAACACCATACACACATGAACACCAAATTTTTTACATGGAAAACCCTAAAAAGGGAAAAACCACGGTGTGTGTTAGATCACAATATAATGTAGTAATAATACCAAATTATAGAATAGGCTCACTACCTTAGGGATCATTGCACAGAATGACTCACTGGCCAAAATAATCACTACAAAAAGGCTCACTGCCAAAGGGTGGCTCACTACCATGAACTGATTTGATAGCATCTACAACATGCCTGAGTTCAGTTCCATTGAAGTGCAATACATCTCTCCTTCACTACCTTTACAACACACATACTTTATCTTTGCATCTTCACACACTCTCACATCACTCATGGATTCATTACATATATTTATACCAATCATCAACCTTGGAACATTCATCATGGTCGGTAATACAATTTACAACCATTAGAGCTATCTCCAAGGTCAGTATACATACATAATTCAAATTAGATCTAGACCTAAACAATCTTGTAGAGTACACAAATGAGGGAAGACCACATCACAACTTAGCTAGAACCAAAATATGTCTTCACATGCTTCAACATGCTTCCACAATCCACAAAGCACCTCTGCAACAAGTGTAAACAACCAAGTCGGTCAAAACTAGTGTAAACACCAAAAACACTTAGGCATACACTTCCACAAACACTAGAATGACTTGAAAACTAGGCACAACACTTCAACATGATATGGAGACATCCATGAATAACCTTTAGTTATTAGAGAATCATCAAACACATCCACAACACTTTTCGTTTGAGGATTCACTGTCTACTCATAAACAACACTGTCAAACTCAGCTAAACAATAACATGCTTTTCAGAGCACCAAATCACAAATCCTTTGGAATGAAGATAGATAAGAACATTATGAACATATGTTTAGAACTGCATCACTTGAAGCTATTTTGTGGAGAAATGCGGAGCAAAATACTTTCTCCTAGACACCTCTATACAACTTAGAAACCTTGTCAAAGACAACCTTCAAATTGGTGAACATAACTTCTATTGTACAATGATCTGAACCACCAACTTCTAGATTTAGCATCTCCAAACACTTATTTAAAACATTTTCAAATCTCATACTCTAGTCTTCAACACTGAATAAATGCAGAGCAAAAACTCAGACATTATCCTTGACATGACAACTCAATCAGCAATATCAGAAGACATAGTTGACACTAATGACAACACAATCATGTTGATATCAATGACAACACTAGTTAGCACATACTTGCAACACTCACCTAGTAGTAAATTAAGGAACACAAAAGAGGAAGGAATATGGAAATATTAAAAAAAGAGTAGAAATATTAATTAATTATTCAATAAATAATTAGGCCTAGATTAACAATATGAGAAAAGGCATAAAATAATGCTAGGAAAATAAGATAGATCAAGAAATAAGAAGGTTAGTAGACAAGTGGGTGATATGATTAACAAGGAACAAAGAAACATGAAGTAAAAAGAGGAAGGACAATCAAATGCATGTAGAGGATGGGAAGGAGATAAGAATAATGGAAATACAAAATAAGTATAAGATAGAAGGAAAGGGAGTAAAGAAAGAAATAAGAAAATGAGAACCTATAAAAAATAGAGAGGTGATATACAACCTAGTAAAAGAGAGAACATGAAGGGTAGGAACAATACTGAGAGAAATGAAGGGAAAGGGGATGATTAGATGGATCAAAAGCCAAGGCTTAGAAAGAATGAGGGAGGGGGAGAAAATGAAAAAGAAAGGGGAAGAAAGAAGTAGAAGGTAAGAAAGAGTAGAGCTAGAAGGGAGGGAAAGAGAAAGGAGGGGGTTCAATTAGAGGGAATCAAGTGGAGGGTGCCATGTAGGACCTAAGCTCCAGCCCTCATCTTGATTGAGATTAGAAGGGTCCCAATTTCATCCCCTTTTCCTTCATTACTCTCAATACTATTCCTACCCTTCATCTTCTTTCTCTTTTTCTTGGTTGTATGTCATCTCTATATTTTTGTAGGTTCTCCTTTTCTTATTTCTTCCTTTCCTCTCTTTCCTTCTCTCCTTTTCTTCTTCTTTTATTTCATTCCCTTTTATCTCCTTTACATCCTCCACATACCTTATCTTTCCTTCCTCCCCCCATTTTATCCTTCATTTATCTTTATTCCTTTTTAATCATATTACCCACTTGTCTACTAACCTTATTGCTCTTCCATATCATGCTTCTTTACATATTATTGTCCAAGTGTTATTTTATACCTATTCTCATATTTGTAATCTAGGCCTAATTATTTCTTGAATAATTAGTTAATATTTTTACTCTTTTTCTTTTTCTATAATTTCTATATTCCTCCATTATTTATGTTCCTTAATTTCTTACTAGGTGAGGTGCAATTTTTAACCTCACTATATTTCATAAGGTTTATTGTTCCTTCTTTATCCTTTTTTTCTTTTTCCTTTTCCATTTCTTCTTTATTTCATTTAATGGGTTTTAGTTTTATTCTAATCATATTATTAACAATCAGTAGAATATTTATATTATTATTACTATTAATATTTCCAACATTATTTTTATTTCCTTATTATAAAAACAATCATTTCTTTCTTATCTTCATTGTTCTTGTTGACAAGAGAAATAATAGGGCATAGTATGGAGATATGAACCTGGTTTACTCTTATGTAGTCTTTATAGCCCAGTAGCAACAGTGATAGAATAACATATATTTGTGGTAGAAAATAATATAATGTGATAAGATTACATCATATTCAATATATAATAAATATCATAAATTTTCAAATATTACACATTAGTTCTCATATCATATATATTCTCTCTTCTCATTATATTTATATCTCTTCCATATCTTCCATCTTCCTCTCTTATTGGGTCAATGCACAAAGATGGGGGACCAAAAAGTGGCCACAACTAGTTTTCAGTCCCACATGAGCTATGAAGAGAGCATGTTATAATACGCTCATGTTTTTGGTTAGTAAAAATTAAAATAAAAGTAGGAAAAGTGAAACATGGGGCTCATTTTCAAAAATTGGCTACAAGATTCACTTCTACTACCATGAGTGCGTTATAGGAAAGATTGAATCAACAATTTCAAAGGGCAATTGACAATTTCACCATGCCACCTTGACATTGTGCATGAGGTGTAGAGGGTGTACTAGCTAAACATGATAGGGTTTGACTAATTTTTTGTGAATTTGAAAAGAAATTTTTAATTTTGTAATGTTTTGATTGGATTTTTATCTTGAATTTTAGCCAATGAGTGACCACAAAACCCTAATCTAGGATAGGAAGGTTAAAAAAACCTCCCTCAAACTAAGGAGAACCCTCAAAACCCCCCACTTTCATGCCCTCACCATCAAAGAGTCACACAAGAAAACTATTTAGAGTGAATTAAAGAAAACAAAAAATAACTTGAAACCCTAATTGAAATATTAAATACTCGAAATGCAAGCACAAATCATAGGAGAGCCCTTGCCAAGTCATTAGAGGTCATTGTTTCTCATATTGAATCAGTGACAAACAAAATCACTGAATGAAATGACTATAGGAAGAGGAGTCCAAAATACTATGCTAACAAATTGTCTTATATACAAGTTAAGGACAAAAAAATTATAAAATCTCAATTATGTTTACATTTTATCAATCCTAAAACTAGCCAAACACTAGAAGAGAGTTGCAAATGGTTCCTGATTCATTGGTGTGTGCATGATGGTATATCCCAAAACTTTTGGGATAGATGGTACATTGTTGTTGATGAGCGTCCTTATAATAACAATGAGGTGCCACAATACTTCATGAGGAAACTCTATTGTGAATTCATCCTCAACCAGAATCCTAATTACTTTGACATTTGAGAGTTCTAGGGTAGAGGTGGTAGCTCTACCCAAGATATACATGGGGCACATTGATACCAAAACCACGTACCTAGAACCCTCATGGGGCCAACACATACCTCACTCCCTTCAACTTTGAAGGAAAGTGTTGAGGTGGAGACACTACATTCATTGAGTTCTCTCACCCAGTCTCTAGAACAACATGGTGATGATATTATCTAGGTCAATGAGGGTGAGAGAAGTACATGTCATTAGTCCCCACATATTTATAGTTCATGTGGGAACTTGTACGATTATGGGACCCAAGGCTCTAGTCGTTTAGGTAATCCAGATGATGCTACAGTGTCAGGATGCTATGATGAAAGGGCAACAGCAAGTGATGGACACATCCATATTGGATGATATTTCCCTCACATATGTCGTCTTGCACAAAATGTTGGTATTGACTCCGAGGTAATTTTGATGAAGGGGGAAAATCACAAAACACACAACAATAGAAACTGAACACAGAAAATAGAACTTTCTTTTATTGATCTGGGCAACTCATTACATTATAGGAGTTCAATTACAATCAGAGGATGAATTCTCTACTGGCTACAACACATTATAGCTTTCCCAACCTCAAGACTCTAGAATCTTCAACCTTCTGTAACCCCAAATTAGCTAGGGTTTCTATTTTCCCACTTATTCTTGACTCTACACTTGCCCCCTTAACTCTACTACTGCCTAGGGTTCCCAAAAATGGTTATTAATAGCCTTTTTGGTAGCCAACAACCTAATTTTGAAATTTGCATCTCCCTCCAAAAATAGGTCAACTTTTGGGAGCCATAACTTTTGATCCAAGTGTCCGATTGACGAACTGTTTTATGCGTCAAAAAGCTCGTGGAGTGCTCTATGCGCTAAGAATCCACAAACAAAAACAAAGCAAGCTTAGTGTGTCAAACCTGAGTTTGAATAATTTTTAGGCATTTTTGGGAAACAAAAACTTTAATATCTTTCAGCTCGCAAATGATCTTTGTGTGATTCCTTCGCCAAAGGTCTTATATTTCTGTTATGTAACTTCCTATAAATTTTGACTTCAATTCATGCCCAAATGCAAACTTTCTAAAAATATCATGTTACTATTTTTAGCAGTTTGGAAAAACTAAAAGTTCTACATCATTATTCAAGCAATTATGGAACCAAAACCACAAATTTTGAAAATAAATGGAAAGAACATAAACAATTTTAAAACACTTCTCTTTTTGGGTGATACAAGATTGCCCTTACACCATTGGATGCTCTTGCATCAGACACCCAAGGTAATTTGAGAAGTGACTCTGTCACGTCTCAAGTGTTTGTGTGAGGAAAACCTAAATGGTCAACCTCTGCCTTAGACAACCAAGAAGAATCTTCAACAGTTCTTCCTTTCCATTTCACTAGATATTCTTCATATTGCCTATTTCGAGTACTTCTTCCCACACGGCTATCCAAGATCTCTTCTATCTCCTCTGTTGAAGTAGATGCCAAAATACTCCACTGTTCTTCTGTTGTTCCATCCTCTATGCCACCCTTATGATATTATGTTAAATCAGCAATGTTGAACACATGGGAAATATTAATCCCACTCGGCAGCTCTACCTCATATGCATTTCCCGAATCATGCTTCTTCAGGATTCTGCATGGTCCAAATTTCTTCATTTTCAACTTATTGTATGTTCCAAGTGGGAACCTTTCTTTTCTCAAGTGAACCATGACTTCATCTCCTACTTGGAACTCCTTATACCTCCTCTTCTGATCTACCTTAGCCTTGTACTAAATATTCATCTTATTAATGTGCTTTCTCACCTCTTCATGCAAATTCTTTAGATGTTCTACAAAGTCTTCAGCTTCGACACTTATCTTTTCTCCTTTGTCCAACTTTCTTAACTCTAAAGCATTTCTTGGACTATTCCCATATACAATCTGGAATGGTGATTTACCAGTATTCCTATTGACAGAAGTGTTGTAAGCAAATTCTACCTGTGGTAAAATCAAATCCCATCCCTTGGGCTTATCTCCTACTAAGCATCGTAGTAGGTTACCCAAACTCCTATTCACCACTTCGGTCTATCCATCAATCTGTGGATGGTGTGCAGAACTGAACTTCAAATCTGTCTTCAACTTCTTCCACAATGTCCTCTAGAAATAACCAACAAACTTGGTATCTCGATCTGAAACTATGCTCTTTGGTAGATCGTGTAATCTCACTACCTCCTGAAAAATAATTCAGCAATATGAATAGCATCATTAGTCTTCTTGCAAGGGATGAAATGTTCCATCTTTGAGAATCTATCCACCACCAGAAAAATGGAATCATGTCCTCTCTGTGTCCTTGGTAAACCAAGAACAAAATCCATACTGATATCATCCCATGGCTTCTCTGGTACAAGTAGTGGCTAATATAGCCCTATATTCTGACTTGTTCCTTTGCCATCTGACATACTCTGCAACTCTGCACAAATTTTCTCACATCCTACTGCAATTGTGGCCACTAATAATTTTCACCAACAATAGCAATGGTCTTATCTCAACCAAAGTGTCCTGCCAATCCTCCACTATGCTTCTCCTTAATCAGGTTCTCTCTCATGGAACTCCTCAGAATGTACAACTAGCTTCCTCTAAACAACAAACCATCTTGGATTATGAAATCCAACCATTTTGTCCTGTCCAAAGTAATAGGTTCCAAACAAGCTTTCTAGGCCTTTGCAAAATTTGGATCATCAAGATACAAAATCTGATCTCATCGAATCCAACAACCTCTATCTTCATTTCTGTCAAGAAATTTTGCCTTCTGCTCAAGGCATCTAGAACTATGTTGGACTTCCCACTCCTATGCTTCAAAACAAAAGTATAGCTCTGCAAAAACTCAAGCCATTTTAAATGCCTTTGGTTCAACTTTCCTTGACTATTAAGATACTGCAAAGCCTGATGATCAGTATATAAAACAAAATCTTTTGGCAACAAATAATGTCTCCATTTCTTCAAAGCCTGAACTATTGCATAAAATTCATGATCATAAATAGAATACTTTTTCTTGTCATCATTAAGCTTCTCACTAAAATAGGCAATGGGCTTACCTTCTTGACTCAAAACAGCTCCTATACCACTACCACTAGCATCACAATCTACTTGAAATACCTTATTGAAATCTGGAAGTGCCAAAACAAGTTGTTCTATGACTTTCTGCTTCAACGTATAAAAGCTCTTGTCTGCTCCTTTAGTCCATCTAAACTCTTTTCTATCCCCTCTCATTGTCTTAGTTAGGGGTGCACAAATGCTACTAAATTTTTTGATAAACTTTCTGTAAAAACTTGCCAAACCATGAAAAGATCTTACCTTCGTTGCACTCCTTGGCATAGGCCATTCAATGATAGCCCTTACTTTTTTTGGGTCCATCTTAAGACCTTCCTCTGAGACAACAAATCCCAGGTATACCAAAACTACATTTATTCAGATTAATCAACAACTTCTCTTCCCTCAGCTTCTCTAGAACTCTTCTGATATGCATCAAATGCTCATCCCAAGTCTTACTGAAAATCAAAATATCATCCAAATAAACAATAACAAAACTTCCCAAAAATTCTTTCAGTACCTCATTCATAAGCCGCATGAATATGCTCAGTGCATTGGTTAGCCCAAATGGCATGACTAACCACTCATACAAACCTTCCTTTGTCTTGAAGGCTATCTTTCATTCATCTCCTTCTCTAATATGGATCTGGTGATACCCACTCTTCAAGTCAATCTTCGTGAAGTACTTGGCTCCACTCAAACAATCCATTCTTGGCAATGGAAATCTATACTTGATCGTTATTTTATTGATGGCTCGAGAGTCTGTACACATCCTCCATTCTCCATCCTTCTTTGGTGCTAGTACTACAGGTACTACACATGGACTTAGGCTCTCCCTTATTAGTTCCTTCCTCAACAACTCCTGAACTTGTCTGTTCAGCTCTTCATTCTTTGCAGGGGTCATTCTGTGTGTTGCCTTATTCAGCAAATTGGCTTCTAGTATCAAATCCATTTGATGACTTATTTTCCTTACTAGTGGTAAACCTTCTAGTACATTATCAAAGACAATATCTTAAAATTCTTCCAATAGCTCTGAGACTTTAGCTGGTATATCTTCACATTTCTCTTGACTAATCTTAGGAATCAATGCATAACAATGACTCTCATGCTTCATACCCTCTAAAAATTTTCTACCATCTACCAAGCAAATTCTGGTAGTACTACATACCTTTTCTTCTACCTCCTTCAAGGGATTCAACTTATGATGAACTCCATCCTTTGTTAGGGAATATGTGTTTGCATGTCCATCATGGACAATGCTCCTATCATACTGCCATGGCCTCTCCAATAGCATATGACATGCATCCATCGGTATGATATCACACAGCACCTCATCATGGTAGTCACTAATCTTGAACTTCACTAAACACTGCTCATTGACCAAAGCTCTATGGCCCTTCTGCAACCATGCAATCCGATATGGATGCAGATGCTTTCTTCTTGTCAACTTCAACTTGTCAACCATCTCCTCTGAAACAAGATTATCAGTGCTTCCACTTTCAATAATAATATCACAACACTTACCTTCACATTTGTACCTTGTGTGGAATAAACTCTTCCTCTGATTGGGTTCTTTCTCCTCATTCAACAAGGTTCTTCTAACAACTAGGGTTTCTCCCCTTTTAGCATCTTCAGAATGCTTAGAATGTGCATTTTCATCTACATGTGCAACTCATGCATTACCTTCAGGTCTTCTATGTGTCCTTCCTTGATGTTGCAGACACTCATATGCTCGATGCCCTTCTTCTCCACATTGGAAACATGTTCCTCTGAAACCTCCTCTTCCAGGTCCTTGCCCAGGTCTGCCTCTTCCTCTTCCTCTTTGCTCACCATTGTTCTGGTCATGAGGGCAGTAGGTATTATCCCCTCTTTGATTTTGACTGGTTCCTGCTTCTTCAATTTTCTTTTGATCTTCATTATGGCCTCCATAGGGTCTTCCACCAGTCCTTCCACCTTGACCTCTTGCCCTTTGCTTGCTATCAAATCTTTTGTGCAGCTTCTCTTCCACCTTTAGGGAAAACTGGTATGCATCTTCTATGGTGGTGATTCTGACCAGGCTCAACTCCTCTTGAATACTTGGCCTCAACCCATTAATGTAATGGGCTACCTTCTCCTTGTTGGGCTCTACATGGCCTGTCCTAATAGTAATTTTATAAAACTCTTCTATATACTCCTTAACAGACTTGTTACCTTACTTCAGTCCTTGTAGCTTCTTCAGCAACTCCATCTCATAGTCCACAGGAATGAACTACTTCTTCAGTTTCTCCACCATCCGATCACATCTGGTGATCTTTCCTTTTCCTCTTTTGCTCCTTTCTAATTGGACCTCCTTCCACCAAATATTTGCGTGGCCCTTCAACTTTGTTTTTGCAAACTTAACCCGATCTGGGTCCTCCACATCTTCATACTCAAAATACTCCTCCATGTCATTGATCCAATCAATAAGCTGTTCTGGATTCAAATCTCCAGAATATGTAGAAACTTTGATCCTGGGCCTCTTTCTGATCTTTGAAATGGCCCTCAACAACCTAAGTTCTGTAGGATCTCTGGCAGCTTCTTGTTCTTCCTCAGATAGCTCTTCTTCAACTTCATCTTCACTTTCTTCTCTCATCCTCAGATCAAGCCCTCTTCATAGCTCCTCTTGCAATTCATTGATTTGACTTTGTAGGGCTCTAAAACCCTCTTCCATCAAAGCATTCCTCCCAACATGATTTCTTCATGGAGGCATCTTGGTCTCCACAGCAAACCCACAACTTCAAGTCTTGGTGCAAACTACCTCACGGTCGGCGATCTGTCTACACACTCAGGAAACCTTGCTCTAATACCACTTGATGAAGGGGCTAAATCAAAAAACACACAACAATAGAAACTAAACACAGAAAATAGAACTTTCTTTTATTGATCTAGGCAACTCATTACATTACAGGAGTTCAATTACAATCAGAGGATGAATTCTCTACTGGCTACAACACATTACAGCTTTCCCAACCTCAAGACTCTAGAATCTTCAGCCTTCTATAACCCCAAATCAACTAGGGTTTCTATTTTCCCACCTATTCTTGACTCTACACTTGCCCCCTTAACTCTACTACTACCCAGGGTTCCCAAAAATAGTTATTAATAGCCTTTTTGGTAGCCAACAACCTAATTTTAAAATTTGCATCGCCCTCCAAAAATAGGTCAACTTTCGGGAGCCATAACTTTTGATCTGGGTGTCTGATTGACGAAATATTTTATGCATCAGAAATCTCATAGAGTGCTCTATGTGCTAAGAACCAACTCTACCGGTTCCATCCATTTTTGGGCCTGTACAGGGCCGTTTAGTGCCTCAAATCTGAGTTTGAATAATTTTCAGGCATTTTTTGGGAAACAGAAACTTTAATATCTTTCATCTCACAAATGATCTTTGTGTGATTCCTTCACTAAAGGTCTTATATTTCCATTATGTAACTTCCTGTAAATTTTGACTTCAATCCGTGCCCAAATGCAAAATTTCTAAAAATAGCAGGTTACTATTTTTAGCAGTTTGGAAAAACTGAAAGTTCTACATCATTATTCAAGTGATTATGGAACCAAAACCACAAATTTTGAAAAGAAATGGAAAGAACATCAACAATTTTGAAACACATCTTATTTTGGGTGATGCAAGATTGCCCCACTGGATGCTCCTGCATCAAATTTTTTACAAGGTTTAGCTTGATTTAATATATTTATATTTAAAATTTTAATTAATTATATGAGTATCTATATTATAAGTCAAAATTAATGTATGTAATTGTCTACACTATGAAATTCAAGGGTCAAAATTTTCATCATACATCTGTTAGCCGTCCATTGCAGGGTTATGAGAGGAGGTCAAGTCAACACGTATGCAATTTATCACAAGATTGTAAATATAGTACATATATCAATGGTAATCTTTTTTAGTGACAATTTGATGATGAACAGGGAGCTTCACCACCCCCACCATGATTTTCTTGGTCCCCTATGTGCATAAGCACTTTCACTGAGGTAAATTTTACTATTTGTAATCATTATGCATTTAAGTAATGTTATGTATCTATTTTTGTCAAATAACCTTGAACTCTATTTTCAGATGTTGAATATGGAGACTCCTCATCTTTGCCAGTCAGTAGAGGTGGGCATTGTTGCAGTTGTTTTGTCTACAAATCCTTTGATCGAGGTATGAGCCAATAACATGTAAATGTCATTTTGTATTTCTTGTTTTATCTCATGTCATTTAATGTACATAAATTATATTCATGTTTACTCAATTTTGCTTCTTCATTCTTCTCACAAGAGGTCACAATTCCAACCCATCTAGCTATGAATGAAGAGAGATAAAAACTAATCGAGAGGGATCACCAGCTAGCGGTAAGTGATTGATTACATATTACATGTTATATATCTCACATTTTCTATATTAATGTAGATATTGTTTGATTGTATTAATAGCTGGAGCTTCAAAAATCTCTATCGAGGAGGTCTAATCAATGAGAGAGAGGATGTCACTGATTGACTCTCCATATTCATGGCTAAGCAAGGGTCATCGATTATTTGACAACATTTCATAGGAAATTTGATTTTGGGACATCTTTTTGTATGCCTAGTGTTAGCATTATTACAATGTTTAATAAACAATATAGGCTAGTTATTTGTTAGTGGTAGAGTAGTTATTTTTGTAAGTAGTTATACATAGGAATGTATGGCTTTACAAAGCCATATTGACATGTCATATATCATCAAGTCATATACATATATATTTTATCTCTTTTATTTATGATGCAATCATGTAATGTGGTGCAGGAGCACCTACCTGACAGCTGGCCTTCATGAGGCAGTTAGTTAGTTTGAGTCTTGTTTATGTTTTCCAAGAAGGTCTGATAAGACCAAATGCATGTAATAAGGTCATGCTGATTGTACTAAGATCATGCTCACCATGTTTTACTATTTTTAGGTAGTTTGTTAGACAACTGTCATGCTGTAGGTCCGGTTGGATCTCCCAGCCGCCTGGAGAGATTTCCCAGCCACTTGGAGTCGAGTGGTAGTACTCACAGGAGATCCTATATATGCATGAGGATCAGTTGGTTTTAGATCATCGAGCTAGGTTGCACAGAGTGAGATAGAGAGAGAGACTAATCATTGTAATTGCATCTTTTGAAATCAATAAAGAGATCCTGTTTGTGTTCTTTCTCTGGTTGGATTCCATTGTTTAATCGATTTGCTGATCTGGTGGTTTCATGGATATGCTGATCCATTCCACCGGTTGATTCGTCGAATTGGTGGAATGGTTGTGTACAGTAGATTAGGAGGTAGTTTGTTTTCTGTTTGCATGCAGGTGTGCAGGATCGCGGTCGAGATGTGTTGAGAACCCTAGCATGGGTATGTGCTAGGTCGTGCTGATAGTTACAGTCTGGAAAGTTGTCCAAGAAGTAGATCGGGTCACCCCAGGAGGCTCGATGGATTGAAAATTTGCTAAGGTTTGAAATTCGTCAAAACGGCATCATTAGGATATTTCAGTTTATATCCTGCAGTCAGTTCGGGCATCGTCATCCGAATAAGTGGAGATCAGCATGATGCAGTAGTTTACATAAAGAGAAGGTGCGTCGGGGTGATCAACATCAGGAGTTGCCGAAGAGGAGTGCATCGGCATAAGGTAGAAGATCGGGTTATGAAACTGACGGAGTTTGCATATTTCAAGTGCCTCAGGATGTTGTAAGTCAGATATATACTCAGTGTATATATCACCGTCAGGATCATCTTCTGTGTGTGCCCATCATCCGCATATCGCTAGCAGATGCAGGAGTGAAAGTTTAGTTTTTTTGACTAAGTGTTGAAGAGGTCATCAGGATATTGTGTGACGTCATCGTCATCAGGATATGACATCATCATCATCAGGATATTGAGATATCACCCTATGCAAGTTTATCCTGCTGTCGCTAAGTGTTTAGGTGTCGGCGTAGGTCCTCGGCAGAAAGTTGGGTTAACATCATCAGGATGTTTCAATCGAACCGGATAAATCATATCATGATGCTGTTGTTTGTATAATCAGCTATCGGGGCATCGAAGGGAAGGTGCTGAAGTTGTTGTCATCAGGATATTTGGAGCAACCGGATATTTGATATCCTGCTGACGAAGGTGGTGTTGCATATCATGATGATGCCGATAAAGTTTGGCGCCCGATGAACAGTGCAACAGGAGGACATTTGCGCTCGTTGAGTATCATGATGATGATGATAGGCGACAGGCGGAGGAAGTGAACAGTAGTCGGCAGGAGGATAATTCTGCTCGTCCGAAATATGATGATGCTGTTGGTGTTTGTAGGAAATATGATGATGATGCTGAGCCGATAGGGATTTTTATCATGCTGTTTGTATTACTGGCTCCTCTTTCCTGTTAGTAAGCTCCCGTTGCATTTACCTCTGCATCATAGTGGTATCAGAGCAAAGGAAGGATCTTCTGGAAGAGATAAGGATATAGCAGGATGTCAGACGAAGAAGGAACATCAGAGGTTCTGGCAAGGATGACTAACGCTGAGTTGGCAGTTCTGGTGAAGAAACAGATTGCAGAAAGCAAGGCCGTGAAGGCTCAGAATCAGGAGTTGAAAGATGAGTTAGCAAAGTTGAGGAGCAGAGTAGGTTTTGGTAGAGAAGAAGATAAGGAAGAAGAAGAGATCCCTAATTGGAGCGAGGAGGTCGTTCCTGTAGACCAGAGACCACTGTTGAACGCCCTCAAGGCCATGGAGAGGAGAACCATGGATGTGAAACTGGATTTGCCAGTGTTTACAGGCAAGATGGATCCTGATTCAGTGATGGAGTGGATAGACTCCTTGAACAATTTCTTTGTAACAGAGGAGATACCAGAACAACAGAGAGTGAAGATAGCACAGTCAAAGATGAAAGAAGCTGCCTTGACATGGTGGAATTTTGTTCAAGATGATAGAGTACAGGAAGGAAAACGTAGAGTCGCTACATGGAAGAAGATGATGGCATTAGTAAAGGAAGCTTATGTCCCATTGGATTACAGTATCCAATTACACAAAAGGAAGCAAAACCTGAAGCAGAAGGAGCTAGATGTCAGCTCATATACAGAAGAATTCATGAAACTCTGTATGAAGACAAAGGTAAAAGAAAGTGAAGAAGAGAAGGTAGCCAGATACCTTAATGGATTGAGGTTCAACATTCAGGATGATTTAAGTCTGCATAATCCAGATACAGTTCAGAAATGCTTCCAGTTGGCATTGAAAGTGGAAGAGAAGTTAAAGAGAAGACAAGAACAACACAATATGAGGGGAAGAGGATCAGCCCATAGAACAAGGCAAACCAATGAGGGTCAAGAAGACACTGGTAAAGGACAGGGACAGTCTGATTTCAGAGGTGGATGGAAAGGTAATAAAGGCAGATTTGGAAGTGGTAGAGGTTCTACTACATTTTCAGGGAAATGTTACACCTGTGGTGAGTTTGGTCATCCATCTTTCAAATGTCCAGAAAACAAAGGTTCATCATCCAGAGATGATAGAACGAGTGACAAGAGAGTACAACTTGTGCAAGAAGAGAAAGAAGAGAAAAGTGTGCAAAGTTCAAACACTTATCAAGATGGATATCCTGAGGAGGGAGAAGCATTGATGGTAAGGAGAATTAGTTTGCAGGCATCAAAGGATATGATGCAAAGAAGAGCTCTTTTCAAGACCACATGTAAGAGCAAAGGTAAGGTATGCAAGGTTGTCATTGATACTGGTTCAACAGACAACATGGTATCTCAGGAAATGGTGGATAAACTAAATTTGGAAAGGATTCCACACCAACACCCTTACAAGGTATCTTGGGTGAGTGATAGTCAATCACTTTTTGTCTATGAACAGGCATATGTTGATTTTCAGATTGGAGCATATCAGGATAGAGTTTTGTGTGACATATTGCCCATGGAATGTTGTCACCTACTGTTGGGTAGACCATGGCAATTTGATAGGAGGGTACTGTATGATGGGTATGCTAATACCTACACCATCAAGAAAGATGGGAAGACTATTAAGTTGATGCCATTGCAGGAAGATGCTGTAGTGCAGAAGGCAGCAAAAGTCATTTTAATGGGAAAGAAGGAATTTGTGCAGAAGCCTATAGGAGCAGGCATGAAGGCAGTTCAGGACACTGCAAGGAAAGAAGTTGTTCAGGACAACAAGCTGAAGAAAGTTTCAGTTGTGACTGACAGGGGTCAGCAGTAGGTTCAGAAACAGGTGTGCAACCAGCAACCAGTTGAGGGGAATGACAAGGATGTTGTCATAGTTGGGACTATTGTTTGTCCTATAAGAGTTGAAAGAAAGATAGAGTTGACCATTACAGAAGTTCAAGAGGCAGTTTAGACAGAGGTTCTGGTCAGACAACCTGACAAACACAAGGTATGTGAGAGAAGGGCCTATATTGACAGGCATGAGGGTTTACTTGCAAGAAGGCAAGTTACAGTTCAGAAGTCTTGGAGCAGCCAAGAGCCAGCAGAGGATAAAGCTGGAACAGGTCAGAATATTGCAAAGGCAAAGTGTAAAGGTGGAGGACTTCCACAACCCAAACTCATGGGACATGAGTTCTTTTCTGTTGGGGAGTATGGTGCAGGAGCACCTACCTGACAGCTGGCCTTCATGAGGCAGTTAGTTAGTTTGAGTCTTGTTTATGTTTTCCAAGAAGGTCTGATAAGACCAAATGCATGTAATAAGGTCATGCTGACTGTACTAAGATCATGCTGACCATGTTTTACTATTTTTAGGTAGTTTGTTAGACAGCTGTCATGCTGTAGGTCCGGTTGGATCTCCCAGCCGCCTGGAGAGATTTCCCAGCCGCTTGGAGTCGAGTGGTAGTACTCGCAGGAGATCCTATATATGCATGAGGATCGGTTGGTTTTAGATCATCGAGCTAGGTTGCACAGAGTGAGACAGAGAGAGAGACTGATCATTGTAATTGCATCTTTTGAAATCAATAAAGAGATCCTGTTTGTGTTCTTTCTCTGGTTGGATTCCATTGTTTAATCAATTTGCTGATCTGGTGGTTTCATGGATATGCTGATCCATTCCACCGGTTGATTCGTCGAATCGGTGGAATGGTTGTGTACAGTAGATTAGGAGGTAGTTTGTTTTCTGTTTGCATGCAGGTGTGTAGGATCGCGGTCGAGATGTGTTGAGAACCCTAGCATGGGTATGTGCTAGGTCGTGCTGATAGTTACAGTCTAGAAAGTTGTCCAGGAAGTAGATCGGGTCACCCCAGGAGGCTCAGCGGATTGAAAATTCGCTAAGGTTCAAAATTCGTCAAAACGGCATCATCAGGATATTTCGGTTTATATCCTGCAGTCAGTTCAGGCATCGTCATCCGAATAAGTGGAGATCAGCATGATGCAGTAGTTTGCATAAAGAGAAGGTGCGTCGGGGTGATCAACATCAGGAGTTGCCGAAGAGGAGTGCATCGGCATAAGGTAGAAGATCGGGTTATGAAACTGACGGAGTTTGCATATTTCAAGTGCCTTAGGATGTTGTAAGTCAGATATATACTCAGTGTATATATCACCGTCAGGATCATCTTCTGTGTGTGCCCATCATCCGCATATCGCTAGCAGATGCGGGAGTGAAAGTTCAGTTTTTTTGACTAAGTGTTGAAGAGGTCATCAGGATATTGTGTGACGTCATCGTCATCAGGATATGACGTCATCGTCATCAGGATATTGAGATATCACCCTATGCAAGTTTATCCTGCTGTCGCTAAGTGTTTAGGTGTCGGCGTAGGTCCTCAGCAGAAAGTTGGGTTAACATCATCAGGATGTTTCAATCGAACCGGATAAATCATATCATGATGCTGTTGTTTGTATAATCGGCTATCGGGGCATCGAAGGGAAGGTGCTGAAGTTGTCGTCATCAGGATATTTGGAGCAACCGGATATTTGATATCCTACTGACGAAGGTGGTGTTGCATATCATGATGATGCCGATAAAGTTTGGCACCTGATGAACAGTGCAACAGGAGGATGTTTGCGCTCGTTGAGTATCATGATGATGATGATAGGCGACAGGCGGAGGAAGTGAACAGTAGTCGGCAGGAGGATAATTCTGCTCGTCTGAAATATGATGATGCTGTTGGTGTTTGTAGGAAATATGATGATGATGCTGAGCCGATAGGGATTTTTATCATGCTGTTTGTATTACTGGCTCCTCTTTCCTGTTAGTAAGCTCCCGTTGCGTTTACCTCTGCATCATAATGTATACTTCATTTTGGTACCATAGTGCAGTGAGAATTATGATTAATTGGAAGGATCCAGGGTATCCTTAATTTTTGCATACTTTGCCAAATAATCTATTGTCACATAGAATTGCACTCTACTTGGAGAGAGTCCAAGAATTTTAATGACACAATGGGAATGATCTCAAGGTGTGGGACCTTGTAAACTGGGATTAGACCTCCAGAGAAGGCTAGGTCCTCATTCTAAGCCTAATGCTTAAAGAAATATATCTAAACCTAGTGCTAATGCTTGCAAAGGGAAAGGGTTAGAAGGAAACTAAAAGGGAAATAGGGGTGATGCACCAGATTCAGTGAGTGATGGTGATCTTGGTGTAGACAGAACAATGATCTCAACCATGAAGGGAGTTCACATAGACTTATAGGGCTAATTGAGGCTTCAGTATGAAAGTCTAACTTATAGAGGAGCCACTTTACTCATAGAATAGATTATAACTTCAAGTGAAACACATAAATCAAAACATAAGAGAGGCAAGAAATCATGCATATATTGATCATGAAGGTCAGAAACCGTTACAATATAAAATATCCAATAGTAGGAAAAGACACAGTATAGCTAATTACATTCATTGGTCGTTAAATAAGAAGACAACAGAGGACAGGTTCAGGCACGGTGAGTCACATTTCTTTACCCTGCAATTACACTAAGAGGTCTAACTACAAGAAATTTGACAGCATAACAGTCCAAAATTACCTCCTCTTCAAAAAATGAGGTTACAAAGCATTATATAGGTCAAGTTCTTGTGCAGGGGACGCTGAGGTAGCTCCACAGGATCTAAGGTCATCAATGCAAGAACAGGGGCACATGGGAAGGGGTGTGGTAAAAAAGATAGGAACCATGTTGTTGGTAGGTCTGTAACACCATAAAATGGTTGCCCACATACAAAAGAAGGCAAAACATGAAGTGAGGAGCACAAAAGTCATTACAGGCCACGAGGATATCTACCAGCGAGCCAGAGGAACCCATGTGCATTGAAGAACTTGACCATCCACCATGAATGCACCTGTAAAGCTCACCAACTGGAGTTATTGTGAAAGAATCAGCCTCTGCACACACCCAATCGGTCACTGATACATCCTGTCAACCAAGCATGCAAATCTAGATCATATTTGAAAGTGAGAATATTCCCCTCAAAAGCTCGCTAGATGAAAGAGGAGGCAAAAATAAGCACTTTTACCTTTTGAAGCATGTTGAAATTTACCAGAATGAGGGAGATATTCATGCTCAAAGTTGTGGTCAGTTGCATCCTGCACTTGTATATTACTTTGCATTTGCAATTGTATGTGCAATCACACTTTACACTATATATGCATCTTTGTATACATCGGGCTATTGGGTAGCCATCAAAATGAGTCATATCGATATACAAAAGCATTGCCAATGGCCCTTTGTATGTGCTTTTGTATGTACAATTGCATATGGGAGATACAATCGCCAAATATATAATTGTGGAACTCAATGGATCATCAATCAGAATGGAACCTTTAAAACAAGTCCGGCCTTGAATCTTGCTTTTTGCATATCGGCATATACATGCAATTATACATACAAAAGATGCTTGACTTTTCTACCTTTCAGTATGTACAAATGCACTTTGTACCTTTTGATTCTACATTGGCATACATGACTGCATCTTCTTCATTGTATCTGAATTTGTATATGGCTTTGTATATCACACACATGCAATTCGATATACAATATACAAGGGCAGAACTGAACCGCTATCAAATATAGCATGAAGGAACAGTCAGGTCCAGAATTGTATCTACCTCCTTTGTATCATCTTTTGTATATCACATATATAATGCAATATGCAACCGTGGACCCCTCCACTAAGTTTACCAAGTTTAATTTTCAGTCACGTCTGGGCTTGTACATGCACTTTGTATCCTACCTTGTATATGCATTTGTATGTGCCAAGATACATCGGGCCATCAAGGAGACTTGAGCTGAGTCATACCAATGTGCAAATTTCCTACCGATATGTCTTTATATCTCCCCTTTTTGTATCTACCATTGTATATGCAATTATATATGCGATATGCAAACAAATATACATACAAAGATGTATATAAAGAACTCGATTGTACATTGAACATTGCACATGAGATACATACAAACTAAAAATGCATATGAGATACGCTTTCGACCAAGTGCACATGAAAACCCCCAAATACAGGATGACATCATCCCTAGATGCACAAAAATGACTAAGTCCCCAAAATACAGGATGACGTCATCCCTAGATGCACAAAAATGACTAAGTATAAAATTGAGAAATCCAAGCGATGGAAGGCAATTGAAGTCAAAGGATTTCTAGGTTTTTCTGGGTTTTCTGCAAGGATACTCCAAGCAATATTTTGGGAAGTTTTGCAAGGCATAGCATGGAGAAATGTAGGATTTAAGGCCTTCCTCCTTCCATTTAGGCTATCTTTGATCAAATTTCTTTGATAGGAGGGGTACAGGAATATTTTGGGGTCAAGCAAAATATGACAACATTTTGGTGACCTCTCAGGGATGTTTGCCTGCTAACCAAATTGATCAGTGGCCTTATGCATCCATTGGACATGGAGTCAAGAAGAGGGTCAGCAGCAAGAATAGAGGAGCATGCATGGGCTGGTGCCACTAGAGAGAAACAAAACAAAGCAAGCATGTGTCTCCTAATCCAAATATAGTAGAGTACAAAGGCACTTATTGAAAGGAAACCTACCTTATTTACAAGACCTCACAACCATGCTAAAAGTAGGGTTTGAGATGAATCCCATTAAATGGGATGGACAGGACCTCACCATTCAGCTTGGAAAGTTGAAATGCATTAGCCTACTTGTAGCTGATAATGATATAAGGGCCACTCCATAGGGCATCAAACTTTGAATGTCTCCCAGCTTTGGCTCTATCTGCATCCCACTTCAGCACTATATCTCTTTCACTAAATGTTCTGTCAGTAGATTTTCTATCAAGGGTTCTCTTAACCTGATCTTGGTGAGCCTCAAGAGTCCTCATAACAACATCTCTCTTTTCTGTAAGTTCCATCAATTTTGTAAGTCTGACCTGTTGATAACTGAGAGGGGGGGGGGTGAATCAGTTATCCTAATTATTTCCCTTATTGAACTTTCCTTTTAATTGAAGCAGCATAAAATCAAACACAAAACATTAACCATGAAATAAGAAACACATGACACAGTATTTTTGACGTGGAAACCCTGTTAAGGGAGAAAACCACGGGGTGATTAACCCAAGAATTATTCTCTGTTAGAAGAATAGGAAATTACAAAAATGGCACTTGCCAGTTAGGGCTCACTGCCCGAGCACACTGCTCACAAGAGGCTCACTGCCTACAAGAAGACACACTGTCTTACAAAGTGATAAGAATCACAGTTTTGAACTGATTGGAAGCATCTGCATATGCTGGAGTTCAGTTCCGGTTAGGTTCAGTATACTGATCTGCTGCACTTCATCTTTCCTCTGTTCTTTAGTCTGCTGTCCTTTCACATACCGGATCTTTCTTGCTACTTCTGCTCTACTCTGGACTTGTTCGCATATCCTCTCACACATTCACACTCTTTACAACTAAATCCATCCTCTATATATATCCGCACAAGTAATTTCATCATCTTTCTAGTCGGCATCCGGAACAGTCTAGTTTCTTACAAACTTAGTTCTGTCGGCTGAATCCTTGCTCACCAAGTAATGCGGATCAAGCATATACTTGTAGATATCATCAATTATGTCGGCCAAACATGATTCATGCCTCCGCAACCTTTATCATCATCTGTAACACATCCGGAAAGTAGTTTGATACTCAGTCAGTCAGTTCTTCCTCTGTTTTCACTGTCTCTCAGGAATCCGGTACTCAACTATTCATATCTTTTTCCTTGTCCATCTCCGGAGGCTAAATCCTTGGAATATACTACTCAAGATAGTCCTCTTGACTTCCCCAGATCCGCACTGTGCCAAGACACTTCCTCTGAGAGATCCGGACCAATCTGTCGGACCTTGCCACATGCTCTGTTCTTGTTCATCGGACCACAACAATCTTCAATCTGACTTCCGGTAGAGATATATCATGACTTACGGATATGTGGAATGACCTTTGTTGCCATCAATGACAACAACCATGAATCCATATAGTGTCTCTTGCCAACAATCTCCCCCTTTGGCATTGATGGCAACACTTAGTGAAAAATGACTAAGTGTTTACACTATGCTCCCCCTTTGCTGATGCTCTGTCTTTATATACAATTTCCGGAACTCCCCCTGAGTTGGATTCCTCATTTTTCACTGCTCCTCACTCCCCCTTTGACATCAATGGCAAAGGGTAGGGTCCGCACACCAAAATTTTCAAAAAATTTTCTATATATAGCCGCATATTTACATACTCACATATACTGCAGAATGTTTGCAAAGGATGTCTGCAGTTGAACCATTTCAGTAGCCCAACTTAGCTTCATTCTGTCCAAGATTGAAATGTGACCACTCAACAAAAATGCAAAAGCTTCTGCCCGCCTGAGATCTGTCGGATCTTTTGTATGGGCGGTGGTCTGGGCATCACTGATGGCCTCATGCATAGTTTCCAACTTAGGGACTATAATCCTTCTAAGTTCTCCCATCCGGTTGGTAATGTTCTTCCTCTCCTTCTCAAGATTCTTTATTTCATTCAAGACTGCAATAGTCTGACATTCTTGATTTATTATAGAGGAAGAGAGAGGATCAAAACTTTGAGATAAGCTTTGAAGCTTGTCCTGTTCCTCTTTTATTTTCTTGTCAATTGCTGCTGTTGCCTTTGACCAAGATATACAAAATTTGTAGATGTCACCGCCATCCTTAAGAGCATTTTCTAAGCTCTTTATTCCAATGCTTACAATCTTCCTATCCTTAGAGATTAATTCTAATATTTCAGAAAATCTCTTATCCAAAAATTCCTTCCGGACCTTTTCTTCAGCTGATTTTTCTAGAGAATTAAAGTGTGTATCAATACTGCTGACTAAGGTTTTTAGATTACCGGAAGTGGAGGCTGTCGGATCTATTTGGATTGATGGCATGATCTTTACAAGTACTCCGGAAGCAGCCTCTATCAACTCACAGTCTTCCATATGAGACTTCAGGAGCTTTTCATTTGCCTTGGCATTTGCAAATGAAGCTATCTTCATTGTTTGTACCGGAGAGAGAGAGTCAAAATCAAATGGACCTTTTAGAAGCTCCGGTTCATCAATCTCTAGAGTTTCTTTGCTCAAAAATTGTTGAACAGTTTGTGCAGTGTCTCTTGCCGGAGACAGATGTTTCTTTTCTTCTGCAGTCTTAGAACTGTCAACCTCTTTGTCTGTCACCACTGCTTCCTTCTCCTGCAATTGCTCTTCTTCTTTGGATCCGGAGACTGTAGGGGAAACCGGAGGAGAGATGCTTGCTTGTTCATGGGTCACTTCTTCTGGAGCAGAGGGTCCCAAGTCCTCACTTGTCTGTTCAGGGCTCACTTCTTCCGGAACAGAAGATTCCAGATCAGCAGCTGTTTCTGCACCTAAGTCCTCTACAACAGGAAGATTGAACCTTTTGAAGGCCTTCCGGAGGATCTCTTCTGTCTCTTGTGCCACTTTGTCAGTCTCACCAAGCATGAGTTGATTCATCCTGGCTTTACTTCTGAACTCATCTTTGCAGTCCTTGAAGATCATGTTCATTGTCTTGGGATCAATTTGAGGATATAGCTGAATAGCTATCTGCTCCCGGATCTCAAGATCTTTAGCATGAGCATTATTTTTCCTCACTTCCATTTCCTTTTCTAGGCTTTTAGGAATAAGAGATATTATTTCAATGAAAGCCTTATTATATATGTTAAGATATTTCACTGTGGCCTCCTGCAGAGTCTTTTGGTCTGCCTCACTGAAGTCATCATAGGATTCAGTCATTGGTTGAAGGTTTCCATCCATCGTGACCGACTTGATTATGCTCTCTAGTGACAGAGTGGGCTTTTCAACAGTTACCTCTGCCATTTCATCCTTGTCTTGGCCTGTGGAGGGCTTACCGGATCCTTTCTTCTTCTGTTTCTTTACTTCTCTTACTTCCTCATCTGATTCTGTTTCCTCTTCATCCTTTTGGCTTTCATAAGCCCTTGATGCTTTTGTCTTGGATCTTTTACCGGATGCCTGGACTTCCGGTTTTGAGCTTTTGGTTGTGGAAGGTGTAGATCTCTTTGATGATCTGGTCCGGGTGGGGGTTTCAACCGGAGCACTTTCTTTGCTTTTCTCTTCTTCCTCAGCCTTTCTCCTCTTTTCCCGGCTGGCATCAAGTGCCTCTTTTGAGATGCCTAGGCCTTGAGCAATGTGCTCTACTTCTTTTCTCACTTTTCTCTTAATCTCAGGTTCCCTGAGTTCTACATGTAATTTCACACTCAGCTCCTCAAAGGTTCCAAACCTTTCTGCCTTAGGATCTTTGGGCTGACTTAGCATGTGTTGAACATGCAGCTCTACTATCTGTTCATCAACTTCATACCCCATGGGCATGATCCAGACAGTCCTTGGCTCCACTGCCTCCATTAGGCACTGATCAGTGTCAACCATAAAGCATACTGAGTCCTTGTATTTCTCAATGAGAGACTGGGGAATTCTCTCTCTTGCTTGCATCATGCTCTGAAAGTTTTTGAAGTATCCCCATAGAGCTGTGTTTCTCGCTTTTGCATCCCCAAGTCCATGCAAATAGTCTCTTATCTGGACTGCAACAGGTTTGTTATTCTGCCATACCCATCCGCTTGTTCCGGGTAGCTCATTCATGAAGTAAAAGAATAGACATACAATGAGAGTACCATACTTAAAGGAGTTCTTCTTGTCTTTCTTGATTTTCTGTACATTTTCCATTAATTGGCTTAGTAGTAGTTCACAAAGATCATAATCTGCATTCTTTCTTAGCATTTCATATGCTGTGTATATTGCAGTCCCGGATACAGAATTCTCCCTGCTGGAGTGATAGATCTTGTATCCTATTATCATTGATGCATATTTGATGTCCGGATCCGAAATATCTTCAATGGTCATTGCCCTCTTATCATATTTTGATCCGGTGGCCTCAGTTACAACGTTGTTCTTGATAGATTTGAGGATAGGTACCCCCCCGGAAGAGTATAGACCAGTTACTGCTCTAATTGCTTCTTTTGTGATCTTACAGGGTCTATCTAGCCAAAGGAAGTTGTCATGCATCCTGCTCAGTACATACCGGACCCATTCATCTTCTTCAAAGCTAGGGAAATGAATGAATTGCTCAAATTGTTTCTTCTGGATACCCTTATACTCTGGTTTGAGCTCAAAAGCATTGTCTATCAGTTGCTTGTGATAGAGGTCTCTTAATTTGAATTCCCCAAATTCCTCAATGTTTGCGTGTATGTAAACCCTAATATCTTCAGTATGTAAGACTCCGTGGGGAACACTAGAGAAGGCTCCTAGTGGATCTACCTCCAATGATTTGTAGGGATGTTTCTTGAATGAGGGGCGAGGTCTATCAGAGATCTTAACTATGTTTGGAGTAGCCATTCTTCAAAGATTTGCAGTGAGGCAATGAAAAACGAAGAATACCTTATGCGCCTTCGGTTTGCACGGAGTGGTTGGATTGATTTCTTTATGCAATAGCTTCGGCAGGAGATCCTTGGTGTGCTTGATGAACCTTGTTGCAGAGCTCCACTATTCGCTTCTTCTCAAGTGTAGAATGAGCAGATAACTTTTGAGAAATCCCTTATATTGCTCCGCAAACCCTAATATCTGTCTGCAATAAATGCTTCACCTGCATTATTCCGGTTTACCATGTCTGGACAGCTTGGAGTATCCCGGATTAGTCCTGATCACTGAATATCATCCGGATCTTTAAATCATGAATAAATCTAGGTAACATATTACAAGAACATCCCAAACACTCTGTCCAATCCGCAAGACAAGATCGTGCACTTCCGGATCTCTCCGGACCTTTTTGTAATCCTTTATCATACCGGAGCACCTCCCTGAACAGGTCTAACTTAATCGAACACAGCTTCTTCATAACTCCATGCGGACCTCTGAAAACTTGACTGAAGCATCTCAGGACTTATATCTGCAAACCCTTTAATCCGCATCTTGTGCCACATCCGGCACAACTTGTTTGGCTGGGGGAACAGAATCTTCTTTGAGTCTCCCCCTGAGCCTGAGCTCACTTTTTAATTTCTGGAAGAAATATCAGCACCAGAATCTGGTGCGGATCCAACCTCTACATTTTCTGAGCTTTTCTTCACCCAAATCTTGCTCATCTGATTCCTAACTTCATCCGCATTCATCTTTTGTTTACCCTTGTCTTGATTCTGATTATACACCGGACCTCTTTTGTCCTGATTCTTGTTTCTGCAGACTTTAGCATTATGACCGGACCAATTGCAGATTTGGCAAATAACATTTCTTTGCATATTTAACTGATATCCCCTTGATCTGCATTGATTAGCCATATGACCTATTCTATTGCATGTAAAGCATCTACCTTTGAATGATTTGTTTACTTGCATAATTCTGCATTCATGGGATTTGTGTCCATACCTTTTGCAGTTGAAGCACTGTCCGGAGAAGGATGAATTAATCTGATTCATTCTCATTCTGCACTGATTAGCTTTGTGACCAAAGTGGTTGCAGCTGTGGCAGTATCCATTGAAGGATGGATATCTTTGAGCATTTGGCTGTCTTACCGGAGGTCTTCTAGGCCTGCTCCTTGGATTTTCTGATCCAAGATTCTTCTGACCGGATCCGGAGCTTTCTCCTTTCTCATATCCCAAGCCATACTTGTCATCTGTCCTCTTTTGACTTTCAAGAAGAACTTCAAGTTGAGCAGAACTTATCTTGAATTTCTCTTTATATTCATTTGCTGTTTGAAGGTCTCTTTTGAGAGAGGCAATTTGATCCTCAAGTTTTCCTTCATTATCTTTGGAATCTTCAAGATCAGATTCAAGATGTCTGATAATCCTGTCCATCTGGTGGCATTCTTCTGATTTTTCCTTAAGAGATTGTCTTAGATTGTCTTCAGCCTTTCTTTTTTCTTCAATCTCTTGAGTGAACTTTATAGTTCCTGATTCCATTTCATGTCTTAACATAATGACTTCTTTTGATAACTTTTCACATAACTTGGTTTGCTCAGTCAATTCTTCATTTGTATTGCTTTCTTCACTTTGTCTTGCCAACTGTTGGAGCAGCTCCTTTCTCTTTTTCATAGAGAGACTTAATTTGTCTTTTAATTCCCTCATGAATTCATCAGCCTGTTTGAGTCTTTCTCTTAATTCACTGACTTCAGAATTTGACTGTTCAAGATCCTCAAGGGCAGTCTTGAGTTGCTCCTTTAAACCATATGCATCCATTTGAAATCCCAGATCTTCCTCAAGCTGTTAGGCTCTATTAGGAGGAACTTGGCTCTGATACCAATTGTTGATAACTGAGAGGGGGGGGGGGTGAATCAGTTATCCTAATTATTTCCCTTATTGAACTTTCCTTTTAATTGAAGCAGCATAAAATCAAACACAAAACATTAACCATGAAATAAGAAACACATGACACAGTATTTTTGACGTGGAAACCCTGTTAAGGGAGAAAACCACGGGGTGATTAACCCAAGAATTATTCTCTGTTAGAAGAATAGGAAATTACAAAAATGGCACTTGCCAGTTAGGGCTCACTGCCCGAGCACACTGCTCACAAGAGGCTCACTGCCTACAAGAAGACACACTGTCTTACAAAGTGATAAGAATCACAGTTTTGAACTGATTGGAAGCATCTGCATATGCTGGAGTTCAGTTCCGGTTAGGTTCAGTATACTGATCTACTGCACTTCATCTTTCCTCTGTTCTTTAGTCTGCTGTCCTTTCACATACCGGATCTTTCTTGCTACTTCTGCTCTACTCTGGACTTGTTCGCATATCCTCTCACACATTCACACTCTTTACAACTAAATCCATCCTCTATATATATCCGCACAAGTAATTTCATCATCTTTCTAGTCGGCATCCGGAACAGTCTAGTTTCTTACAAACTTAGTTCTGTCGGCTGAATCCTTGCTCACCAAGTAATGCGGATCAAGCATATACTTGTAGATATCATCAATTATGTCGGCCAAACATGATTCATGCCTCCGCAACCTTTATCATCATCTGTAACACATCCGGAAAGTAGTTTGATACTCAGTCAGTCAGTTCTTCCTCTGTTTGTTGGCAAGAGACACTATATGGATTCATGGTTGTTGTCATTGATGGCAACAAAGGTCATTCCACTTATCCGCAAGTCATGATATATCTCTACCGGAAGTCAGATTGAAGATTGTTGTGGTCCGGTGAACAAGAACAGAGCATGTGGCAAGGTCCGACAGATTGGTCCGGATCTCTCAGAGGAAGTGTCTTGGCACAGTGCGGATCTGGGGAAGTCAAGAGGACTATCGTGAGTAGTATATTCCAAGGATTTAGCCTCCGGAGATGGACAAGGAAAAAGATATGAATAGTTGAGTACCGGATTCCTGAGAGACAGTGAAAACAGAGGAAGAACTGACTGACTGAGTATCAAACTACTTTCCGGATGTGTTACAGATGATGATAAAGGTTGCGGAGGCATGAATCATGTTTGGCCGACATAATTGATGATATCTACAAGTATATGCTTGATCCGCATTGCTTGGTGAGCAAGGATTCAGCCGACAGAACTAAGTTTGTAAGAAACTAGACTGTTCCGGATGCCGACTAGAAAGATGATGAAATTACTTGTGCGGATATATATAGAGGATGGATTTAGTTGTAAAGGGTGCGAATGTGTGAGAGGATATGCGAACAAGTCCAGAGTAGAGCAGAAGTAACAATAAAGATCCGGTATGTGAAAGGACAGCAGACTAAAGAACAGAGGAAAGATGAAGTGCAGCAGATCAGTATACTGAACCTAACCGGAACTGAACTCCAGCATATGCAGATGCTTCCAATCAGTTCAAGACTGTGATTCTTATCACTTTGTAAGACAGTGTGTCTTCTTGTAGGCAGTGAGCCTCTTGTGAGCAGTGTGCTCGGGCAGTGAGCCCTAATTGGCAAGTGCCATTTTTGTAATTTCCTATTCTTCTAACAGAGAATAATTCTTGGGTTAATCACCCCGTGGTTTTCTCCCTTAACAGGGTTTCCACGTCAAAAATACTGTGTCATGTGTTTCTTATTTCATGGTTAATGTTTTGTGTTTGATTTTATGCTGCTTCAATTAAAAGGAAAGTTTAATAAGGGAAATAATTAGGATAACTGATTCACCCCCCCCCTCTCAGTTATCAACAATTGGTATCAGAGCCAAGTTCCTCCTAATAGAGCCTAACAGCTTGAGGAAGATCTGGGATTTCAAATGGATGCATATGGTCTAAAGGAGCAACTCAAGACTGCCCTTGAGGATCTTGAACAGTCAAATTCTGAAGTCAGTGAATTAAGAGAAAGACTCAAACAGGCTGATGAATTCATGAGAGAATTAAAAGACAAATTAAGTCTCTCTATGAAAAAGAGAAAGGAGCTGCTTCAACAGTTGGCAAGACAAAGTGAAGAAAGCAATACAAGTGAGGAATTGACTGAGCAAACCAAGTTATGTGAAAAGTTATCAAAAGAAGTCATTATGTTAAGACATGAAATGGAATCAGGAACTATAAAGTTTACTCAAGAGATTGAAGAAAAAAGAAAGGCTGAAGACAATCTAAGACAATCTCTTAAAGAAAAATCAGAAGAATGCCACCAGATGGACAGGATTATCAGACACCTTGAATCTGATCTTGAAGATTCCAAAGATAATGAAGGAAAACTTGAGGATCAAATTGCCTCTCTCAAAAGAGACCTTCAAACAGCAAATGAATATAAAGAGAAATTCAAGATAAGTTCTGCTCAACTTGAAGTTCTTCTTGGAAGTCAAAAGAGGACAGATGACAAGTATGGCTTGGGATATGAGAAAGGAGAAAGCTCCGGATCCGGTCAGAAGAATCTTGGATCAGAAAATCCAAGGAGCAGGCCTAGAAGACCTCCGGTAAGACAGCCAAATGCTCAAAGATATCCATCCTTCAATGGATACTGCCACAGCTGCAACCACTTTGGTCACAAAGCTAATCAGTGCAGAATGAGAATGAATCAGATTAATTCATCCTTCTCCGGACAGTGCTTCAACTGCAAAAGGTATGGACACAAATCCCATGAATGCAGAATTATGCAAGTAAACAAATCATTCAAAGGTAGATGCTTTACATGCAATAGAGTAGGTCATATGGCTAATCAATGCAGATCAAGGGGATATCAGTTAAATATGCAAAGAAATGTTATTTGCCAAATCTGCAATAGGTCCGGTCATAATGCTAAAGTCTGCAGAAACAAGAATCAGGACAAAAGAGGTCCGGTGTATAATCAGAATCAAGACAAGGGTAAACAAAAGATGAATGCGGATGAAGTTAGGAATCAGATGAGCAAGATTTGGGTGAAGAAAAGCTCAGAGAATGTAGAGGTTGGATCCGCACCAGATTCTGGTGCTGATATTTCTTCCAGAAATTAAAAAGTGAGCTCAGGCTCAGGGGGAGACTCAAAGAAGATTCTGTTCCCCCAGCCAAACAAGTTGTGCCGGATGTGGCACAAGATGCGGATTAAAGGGTTTGTAGATACAAGTCCTGAGATGCTTCAGTCAAGTTTTCAGAGGTCCGCATGGAGTTATGAAGAAGCTGTGTTCGATTAAGTTAGACCTGTTCAGGGAGGTGCTCCGGTATGATAAAGGATTACAAAAAGGTCCGGAGAGATCCGGAAGTGCACGATCTTGTCTTGCGGATTGGACAGAGTGTTTGGGATGTTCTTGTAATATGTTACCTAGATTTATTCATGATTTAAAGATCCGGATGATATTCAGTGATCAGGACTAATCCGGGATACTCCAAGCTGTCCAGACATGGTAAACCGGAATAATGCAGGTGAAGCATTTATTGCAGACAGATATTAGGGTTTGCGGAGCAATATAAGGGATT
Source organism: Cunninghamia lanceolata (assembly GCA_027924645.1). Classification (NCBI taxonomy): domain Eukaryota; kingdom Viridiplantae; phylum Streptophyta; class Pinopsida; order Cupressales; family Cupressaceae; genus Cunninghamia; species Cunninghamia lanceolata. Next base: position 337,628 of record BSBN01001013.1, on the reverse strand, counting down.
TCTCAAAAGTTATCTGCTCATTCTACACTTGAGAAGAAGCGAATAGTGGAGCTCTGCAACAAGGTTCATCAAGCACACCAAGGATCTCCTGCCGAAGCTATTGCATAAAGAAATCAATCCAACCACTCCGTGCAAACGGAAGGCGCATAAGGTATTCTTCGTTTTTCATTGCCTCACTGCAAATCTTTGAAGAATGGCTACTCCAAACATAGTTAAGATCTCTGATAGACCTCGCCCCTCATTCAAGAAACATCCCTACAAATCATTGGAGGTAGATCCACTAGGAGCCTTCTCTAGTGTTCCCCACGGAGTCTTACATACTGAAGATATTAGGGTTTACATACACGCAAACATTGAGGAATTTGGGGAATTCAAATTAAGAGACCTCTATCACAAGCAACTGATAGACAATGCTTTTGAGCTCAAACCAGAGTATAAGGGTATCCAGAAGAAACAATTTGAGCAATTCATTCATTTCCCTAGCTTTGAAGAAGATGAATGGGTCCGGTATGTACTGAGCAGGATGCATGACAACTTCCTTTGGCTAGATAGACCCTGTAAGATCACAAAAGAAGCAATTAGAGCAGTAACTGGTCTATACTCTTCCGGGGGGGTACCTATCCTCAAATCTGTCAAGAACAACGTTGTAACTGAGGCCACCGGATCAAAATATGATAAGAGGGCAATGACCATTGAAGATATTTCGGATCCGGATATCAAATATGCATCAATGATAATAGGATACAAGATCTATCACTCCAGCAGGGAGAATTCTGTATCCGGAACTGCAATATACACAGCATATGAAATGCTAAGAAAGAATGCAGATTATGATCTTTGTGAACTACTACTAAGCCAATTGATGGAAAATGTACAGAAAATCAAGAAAGACAAGAAGAACTCCTTTAAGTATGGTACTCTCATTGTATGTCTATTCTTTTACTTCATGAATGAGCTACCCGGAACAAGTGGATGGGTATGGCAGAATGACAAACCTGTTGCAGTCCAGATTAGAGACTATTTGCATGGACTTGGGGATGCAAAAGCGAGAAATACAGCTCTATGGGGATACTTCAAAAACTTTCAGAGCATGATGCAAGCAAGAGAGAGAATTCCCCAGTCTCTCATTGAGAAATACAAGGACTCAGTATGTTTTATGGTTGACACTGATCAGTGCCTAATGGAGGCAGTGGAGCCAAGGACTGTCTGGATCATGCCCATGGGGTATGAAGTTGATGAACAGATAGTAGAGCTGCATGTTCAACACATGCTAAGTCAGCCCAAAGATCCTAAGGCAGAAAGGTTTGGAACCTTTGAGGAGCTGAGCGTGAAATTACATGTAGAACTCAGGGAACCTGAGATTAAGAGAAAAGTGAGAAAAGAAGTAGAGCACATTGCTCAAGGCCTAGGCATCTCAAAAGAGGCACTTGATGCCAGCCGGGAAAAGAGGAGAAAGGCTGAGGAAGAAGAGAAAAGCACAGAAAGTGCTCCGGTTGAAACCCCCACCCGGACCAGATCATCAAAGAGATCTGCACCTTCCACAACCAAAAGCTCAAAACCGGAAGTCCAGGCATCCGGTAAAAGATCCAAGACAAAAGCATCAAGGGCTTATGAAAGCCAAAAGGATGAAGAGGAAACAGAATCAGATAAGGAAGTAAGAGAAGTAAAGAAACAGAAGAAGAAAGGATCCGGTAAGCCCTCCACAGGCCAAGACAAGGATGAAATGGCAGAGGTAACTGTTGAAAAGCCCACTCTGTCACTAGAGAGCATAATCAAGTCGGTCACGGTGGATGGAAACCTTCAACCAATGACTGAATCCTATGATGACTTCAGTGAGGCAGACCAAAAGACTCTGCAGGAGGCCACAGTGAAATATCTTAACATATATAATAAGGCTTTCATTGAAATAATATCTCTTATTCATAAAAGCCTAGAAAAGAAAATGGAAGTGAGGAAAAATAATGCTCATGCTAAAGATCTTGAGATCCGGGAGCAGATAGCTATTCAGCTATATCCTCAAATTGATCCCAAGACAATGAACATGATCTTCAAGGACTGCAAAGATGAGTTCAGAAGTAAAGCCAGGATGAATCAGCTCATGCTTGGTGAGACTGACAAAGTGGCACAAGAGACAAAAGAGATCCTCCGGAAGGCCTTCAAAAGGTTCAATCTTCCTGTTGTAGAGGACTTAGGTGCAGAAACAGCTGCTGATTTGGAATCTTCTGTTTCGGAAGAAGTGAGCCATGAACAGACAAGTGAGGACTTGGGACCCTCTGCTCCAGAAGAAGTGGCCCATGAACAAGCAAGCATCTCTCCTCCGGTTTCCCCTACAGTCTCCGGATCCAAAGAAGAAGAGCAATTGCAGGAGAAGGAAGCAGTGGTGACAGACAAAGAGGTTGACAGTTCTAAGACTGCAGAAGAAAAGAAACATCTGTCTCCGGCAAGAGACACTGCACAAACTGTTCAACAATTTTTGAGCAAAGAAACTCTAGAGATTGATGAACCGGAGCTTCTAAAAGGTCCATTTGATTTTGACTCTCTCTCTCCGGTACAAACAATGAAGATAGCTTCATTTGCAAATGCCAAGGCAAATGAAAAGCTCCTGAAGTCTCATATGGAAGACTGTGAGTTGATAGAGGCTGCTTCCGGAGTACTTGTAAAAATCATGCCATCAATCCAAATAGATCCGACAGCCTCCACTTCCGGTAATCTAAAAACCTTAGTCAGCAGTATTGATACACATTTTAATTCTCTAGAGAAATCAGCTGAAGAAAAGGTCCGGAAGGAATTTTTGGATAAGAGATTTTCTGAAATATTAGAATTAATCTCTAAGGATAGGAAGATTGTAAGCATTGGAATAAAGAGCTTAGAAAATGCTCTTAAGGATGGCGGTGACATCTACAAATTTTGTATATCTTGGTCAAAGGCAACAGCAGCAATTGACAAGAAAATAAAAGAGGAACAGGACAAGCTTCAAAGCTTATCTCAAAGTTTTGATCCTCTCTCTTCCTCTATAATAAATCAAGAATGTCAGACTATTGCAGTCTTGAATGAAATAAAGAATCTTGAGAAGGAGAGGAAGAACATTACCAACCGGATGGGAGAACTTAGAAGGATTATAGTCCCTAAGTTGGAAACTATGCATGAGGCCATCAGTGATGCCCAGACCACCGCCCATACAAAAGATCCGACAGATCTCAGGCGGGCAGAAGCTTTTGCGTTTTTGTTGAGTGGTCACATTTCAATCTTGGACAGAATGAAGCTAAGTTGGGCTACTGAAATGGTTCAACTGCAGACATCCTTTGCAGACATTCTGCAGTATATGTGAGTATGTAAATATGCGGCTATATATAGAAAATTTTTTGAAAATTTTGGTGTGCGGACCCTACCCTTTGCCATTGATGTCAAAGGGGGAGTGAGGAGCAGTGAAAAATGAGGAATCCAACTCAGGGGGAGTTCCGGAAATTGTATATAAAGACAGAGCATCAGCAAAGGGGGAGCATAGTGTAAACACTTAGTCATTTTTCACTAAGTGTTGCCATCAATGCCAAAGGGGGAGATTGTTGGCAAGAGACACTATATGGATTCATGGTTGTTGTCATTGATGGCAACAAAGGTCATTCCACTTATCCGCAAGTCATGATATATCTCTACCGGAAGTCAGATTGAAGATTGTTGTGGTCCGGTGAACAAGAACAGAGCATGTGGCAAGGTCCGACAGATTGGTCCGGATCTCTCAGAGGAAGTGTCTTGGCACAGTGCGGATCTGGGGAAGTCAAGAGGACTATCGTGAGTAGTATATTCCAAGGATTTAGCCTCCGGAGATGGACAAGGAAAAAGATATGAATAGTTGAGTACCGGATTCCTGAGAGACAGTGAAAACAGAGGAAGAACTGACTGACTGAGTATCAAACTACTTTCCGGATGTGTTACAGATGATGATAAAGGTTGCGGAGGCATGAATCATGTTTGGCCGACATAATTGATGATATCTACAAGTATATGCTTGATCCGCATTGCTTGGTGAGCAAGGATTCAGCCGACAGAACTAAGTTTGTAAGAAACTAGACTGTTCCGGATGCCGACTAGAAAGATGATGAAATTACTTGTGCGGATATATATAGAGGATGGATTTAGTTGTAAAGGGTGCGAATGTGTGAGAGGATATGCGAACAAGTCCAGAGTAGAGCAGAAGTAACAATAAAGATCCGGTATGTGAAAGGACAGCAGACTAAAGAACAGAGGAAAGATGAAGTGCAGCAGATCAGTATACTGAACCTAACCGGAACTGAACTCCAGCATATGCAGATGCTTCCAATCAGTTCAAGACTGTGATTCTTATCACTTTGTAAGACAGTGTGTCTTCTTGTAGGCAGTGAGCCTCTTGTGAGCAGTGTGCTCGGGCAGTGAGCCCTAATTGGCAAGTGCCATTTTTGTAATTTCCTATTCTTCTAACAGAGAATAATTCTTGGGTTAATCACCCCGTGGTTTTCTCCCTTAACAGGGTTTCCACGTCAAAAATACTGTGTCATGTGTTTCTTATTTCATGGTTAATGTTTTGTGTTTGATTTTATGCTGCTTCAATTAAAAGGAAAGTTTAATAAGGGAAATAATTAGGATAACTGATTCACCCCCCCCCCTCTCAGTTATCAACACTGTTTTCACTGTCTCTCAGGAATCCGGTACTCAACTATTCATATCTTTTTCCTTGTCCATCTCCGGAGGCTAAATCCTTGGAATATACTACTCAAGATAGTCCTCTTGACTTCCCCAGATCCGCACTGTGCCAAGACACTTCCTCTGAGAGATCCGGACCAATCTGTCGGACCTTGCCACATGCTCTGTTCTTGTTCATCGGACCACAACAATCTTCAATCTGACTTCCGGTAGAGATATATCATGACTTGCGGATATGTGGAATGACCTTTGTTGCCATCAATGACAACAACCATGAATCCATATAGTGTCTCTTGCCAACATGACCATCATGGCATCATTTTCCATTAATTCCATTTGTTGCACCAAATCAAGAGAAGGAAGCTCCAATGACAATGGAACCCTTGCTTCCCTTCCATATACCAGCATGAAAGGGGAATTACCTATGGCTCTTTTGGGAGTGATTCTATCAACCCAAAGAGTAGTCTTTAACTTAGAATGCCAAGTCCTTTGATTATCTTCCACGGTCTTCTTGATAATCCTGAGTACGTTTTTGTTGGTGGATTCAACCAAACTGTTGCCTTGAGGATAGTACTTTGATGAGGTCTTCATGTACACTCCATGATTTAGTGCCCATTCACTAACCTTTGCACCTATGAAGGCCTTAGTATTATCAAAAATGATGGTGGATGGCACACCAAACCTCGTATATATACCTTCAAGGAAATCCACAATAGATGCCTCTGTATCATCCTTTAATGCAACTACCTCTATCCATCTAGTAAAATAATCAGTGTCTATAAGGATCCATTTATGACCTGCACTGGAAGGGGGATTGACTACCCCAATGAATTCTAAACCCCATTGAGCAAAAGGCTACTCTATTTGGATTGGATGAAGGGGAAGAGCTAACATTCTTTGCTTTCTAGCAAATAATGCACATTCTTTACAATTTATGATCCACTTATGTGCATCACTGAAAAGGCTGGGCCAGTAATAACTAGCCCTCATGGTTTTCATGGTAGTTGTTCTAGGAGAATAATGGCCGCCAAGAGGGCCATTATGGAATTCTTCTAGTACTCTTGAAGTCTGATCTTGCATTATACACCTAAGAAGAACTCCAGTGATGTCTCTTCTAAACAAGGCACCATCAATATTAACATAAGGGATGGATTGAAGTTTAAAATACCTTCTTTTTGGTTGATTCAATCAATCTAGACATCTACCTAATTGCAGAAATGTGATCATGTCATGATACCAGTCAGCTGGAGTAGGAGGCTCAACTGATTGCACCTGCTCTTGAACATATACAACATCACTTCTTTCGTTTATGTCTTCTTCCATTTGTTCACATAGACCTTTGCCATGGACTAGCCTGGTCATGTTGATGTTGATGTCATACTCCATTACCTTGGTGATCCACCTAGCTCTTTTCTCGTTAATATCCTTTCTTAGGAGAAACTCTTTGACACTAGGGTGATTCAACATCAACTGAATTCTTTTGTTGGAGACCATATGTCTAAACTTCTTCAAGGCCTTTACTAAAGAAAATATATGCCTTTCTATGAAGTCATAGTTTAGTTCATATTCTTTCAGAGGCTGGCTGAAGAAAGTAATTGGTTGCTCCAACTTCTCTTCATTTTGTTGCCTCAAGATAGTTGATATACCCTCTTTGCCTCCAAAGGCATAAAGAATGAAATCTTTCTCATAATTAGGACTTATCAGTGTAGGATCTTGTGCAATATCTTGCTTGACATCTTCAAAACTATCCCTTCCTTGGACCAAATGAAAGCGACATTCTTTTTCAGCATGGTCGTGAGGGGTTTTTCTATTGAGGTAAAATTAGGTATGAACCTTCTCACGAAATTGATCTTCCCTAGGAAACTCTGCAAACCTTTCTTATGGCTGGGAAGGGGAAGAGAAAGAATGGCACTTGTTTTTTCTTAATCAATGGCTAATCCTTCCTTGGAGATCACATGTCCTAGCAATTTACGTTCAGGGACAGGCAAATATACACTTCTTGGGATTTAGTGATATCCCAAACTCTCTGCATCTTTCAAAGACTTTTCTCAAATGACCCAAATGGTCAGCTACATCCTTAGAATACACTGTCAAATCATCAAGATACACTAAGATAACATCATTGATCAAGCCTTTGAAAGCCAAATCCATTGCTCTCTAGAAGGTGGCTCTAGCATTTGTTAGTCCAAAGGGCATCTTTTGATAAACCAAAGTACTCCATTTGGTGGTAAAGGCCATTTTGTACTGATCTGATTGTAGCCTGAGTAGCGAATCTAGGAGTGAAAACCATTCAGCACCTGCTACTATTTGTAGGATCTACTCTATGGAAGGGAGTGGATAGTGGTCTTTAAGTGAGGCCTTGTTAAAGTCTCTAAAGTCCACACATAGTCTAATTTCTCCATTCTTCTTCCTAACTGGAACTAAGTTGGCTACCCAAGAGGAATGTTTAATAGGACAAATGATCTTAGCTTCTATGATCTTAGATAGCTCCTTTCTCATTAATGGTTCTATTTTAGGATTAACAAGCCTTTGCTTTTGGCAGATAGGCTTGGCATTGGGATCTAAGTCAATGGTGTGCTGAATTAAACTAGGATCAAAACATTTCAAATCCCTATAATTCCAAGAAATTAGATCATTAAATTCATCACAAAGATGAATGAAACCTTGCCTTTCAGCCTAACTATTTACCTTGCTATGTTTTAGAAATTTGCCATGTGCAACCTCCACCTCTTAGTAGTCTTGCTTCTTCACTGTCATATTCATCTTTTCTTTCTTTTGTTGATCATCAGGTCCAAACATGCTTTCTAGGGTGATCAGGCCTCTTAGCAATTTGTTAGTCTTTAGTTGGATGATCTAATCACTATACTGTTCTTGTAGCATAGACTAGTTTTTGGAAGAAAACTCTACCTCATCTTACAAGAAACTATTTGCTGGTCAGTATCAAATACTTTCCAGCTAATCACATTGTCAAGCATAGTAGGCCTAACCACAACTTTCACATGCTGATCTAAATTTTGTTTGACATGCTAAGGTATGTCAAACTGGGTACCAACCGTAGCTAACCTATTAGCATCCTTGTTCTTCTATCTAGGGATCACCTGAATGTTGAAGGCATCAAAGTCTTCAATTAAGTCCCAGACTTTGTGTTTGTATGACTTTAGCAAGTCATTCTTTGAAGCACTTAACTTTCTAATTTGGTGGACAACAAGTTTGCTGTCACCAAATACTTGTAACACCTTTATTCCTCTTTTTTGAGCTAGTCGTATGCCCTGAATCAAGGCTTCATACTCAGCAACATTGTTAGTACAGCTGAACTATAGTCTAAATGAAGAGAAATAACTTTTTTTTTGGGGTGAAATAAGTACAACCCTAGCACCAGCTCCATTTTTTCTTTTGGAGCCATCAAAATACATCTGCCACATCCTCCTAGGATCTGATTTTTCCTTTTCTAGATTAGGGACAGTGGCATCCTCCTCATGGATACAATAAGTACCCATCCCTGTATCATTTATGCAATCAGGAGAGTCAAACTGAAAGCAATCAGCCCACTCATCAAGTAGGATATTTGGTACTTCATCCATGGGAGTGGCAGCCTGATGTCTACTATTATCTTTTTCCTCCAACTCATGTATTGTGCAATTCATGTTGTCAGGGTTTGGAGAGTAGGATTCTATGTGGTCATTGGCAATTGGTTCAGCCCTAATGGTCACTTTGGTACCATATCTAGTTCTAAAAAATATATGTGACCAGTCAGATGACAAATATCCACCTATCTTTGCAGTGAAATCCCTAAAACAAATACCAAAGTATGTAGGGAGGTTAATAACAAATATGTCTTGTGAAACAGAGCAGCCAAGGTATGCATGTAAGGTGAGCTCTAGACCTTCAATAACACCTACTATCTTGACAACGGTACCATCCAATTGCACTACACCCTTGTTTACAGGCTCATACTTTATTCCTAATCTTTCAGCGATAACCTTCGGCATGACAGAGGTACCCACCCCTGAATCTATTATATAGTTATGCAACAATTTATCACCTCTGACTAGGGAAACTATATTAGGGTTAGGGTAGATCTAAACAATAAACACTAATAATTATATGTAGATTAAATAAAGCATATATAACAATGAAGAACAACACAAAAGAGATCAACATAGAAATTTAACGTGGTTCACCCAATATGGGCTGTATCCACAGAAACTCAGCCATCCAATGATTTTATTATCTAGTGTAAAATAGATTATAGTATCATGAATACATCATTATACCATACATCCCAGCTACTTATAACAAGATTTGCAAAAGCTTCTAGAATTAGGGTTTTGCAATGTCATTTTTCTTTTGTCGGTTAAAAAAATTAACAACCAACTTTGATTGTGCAAAAAAGAGGGAAATTTTTTTCAATACATAATTTGTGTATAGTACTTGCATGATTAATCGCCACATACCAACAACATAGAATGGAGGGGGCTTCTTGGCTTTGCTTATACTTACCTCTTCCTTGGGCTAACATAGATTAATTGGGGAAGCAATCCTTTCACTTGACAATTCTACACCATCATGACTGATATCAGTTAGAGTCTCCTAGAGCAAGTTTCGTTGAAATGGAATCAGCAATGCATCCCACATGCTGACACCTATGTTTGTTTTCTTCATCTGCTCCACTATATTGAAGGGTGTTTGACTGCCCTTTTGAGATGTTTTAGTGACTACAGGGTCACTTTTCTTTTTCTATTCTTCACTTGGTCTAACTGTTGAGGCTGAATTAGCCTTACCAATAGTTGGATCTGCTTGTTCTGATGAAATAGTAGGCACCTTTTCCTTTGCAGATTGGACTGGGTTTACATTAGGGACCAGTGATTGGCTGATTGCAGGTACTGATGTGTCTTCAACAACCCTTCTCTTTGATCTTATATTGAATGCAACTAGACCAAAGCTTTGATTAACACAACAGTGATCATCAAAAGTCCAATTCACTAGAGTTGCATCATTTGCATTTGTTCTTGACTGTCAACCACTCCTTGGTTGATGTTAACTTGATGCTCCGAGCTTGACGGATGATCTTGCACTATCAAAGCATGACTGAAATGTCCTCCTTGACACAAATTTTGGTCATGTGGCTGATTACAAGGGTGACACCAGTCACTATCTTGAGCTAGATTGTTTTGGATTAGTACAAGGGACCCTAAAGTGGTAGTTGCATTAGGGTTAACAGCATTGAGAGGTCTAATGTAGCTAGGTTGTCCTTGCCTTTGCACATTATGCTAATATGGTGGCCTGTTCTATTGATAACCCTGATTGAAGGGTTGATAATGCTGGTTAGGCTACTGATTTGGCTGGCTTGGTTGTACAATCTACCTCCTTGCCAATATCAATTCATTATTTAACTTTATGATCTAAGCATCTCTCTCCTCTATTTATTCAAACATAGGTGAACCTAGGGAGGGGATAAGGTTGACTGTAATGGGAATTGGAGCAATAGTAGCAAGTTGCATGATAGGGGCTTCTAGAAATAGAGGCATAGGTGGCCTTGGAGCGATCCTTCCTGCTTGAATTAGCCAATTTTTTTCCCTAATGGCTATATCATAGGCATCAGGCAAGACAACTCCACCCATGGATTGAATCATAACTACAATATTGGGGTTTAATGATCTCAAATAGTATATAAATGTAGTATTAGGAGAGGGATTCACTAGCTAAGGGATCCTGTCCCACGTCTTCTAAAAATGGTAGTTGAAATCTACCATGTACTCATGTGGAGCTCTCTTGATGGAGGCCAACTGCTACATAAGTGATAGATGGTCACTTCTATCTTCAAAGTACAAGCACAATTTAGTGCCCAAGTCATCCTAGTTATGTATTGAATTAGGTTGGAGGCATCTATACCATTGTAAGGCCTTGCCTTTGAAAGAAGACGCTAGTAATCTCATAGCCACATTGTTAGCAGTGACATGGTGGACTAAACAGACACTGACAACATCTTATATGTGCTTAGTATGGGTAGTAGAATTCTCACCATTAAAAAATGGTATAGCCTTCAAGGCTGATGTAGGAATATCATTGCACTAGGTTAGGTCCAAAGGGCTATCTCTATGAAATGAAACAAATGGTAGATTCCTTGCCATGTTAGGTATGTTTAGGTTGATAACAAAGGGAATATGAACAGTTCTAATTGTACGTTGAGACCTAACTTAAAAATCTAATGGAGGAGTGGACTGTGCCCTTGGATGGTTTGAATAATTTTCCCTCACATGGGATCTAGATAATCTTGTTCTTCTTCTTCTATTGGCAAATGAGAGTTCAACAAATTGGAAGTTACCCCTAGAAGAAGACCTCGTCTGCATAGGCATGAAATGTTGAAATATGATGAAGGAACTGGATCAACAGAGAGTCGCCAGGTGTCTATTCACTTTCACAGTAGGATGTAGACCAAGAGTGACACCAAATCCTTAGTCTAGCTCTCACTCAAAGCAGAGTAGTCCCACCAGGCGTGCTAGGAACTATTGTCACATAGAATTGCACCCTTCTTGGAGAGAGTCCAAGCATTCTAATGACCCAATGGGAATGATCTCGAGGTGTGGGACCTTGCAAACTGAGATCAGACCTCCAAAGAGGGCTGGTTCCTCATACTAAGACTAATGCTTAGAGAAATATACCTAAACCTAGTGCTAATGCTTGTAAGGGGAAAGGGTTAGAAGGAAACTAAAAGGGAAATAGAGGTTATGCACCATATTCAGTGAGTAATGGTGATCTTGGTGTAGACACAACAATGATCTCAACCATGGAGGGAGTTCACATAGACTTATAGGGCTAATTGAGGCTTTGGTATGAAGGTCTAACCTATAGTGGAGCCTCTTTACTCACAAAATAGATTATAACTTCAAGTGAAACACAGAAATCAAGACATAAGAGAGGCAAGAAATCATGCATATATTTATCATGAAGGTCAAAAACCATTACAATACAAAATATCCAGTAGCAAGAAAAGACACAGTATAGCTAATTACATTGATCGATGGATAAACATGAAGACAACAGAGGCTGGGCTTAGGCACAATGAGTCACATTCCCTTACCCTGCAATTACACTAAGAGGTCTGACTACAAGAAATTTGGCAGTATAATAGCCCAAAATTACCATCCTCTTCAAAAAATGAGGTTACAAAGCATTATATAGGTCAAGTTCTTGTGCAAGGGATGCTAAGGTGGATCCGTAGGATTCAAGGTCATCAATGCAGGAACAGGGGCACATGGGCAAGGGCATGGTAAAAAGGATAGGAACCATGCTTCTAGCAGGTCTGCAACACCAAAAAATGGTTGCCCACATGTAAAAGAAGGCAAAACATGAAGTGAGGAGCACAAAAGTCATTGCAGGCCATGAGGGTATCTGCCAGCGAGCCAGAGGAACCCATGTGCATTGAAGAACTTGACCATCCACCACGAATGCACCTGCAAAGCTCACCAACTGGAGTTACTGTGAAAGTATCAGCCTTTGCACATGCCAAATCAGTTGCTGAGACATCCTATCATCTGAGCATGCAAATCTAGATCATATTTGAATGTGAGAATATTCCCCTCAAAAGCCCACTAGATTAAAGAGGAGGCAAAAATAAGCAATTTTGCCTTTTGAAGCATGTTGAAGTTCACTAGAATGAGGGAGATATTCACGCTCAAAGTTATGGTCAACTGCATCCTGCACTTGTATATCGCTTGGCATCTGCAATTATATATGCAATCACACTTTACACTATATATACATCTTTGTATACATCAAGCTATTGGGGAGACATGAAAATGAGTCATACTGATATGCAAAAGTGCTGCTGATGGCCCTTTGCATGTGCTTTTGTATGTGCAATTGTATATGGGAGATACAGTCACCAAATATACAATTGTGGAACTTAATGTATCATCAATCAGAATGGAACCTTTAAAATAGGTCCAGCCTTGAATCTTACTTTTTGCATATCAGCATATACATGCAATTATACATGCAAAAGATGCTTGACTTTTCTACCTTTCAATATGTACAAATGCACTTTGTACCTTTTGATTCTTCATCGGCATGATTGACTGCATCTTCTTCATTGTATTTGACTTTGTATATGCCTTTATATATCACACACATGTAATTTGATATACAATATACAAGGGTGGAATTGAACTGCTATCAAATATAGCATGAATGGTCAGGTCTGGAATTACATCTACCTCCTTTGTATAATCTTTTGTATATTGCATAGACAATGCAATATAAAACTGCGAACACCCCTCCACTAAGTTTACCAAGTTTAATTTTCGGTCACGTCTGGGCTTGTACATGCACTTTGTATCCCATCTTGTATATGCATTTGTATGTGCCAAGATACATCGGCCCTCCGGGGAGACTTGATCTGAGTCATGCCGATGTGCAAATCTCCCCCTGATATGTCTTTATATCTCTCCTTTTTTTATCTTCCATTGTATATGCAATTGTATATGTGATATGCAAACAAATATACATACAAAGATGCATACAAAGAACCCGATTGTACATTGAACATTGCACATGAGATACCTACAAACCAAAAATGCATATGAGATACACTTTTGACCAAGTGCATGAAAACCCCTAAATAGAGGATGACGTCACCCCCAGATGCATAAAAATGACTAAGTATAAAATTGAGAAATCCAAGTGATGGAAGGTAATTGAAGTCAAAGGATTTCTGGGTTTTTTTGGGTCTTTTTGGGTTTTCTACAAGGATACTCCAAGAAAGCTTTTGAGAAGTTTTGCAAGGCATAGCATGGGGAAATGCAAGATTTAAGGCCTTCCTCCTTCTATTTAGGCTATCTCTAATCAGATTTCTTTGTTAGAAGGAGGGGGACAAGAATATTTTGGGGTCAACAAAATATGACAACATAATCCATGGGGAAGTTTTAAACATGGTGTGGTTGGCCTAAATTATTTGAAGCAGAGAAAACATTTGGATTCACCGTAAATGCTAATAAGAAGAGAAAATAGTCATATTTTTCATCTCCATTTTTTTTTCTTGAGGGGGTTTCTTGAGCGGTTTGGTGAAGAATTTCATGGCTCTTTAGAGCATTAGAAGTTTTAATAGAAAAGTTGACCATACATGTTGAATAGTTGGGTTTGTTGTGTCTTTCGACAAATAAAACTCTCAGATGTTTGCAAATGATTAACAAAGATATAAGAAAACAAATCTAACAAATCATTTCTATCATTAAGGGGACGTACTTGGCTATTGATTGCTAAAATAAAGTCACTCAAGGGAAATGTCTTCTTATAAATTTCATATGAGATGTATGAATCCAGTGTACAAAATGATTTTTATTGGATGTAATTTGGATCATTAGGTATGATTAAGGCATTGGAGAATATTTCATTGTTGTGTGTGAAGGTAGATGAATTTTGATGTGATCAGCCTTCCCTGAAGTATCATTGATATCCTCTAAGATTTGCAGGGTGATCTGTTCAAGAGCATAAGTCCATTTTCAATATCAAAAACCATGGCCATCAAGAAATCATTTTTTGATTTGTGTCATGCTTAAAATAGTGAATATAAATTTTTAATTTCTTAATGTTTTAATTGCTTTATGCAGTGTACGAAGGAGAAGAAAGACATTTTTGGCCGATTGAGACATTTACAAGTGATTGTTTTGAATTGATTTTATTTGTTGGGAGAAGACCATACTTCTTTCAAGATTTGGGGTTTAAAGAATACATTTACATAGGTGTTATTTTTATGTAGCCACTGGTTTATAAAGACAGATTAAGAGATCTAGGGTGTACATCAAGGCAGTCTGCTAGTAAATGCAAGGAGGTTTGAAAGGCTAAAGATTCAATAATGGTTCTTGCTCTCAATGTTAGTCAGTAGTAGTGCATAGAGCATCTACTAATGAAGGTTGGAAAAAATCTATACAATATCATGCAATCTTTTTGTACCATGGATGGAAACAAATTGGTTGTTCCTACTAACATATATTTGGAGGTACCTACTTGATAGGTATTTTCAAGTTGAAGGTCACATTTTATATTGTAAAAGGTGCACTATCAATTAAAATTGAGACCTTCAAATTTGATAGATTTAGTTCCATTATGTCACCAAATTTTTTGTGTTGATTGGGCTTTCAGGGATTATAGTACTTTCTCTAGTGCTATCTTTGGAGGGTAAGGACTAAGTGAGTCAAAATAGAGGCTAGAGGCATCAGAGGTTGGAGGAGTTTCCATCATCTTGAGTCACTTTCTTTCTTAGAGATGGTGCTTTGCAAAAGAAGCATATATTGTTATGTTTGCTTATGCTTTGTTTTTTATACTGATAAAACTGAAGAATGCATATATTGTGAAGTTTTCTCTTGAGGAAAGGTAGATATTTTGTGAACTCAATGTGGATTGTTGCCCAGATGGCTTGAAAGTCTATGATCTAGGAAATTATACCCTTATGAGGGTCATGAGACAACTTGATGGAGCCTTGTGGAGTTCAACATGGATTGTTGTCCAATAATTTGGGGGATCTATGATTCGAGAGTTCAGGGAGGTGGTAATCTGGAAACTCAAGAATTCAGGATCGGATAAACCTTTACAAGGGTTAAGAGGTAGCTTGATGGAGTTCCACCTAATTAGAATATATTTCTTCAAAGGAAAATATTCTAAAAAAATGTGTATTTTCTTATTTCAGTCAACATGTTTTGTTTTGTAAAATGTAAACCTTGAGGGAGGTATACATTTGTAAGAACAATGTAAGGAGGGGGGAATGTTAGCATTATTACATTGTTTAATAAACAATATAGGCTAGTTATTTGTTAGTGGTAGAGTCATTATTCCTATAAGTAGTTATATGCAAGAATATATGGCTTTATAAAGCCATGTTGAGATGTAATCTATCATCAAGTCATATACATATATATTTCATCTCTTTTATTTACAATGCAATCATGTAATATATACTTCACCTAGATGGATTTGTATGCATACTTTTGTATTTTACTGATGCATATCTTTGTATATGCCTGTATGGCTTTGTTTGTACATGCCTATATGGCTTTATATATACACTCTATGTTATTTTCATGACATTATGTATATGACATTTAACATTAAATATAATATGATGATCAATTATGGTTACATGATAGATAATGTATCATGCTTAAAAGTTTTGATATTATGTAATGTTCTTCAATGTTTCCATGAAATTGTATTATGTTCGATTATAGTTCAATATATGTGTCAAGTATGATTTGATTAATTCAAATATTTTGACAGGATCCTTGCAAAATACATTTTGTGCATATCTTGCAAACATTGTATTCCATGAGACTGCATTTCTTTGAGGCATCATGTTAAACAGTTCACATGCCTTGTCTATGCTTCCACACTTAGCATACATGTCTACAAGGGAAGCTGCAAATACAACATGTGAAAAATTTCCTATATCCTTTATGCTTTGATGGATGTCCACACCTTGTTCTAAAGATTCTATTTTGGTATAGGCAAGAAGGATGTTGCATAAGCTTGTGGAATTTGTCTTGACACCCACCAATTGCATTTTCTTGAAAGTTTCTTTAAAGCCTTTAAAAAAATCCATTTTGTGCATATCTTGCAATCATTACATTCCATTAGACAACATTTCTTTGAAGCATCATGTCAAATAGTTCACATGTCTTGTCTATGCTTCCACACTTTTCATACATGTCAACAAGGGTAGCTACAAATACATCTCAAAATGTTTCTATATCCTTTATGCTTTGATGGTTGTGCATACCCTATTCCAATGATCCTAATTTGGCATAGGCAGGGATGATGCTTCCAAATGTTATGTAATTTGGTTTTACACATGCTAATACATTTGATTGAAATTTTTAAATCCTTTTAAAAAAATCCATTTTGTGCATATCTTGCAATCATTGCATTCCATGAGACTGTGTATTTCTTTGAGGCATCATGTTAAATAGTTCACACACCTTGTCTATGATTCCACACTTTACATACATGTCTACAAGGGCAGCTGCAAATACATGTTGCACACTTCATATATCCTTTATGCTTTGATGGTTGTCCACACCCTATTCCAAAGATCCTATTTTGGCATAGGCAAGGAGAACATTGGATAAGGTTGTAGAATTTGGTTTTACAGATGCCAATTGCATTTTCTTGAAATTTTGTAAAGTCTTTTTGAAAAAATCCATTTTGTGCATATCTTGCAATCATTGCATTCCATGATATAGCATTTCTTTGAGGCATCATGTCAAATAGTTCATGTGCCTTGTCTATGCCTCCATACTCTACATACATGTCTCCTAGGGAAATTGCAACTACAACATCTATCAAATTCCCATATCCTTTATGCTTTGATGGATGTCCATACCCTATTCTGAACATCCCATTTGGGCATAGACAAGGAGGATGTTGGCTAAGGTTGTGGAATTTGGATTTACACCTGCCAATTGCATTTGCTTGAAAGCTTCTAGATCCTTATCAAAAAAACCATTTTGTGCATTTATTATAATCATTTGATTCCATGAGACATGATTTCTTTGAGCAATCATGTCAAACAATTCACATGACTTGTTTATGCTTTGACACTTTGCATACATGTCTCATAGGGTAGTTGCAACTACAAGATCTGATGAAATTCCCATATCCTTTATGCTTTGATGGATGTCCATACCCTACTCTAAAGATCCCATTTGGGCATAGACAAGGAGAATGTTGGATAAGGCTATGGAATTTGGCTTTACACCTGCCAATTGCATTTTCTTGAAAGTTTCTAAAACCTTATAAAAAAATTGTGCATATCTTGCAATCATTACATTCCATGAGATAACATTTATTTGAGAAATCATGTCAAATAGTTTGCATGCCTTGTTTAGCATACATGTCTCATAGGGAAGTTGCAACTATAATATCTTATGAATTCCCATATCCTTTATGCTTTGTTCAATGTCCATACCCTATTTTGAACATCCCATTTGGGCATAGACAAGGACGATGCCAGCTAATGTTGTGAAGTTTGGCTTTACACCCACTAATTGCATTTGCTTGAAAGTTTCTAAAGCCTTATAAAAAAAAATTGTGCATATCTAGAAATCATTGCATTCCATGAGACAACATTTCTTTGAGGCATCATGTCAAATAGTTTACATGCATTGTCTATGCCTCCTCGCTTTGCATACATGTCTCATAGGGCAATGGCAACTACATCTGACAAAATTCCCATATCCTTTATGCTTTGATGGATGTGCATACACCATTCCAAAGATCCCATTTGGACATAGACAAGGAGGATGATAGCTAAGGTTGTGGAATTTTGTTTTACACCTACCAATTGTATTTGCTTGAAAGTTTCTAAAGCCTTATAAAAAAACTATTTTGTGCATATCTTACAATCATTATATTTCATGAGACAAAATTTCTTTGAGCCATCATGTCAAATAGTTCACGTGCCTTGTCTATTCTTCCACACTTTGCATACATGTCTTATAGGGCAGTTGCAACTATGACATATGATGTAATTCCCATATCCTTTATACTTTGATGGATGTCCATACCCTATTCTAAAGATCCCATTTGAGCATAAACAAGGAAGATCCTGGATAAGGTTGTGGAATTTGGATTTACACCTGCCAATTGCATTTGCTTGAAAGTTTATAAATCATTATCAAAAAACCATTTTGTGCATATCTTGCAATCATTGCATTCCATGAGACAAGATTTATTTGAGCCATCATGTCAAATAGTTCAGATGCCTTATCTATGCTTCCACACTTTGCATAAATGTCTCATAGGGTAGTTGCAACTATAACATTTGAAAAAATTCCCATATTCTTTATCCTTTGATGGATGTCCATAACTTGTTTGAAAGATCACATTTGGGCACAAACAAGGAGGATGTTGGCTAAGGTTGTGAATTTTGGCTTTACACCAGCCAATTGCATTTGCTAGAAAGTTTCTAAAGCCTTATCAAAAAAACCATTTTGTTCATATCTTGCAATCATTGCATTCATGAGATAATATTTCTTTGACCCATCATATCAAATAATTCACATGTCTTGTCTATGCTTCCACACTTTACATAAATGTCTCATAGAGCAGTTGTAACTATAACATCTTATGAAACTATGATATCCATTATGCTTTGATGGATGTCCATATCCTATTTGGAAGATCCCATTTGGGCAAAGACAAGAAGGATACTGGCTAAGGTTGTGGAATTTGGCTTTACACCTGCCAATTGCATTTTCTTGAAAGTTTCTAAGGCCTTATCAAAAAAACCATTTTGTGTGTATCTTGCAATCATTGCATTCCATGAGAGAGCATTTCTTTGAGCCATCATGTCAAACACTTCATGTGCCTTGTCTATGCTTCCACACTTTTCATACATGTCTCATAGGGCAGTTGCAACTACAACATCTGACGAAATTCCCATATCCTTTATGTTTTGATGGATGTCCATACCATGTTTGGAAGATCCCATTTGGGCATAAACAAGGAAAATGTTAGCTAAGGTTTGTAGGAGTCAATGACAACACTGAGAGGGGGGGTGAATCAATGTTGTGTAAATTCTTAACTTTTTGCAAGACATTAATGATCTGTTGAGCTCATATGCACAAGACTGATAGTGAAATATGTGAACCAAAAACTTATCAACAGAACACAAATATGCACACATAGAGACAAATTATTACATAGAAATTTATGGAGTGGAAAACCCTCTCAGGGTAGAAAAACCACTCATGAAGTGCCTCACTGGCTTAACTTTAAAAACTTCTTACAAAGCCTCATTGGCTGAATATTATGTCTCACTGACAATTGAAAGGTCTCTTTGACCTACAAGCCTCACTGGCATACTATGTGCCTCACAGGTAACAATGTTTAGAAGCACTAGCTTCAAGGAGCACCAACCCCTATTACTAAACAAACTGAAAACACGAATTCAGAGGGTTTCTCTGTTTCAATACAAAACATTTCTTCTCTCTCATGTGTCTATCAAATGGCCATTCCCAAATCATATACAAACTCAGATATTTCAATCCTGTATCCTGATCCACTCAACAACCTTGCATGCTCTGTATGTTTCATCTTTGTCTATTTATAAAGTTGCATCAATGCACTTGAAAAGTTATTGTTAATGAAAAGACTCTTGATGTTCCTCTTCTCTATAAAATCAAATTCATCTTTTATGACCTTTCATATTTCAATCAGTGTCCTATAGGAGAAAACAAAAACTCTTTTATTTGTATCCTCTTCATATCCACCTGCAAGAAATCCTAAACCAACAAATTACATCTCTATAAAATAAAATCAATTTCATATTTTCTCTGTAAAACTTTTCATCATCTTGAATATTCTTTTTTGTATTCTCCAATCTGCAAAGACTATTTTCCTGCAAGAATAAAAATCTTCATATTAATCTATGCATAATTATTTCAAAGACTTTTCAATCTTTTCATCTTCTCTCTGACAAAAATCTTTTTCATCTTCTTCAAATCCTTCATTTTATTTTCAACAAGACTCTTCATATTCTCTGAGCATAAATAAAAAGCAATTCAATTTCCCTTTGCAAATATTTATTCATCTTCTTGCAAAAGAAAATAAATAATGTCCACCATAAAAAATGTCTTCATTTTTCTTCATTCCCTGTCGGAAATCTATTCTTCAAAAATATACCTTCAAAATGAATTTAATTCATTCAACTCCTATTCATAAAAAAATTCTTTCCATATCTTTCATATTCAAGCCCAAAAATTTCCTTCATAATGAACTTTGCCTTCACAAAAAATATCTTCAAAAAAATTATATATATCATACTCAAAAAATCCATCTGCAATTTTCTTAACAAGTCATTCTCCTCACTTTCATAAAAACTTCTCTTAAAAACATATTTATAAATCTCCTCCAATAAAAAATCTTGCCTTTTTAAAACATCAAAAATCTGCCCTTTTTAAAAAAACAAAAAAAAAACTCCTTAAAAAGGCTAAATTTTATGTCATAAAAATATGACATAATACCGACCACCAAAAATGGAGATAAATAGGAAAGTTTCTAAGATAAAAAAAAAATCAAGTATCATCTTTTTCAAGTTGCATAAGGAAATAAACTTCCCACTTCAAAAAATATTCGGTGACTTAACTAAAGATCTTAAAAAGGAACTTTTGGTGCCTATAACAATATGAATAAGATAAACCTATATACTTTTTAAAAAAATGTTTAAGCCTTTTCTAAGAATGGAATTTGTTCATCAAATCACGTTGTGGCTTTATGAACCTATGGTCACTTGAATATTTAAAAAGATCTTTCACATTTATCTCTTTATCTAAACTGGTGGTGTTTAGTAGAAAAGGTAATGAGCTAGTTAAACTCATGACACAAATACTTTCTACTAGGTCAACTTTAGTGATAATAACCTATTACAAATAAAGCTTTATAGATTGCATATTAGGATTTAGCCTTAGAGATTAGAAATCCTTTAGGGTTTAGATGTTCAAATTAGAATCAAATCCTTAATGCAAGACTTTATGGACTTTGTGAGAGCTCTATAATTCTTTGCTAGTCTAAAGCAACTCTTCAACAATTTATCAACTTGTCAAACATCCACCAACAGTGACCTCAACTCCAATGAACATCTTATCCTTGTATCAACACAAGCTTTGATCAAGCACCAAATTTTGTAACTCTAAATGAATGGTATCAACATCATTTCTTAACTGTAATATTCAACACATGCATTGTGTCATTTCCTTAACACCATAATAACAAGATAGACATTAACAACCAATGTGATCATCAATTGATCAATCAAGTCCTGCAAACCTATCAATCAATTATGACTGATACCTTCAACCTGTGTCTGTCATAAACATTACACATATTGTTCTTACTTATGATGCTTATCAGTCCTTATCCTGAATGAAGACTTTGCACTGTTAGCAAGATAATAAACTCCATCATCAGTGTAAGCAATTGAAGAACAACAACACCATTGATGATCAACACATCACATGAAAGGTATATACTAACCAAGCCAACTCAACTAACAACATCCTTATTGAAGGCATAATCAACACTCTTATCCTATCCAAATGAACAACTCCTAATTGAAGTTCCCAACTGTGAAAGACGTAATCCTGAACAACCTATATACCTCTTATGAAGATGCACACTAACTCAACGCCCTCAAATACCTCTTTGACGTCAATGACAAACTAGAACCATCAATCTCCCCCTTTGTCATTGATGGCAAAACCACCTGATGCAATTTTTCTTTCTCCCCCTTTTTGACATCTGATGACAAAGACACAAATCTATTTGCTCCCCCTGTGTTGAAATACACAAACAAATCACTGCTCATAAATATCACTCAATTCAACTCAGCACTGATCCACTTCTTGAATAAGTCTTGAAGCAATATATCAACCTGAAGTATACCATCCAAATACTTACCACTATCCTTTAACTTCCTCTGATGAATTGCAGGATATCACCATCAATGTCATAGCTTGAAGAACTCTGTCTGAAACATATTAGTGAGGAAGATCATCAAAGAAACAAGTGAAACACTATCTCCAAATCATCTGAAAGATTCAATACTTATGCAAAACATATGCCATAAACATAACTCAACAAGGTAGTAGATATGACCATCAAATTGACTTCTTTGATATGAACTTGAATTTCATGCAATGACTACACTTTTCACCTATCAGTATGAATCACAATCCATGATTACATGAATATCACACAAGAGATGTCCTTGTCAATGAACTATTATTCTGCAACCAATCTATTTTTGCACACCCTTTTCTGACATGACAAAGAATGAAGACCATCTAAATAAGTGAAGACTATCACACCACATCTGAAAACATACTACAATTAACAAGAATTAATGCCTCCCTCTTGACTTTACTATATCACTTCTTATCACAACACAAATATGTAGATGAAGATGAAACACTGATAGTAATGAGATCCTTGATTACTTCCTTTTGTAACCTCCTTAGCTCAAACATATGAAAAAGCACTTTGAGAACATCTTAATTGAATTTGAACTTTACAATCTCACTTCCAAGAACACTTCCATATAAACATGACTTGACATCCTTGAGCACACTCAAACCAATCTGCATTAACCACACTTTGTACAAATCAAATACAAAGATATTTGCTATGAATGCTAATATCTGATAAGAGCTTTTTGGAAACATCTTATTCTCTTTGGCATGATAATAAATACTTCACCATATCAAGATCCCAATGAACTGCAAAATCATATCAACTCAACCAAGTTATTCAACATCAACAAACTCTTTGAGCATTGAACTCCTGGTCATTCTTTCAACATCTTGTTTGCATACAAAACCAAAGATCACTTGTATCACTAAAAAGCACTGAAGATCAACATAGTTAGCAATACCATCATAAATTTTATTTCAAGAATCAACATGACAAGATCACCATCTTCTCCTAAAACTTCTTGGGGATAATTGATATATCAAGAACAACTCCCCCTCACATCATGCTAACTATTATTCAACTGATGATGTAACTTGTGCTGGATGCACAAGTTTGGGATTTACCTTCTCATGACTCTTTTGCTTCCACACTTTTATAGGGGCTTTCTTTCTCCAAACCTTTTCAACCTTTTTCTTTTCCCAACCTTTCAAATTAGGTGAAGCTATTCTTCCAAACCTTCTGCAACTATATGCTTTGTGACCAGGAGAATTACACTTGAAACAAACAATATTAGTATTCCTGATTGAAGCAAAATGATTTCTTTTGCAATTAACTGATTTATGTCCAAATTGATTACAAGTATGACAATATCCATTAAATGAATAATTATACCTGTACATATATGCTTGTCTTGCAGGGGCATTTCTTCTAAATTTTCTCCTTTGATTATGCATTTTGTCTTCAGGGGCAGCAATATGACAATTTAAATCAATCTTCCTTTTAGGAGTCTCTCTGATTTTTGAACATTCTCCCTTTTCATCAAATTTGAGATTCTTTTCCAACTGATTTCTAACATCCTCAATTTCTTTACTTAAAGAAATTATTTCTTTTTCTAGCTTTTGACATTCAACCTTTTTAGTCTCCAACTCAGATTTTGTTTCATCAGTGATCTTCTTAGCTTTCTCAACCTCTGTCTTCAAACTGACAATCAATTTATCTGATTCCCCTGCTTGATTCTTTAAGTCTACAATTAGGTTTCCTACCTCTTCAAGATCTAAAACAACTTTGTCCTTGAATTCTTTCTCTTGTTTAAGCTCTCGAATGATCGGGAGACTTGGGAAATGAACCAAGGTCTCTAGTAGCATCAACACACCCACTTTGACTTATTAGCATAGTCATTTTGGCCCCATGAGGTGGGAAGAAGAAAATATGCCTATTGGTACCTTTTCACTACTCTCAAATAACACACTTTTCAAGAATGCATATGTTGTTGGCATAGTCAAATATTCTAGAGTTGACCAAAAATTTGACATGGTATTGTAGAGGGACTCGATGTCCACCTGTAGTTCTAGATAGAACATTTGTAGGTGCCATAGATTGAGAGAAAAGATAGGAAAATTTTTTTCAACTTTTTTCTCTTTAGGCTCTTAAGAGACTCCTAGTGCAATATAGCTTGGAATGATCAAGACACTTGGGGAATAAATTGAGGCCTCCCTTAGCATTCACCTGTCCACTCAAATGTGTTTTTGTAGTCAGTTTAGCCCCATGAGACAAAGAATGCAAAATATGGTTCCTAGCAAATTTCTATTGAATGCTAATGACACTTTTTGTAACATTTCATACATCATTGTTGTTGAATGGAACAAGACAATTGAGAGGGGGGTGAATTAGTTGTATCAAAATTTTAACTTCTACAAACCACAATCAATTTCTCAATCACTTAACTTGTTTCCTTATTATATTATCAGCAATAAACATGAATAGCATAATCAAAAACTTGAACACATCAACATCACATACACATGAACACTACAATTTTTATGTGGAAAACCCTAAATAGGGAAAAACCATGGTGAGTGTTATCGATCACAATATAAATGTATTAACAATACTAAATATCAAATGGTGGCTCACTACCAAACGTCTCATTGCCTAGGGCTCACTGCCCAAAATGATGTCTCACTACCAGGGGTGGCTCACTGCCAAATGTGGCTCACTTCCATGGATTGAACTGATATAGTAGCATATACACCATGCTTGAGTTCAGTTCCATTGAAGTGTAGTATATCTCCTCTACTCTGCTCTGCTTTTACAACTCACACATTATCTTCACATCTTCTCATGCACACACCCTTAAACATGAATTCATTTCATGTATTTATACAACTCATCAACCTTGGAATGTACATCAAGGTCGGCATTACAATAATCAACCATTGGAATAGTCTCTAAGGTCAGCATACATACATACATCAAACTAGGACTAGACCTAAACAAACTTGTGGACTAAGTGAATAAATGAGGATCACTTCATGTATTAACATGGATTCAATTACATCTTCACACACTACCACATGCTTCTATGATTCAAGAGACTCATCCGCAAAGAGTGTTAATTATCCAGGTCATCCAGACAGGTGCAATCACCAAGAACACTTTAACACATGCTTCCAAGATCTTTATTGCAGCTTGCAGATTAATTACATGCCTTCAATACATTTAGGGGAGATCTATGAACATCATAGAATCACTTGGAGACTAGTAAATCCAACTGCAGAAAATCTCAACTTGTTTCACTTGAAGATGTATCATAGACTATTCTCAATCAGGCACTATCAAACTCTGCTAATTAGAAACTTGCCTTCTAGAGCACCAAACCACAAAACCTTTGGAATGAAGAAAGCTAAGGACCTTATAAGCTTAAGTCTAGAACCGCAAGACTAGATAACATACTACGGAGGAATGCGGAGAAAAATACTTCCTACTTGTCACACTGTAAACTTTGTCAGGCACAATCTTCAAACTGGTGAATAGACCTTTTGCTACACAGTGATCTAGACCACCAAATTATAGATTTATCTTCTTCAAACACTTCTCTAAGTCATATCCAAAGCTCATACTCTAGTCTTCAACATAGGAAATATGCAGAGAAAAATACTCAGATAGTGTTCTTCAATCCATTAACAAAACAACAATGCTAGAGGATATAATTGACCCAAATGACAACACATATATGTTGACATCAATGACAACACCAATTAGTACATACTTGCAACAATCTCCCCCTTTGTCATTGATGGCAACATATGATATGAAAAATATGTTCCACCATCAAGACACAATTTTGCTTCAGAACTCCCCCTTTGTTTTCATACTTCTGCACTTTTACTCCCCCTGAGTTTTTCACATGATTTCTCTTCCCCTTTGACATCAATGGAAAAGGGCTTCACATCTTCTCCTACTATACATACTTGCACGCTTCTACTCTAATCATATTGGAATGATTCTTTACTTCCCCTAACTGCAACAATCATCTCAAATCACTACCTGCTCCCCCTAGAGGGTAATCCCCCTAGATTAGTCCAAAAGAAAATATTCTTTGGGGTACACTAGATTGATGCATCTTCTTATGCACCTATTTAAATGAAGGAGGGGAAATAACACCTAACCTTTCTTGAAGATACTCAAATGTGTCCTTTGGAAGGGCCTTAGTGGATATTTCAGCAACTTGATCCTTTGTAGGCACATAGTCAAGCTTTACAACATTCTCTGCAACTTTCTCTATCAAGAAGTGATATTTGATTGAAATGTGTTTTGTCTTTGAATGCATCACTGGATTCTTTGAAATTTTTATGGCACTTGTGTTGACACAAAGAATAGGGATTGGCTCCTTATACTCAACTTTGATACATTTCAAGGTTTGTTTCATCCACAACACCTGAGTGCAGTATGTTACTGCAGAAATATATTCTACCTCTACAGTAGATAAGGAGACTGATTCTTGTTTCTTTCTATGCCAAGACACTGACCTATCTCCAAGGAAGAATATGCCTCCACTTGTTCTTTTCCTTTCATCAACACAACTAACCCAATCTACATCTATATAGGCACTTAGGGAGAAGTCATTATTCTTTGGATACCATAGACCATGATCCAGAGTACCTTTCAAGTACCTAAAAATTATTTTCACTACCACAACATGTGATTCTTTGGGATCTCATTGAAATCTATCCACAAGACAAATTGCATGCATGATATCCAATCTAGTGGTAGTTAGATAAAGTAGTCCTCCAATCATTGACTTGTATTTGCTCTGATCAGCCTTAGGAGAACTCGTCATTTTTGCTCAACTTACATCTAGTAATCATAGGAGTGCTCACCAGTTTAGAGTCTTCCATACCAAATTTCTTTAATAACTCTCTAAGATACTTTGACTGAGAAATGAAGATACCTTTGTCTGTCTGATTGATTTGCAATCCAAGGAAGAAATTCATCTCACGACACATTACATCTCAAACTCCTTCTGCATCTCATCTACAAAATTCTTACACATTCCTTCATTTCCACCAAATATAATATCATCCACATAGACTTACACAATCAGGATTTGATCTTTGCTTGCCTCTATATACAAATTTCTATATGTGAACCCTTTACTAAAACCCTACTACAGTAGATACTTATCCAATCTTGCATACCAAGCTCTAGGAGCTTGCTTCAATCCATATAGAGCCTTCTTCAACTTGCACACATTATCTAGTTGGTCTAATAACTAGAATCCATCTGGTTGCTCTGTGTATACCTCTTCTTCTAACTCACCATTCAAAAAGGTAGATTTGACATCCATTTGATACACCTTCAAATATTTATGTGCAGCAAAAGATAAAAATAGCCTAATTGCTTCTAGTCTAGCCACTGGAGCAAAAGTCTACTCATAGTCTATCCCTTCCACTTGTGAGTAGCCTTTGCACACAAGTCTTCCTTTATTTCTCACAACTTCTCCAACCTCATTCAGTTTGTTCCAAAAAACCCACTTTATTCCAATCACATTCATGTTTACAGGTCTAGGGACAAGTTCCCAAGTCTTGTTCTTCTAAATCTGCATTAATTCTTCTTCCATTGCCTTGACCCAATGTTAATCATTGCAAGCTTCATTTACTATCTTAGGTTCCACCTTTGAAAGTAAACAAAGATTTACTTATTCTTCTATACCTCTCCTTCTTGTCAATAAACCTTTCTTTTTATCACCTACAATCTAATCTTCAAAATGATCTCTTTGCACATACTTGCGAGTCTTTGGAATTCTTTCAGGAGCATCTTCTCAAATTTCTTCTTCTTTAGGAGCAACTTGTGCTTTAGTCTGAACTTCCTTTTCTTTTCCCTTTTCCACCTTTTCTATGACAACATGTTCATCTAATTCATACCAATCCAATTGAATATGTTCATCTACCTTTACATTTGCACTTTCAATGATCCTTTTTAGTCTTTTATTATAGCACTGGTAAGCTTTGCTCTTGGTTGAGTAACCTAGGAATATGTTGTTGCTCCTATATTCAATGTTGTCATTGATTTCAAAATAGACCAATAGTGCATATAGATGTGTTGTTCAAGATGATGTTGTAGGTGTTGTTGGTGATCCAGGTGTTATGTGTTGTTGATCAAGCATGCAAGTGATAAGATGTTGCAGATGATATGATGGTGTTACAAGGTGTAGATGATGTTTGTCATTGAAGCAAACAACATGTGATCAAGTACCATTCTATGATGTATCATTCTGTCATTCTAACAATGCTTGTGTAGCAATCAAGATTCATTCTAATCTTTCTTGTGTAGCAATCAAGCTGTAGTAATAGATCTTCAAGGTTGGTTTAGATTTCGTTCAGGATGTCTTCTGTTGGCAAGAGACACTATATGGATTCATGGTTGTTGTCATTGATGGCAACAAAGGTCATCCCACATATCCGCAAGACATGATATGTCTCTACCGGAAGTCAGAATAAAGAATGTTGTGGTCCGATGAAGAAGAACAGAGCATGTGGCAAGGTCCGACAGATTGGTCCGGACCTCTCAGAGGAAGTGTCTTGGTGCAGTGCGGATTTGGGGAAGTCAAGAGGACTACCTTAAGTGGTATATTCCAAGGATTTAGCCTCCGGTGATGGACAAGGAAAAAGATATGAATGGTTGAGTACCGGATTCCTGAGAGACAGTGAAAACAGAGGAAGAACTGACTGGCAGAGTATCAGACTGCTTTCCGGATGGGTTACTATTGATGACAGAGGTTGTGAAGGCATGAATCATGTTTGGCCGACATGATTAATGATATCTACAAGTATATGCTTAATCCGCATTGCTTGGTGAGGAAGGATTCAGCCGACAGAATGAGAGTTTGTAAGAAACTAGACTGTTCCGGATGCCGACTAGAAAGGTGATGAAATTACTTGTGCGGATATATATAGAGGATGGATTTAGTTGTGAAATGTGTGTTAGTGTGGAGGAAAATGCAAATAAGTCCAGAGAAAGAGCAGAGGTAGCAAAAAGGATCCGGTATGTGAAAGATAGCAGAATAAAGAACAGAGGAAAGATGAAGTGCAGCAGATCAGTGTACTGAACCTAACCGGAACTGAACTCCAGCATATGCAGATGCTTCCAATCAGTTCAAGACTGTGATTCTCATCACTTTGTAGACAGTGTGTCTTCTTGTAGGCAGTGGGCCTCTTGTGAGCAGTGTGCTCGGGCAGTGAGCCCTAATTGGCAAGTGCCATTTTTGTAATTTCCTATTCTTCTAACAGAGAATAATTCTTGGGTTAATCACCCCGTGGTTTTCTCCCTTAACAGGGTTTCCACGTCAAAAATACTGTGTCATGTGTTTCTTACTTCATGGTTAATGTTTTTGTGTTTGATTTTATGCTACATCAATTAAAAGAAAAGTTCAATAAGGGAAATAATTAGGATAACTGATTCACCCCCCCCCCCTCTCAGTTATCAACAATTGGTATCAGAGCTAAGTTCCTCCTAATAGAGCCTAACAGCTTGAGGAAGATCTGGGATTTCAAATGGATGCATATGGTTTAAGGGAGCAACTCAAGACTGCCCTTGAGGATCTTGAACAGTCAAATTCTGAAGTCAGTGAATTAAAGGAAAGACTCAAACAGGCTGATGAATTCATGAGAGAATTAAAAGACAAATTAAGTCTCTCTATGAAAAAGAGAAAGGAGCTGCTTCAACAGTTGGCAAGACAAAGTGAAGAAAGCAATACAAATGAGGAATTGACTGAGCAAACCAAGTTATGTGAAAAGTTATCAAAAGAAGTCATTATGTTAAGACATGAAATGGAATCAGGAACTATAAAGTTTACTCAAGAGATTGAAGAAAAAAGAAAGGCTGAAGACAATCTAAGACAATCTCTTAAAGAAAAATCAGAAGAATGCCACCAGATGGACAGGATTATCAGACACCTTGAATCTGATCTTGAAGATGCAAAAGATAATGAAGGAAAACTTGAGGATCAAATTGCCTCTCTCAAAAGAGACCTTCAAACAGCAAATGAATATAAAGAGAAATTCAAGATAAGTTCTGCTCAACTTGAAGTTCTTCTTGGAAGTCAAAAGAGGACAGATGACAAGTATGGCTTGGGATATGAGAAAGGAGAAAGCTCCGGATCCGGTCAGAAGAATCTTGGATCAGAAAATCCAAGAAGCAGGCCTAGAAGACCTCCGGTAAGACAGCCAAATGCTCAAAGATATCCATCCTTCAATGGATACTGCCACAGCTGCAACCACTTTGGTCACAAAGCTAATCAGTGCAGAATGAGAATGAATCAGATTAATTCATCCTTCTCCGGACAGTGCTTCAACTGCAAAAGGTATGGACACAAATCCCATGAATGCAGAATTATGCAAGTAAACAAATCATTCAAAGGTAGATGCTTCACATGCAATAGAATAGGTCATATGGCAAATCAATGCAGATCAAGAGGATATCAGTCAAATATGCAAAGAAATGTTATTTGCCAAATCTACAATAGGTCCGGTCATAATGCTAAAGTCTGCAGAAACAAAAATCAGGACAAAAGAGGTCCAGTGTATAATCAGAATCAAGACAAGGGTAAACAAAAGATGAATGCGGATGAGGTTAGGAATCAGATGAGCAAGATTTGGGTGAAGAAAAGTTCAGAGAATGTAGAGGTTGGATCCGCACCAGACTCTGGTGCTGATATTTCTTCTGGAAATTAAAAGTGAGCTCAGGCTCAGGGGGAGACTCAAAGAAAATCTTGTTCCCCCAGCCAAACAAGTGGTGCCGGATGTGGCACAAGATGCGGATCAAAGGGTTTGTAGATATGAGTCTTGAGATACTTTAGTCAAGTTTTCAGAGGTCCGCATGGAGTTATGAAGAAGCTGTGATCGATCAAATAAGATCTGTTCAGGGAGATGCTCCGGTATGATAAAGAATTACAAAAAGGTCCGGAAAGATCCGGAAATGCACTATCTTGTTCTGCGGATTGGACAGAGTGTTTGGGATGCTCTTGTAATATGTTACCTCGATTTATTCATGATTGAAAGATCCGGATGATATCCTCAGATCAAGACTAATCCGGGATACTCCAAGCTATCCAGACAAGGCAAACCGGAATGATGTAGGTGAAGCATTTATTGCAGACAGGTATTAGGGTTCGCGGAGCAATTTAAGGGATTTCTCAAAGGTCATTTGCTCATTCTGCACTCGAGAAGAAGCGAAAAGTGGAGCTCTGCAACAAGGTTCTTCAAGCACACCAAGGATCTCCTGCCGAAGCTATTGGATAAAGAAATCAATCCAACCACTCCGTGCAAACCGAAGGCGCATAAGGTATTCTCCGTTTTTCATTACCTCACTGCAAATCTTTGAAGAATGGCTACTCCAAACATAGTTAAGATCTCTGATAGACCTCGCCCCTCATTCAAGAAACATCCCTACAAATCATTGGAGGTAGACCCACTAGGAGCCTTCTCTAGTGTTCCTCACGGAGTTTTACACACCGAAGACATTAGGGTTTACATACATGCAAACATTGAGGAATTTGGGGAATTCAAATTAAGAGACCTCTATCACAAGCAGCTGATTGACAATGCTTTTGAGCTTAAACCAGAGTATAAGGATATTCAGAAGAAACAATTTGAGCAATTTATTCATTTCCCCTGCTTTGAAGAAGATGAATGGGTCCGGTATGTACTGAGCAGGATGCATGACAACTTTCTATGGCTAGATAGACCCTGCAAGATTACAAAAGAGGCAATTAGAGCAGTAACTGGTCTATACTCTTCCGGAGGGGTACCTATCCTCAAATCTGTCAAGAACAACATTGTAACTGAGGCCACCGGATCAAAATTTGACAAGAGGGCAATGACCATTGAAGATATTTCGGATCCGGATATCAAATATGCATCAATGATAATAGGATACAAGATCTATCACTCCAGCAGGGAGAATTCTGTATCCGGAACTGCAATATACACTGCTTATGAAATGTTAAGAAAGAATGCAGAATATGATCTCTGCGAACTACTACTAAGCCAATTAATGGAAAACATACAGAAAATCAAGAAGGATAAGAAGAATTCCTTTAAGTATGGTACTCTTATTGTATGTCTATTCTTCTATTTCATGAATGAGCTACCCGGAACAAGTGGATGGGTATGGCAGAATGACAAACCTGTTGCAGTCCAGATAAGAGACTACTTGCATGGACTTGGGGATGCAAAAGTGAGAAATTCAGCTCTATGGGGATACTTCAAAAACTTTCAGAGCATGATGCAAGCAAGAGAGAGAATTCCCCAGTCTCTCATTGAGAAATACAAGGACTCAGTGTGCTTTATGGTTGACACTGATCAGTGCCTAATGGAGGCAGTGGAGCCAAGGACTGTCTGGATCATGCCCATGGGGTATGAAGTTGATGAACAGATAGTGGAGCTGCATGTTCAACACATGCTAAGTCAGCCCAAAGATCCTAAGGCAGAAAGGTTTGGAACCTTTGAGGAGCTGAGTGTAAAAATACATGTAGAACTCAGGGAACCTGAGATTAAAAGAAAGGTAAGAAAAGAAGTAGAGCACATTGCTCAAGGCCTAGGTATCTCAAAGGAGGCACTTGATGCCAGTCGGGAAAAGAGGAGGAAGGCCGAGGAAGAAGAGAAAAGCAAAGAAAGTGCTCCGGTTGGAGCTCCCACCCGGACCAGATCAACAAAGAGATCTGCACCTCCCTCAACCAAAAGTTCAAAACCGGAAGTCCAGGCATCCGGTAAGAGATCCAAGACAAAAGCCACAAGGGCTTATGGAAGCCAAAAGGATGAAGAGGAAACAGAATCAGATGAGGGAGTAAGAGAAGTAAAGAAACAGAAGAAGAAAGGATCTGGTAAACCCTCCACAGGCCAAGACAAGGATGAAATGGCAGAGGTAACTGTTGAAAAGCCCACTCTGTCACTAGAGAGCATAATCAAGTCGGTCACGGTGGATGGAAACCTTCAACCAATGACTGAATCCTATGATGACTTCAGTGAGGCAGACCAAAAGACTCTGCAGGAAGCCACAGTTAAATATCTGAACATATACAATAAGGCTTTCATTGAGATCATATCTCTCATTCCTAAAAGCCTAGAGAAGGAAATGGAAGTAAGAAAGAATAATGCTCATGCCAAAGATCTTGAGATCCGGGAGCAGATAGCTATTCAGCTATATCCTCAAATTGATCCCAAGACAATGAACATTATCTTCAAGGACTGCAAAGATGAGTTCAGAAGCAAAGCCAGGATGAATCAACTCATGCTTGGTGAGACTGACAAAGTGGCCCAAGAAACAGAAGAGATCCTCCGGAAGGCCTTCAAAAGGTTCAATCTTCCTGTTGTAGAGGACTTAGGTGCAGAAACAGCTGCTGATTTGGAATCTTCTGTTCCGGAAGAAGTGAGCCCTGAACAGACAAGTGAGGACTTGGGACCCTCTGCTCCAGAAGAAGTGGCCCATGAACAAGTTAGCATCTCTCCTCCGGTTTCCCCTACAGTCTCTGGATCCAAAGAAGAAGAGCAATTACAGGAGAAGGAAGCAGTGGTGAAAGACAAAGAGGTTGACAGTTCTAAGACTGCAGAAGAAAAGAAACATCTATCTCCGGCAAGAGACACTGCACAAACTGTTCAACAATTTTTGAGTAAAGAAACTTTAGAGATTGATGAACCGGAGCTTCTAAAAGGCCCATTTGATTTTGACTCTCTCTCTCCGGTACAAACAATGAAGATAGCTTCATTTGCAAATGCCAAGGCAAATGAAAAGCTCCTGAAGTCTCATATGGAAGACTGTGAGTTGATAGAGGCTGCCTCCAGAGTACTTGTGAAGATCATGCCATCAATCCAAATAGATCCGACAGCCTCCACTTCCGGTAATCTAAAAACCTTAGTCAGCAGTGTTGATACACATTTTGATTCTCTAGAAAAATCAGCTGAAGAAAAGGTCCGGAAGGAATTTTTGGATAAGAGATTTTCAGAGATATTAGAATTAATTTCTAAAGATAGGAAGATTGTAAGCATTGGAATAAAGAGCTTAGAGAATGCTCTTAAGGATGGCGGTGATATCTATAAATTTTGTATATCCTGGTCAAAGGCAACAACAGCATTTGACAAGAAAATAAAAGAGGAACAGGATAAGCTACAAAGCTTATCTCAAAGTTTTGATCCTCTCTCTTCCTCTATAATAAATCAAGAATGTCAGACTATTGCAGTCTTGAACGAAATAAAGAATCTTGAGAAGGAAAGGAAGAACATCACCAACCGGATGGGAGAACTTAGAAGGATTATAATCCCTAAGTTGGAAACCATGCATGAGGCCATCAGTGATGCTAGGACCACCGCCCAAACAAAAGATCCGACAGATCTCAAGCGGGCAGAAGCGTTTGCATTTTTGTTAAGTTGTCACATTTCAATTTTGGACAGAATGAAGCAAAGTTGGGCTACCGAAATGATTCAATTACAGACATCCTTTGCAGACATTCTTCAATATATGTGAGTATGTAAATATGCGGCTAAGTATAAGAAATTTTTGAAAATTTTGATATGCGGACCCTACCCTTTGCCATTGATGTCAAAGGGGGAGTGAGGAGCAGTGAAAAATGAGGGATCCAACTAAGGGGGAGTTCCGGAAATTGTATATAAAGACAGAGCATCAGCAAAGGGGGAGCATAGTGAAAACACTTAGTCATTTTTCACTAAGTGTTGCCATCAATGCCAAAGGGGGAGATTGTTGGCAAGAGACACTATATGGATTCATGGTTGTTGTCATTGATGGCAACAAAGGTCATCCCACATATCCGCAAGACATGATATGTCTCTACCGGAAGTCAGAATAAAGAATGTTGTGGTCCGGTGAAGAAGAACAGAGCATGTGGCAAGGTCCGACAGATTGGTCCGGACCTCTCAGAGGAAGTGTCTTGGTGCAGTGCGGATTTGGGGAAGTCAAGAGGACTACCTTAAGTGGTATATTCCAAGGATTTAGCCTCCGGTGATGGACAAGGAAAAAGATATGAATGGTTGAGTACCGGATTCCTGAGAGACAGTGAAAACAGAGGAAGAACTGACTGGCAGAGTATCAGACTGCTTTCCGGATGGGTTACTATTGATGACAGAGGTTGTGAAGGCATGAATCATGTTTGGCCGACATGATTAATGATATCTACAAGTATATGCTTAATCCGCATTGCTTGGTGAGGAAGGATTCAGCCGACAGAATGAGAGTTTGTAAGAAACTAGACTGTTCCGGATGCCGACTAGAAAGGTGATGAAATTACTTGTGCGGATATATATAGAGGATGGATTTAGTTGTGAAATGTGTGTTAGTGTGGAGGAAAATGCGAATAAGTCTAGAGAAAGAGCAGAGGTAGCAAAAAGGATCCGGTATGTGAAAGATAGCAGAATAAAGAACAGAGGAAAGATGAAGTGCAGCAGATCAGTGTACTGAACCTAATCAGAACTGAACTCCAGCATATGCAGATGCTTCCAATCAGTTCAAGACTGTGATTCTCATCACTTTGTAGACAGTGTGTCTTCTTGTAGGCAGTGGGCCTCTTGTGAGCAGTGTGCTCGGGCAGTGAGCCCTAATTGGCAAGTGCCATTTTTGTAATTTCCTATTCTTCTAACAGAGAATAATTCTTGGGTTAATCACCCCGTGGTTTTCTCCCTTAACAGGGTTTCCACGTCAAAAATACTGTGTCATGTGTTTCTTACTTCATGGTTAATGTTTTTGTGTTTGATTTTATGCTACATCAATTAAAAGAAAAGTTCAATAAGGGAAATAATTAGGATAACTGATTCACCCCCCCCCCCTTCTCAGTTATCAACAGTCTTCAAGGTATGATATTGAG
Source organism: Cunninghamia lanceolata (assembly GCA_027924645.1). NCBI lineage: Eukaryota > Viridiplantae > Streptophyta > Pinopsida > Cupressales > Cupressaceae > Cunninghamia > Cunninghamia lanceolata. Next base: position 301,621 of record BSBN01001013.1, on the reverse strand, counting down.
TTGATAGTGCAAGAATATCTTAAATAAAGAATATCAAATATAAGTTGCAAAGAACTTGTTGGTTTGAGGGTTTAATGGTGTTGTGGTTTCATGAGTTCATAGTGGTTCTTGTGAGTTGAGCATGCTTCAAGTGGGTGTTCATGAATTTATATTGATGTTGATCTTAGTCAAAATGAGGTATAAGGTGATCGAAGGATGAATTTCAATTTTTTTAGGATAACAAGGTCAATTGATTGATCAAGATGTTGAGAGGCACTTAGTCGCATGATTGATTAGGATGTTGAGAGGTACTTAGTCACTGGATTGGTGTAGCATGAGGATTGAAGGTCACAGGATGTGTTTCATTAGTGTTGATGATCTTTGGGGTTATTATCTAGGTTTCACGTTCTCATGCAAGTTTCTTCAAGTATGAAAACCCTAAATGACTATGTCTGACCTAAAACACCAAGCTCTATTTGTTAAGGTTACTACTCTCTTTGAGGTTTTTAGGTTCTTAACCTAATTCTCTATGTCCACTCTTGAAGCCATAAAAACCTATGTTGGACTCTAATCTACCCATCATTATTATATATGCCTTTTGTTTTTAATTTTACATTGACCTTCGATTATAAGTTGTTCTCTTAACTTCCACCTACTAAAGGGTCTTTTACACATATTTTTGACTAGTCCTTCATTCTAGGAAACCATTTCTCCTGGTGGTCATACTATGTTTTTGAGTGACAAAAAATATCAACAGTCTAGTTTTTGATCTTCAATGCCCACAAAAAGACACATCAACGACCATGTTTAAAAGATGTTCGAAACCTAATGGTCAAGGGTATGGAGGAAAATTTGATAGGTGACTACATATAATCTCTTTGTAAGGTAGTTGGTTTAGGAAATATAACTATTTTTCTTGTAATCCTAATGGAATTTGAATCGACCTGGTGTTTGTGTGACTGCTCATGACTTTGATAGATTATAGAAGACTCTAAATTGTATATACTAGTGTGGGAAAAAGGTCTAATGTTACAAAAATACAAAAAAAAAGAGCAGTGTATCTTGTGTGAAGAAAAGCATGAGCAAATAAGAATGAAAGAGCTCTTTGCATGTTATTGAATTCAAGAAGATAGAGTATGGATTTTGCAGATGAATAATGAATAGAAAGATCTAGAAAAAGATTTTAGAGTGAACAACAGATGATTGATAGAGATAAGACAGAATGTGTAGAGGTTTACAAGGACAGAGAAAGATCATGGGTTTGTCTTGTTGAATCAGAGTTTTGTATTGATGGGAAAGATTAGTGAACAAGTGCTCATATTCATCTCCTAGTGATTGTGTTACTTGACAAAGCAATCAGTGCTACATACAAGGTTTCAAAGATGTTCTCAAAGATTACAAAGAAATAGCATGTATATAGATGAAGACATTGAGATTATACACATAGAGACATCATACCTGATTTTTGGAGACAAATGCACATCAAGATTATTTGGATTTTTATGGGGCAGAAGATTGGCAAGGTAATCTATTTATTTCTATGTTAGGAGGTATTCATAATGAAAAAGTCATGAAGATTTGTTTGAGAAGAACATAGGGAGATGTGGTGATGAAAGAAGGTTAAACTGGTAAAAGATTTCACTCTTCTATTTGTATTTTATATTTAAGCATATCATTTTGTTGATGTCAAGACATATACTTTGCTTGTTCTACAAAAGGTGTTGTATTCAGATGTTGTAATCTCATGGTATCAATGTAATTAGGAGTTCTAAGGTGTTGAAATGATCTACAAAGGGGATATTGAAGAGTTATTTTGTGTTGTGTAACATTTGATATAACAAGAGATGTTGTTTGATGCATTGTAGAGAATTAGGGAAAACCCCCTAAGTTAAACCTTCTTTCTTATGTTATTGGATTAGCTAGTGAGGCATCTTGTAGCCAATGAGACATGATTTTATTTAAGCCTATGAGGCATTTTTCGAGTGATTTTTTATCCCTATGAGGGTTTTCCACTCATCAAATTAGGTGTTATGTTTTGGTTTGTCTTCATGTGTCATGTGCCCTAATGATTTTTTCTTAAAGTCTTGATTCATACTTTTCATTATCATACTTGTGCATATGTGTTTGATAGATCACTGAAGTCTTCCTTTCTCTTTGTCTTGTAATTTAAAAGGTACAAAAGGTTTTAAAAGTTTATACAACACTAATTCACCCCCCCTCTTAGTGTTGTTCTGTACTCCAACAAGTGGTATCAGAGCATAGGTTCCCTATAGAAGTATAATCAACTTGGGTAGGTCCTCATAGTGGAGTACCATGGGAAAGAGTAGAAGAAATAGAGAAAAGAAAGCAACCAAGCAAAAGGTTGAACAACAAATCCCATTTAAGCCATGTGATGAGTTTTTGCATGAGCCATCCTTGAAAATTGACACAAAATCTGATAAAGAAAATGACTTTATTGTTGAGATTGATCACATAGGAGAAGACATCTTTGTGGATGAAGATGGATAGGAGTTTGATGAAAATGATTGTGAGGTTGATGTTGAAGGAGAAATCATATGTGCCCTAAGTGAGATCAAGAAATTCAAAAAGGAGAACTAGAGATTAGAGTTGGAGCTTCAACAAGTAAAGGATTCTAAGGACAAAGTTGTTTCAGACCTTGAAGTGGCAAGAAATCTGATTATAGATTTAAGGAGTCAAGTTGATGAATCAGACAAATTGATTATCAATTTGAAAACAAAGGTTGAGGAAGCTAAGAGGATAGATGATGTAATAAAGTCTGATTTGGAAATTAAAACAGTTGAATACCAAAAGTTTGAAGAAGAAATGGTATCTTTAAGGAAAGATCTTAAGCATATTAGGAAGCAATTGGAAAAGAATCTAAAATTTGAAGAGAGTACAAGCAAGTTGCATGATATGCTGAGTAAACAAAAACAACATAGGGATACTACTGTACTTGGCTATGAAAAGGGATAGTCTTCTAATGTTAGAGAAACTCCAAGAAGGGAAATTGATCTAAGTTATCATGCTACTACTCCTGAAGGCAAAAAGAAGATTGAAGCTAAGGTGAAAACTAAAGATGAGTATATCAAAATGAACAATCAAAAGAGAAATCCAAGAAGGGCTTCTCTAGCAAGACAAGCATATATGTACAAGTATAATTATTCATTTTTTGGTTATTGTTATACCTGTAATCATTTTGGACACATAGTAGTTGAATGCAGAAGGAATACTAATCTTGTATGTTTCAAGTGCAACTCTCCTAGTCACAAAGCATATAGTTGCAGAATATATGGAATAATTGTATCATCTGGTTTGAAAAGTTGGAAAAGGAAAGAGGTTGAAAAGGTTTGGAAGAAGAAAACCTGGCAAAAGGAAGAACCTATAAAACTTTGGAAGCTAAAACAAAAGCAAAAGCAAGAAAATATCTTGAGCAAGATGAGTAAAAGTCCTATGCAAGTTTGGAAAAGAAAATAGGGTCAAGTGAAAGAAAACCCTGATCTTGTGCACACTGCAAAAGTGACATCATTTGTTACTTGAAATCCTGCATGTAGTAAGGGGGAGATAATGAAAGTTCTATCTTTTGTCCCAAGTTGTAAAGGTGGTTTGTTTATTGCAGTCTTTGATAACATTCATGTAGTCTATTCAGTCATAAAAGTTATGGATCACTCTTGAATAAGGTTATTGCAAGATGGTGCATTTTAATGGTAGTAGTGCAGACCTTTGACATGTTTGTTTATTGAGGAGAAAATTCACAGTATTTTGACAATTTGTATTAGTCTTGACATAATTACCAAGTATCAATGGCATTTGAGAAATCAAGTAAAATAGTGGGATGCAGCATATTGTTATGATGATCTTTCTTTGCCAGCATACTTACTTTAGTAGAACCCTTGAAACTGAGTATGGTATTCATCAATCAGGTTTTTGTTATACTTGTCAATCTTGGTCATTGATGTTAGAGATTGAGTACTTTATGATTGATGTTCTTCCAGAGTTACATATGATTCAGAATTATATGTTTAGGTTGTCATCTTGTTGATGCCTTCATACTAGTTTGTTTTGGTCTCGATGATTCTCTTGTCAATTATATTGGTTCATGATCAGGAATTAAAACATGAGGAAGATGTATAATAGACACATTCTATAACTGAAATGTATTGATTGAAACACAAAGTTCTAGATTTCTTGACTGTAAGGTATTGCAGAGCAGGTGTAGACTCTAATACAGTAACAAAAAGTGAGGTATCCATGTTTTTGTGAGTTGAAGAGAAAGGATACATAAGGCAGAGAATTAAATTTATAGAGTTGAATTAGTACTTAAAAGATTTAAGGGGTTTGATGCTAGTGTCCTAGAGGTAGAATTTGATTGATGCAGCAGAATGAACATTACTTGACAACAAATTCTTGTAGCAGTTTTGGTAACACAGTACATCTTGCAAAAGGTATACATGGATTTACAATGCTGCTCATTGTATTCAAGGTACAAAGTATGAACAATGTATTATGATATCTTTGATCAGCTTTGTTCATGGACATAGACAGGGAAATCACAGTTTAAATGAAATAATGATTTGTATGTTCAACATTGTAAGTATATATCTTCATGGAGCACTATAATGCATAAGGCAAACTTTATTGATGTTGATTCTTCTTAAGTCATAGGACTTGCAATAAGATATGATCTTAATGCTATTTGGTATGGGTTCATGGGAAGAGTTGGTGATTAGAAATATGCTTTTTTTGTGTCTGTGAGATTATGTAATGTCAATTAGATCAGTCTAGGTAGTTTGTTTTGTAATTGCAGAGATCTGGGATAGTGAAATGCTCATACCATGAAAAAGGTGTGACTTTGACTGAGAGGGAAGAGCAACAGTGAAGACATGTCACAAAGACTATTTAATGAAGCATATTAATAAGTAGTGTCTTTGTCAAAAGATTTTGTCAAGAGAGAATAGTCATACATAGGAGAATACAAAGAAGGAAATAGAGTGAAGTTGTATTTGGGTGATGTTCCATACTTCCTGGTTCAAGTTTTCATTTATGGAGGACTTCAATGCTGACAATGACAATGCTATTGGTTTTGTCAGCATGACACAGTGTTTTTGACAAGTAATTTCATTGCAGTGATGTAGTAATGAATTTATCCTCACAGTATCATGTTTATTTGCTAAAAGTTTGTGACAGTGATGTATCTCTATGTTTAGCAGGGTATGAATAATTCATTCACAATCTTGTTATAGTGTTTTGTTGTTAATCCTTTGTTATGATAATGACAATGTTTTTTTAGAATTCATTGCTAAATAGAGTTTCTTGTTGCCACATAACAATAATGCCTTCACTCATGCAATAATTCATCTTTATTGCTCTTCATAGTAGTTAGAACATAGATTTGGTAAGGAGACAGTCAATTGTGCCTTTTTATATGTTTTTCTTACACACAAAGGACATAATGCAAAGCTTGGAGTTTATGTTAATTGAAAGGGGAAGTAGTAGTCTATAATAAAATATCTATATCACTATGGACAAACATGCTCAGCTTAGAGGTTATAATCAGAGCAAGTGGCAAGTTCTCAGAGTGTGGGAATAGTAGAAGTGCAAGAGCAGGAGAAATGATTGACTGTTCAAGCCAAAACAAAGTGATGCAAGCAAAATAGTCATTAGGTTTGTCAAGATTAGATATGCATCTTCAAAGGACAATGATCAGGTCATTGCATTCCTAGGACATAGAAATGTGATCAATCAATGCATTTTTTCCTTTGTCTTTTATGCCAAAAGGGGGAGAAGGAGGGAGTTTGTCTTTGTCTTTTCCATCAATGAAAAAGGGGGATTTTGTTGCCCCTATATTCAATGTTGTCATTCATTTCAAAATAGAGCAATAGTGCATACAGATGTGTTGCTCAAGATGATGTTGCACGTGTTGTTGGTGATCTAGGTGTTATGTGTTGTTGACCAAGCATGCACATGATATGATGGTGTTACAAGGTGTAGATGATGTTTGCCATTCTGATGACTATTTGTCATTAAAGCAAACAGTATGTGATCAAGTACCATTCTATGGTGTATCATTCTATCATTCTAATAGTTCTTGTGTAGCAATCGGGATTCATTCTAATCTTTCTTGTGTAGCAATCAGGATGTCTTCAAGGTATGATATTGAGTTGATAGTGCAAGAGTATCTTAAAGAAAGAATATCAAATTTAAGTTGCAAAGAACTTGTTGGTTTGAGGGCTTAATGGTGATGTGGTTTCATGAGTTCATATTGGTGCTTGTGAGTTGACCATGGTTCAAGAGGGTGTTCATGAATTTATATTGATGTTGATCTTGAGTCAAAATGAGGTATAAGGTGATTGGAAGGATGAATTTTAGGTTGTTTAGTATAACAAGGTCACTTGATTGATCAGGATGTTGAGAGGCACTTAGTCGCATGATTGATCAGGATGTTGAGAGGTACTTTGTCACTAGATTGGTGTAGCATGAGGATTGAAGGTCACAAGATGTGTTTCATTAGTGTTGGAGATCTTTGGGGTTATTATCCAAGTTTCATGTTCTCATGAAAGTTTCTTCAAGTATGAAGACCCTAAATGACTATGTCTGACCTAAAACAACAAGCTCTATTTGTTCAGGTTACTGCTCTCTTTGAGGTTTTCAAGTTCTTAACCTAATTCTCTATGTCCACTCTTCAAGCCTTAAAAACCTATGTTAGACTCTAAGTTACCCATCATTACTATATATGTCTTTTGTTTTTAATTTTACATTGACCTTCAATTATAAGTTGTTCTCTTAACTTCCACCTACTAAAGGGTCTTTTACACATATTTTTTGACCAACCCTTCATTCTAGGAAACCATTTCTCCTGGTGGTCATACTCTATTTTTGAGTCACAAACATTATCAATGGTCTAGTTTTTGATCTTCAAGGCCCATGAAAAGGCACATCAATGACCATGTTTAAAAGATTTTCAAAACCTAACGGTCAAGGGTATGGAGGAAAATTTGACAGGTGAATGCATATAATGTCTGTGTAAGGTAGTTAGTTTAGGAAATATAACTATTTTTCTTGTAATCCTAATGGAATTTGAATCAACTTGGTGTTTGTGTGACTTCTCATGGCTTTGATAGATGATAGAAGACTCTAAATTGTATATAGGGGTGTGGGAAAAAGGTCTAATGTTACAGAAAAAAAAAGTGTATCTTGTGTGAAGAAAAGCATGAGCAAATAAGAATGAAAGAGCTCTTTGCATGTTGTTGAATTCAAGAAGACAAAGTATGGCTTTTGTAGATAAAAATTGAATAGAAAGATCTAGAAAAACATTTTTGAGTGAACAATAGATGATTGATAGAGATAAGATAGAATGTGTAGAGGTTAACAAGGATAGAGAAAGATCATGGGTTTGTCTTGCTGAATCAGAGTTTTGTATTGATGGGAAAGATCAGTGAACAAGTGCTTGTATTCATCTCATAGTGATTGTGTTACTTGACAAAGCAATCAGTGCCACATACAAGGTTTCAAGGATGTTCTCAGAGATTGTAAAGCAAGAGCATGTATACAAATGAAGACATTGAGATTATACACACAGAGACGTCATACTTGATTTTGGAGACAATTGCACATCAAGATTATTTAGAGGTTTTTGGGGCAGAAGATTGGCAAGGTAATCTATTTATTTCTATGTCAGGAGATATTCATAATGAAAAAGTCATGAAGCTTTGTTTGAGAAGAACAAAGGGAGATGTGGTGATGAAAGTAGGTTAAACTGGTAAAAGATTTCACTCTTCTATTTGTATTTTATCATTAAGCATATCATTTTGTTGATGTCAAGACATATACTTTCCTTGTTTTGTAAAAGGAGTTGTATTTAGATGTTGTAATCTCATAGTATCAATGTGATCAGGAGTTCTAAGGTGTTGAAATGATCTGCAGAGGGGATATTGAAGAGTTGTTTTGTGTTGTGTAACATTTGATATAACAAGAGATGTTGTTTGATGCATTGTAGACAATCAGGGAAAACCCCTTGAGTTAAACCTTCTTTCTTATGTTATTGGATTAGCTAGTGAAGCATCTTGTAGCTATTGAGGCATCTTGTAGCCAGTGAGGCATGATTTTGTTTAAGCCAGTGAGGCATTTTCTGAGTGGTTTTTTTAATCCCTATGAGGGTTTTCCACTCATCAAATTAGGTGTTATGTTTTGGTTTGTCTTCATGTGTCATGTGCCCTAATGATTTGTTCTTAAATTCCTGATTCATACTTTTCATTATCATACTTGTGCATATGCGTTTGATAGATCATTGAATTATTCCTCTCTCTTTGTCTTGTAATTTAAAAGATACAAAAGGTTTTAAAATTTTATACAACATTGATTCACCCCCTCCCCTTCTTAGTGTTGTCCTGTACTCCAACGTATGCCTTCATCACATCTAGCATCAAACTTCCCTAATTCTTCATCTCTTCTGATATAGCATTTGCTTCCAAATACTTTGAAATATTTGATTGTAGGAGTCTTACCATACCACAATTCATAATGTGTCTTAGTCTCTTTTGCTCTAATCTACACTAGTGTAGTCATGGTAGGAGGGTTCATAAAGTGAACTATCTAGGCCATGCAGCAAGAGTAAACACAACAAAAACAACTCAAAGATATGAAGCAAACACAAATTCAGTCATTTAGTATATAATGCAATTCAAATACAATTTGGCTGGCATCATGCAAGCTTACAACTGGGGCTCAAAGGCATGATTATAGAATATCAGATTATGCAAAAGATATAGAATTGAAGCTCCTTCATGCAAAATCCAAACTATGAAATTATGCTAATCATCATAACTTGACAACTAACTACTTTCCTAGGATCTATTACATCAATATATATCATCTCCAGAAATATAGATTCCTCCATGTCAGCCAAGGAAGGTCACAAACTCCAATGAAGAGCTATAACGTGTGTACATGGATAGGTTAGACCTAATCATGTAGAACACCTCTGCAAATGAATGGAATAATGTGTGAATCTCTTGGAAGGTCAACCATAAACTAAAGATCATTGAATGATGTGTTATTAAGCTCCACAAGTCTAGGAATGCTCCAGAAGTCTTCTCCTATAGTTGATCATCATAAACCATTAAGATGCTTTATTCTGAGAAAACAACTAATCTTCTGATAGTGATAACTTTCTGGTACTTAATAACAATGCTCTAAATTCTGGATATGATGTAGATGAATGAATCTAAACAAACTGAACTACAAACAAACTAAAATGCAAATGTTTTTGGTTGATGCAAGATTTCTCTTGAACCAGGGATGCTCCTGCATCAGACATCTAGGGTTATTGAAAAAGTGAGTCCCTCACTTTACTGGGGCTAGGGGAGAACCAAGACAATCTACCTCAGCCTAAGAAATCCATGATGAATCTTCTTTTGGTCTTCCTTTCCACTTCACAAGATACTCTTTGTATTGTCTTCCTCTAGTGTTGCGTCCAACTCTGCTATCCAAAATGTCTTCAATCTACTCTGATGCTTTGTGTGGTAACTACTTCTTCATGTCTTCTTCCATGTTGTCACTGAACTCTACTTCATGATATTGATAAAGTTCTGCAATGTTGAAAATAGGGGATATACCCAATGTCTCTGATAACTCCACTTCATATTCATTTCTTGAATCAGATTTTCTAAGTATCTTACAAGGTCCAAACTTCTTCATCTTCAACTTGTTATATGTCCCAGCTAGAAATCTCTCTTTTCTCAAGTATACCATCACTTCATCACCAACTTCAAATTCCTTATGTCTTCTCTTCTCATCTGCCTTTTTCTTATACTTAATGTTCTTATCCTCCAAATGTTTCTTCACCTGATTATGCACTATCTTCATGTGATCTGCAAACTCCTCTACTTCTGCACTTCACTTTTGTTCTGCGCCAATGTCTCTCAATTCTACAACTCCTCTAGGTGTTATTCTAGTAACAATCTCACATGGTGTTCTTTTGGTACTCCTATGTACTAAATTATTGTATGCAAACTCTTCTTATGAAAGAATCAAATCCCAACTTCCTGTCGTCTCTCCAACCAAACATCTCAACAAGTTTCCCAAATTCCTATTCACTACCTCTATCTGTCCATCAGTATGTGGATGAAATGTTGAACTGAACTTCAAATCTATCTTCATCTTCTTCCAAAGTGTCTTCCAAAAGTATCCAACAAACTTTGTGTCTTTGTCTGAAACTATACTCTTAGGTAATCCATGTAATCTCACAATCTCCTTGAAAAATAGGTCTGCTACATGCACTGCATCAGTTGTCTTCTTACAAGGTATGAAATGAGCCATCTTTGAAAATTTGTCATCCACTACAAATATTGAATCATGTCCTCTTTATGTCTTTGGCAATCCCATTACAAAATCCATGCTTATGTCTTCCCAAGGTCTCTCAGGTACTGTCAAAGGTCTGTACAATCCAATATTTTGGCTACTCCCTTTTGTAACTTAACAATCTCTACAAATCTACACAAATTTCATAACATCCTTATGTATCTGAGGCCAAAGTAATTTTCACTTACCAAAGCCACTATCTTATCAATGCCAAAATGTCTTGCCAATCCACCACTATGTTTCTTCTTGATCAAATTATCTCTCATTGAACTCTTAGGTATGCACAACTTACATCCTCTAAAAAACATATCTTCCTGAATAAAATAATCTAGCCACTTACTCCTATCTATCACAATAGGTTCCTTACATGCTTTCCAAGGTTCTATAAAATTAGTGTCTCCCTCATACATGTTCTTCAATTCATCAAAACCCAACACTTCAACTCTCATTTTTGTCAACAAGCTTCTTCTTCTACTCAATGCATTAGCAACTTTGTTTGATTTTCCACCCCTATGTTTCAACACAAAAGTGTAACTCTGTATGAACTCTACCCATCTCATATGTCTCTAATTCAACTTACCTTGACTGTTCAAATACTGCAAAGCTTGATGATCTATATATAGTACAAACTCCTTAGGCAGCAAGTAATGTCTCCACTTCTTCAAGGCTTGAATTATGGCATAGAACTCTTGGTCATAAACTAAATATCTTCTCCTTGCATCATTTAACTTTTCACTAAAATATGCTACAAGTCTACCTTCTTGACTCAATACTGCTCCAATCGCATTTCCACTTGCATCACAATCAACTTGAAATACCTTATTAAAATCTGGTAACACCAAAATAGATTGCTCTGTCACTTTCTGCTTCAATAATTTAAAACTTTTATCTACTTTAGATGTCCACTTAAAGTCTTTCTTGTCACCTCTCATTGTCTCTATCATAGGGTTACATATTGAACTAAAATTTCTGATGAACTTCCATTAGAAACTAGCCAATCCATGAAATGATCTAACCTCTCCAATGCTCTTCGGTGTAGGCCATTCAACTATTACTCTTACCTTCTCAAGGCCCATCTTCAATCCTTCTGCAGAAATCACAAATCCCAAATATACCAACTCTTCCTTCATGAAACTACATTTCTTGATGTTTATTAGAAATTTCTCTTCTCTCAACCTCTGCAAAACTTGTCGAATATGCCACAAATGTTCCTCTTTTGTCTTACTGAAAATCAAAATATCACCCAAGTATACAATCACAAACTTACCCAAGAATTTCTTCAAGACTTAATTCATCAATCTCATGAAAGTACTCGGTGCATTTGTCAATCCAAACGGCATCACTAACCACTCATACAATCCTTCATTCATCTTAAAAGTAGTCTTCCATTTATCTCCCTCTCTGATTCTAATCTAATTTTATCCACTCTTCAAGTCTATCTTTGTGAAATATCTTTCTCCACACAAAAAATCCATGCTATCATCCATCCTAGGTAAAGGAAATCTATACTCAACTGTGATTTTTCTTATTGCTCTTGAGTCAGTACACATTCTCCATTCTCCATCTTTCTTATGTGCTAATACTACAGGTACTGCACAAGGACTCAAACTTTCTCTAATCAAACCTTTCCTCAGCAACTCCTATATCTGTCTATTCAATTCTTCATTCTCTATCAGTGTCATTTTGTGTGCTGCTTTGTTAGGTAAACTTGTTCTCGGTATAAGATCCATGTGATGACTGATATAACTTATAGGTGGTAATCCTTCAGGAACATTATTTGATATGATGTCTTCATACTCTATCAGTAACTTTGTTATCTCCTCTGGTTATTCTCCTCCAGTCTTTTTCTTCAATGTTTTAGGTTTCATAGGAATCAAAGAATAACACATATTCTCATGTCTCAAACCATCAAGAAATTTTCTTCCATGGTACAATATGAAGGTGTCCCATTTGCCAACAAAACAAGCATGAGCATACCTTTCCTGCAGGTTTACCACAACCATTACCTATTCTCAATCAGAAGTGGGAATGCATCTCCATGGACATTATTATAAGGTTGCCTAAGGTGCAGGGAAAGGACTGTATTTATGTGGTGGTCGACAGACTCACCAAATTTGCACACTTTGCAATTTCAGCAACCTTTACAGCTGCTTAGGTGGTTGATTTATTTTTTTAGGAGATAGTCAGGTTGCATGGGGTACCCAAGAGTATTGGCAGTGACATGGACATCAAGTTCCTGGGTTTATTTTGGTAGGAGTTGTTCAGATTATGTGGTACAGAGTTAACTCCTAGCACCAGCTACCACCCGCAGACAAGTGGACAAACAATGGTGGTGAACAAATGGTTAGAAGGGTACCTATGTAACTATGTTTCAAGGCAGCAAAAGGCCTAGATTAGATGGTTTCACCTAGGGGAGTACTACTACAATACTACATATCACCTGTCTATTCAGATGACTGCTTGTAGGGCACTATATGGTTATGATGCCACATGCTTTACAGATCTCTTACTTGGTGATAGTCAAGTGCCTAAGGATAAGGATCTTTTGCAAGATACCCAGGACATTCTCAGGGAGCTTAAGGAGAATATACAATAGGCACAAAATCAACAGAAGTTGTATACTGATCAGTACCAAGTGGAGAGGAGTTTTGAGGTTGGAGACATGGTGTATTTGAGGCTCCAACCCTATATGTAAGCCACTCTCAAGAAGAATGGAGCAGAGAAGTTTAAACCCAGATTTTATGGTCCTTTCATGGTTATTAGATGAGTGGGTGAAGTGGCTTATGAGCTTCATTTACCATTAGATAGCAGGGTACACAACATGTTCCATGTTTCCAGGCTAAAGAAAGCTCTTGGTCACAATATATTTCCTTCAATAGATCTTCCACCATTAGATGAGGAGGGAAAGTTGATCCTAGTACTAGAGGCTATCATTGGCACCTTGGAGAGACACTTTGGTGCAGGAGCACCTACCTGACAGCTGGTCTTGATAAGGTAGTTAGTAGTTTAGGTCTTGTTTGTGTTTCCAAGAAGGTCTGTTAAGACCAATTGCATGTAATAAGGTCACGCTGATCATGATAAGATCATGCTGACCAGGCTTTTGCTATTTTTAGTTAGTTCGTTAGAAACAGCTGTCATGATGTATGATCGGTTGGATCTCCCAGCCGCTTGGAGAGTTCCCAGCCGCTTGGAGTCGGGTCAGTAGTACTCGTAGGAAAGTCTTTATAAGCATGAGATCGGTTGATATTGGATATACAGTTAGATATCATCGATCGGCAGTCTAGTATTGCATTAAGCAGAGGAGATTGAGTGTTCTGTGTGAGGAACATCATATTGTATTGCATCTTTGAATCAATAAAGATCCTGTTTCATTTTCTGTTTGATCTCCTTCCTATAATCGATTTGCTGGTTTGGTGGCTTCATGGATTCACTGATCCATTCCACCGGTTGATCCGTCTGATCGGTGGAATGGTAATGTACAGTAGGTTAGGTTGTAGTTTGTTTGTTTGCATGCAGGTGTGCAGGATCGCGACTGAAGGATGTTGAGAAGCCTAGCATCCTCATGTGCTAGGTCGAGCTGATAGAGTTGGAAGATCACCCTGAGGTTGGATCGGGTCATCCCTGGAGGATCGGCGAAGTGAAATCTCGCTGAGTGAAGAAATTCGTGAAGACGGCATCATCAGGATATTGCTGCAAATATCCTGCAGTCAGGTTAGACATCGTCATCCGGATAAGTGGAGGAGATCGGCATGATGTTGTCGATTGCATGAAGTGTGAGTTCGTCGGGGTGATCATCATCTGGAGGAGCCGAGGAGGAGCGTATCGGCATCAGGATCATCTTTCGGGAGAGTCCGTCATCCGCATATCGCGAGTAGATGCGGGAGTGAAAGTTCGTGTTTTTTTGGCTAAGTGTTGAAAAGGTCATCAGGATATTGGGTGACGTCATCGTCATCAGGATATGACGTCATCGTCATCAGGATATTGAGATATCCCCTTATGCGAGTTTATCCTGCCGTCGTTAAGTGCTAAGGTATCGACGGAAGTCTGTGGCAGAAAGTTGTATGAACATCATCAGGAGGTTTCGAGAGAACCGGATAAAGTAGATCATGATGCTGTTGTTTGTATCATCGGCTAGCGGAGCATCGAAGGGAAGGTGCTGAAGGTGATCATCATCAGGATATTTGAGCAACCGGATATTTGGTTATCCTGCTGACGAAGGAAGTGTCGCATATCATGATGCCGATGGAGTTCGGCGCCCGATGAACAGTGCAGCCGGAGGATGTGTGCGCCCGCTGAATATCATGATGATGTTAGGCGGAAAGCGGAGGAGGTGAACAGTAGTCGGCAGGAGGATGATTATGATCGTCTGAAATATGATGATGCTGACTGTGTAACGCGAAACATGATGATGCTGTTGGTGGTTCTAGGAACTATGATGATGATGGCGAAGATGATGATGATGAGGTTGGTCTGCAGACATTCATGCTATATGCGAAGGTTATAGTGTGGATGCCTCTGCATCATAGTGGTATCAGAGCTCAGCAAAACATCTGGGCTGTTGTGTGTTGATTCTGTCACCGAAAGGGCAGAGGTAGAGTTGATTGAGTGTTGTGTGTTGATTAAGAGGTTGACAAAATGCCTCCTAAAGGTAGTGGTACTGCAAGGGAATTGCAGGAGATGAAGGAGAAACATGCTAGAGAGATGAGGAAGATGAAGGAGCTTGCTGAAGCACTTCAAGCCAGGCTGACAGCCCTGGAAAAGAACAAAAAGAGGGAAGTAGAAGACAGTGAGTCTGAAGAAGAAGAAGATACTGTTGAAGAGTATGAAGAGGTAGCTGAAGATCTGGATGCTGAAGACCAGAGATTGGCAAAACTGTTAAAGGCAGTACAGAGTGAAAAACCTAAGGTAAAGGTTGATGTCACCAAGTATACTGGAAGCTTGAATGAAGATGAGTTGTTAGATTGGATTGCTGCACTTGATAATCATTTTGAATGTGAAGATGTTGCTGAAGATCAGAAGGTAAAGATTGCAAAGACCAAGTTAGGAGGTCATGCTTTGGTATGGTGGGATTATGTACAATCTGAGAGAAGGAAACAAGGGAAGTCAAAGATCACTTCATGGGATAAGATGGTAGCAAGGATCAAGGGTAAATTCTTGCCAAGGGATTATGAAATCCAGATGTTTAAGAAGCTACAATTTTTAAAGCAGAAGGACAGGGATGTGAAAGCATATACTGAGGAATTTTATCTGTTGAGTATGAGATCTGGTCATCATGAGAATGAGGTAGAAAAGGTGGCTAGGTACTTGGCTGGTTTGAGGTTTAACATACAGGATGAGTTAGTGTTAGCTAACCCTAAGAATGTGGAGGATTGTTATCAAATGGCAATCAGGATTGAAGAAAAGATGAATAGAGGACATGATAAGTCCATGAAAGGAAGAGGAAACAATAGGGGAAGAGGAGCAGCCCCTGCACAAAAGCAAACAAATGAGGGTCAAGAAGACACTGGTAAAGGACAGGGACAGTCTGATTTCAGGGGTGGATGGAAAGGTAATAGAGGAAGATTTGGAGGTGGTAGAGGTTCTACTACATTTTCAGGAAAGTGTTACACCTGTGGAGAGTTTGGTCATCCATCTTTCAAATGTCCAGAAAACAAAGGTTCATCATCCAGAAATGATAGAACTAGTGACAAGAGAGTACAACTGGTACAAGAAGAGAAAGTAGAAGAAAGTGCACAGAGTTCAAACAGAGAACCTGATAATGTTGGATATCCAGAGAGTGGAGAATCACTGATGCTAAGGAGAATTAGTTTGCAGGCATCAAAGGATCTGATGCAAAGAAGAGCTCTTTTCAAGACCACATGTAAGAGTAAAGGTAAAGTATGTAAGGTTGTCATTGATACTGGTTCAACAGACAACATGGTATCTCAGGAAATGGTGGATAAACTGAAGTTGGAAAGGATTCCACATCCACACCCTTACAAGGCATCTTGGGTGAGTGATAGTCAATCACTTTTTGTCTCTGAACAGGCATATGTGGATTTCCAGATTGGACCATATCAGGATAGAATTTTGTGTGATATTTTGCCTATGGAATGTTGTCACCTACTGTTGGGTAGACCATGGCAATTTGACAGAAGGGTACTGTATGATGGGTATGCTAATACCTACACCATCAAGAAGGATGGGAAGATTATTAAGTTGATGCCATTGCAGGCAAAAGCTGCAGTACAGGAGGCAGCTCAAATCATTTTAATGGGAAAGAAGGAGTATGTGCAGATGCCTAGAGGAGCAGGCATAAAGGCAGTTCAGGACACTGCAGGGAAAGGAGTTGTTACAGACAACAAGTTGAAGACAGTTTCAGTTGTGACTGACAGAGGTCAGCAGCAGGTTCAGAAACAGGGGTGCAAACAGCCATCAGTTCAGAAGAATGACAAGGATGTTGTCATAGTTGGGACTATTGCTTGTCCTATACAGATTGACAGAAAGATAGAGTTGAACATTGCAGAAGTTCAAGATGCAGTTCAGACAGAGGTTCTGGTCAGGCAACCTGATAAACACAGGGTATGTGAGAGAAAGGCCTACATCAACAGGCATGAGGATTTACTTGCCAGATAGCAAGTTACAGTTCAGAAGTCTTGGAGCAGCCAAGAGTCAGCAGCAGACAAAGCTGGAGCAGGTCAGACTATTGACAAAGCAAAGTGTAAAGGTGGAGGACTTCCACATACTAAACTCATGGGACATGAGTTCTTTTCTTTTGGGGAGTATGGTGCAGGAGCACCTACCTGACAGCTGGTCTTGATAAGGTAGTTAGTAGTTTAGGTCTTGTTTGTGTTTCCAAGAAGGTCTGTTAAGACCAATTGCATGTAATAAGGTCACGCTGATCATGATAAGATCATGCTGACCAGGCTTTTGCTATTTTTAGTTAGTTCGTTAGAAACAGCTGTCATGATGTATGATCGGTTGGATCTCCCAGCCGCTTGGAGAGTTCCCAGCCGCTTGGAGTCAGGTCAGTAGTACTCGTAGGAAAGTCTTTATAAGCATGAGATCGGTTGATATTGGATATACAGTTAGATATCATCGATCGACAGTCTAGTATTGCATTAAGCAGAGGAGATTGAGTGTTCTGTGTGAGGAACATCATATTGTATTGCATCTTTGAATCAATAAAGATCCTGTTTCATTTTCTATTTGATCTCCTTCCTGTAATCGATTTGCTGGTTTGGTGGCTTCATGGATTCACTGATCCATTCCACCGGTTGATCCGTCTGATCGGTGGAATGGTAATGTATAGTAGGTTAGGTTGTAGTTTGTTTGTTTGCATGCAGGTGTGCAGGATCGCGACTGAAGGATGTTGAGAAGCCTAGCATCCTCATGTGCTAGGTCGAGCTGATAGAGTTGGAAGATCACCCTGAGGTTGGATCGGGTCATCCCTGGAGGATCGGCGAAGTGAAATCTCGCTGAGTGAAGAAATTCGTGAAGACGGCATCATCAGGATATTGCTGCAAATATCCTGCAGTCGGGTTAGACATCGTCATCCGGATAAGTGGAGGAGATCGGCATGATGTTGTCGATTGCATGAAGTGTGAGTTCGTCGGGGTGATCATCATCTGGAGGAGCCGAGGAGGAGCGTATCGGCATCAGGATCATCTTTCGGGAGAGTCCGTCATCCGCATATCGCGAGTAGATGCGGGAGTGAAAGTTCGCATTTTTTTGGCTAAGTGTTGAAAAGGTCATCAGGATATTGGGTGACGTCATCGTCATCAGGATATGACGTCATCGTCATCAGGATATTGAGATATCCCCTTATGCGAGTTTATCCTGCCGTCGTTAAGTGCTAAGGTATCGGCGGAAGTCTGTGGCAGAAAGTTGTATGAACATCATCAGGAGGTTTCGAGAGAACCGGATAAAGTAGATCATGATGCTGTTGTTTGTATCATCGGCTAGCGGAGCATCGAAGGGAAGGTGCTGAAGGTGATCGTCATCAGGATATTTGAGCAACCGGATATTTGGTTATCCTGCTGATGAAGGAAGTGTCGCATATCATGATGCCGATGGAGTTCGGCGCCCGATGAACAGTGCAGCCGGAGGATGTGTGCGCCCGCTGAATATCATGATGATGTTAGGTGGAAAGCGGAGGAGGTGAACAGTAGTCGGCAGGAGGATGATTATGATCGTCCGAAATATGATGATGCTGACTGTGTAACGCGAAACATGATGATGCTGTTGGTGGTTCTAGGAACTATGATGATGATGGCGAAGATGATGATGATGAGGTTGGTCTGCAGACATTCATGCTATATGCGAAGGTTATAGTGTGGATGCCTCTGCATCACACTTGAGGAAATAGGTTATGAAAGAGTACTTGGTCAAATGGAAGAATTTACTAGTGGGGAATGCCACCTGGGAGAGTGACCAGATATTGTAGCACCCTGAGATGAGATTGCTTGAGGACAAGCAATTTTGGGGAGGGCAGACTGTAATGTCCCCTACTTAACCCAGTTAGTTGTTGGTTAGAGATTAGCCTATCACGGGACTCCCATAGGCTGATTGTAGTGTTCAGGGAGTTAGTTTAGGGACTTACTATTTATAGTAAGTCACAACAGAGCTAGTTTCTAATTTTAGCAGGGTAATGCAGGAGCCAGGGCAAGAAATTTGTAGGGTTGAATCCTCTAGAGCATTGTCGATTTAATATAAGTTAAATTAAAGATTTAACTTATTATATTTTAAAGGTGACTTTAAGTTATATTATAACTTAACTTTATAATATTATGTTATAACTTAAAGTACAATAGTGTGTGCCTAGGGATAGGTGCCCACCCTCATGGAGAGATAAGGGGGTGTTTTGAATTTAACATATAATTAAAATCCCTCTCATCTTGGGCATTGGAGTTGAGGGAAATAAAAGACCAAAATGAAGCTTCATTCCAATATCCTTGGTTGATGATATTTTGCTCTCATATTGAGTTTTACTTGTACATACGGTTTGAACTTGGCTCTTTGGTTTTAATCATCAATTTGCAGAGATGAAAATCTTTGCAGATTCATCATTCCTTGTGTATGAAAGAGTGCATCAGGAAGCAGTTACTAGAGTCTTCATTTAGAGGATTCATTTGGGCTTTCAAGAAAGACATTTTGAGTTGATTTGAGCATGGAATGACTACCTACCTTGGAGTTTATGATTTGCATTGGTGATTGTGATATTAATGAACATATTTGATAGATTGGGAGATAGTTTTGTGGCTATGATCATTTGTATATGTTGGTTGTACCATCTACTTGCTGGTTGTACCTGTACCAGCTAGCCATACTGCTAATAAGAGGAAGTTTTGGTGACTTTTGTGGGTTCTTTCACTTCATTCTGGTCACCTAGGCTGAGGTATCTAGTGTAGACCAAAACAACACCATTTTATAGAGATTTACAGTGACTGCAAGTTGATATAAGTTTCCCAAGGAGGCCGTACACCTGTAGCTTGGGTGTGGGATTGCAAGGAGTTAAAAACAACAATTTAGTGGCATTTATTCATCCATTCTTAGGTGTCTAGGGACTACAGATAAGTCCTATGTAGTTGCATTG
Organism: Cunninghamia lanceolata; assembly: GCA_027924645.1. NCBI lineage: Eukaryota > Viridiplantae > Streptophyta > Pinopsida > Cupressales > Cupressaceae > Cunninghamia > Cunninghamia lanceolata. The sequence continues at coordinate 281,712 of BSBN01001013.1, read as the reverse complement.
CCATATCTTTCCATTCCACAAAGTTGTGTGCATTTCATTAAGGTTTTGTTGCTAGTCTGGCTACAACATTTGGACGAAGTTGTAAATTATGATATGGGTATGTATTCATAATTCATATTTTGGTTAAATACAATCTAGGTTGGTGTTATTTTGTTGCTATCTATTCTAGTTTTTCTGGGTTTTCCATTTATGTTGTCATTTCAATGTCAATGTTACAAATATCATACATACAAAAACATCATTGAAAACCTAAACTCAAATCATCAAAAGACACAAAAACACATTCAGAACAAACATATATAGAGGGGTGTATGTTACAAACTTCAACCTCACATAGATCCACACTTGCTCAATCTATTGAATCTATGTTATCAAATGTAGATTCAATTAACAAGCAAATAACTAGTTGGTCTGAAAAGAGGAGAGAATTTAGAGAATACTATGTAGACAATTTGTCATATGAGCAAGTAAAAAATGAAGAAATTATAAAATTAGACTTGTGTTTCATTTTTACAGACCCACGAACAAATCAACCTCTACCCCTTACATGTAAGAGGTTCCCTATCCATTAGTGCAACAACCAAGCGAAAAGGGACAATTTTGGGCAGTGGTGGTGGATGGTTTTTGACCATCCTCCATGCAACAATAATGAGGTCCTACAATACTTTTGAGGAAACTCTATTGTGAGTTTTTAAAAAATAAAGTGTCAAACTATTTTGATATGCTAGACTTCCAAGGTAGAGGTGGGGGGTCAGCACATGATAGACTAGGGGCACATGTTTACCCACACTGGCCATCAAGATGAGCACTTGCTAGACTAGCCCATGAGAATGTGTCTATCCCTTCCATTGTGAAGGAGAGTGTTGAGGTCAAGACACTTCTGTCCATTAGTGCCTTGACCCAGAGCATCATAGAGCATGCCAGTATTGCAACACAACATGGGTCAATGGAGAGTTCAAGGAGTAGGGTTCCACCCCATACTTGTCAGGCTTGTAGGTCGGCCTATGGTTATGACCCCATGGATAGTTGGGACACAAGTGTGCAGGCTACATCTGCAGCTGAGCAAATGGTGATGATAGATACCCTCCTGAGTCATACTTTCGGCCTTGATACTCAGGTAAATGTTTGCAAGTTCATTGAAATTAATTTATTAAATTTCATTTTTGAAATGTAAGATTAACTAATTTTGTTTGATGATTTTAATGAAAATTTAGGGTCATACCATTGATGTAGTTTTTAGTGGTTCTCCACCTGCATATTACACTACAACATCTACTATTGGGGTATGTAATTAGTAAACATTTATAAATATTACATGTGAATAGCATCATTATATGAATGGTATTCTAATATCTGATTGTGGATGTTGAATAGGTTAATATTGGAGATTTCATGGCAACTCTTGCCAATGGTGGTGGACTTGAAAGCTTCACTGAGGTAAAAAAATAAATAGTCTAACTAATGAATTGTACTTACTATATTTTTATATTTTATATTCATATCATTGATTACATTTCATTGCACATCTTTCAAACTCAAAGCATTACGAGACATTGCATAACTAATAACTAGATGTTGATAGATGACAAAAGGAACATGAATTAGTGGTAAAGGAGCAATGCATGGTTAGCTTTTAAATTGGGTCATATAAGGACAAAGTCTTGTGTGATGTTATGTCAATGAGTGTCTATCATGTGTTGTTGGGTAGACCTTGGTAGTTTGATAGGGAAGCAATCTATGATGGTATATGGAATTTGTATACTATTGTGAAAGATAGGCAGGAGTATGTGTTGAGTTCAATAAAAGAGAAGACACCATAGGTGAAAGAGAGTAGTTCAATAGTTTGTTGCAATTCTAACAAATAGTTACTTAAGGTGACAAGAGAGATTGGGAATGACTAAAGGAAGGGTCCCATGAAGGGGATTGCAGTTGAAAATAAAGGTAGTGGTTCTAGTTTTGTACAACATGAGCATAAATTGTGGCAAATAGTGTGAAGGTTGTGAGTATTGAATAAAGGAGTGGTAGTTTGGAGAGGAAACAACACAAATCATAGTTTAGACAAAAAAAAAATTAGTAGAGGTGTAGCCCTGGAAGTGCAAGTGGAAGTGAAGCATTTCAACAAGTGATGAAGAGGAGGGGTTAGGTAGACAAAGAAGAGGTTTGGATAAAGAACAAGAATGGGATCACCATCCCAAGCATTTTCAAATGTTCATGAGCTTTCCAACTAATGGAACATTTGACTTACTCAGCATGTTTGATGTAGGAGCATCCAGGTTTAGTGGCAATCCTGTGTCACCAAAAATATATTTTATTTTCTAAGTTGGTTTTTTGTTTTATTTTCTTTGCAGTTTTGGTTTTGTTTTTCTAGAGAAAATGCATATTTATTTGGCCAAGTAAAGAGCATCATCTTGTATAGGATCCAATTGGGTATCTCCAATTCCAATTTGGTGAAATTTGGATGAAAAATGACTAAGTTATGACAAGTCAAAAAATTCTTCAGTTCATGAACTGTTCAATTTGTTGGTTCTATAGTTTGTTGACTGTCTGGTTCACCAATGGGTATTTTCCTTGATCAAGCCTTTAAGGAAGTTTGAAATTTTGGTGAAGTTGAAAGATTCCAAACTTAGTTGGTAAAAATGTTAGTTCATGAACCCTTAGGTTCATCGATGGTTCATTTCTCTACTAAGGCTTTCAAGGTGACGTCAAGGTTTTTTTATTTCATGGAATTGGAATGGCATCGATAGGAGAAAAACATAAGTCTCGACTAGTTCGTGACTTAAACTTGTCATTATGCCGAAATGGTTGGGGAGAAGCATGTTTCATTGATAAGAGGAAAATGAATTCTCCATTTGTTCAAAATCGAGAGAATTTGCTGATAGAAAACCAAGGCCACGGTTAGAAAAATTGAACCTTCACTAATAAGCATTTGTGATTGAATTGACCAAGGTTCAGAAAGGGAAACATTTGCCGATAACATTTGTAAGGTTTTGAAAAGTTTATTTTCGCTAATAGAGGCCACAAAAGTGAAAACACATATGGTTTCTAATATTGACCTTTTGTCGATAAGTCTTCTTAATGGTTTCCAAACACTAAAGAATGTCGATGAAGATATTTTGACCTAGTTCAAGGAAAGCAGGTTTTGCCAATAAAGATTTCCTTGGTATGTGGAAGAGATATTTTACCGATAACTGATACAAGGAGATTTAACATTTGAAAAGGCTTTCCGTTGCTGATGTATGGGATGTTATTAAGGGATGTTTATGTTATTAGCCAAACAATATTATCATTAATATGTTTTTGGTGACAGTTTAATAACCCATATGTTCAATTCCATAACTATTTAACTTCCACACAGGAAGAATAAATGGTGACCACCATTATGGTACTGGGGGGGTTGTTGAAGGATTGTGGGTTGTTCTGCTTAACACAAAGGGTGTTAATAGTTACAAAATAGAAGTGGAATGAAAGTAGATTGACGGTGATCTTTGTATCCATTAGAAAGTGATTTGGTGTTGTAAGCACATGGTTGATTATATTGCAATGTAATGCTGAAAGGCCAATAAATTTGTAATGCTGATGTTCTTGAAATTAATAAAATTATTTTAAATTTATGAATAAATTTGTCCATATGTTATGTATTATTGACTGCATGGCTGGGTAGTTTGATAAAACCCCCTCATGACTACACCAGGTTCACTGTGTGACTATGGTTTGATAGTGTGAGTTGTTGAAACTATTTATATTTTGCATAAGTTTATTTTGGGTTTGTACTAGAGGAGAATATTTGCAAGGTGTTTAGAATCCATTTTGAAGGTTTGAGGTGTGCCACATGGAGAGTCTTCACCATTAGCCAATGTATTTTAGAAGTTTGTTATGTTTAGTTAGTGACATGTTTCATGTGGTTTTGGGATTTGCACCAACTTGAGGTTGACACAAATCATGTGAGGATCTTGAGGTTGGTATAAATAAGAGGTTTTCAATTGATATAATGCAAGCCAAGAAGACCAAGATGAAGTAGAGGTGTAGAAGGTAAGTCAATAGTGAGAGAATGGGGATCTAATTGATAGAGCATGGTTTTTGGTAATATGATGTAGGATACAACATGAAGGTGTCCAATGAGGTATGTAGGAATAATTTACTTATGTTAAGTCATGTCACAACCCATGTAGCTAGTCTATGGTGAAATTCTTGAGTTTGGGAGTGGTGATTCCATAGTTTAGTGTAGTGTTTTACATGTAGGAAGGCCTAGTGACAACTATCTATTTGTGTAATCTTGGATAATCTTAATAAAATGAAATAGTTGTGGCCTGGTATGTAAGAGGGTCCACTGCCAAAAAATTTGTGGTTGAATTTTAGTGATCTTCTTATAAGTTGTCTATTCAATGTGTGTGTTCTTGAGAACTATGGTAATTGTGGTTGAATTTATGTTGTGGGCTACATTGTTGGAAAGTCCTTCTTAGACCATCCTACTATCACTACATCAAACCTAGTAAACACCAAGATGTTTGAGGACAAAGTAAAGTAGAAGGTAGAGAAAAGGTAAGAAGAGAAAACTACAGTGAAACCCCAAAGAGAGGAAACACCTTATATATTTAAGACATGAATTAATGAGATGGATAGTAGCAAGATAAAGAAAATTTGAGAAGAGGAAGATAATATAAGGAAGGTCATTAGTTAGGAGAAAAAGAAAGCATAGAAGAAGATGGTTAATAAGATATTAGAGAAAAATAAGAAATCCCAAAGGACATGACCCATCACATCAAGAGACATGATGGTTAGATGACCCCCTAACTGAATGCCATCTCCCATGTTGCTTTCATATAATAAGATAAAGAAGATGATATTGATAAATATTTGAGAAGATAAGGAAAAAGAGAGTAAGATACAATATGATGACAAACATTAATGGGGTGAATGCATAAATATTGGGGACCAAAAAGTCACCACCTTGTTCCAAAAGAAAGCAAAACACGAGTGCCTTATAATGTGCTCACATTTTTTTGTCATAAAAAGTGCAAATCAACTTCATTTCTGCAATTCACCATGAGAAAACTCTTTTGTGTGCCAAAAACCTAAGAAGAAAGCATGAGCACATCTAAGGAAAGCCTCTCCAAGCACATGCAAGAGAGAAAATGTCATTTTCACAATGCCACCTTGCTAACAAAGATGTCATGCATCAAATTTAGAGCGTCTAGCAGCTGAAGAATGCAAGGTTTGATCAATTTTTGTTAGTTTTAGAAGAATTTTTGGATTTTGCATTGTTTGATTAGTTTTTATATTGCATTTATAATTTTTTATGAAAGAGAAAACCTAAATCTAGTTGATGAGGGTGAAAACAACCCCTAAAACCCTCCAAACTTAAAAAACCCACCTTCACATCCTCACAATGTAAGGGATAGTCAAGAAAACTACCTATGAATAATAGAAGAATAAAAGAAACATCTTCAAACTATTATTCAAATGCTAAACAATCTAAGTGGAACCACCAACCGTATGAGGGTGCTTGCAAAGTCACTAGAGGAGGTTACTTCCCATACCGATTTGGTGACAAAACAAATCACCAAATTCCAAGACTATAGGGAGAGGTATTGGCAATATTATGCTAACAAGTTGTCATATGAACAAGTCAAGAATGAAAAAATTACAAAATCTCAATTATGTGCACACTTTATTAATCCCAAAACCAACTAAAGATTAGAAGAAACTTGCAAATGGTTTCCTATTCATTGGTGTAGTAATGAAGAAATATCACAAAACTTTTGGGATAGATGGTACATGGTCTTTGATGAGAACCCATGCAACAATGATGAGGTACCACAATATTTCTTGAGGAAACTCTATTGTGAGTTCATTCTCAACATGATTCCCAATTATTTTGACATTCGTGAGTTCTAAGGTAGAGGTGGTGACTCTGCCCAAGATAGACCTAGGGCTCAATGAGATGAAAATCGTGTGCCTATACCCCTGTTGAGGCCAAAATGTAGGTCACTCCCTTCAACTTTGAAGGAGAGTGTTGAGGTGGAGACATTACATTCATTGACTACTCTCACCCAAACTCTATCACAACATGCTGATGATCTTACCTAGGCCAATGAGGGTGAGAGCAATAGGCTTCATGTGTCCCCACATTTGTGTAGTTCATGTGGGAACCTATGTGATTATAGGATGCAGGATGCATGGCAGGACTCTCAGAAGGATGCTGAGACATAGGATGCATGGAAGGAGTCTTGGTAGGATGCTAAGATGTAGGAGCAACATCCAATGATGGAGACATCCATATTGGATCAGATTGTTATCACTGATGATCTCTTACAGATAACATTTGGTATTGACTCTTAGTTAATTTGTTACAAGTTTCATCTTGATTTAATATATTGTTATTTGAAATTTGTAACTAATTTTATATGATTATCCATATTATAAGTCAAAAATAACATGTATGTAATTGTCCACACAATGAAATTCCAGGGTCAGAGTCTTCATCCTACCTTTGTTCATCATCCATTGGTAGGTTATGAGAGGAGGTCAAGTCAACAGGTATGTAATTTATCGCATGATCGTAATTATTGTAGATATGTCAATGGTAATATTATTTTGTGATAATTTGATGATTTCAATAGTCACCGACACCTCCACAGTTTCCTTGCTCCCCTGGACACAAATCCACCACTTTTACAGAGGTGAATTTAACCATTTCTAATCATTATGCATTTTTAAAATAATGTTATGTATTTATTTTGGTCAAATAATATTGAACTTGATTTTCAGATGCTAAATGTGGAGACTCTTCATCTTCGTGAGTCAGCACAGATAGGCATTGTTGTAGCCATGATGTCTTCAAATCCTTTGACCAAGGTATGAGCCAATAACATGAAAACATCATATTTTGCATTTCTTGTTTTATCTTATGTCATTTGATGTACATAAATGATATTTATATTTAGTCAATTTTGTTTCTTGATGCTTCTCATAGGAGGTCACAACTCCAGTCCATCCAACTACTGAAAAAGAAGCTAGAGAAAAGATGATGGAGAGTGATCATCAAATGGCGGTAAGTGATCGATTACACATATGATGTTATGTATTTCATGTACATTTTCTTATAGTAATGTGCATATTGTTCGATTGTATTAACAAGTGGGGCTACATGAGCTTGAACTGTCGAAGAGGTCTACTCGACGGCAGAGAGAGGATGAGTCATGGATTGGCTCTTGGGTAAAAGCACAAAGTTGTGTCACACTTTCGGCCAACAAAACAATTTAGAGTGAGTCATTTTTGCACTAGTTTAACTTGACTGACTCAAATTCACCCAAAAACACATGGCCATTGCATGGTGCATGTGTGTAAGATATTTTTAGGTGAGTCAATTTCGGGGCGAGATTGTTTCACTCGAAATCATGTAGTTAAAAACAAAAAAATGAAATTGCCACATTTCATGGCGACCATTTTCTGACAACAACAGTGGGGTAGGGTTTGAAAGTTTTTCATGCGAAGGGCGTCCTTGCCACCTTTTGCAACAATCTCATCATCTTGAACTAGGTATGCCATCTTGCATATTCTGTCAAACATTTTGTATGGCACGATGTATAGATGTGTTTGAAATAAACCTACACCTTATATGATTGTATGCAAGTAAAATGGGTTTGTATGTCTTTGATTTCAATGTGCAAAATGAGTAAAATTTGTTTAAAATTTTGGCATTTTCTATCAAACATTTTGTATGGCATGATGTATAGAAGTGTTTGAAATAAACCTGCACCTTTTATGATTGTATGCAAGTAAAATGGGTTTGTATGTCTTTCATTTCAATGTGCAAAATGGGTAAAATTTGTTTAAAATTTGTGAATGGGTACAAAATTTGTATTAAAACTATGTATCTATGTATATGTCATCTTTCTGCTCAAACTGCCTTTATAAATGCTCCAACTGCTCCTATATTCTTTAAAACTAGTCATACAACCTGAAAAAAAAAAAGCAAAAAGAGATCATAAACAAACAATGATATGTAATTAGAACAATACCCATACAACAATATGTAATTACAACCATTTGATGCATCTACAACAATAGAGGCAGTATAATGTGGAAGTAAAAGTAAATATAAGTCACCTTGGCAATTTCTTTAACATTGATAACATATTTTGCATCCTCAGTATTTGGGTTAATTATCTTGGTACACCTTGCCACCTGCACAGTAAAAACAAGAACTAACTAAATATACATTGAAAATCAAAGCATAAAAGAGAGGAATTTTGATAGATGTTGTAGTTGCAACAACCCTACTAGACATGCATGCAAAATGTGGAAGCGTAGAGAAGGCACATGAACTATTTGAAAAAATACCTCAAAGAACTGCAGGATATGCACAAAAGAGTATAGGCATCATGTCTATGCTTTCGTATTTTTTATACAGGTCTGCCAGTGCACTTGCAACTAATACATCTGACAAAAACCTACAAGATATGTACAAAATGTGGTCTCATGGACTACAATGATTGCAGGATATGCACAAAATGGATTTGTTGAAAATTCTTTAGAAATTTTAAAGCAAATGCAATTGGCTGGTGTAAAGCCAAATTCCACAACCTTTGCTAGCATCCTCCTTGATATCCATCAATACATCCAAATCTGAATGGATATGAGGGAGTTAACAGAGCCACACCTACCCTATACCATGACACAATAGGAAACTACAGGGAACATCAAATTTCATCCACACAATATAAGCTAAAAAAATATATTAAAATTTAAAATCATTCTAGAGAGAATTTGTGCATAAATTCTTCTTTATTGAATTTTGTGCATAAGTTTTTATCAAGGTTGTGGTGATGGAAAATTAATCACAATTTGAAACCATTCAAGAAAGAATTTGTGCATATTGTGGTGATCAGAAGTAGCAAGTGGCTGATGACCGCTGGGTGGGAGTTAGTTTACACATAAAACAAGTCAAATCAAGTGCTACAATAATGCATGACATTCACTTTTATCCCTTGTAAGGTTATCCATTCAAATTTGCCCATCAAATGCTAGGGAAAAACATGGTTAAAGAAGGAAACAACATACTCTCTCTCTCTCTATATATATATATATGTATATATATATAATACTCTAGAATGTAAAACAGAGTCTGCCTTTTCTAGATTGTCAAATAATTTGCTTGCTACATCTTTGATTGTGTTGGGAAGTATTGAAGAGGTTGGTGATCTGTTTCTATTTCTTTCTATCCAACTATAATTTTTGTTGCTTCAACATGATGGGCAATAAAAACTATATTATGATGAATTGATGCACTCTCTTTGATAGTAACTTCATTATCTTGAATCCTTTGGGTTGGAGGACATTGGTGTGACTCAAAAAGAAAGTTTCCTTTTGGCTCTACTCCAATGGCTTTGAATTATGATAAAATCTGATTTATATAAATTCCTATGGATGTCATGTCAACATGCTACATGCTACATGTGACTTCAAATTTGGAGTTTCTATGCATTCCTAGTTCTATGTTTTATGGTTGATTCATATTTGGTTAATAGGCCTATTATTTATGTATTTGCAAGCATGTAATGTGCAAGTTTAATTGAGAAGCATGTGTGCATTTATATCATGGATTTTTTAAAGATGTATGTAGTAGTTGGAAAATTTATATGCAAGTTATTTACATCGTGACATACAATATGTTTGACAAAAAATTTAATTATCATGTTGTAGATAAATTTAGACACATGGGTGACCATTCTTCACATCAGTCACATTAGTCAGGTCAACTTGACGATCATGATAATTCTATGTTCTATGATGATACCATTCAGTTGTTTGAAAAAGCTTTGGATGAACTCAATAGTACAATACACAATACACCAAACCTATCAAACAGAGACATGTTGGTTAGGATGAGAGATGAGATAACACGTATGATCAAAGTTGTTTGATCATACAATCCCTATGATGACATTAGTGTTGACAAGATCTATGCATTGCTTTCTTAGAGTGTTGTCGGCCAAGAGAAATGGAAATCTATTTCTAAGGTGGCTTTAATAGATAATGTTCTTAGTATGTTCCCTTCTTATAGGGGAAAAGAGAGAGAGTGAGAAGCTATTCTTCCACCAAGTGTGTGGATGTAGTTGTCAGTCCTTTCATCTATCCTAGGTTTTTGGCAGCTCATCACAAATGGCCAAACAATGATGAGTTGCCATTATATTTTTGCAAACAATTATATACAAAGTTCCATTTACATTTATCTGTTGATTATACATCTTTCCCTAAACATGCTGGTTAGGGGAAAAGGAGGTTTGCAGAGAGACCTAAGTATAGAAGAGAAAATATTCCACCTCTTTGAGACAAGAGGTCCTTAGTTGGCCCACACCTTTTGGTTCTTCCAAAACATGATGCCACTCGACCGTCATTGACCACCTCGAGATGCACAATTTTTGAGAGCATGATGACTATTGCCACTATGGTTGATTAGTTACCATCCAATTGTGTTGGTAGATATTTATTATGCTTGAGGATTGACATTCCATCCACTGAGGCCACATCGACCAGTTGTTTAGATCATTACATTCATGCTAATATACCATCGCCACATGATGTGGCGCAGATTAGTGGAGAGAGTGCTTTGTGGAATATGAATAGATACCTAGATAGTGATTTATTAGATTCATACCAATTCATCAGTGATTAGTATGGGATCCCACTTAATGCTATATCCTCACATCTTGAGCAATATATTGGTAGATAGAGGAGCCATGGTGAGCTATGTTCACAGGGTTTGGGGGGACATCAGGATGTTCTAGTTGGTCCTACAGGCTTTGCCCCTTCGTATGTGGCCATTGGTCTTGAGCTTGAGGTTACTGCACATGATGTTATGCAAGGTGAGTATAGCAGGCTTCTTTTTAGTACTGAGATTGCACCATCTACACGTGTATCATTGTCTCTCCATGATTTTGACCTCAGTGGGATTGGGAGGGCCTTTTCTAGTGTAGTTGAGGTACAATTTATTTAAAAATTATAATCTAAATTCACAAATTATACATTTAAAAATTATAAGTTCAATTTTAAATAAAATCACATACATTGAAGCTCTGACTCTTGATTGTAATCTTAAATGTACATGTGTATTAGACAAAAGCTACTATTTTACAACCTGGATATGGAAATTTGCATCACGTTGGTGATCCTAGTCATCATCATGAGGTAATTTAGATTTGTCAAGTATTATTTATTTATTTAAAATCAAAACAAATTATATGTCAGGTAATTTAGATTTGTCAAGTATTATTTATTTATTTAAAATAAAAATAAAAATTTGTGTGTATATATATAGAATTTGAAAATTTTATGGTGTTTTATGTGTAGACCCCCACCCACGACTCAGCACAGTGCTTGGGTCATGGATCAGTCAAGGGCTACAATTAGGGATTAGGACACAGCTCGAGACAAAGTAAGGCTCAATCCACTCGTAGAGTGAGACATTTATGAGTTGTTATTATGATTTAGATGTTTTATATTTGTACATGTGGACATTATGACTTAGATGTTATTATATTTTATCTAGACATTTTTATGAGTCACATGCACTTTTATATCTAGACGTTGTTATTATGAGTCACATGTTTTATATTTGGACATTATATGTACTCTTATGTTTTATATCTTAGAGATGTTCTTATTATGAGTCACATGCTTTATATTTACATGTCAAAATTTATATTGAGTTACATGCTTTATATTAATTATTTGGACATTTGGATGTCCATTGTTTATTTTGTGAAGAAATTTAATTACTTTCCCCTTTATGAATAAATTTAATGCATTTATGTAATATAGATATAATTTCTTGGTAAATTATTCAATCCAAGGATAACCAAGTGCCATGTTTAATCTACTTGACATAATGTTTTCAATGGTTGAAGCAAACATAAAAAGAGTTTTATTTTGTTAAAGAAAACATAAATACCTATTGTTGATATGCACCAGACAACTGAGAGGGGGGGTGAGTTAGTTGTCTTAAAAACTTAAGAACTTCTGCATTAAAACATTAAACATTTGTATTGTCACAAAAAATTGTAATTGGATCTTCATACAGAACTCTGATATCCTTCAAAGTTTACTTCATCCATATATAACACTTGACTACAATTACATGCTACTGCAATGTATTTTTCTTCTATAGTAGACAGAGATACTGAATCCTATTTCTTACTTAACCAAGATACCAACCTTTTCCCCAAGAAGAATGCACCTCCACTTGTGCTTTTCCTATCATCCATATCTCTGGCCCAATCTGCATCAATGTATGCTTTAAGGGTAAAATCATTGTCCTTAGGATACCAAAAGCCATGATCCATTGTTCCTTTTAAATACCTCAGAATTCTCTTGACTACCATCACATGAGATTCCTTGGGTTCTTCTTGAAACCTTGCTACAAGACATACTACATGCATTATTTCAGGTCTAGTTTGAGTCAGATAAAAGTAATCCTCCAATCATAGATCTGTACTTTTTTTGATTTGCCATGGCTGAGTTGTCATTTTACTCAACTTACAACCAGTAACCATAGGTGTACAAACTGGTTTGGAATCTTCCATCCCAAATTTCTTTAACAGTTCTTTCACATACTTAGACTAAGAAATGAAGATACTTTTATCTAATTGGCTTATTTTTTAGACCTAAGAAGAAGTTCATTTCTCCAAACATAGGCATTTTAAACTCACTTTGTATTTCTCCAACAAAAACTAAGCACATACCTTCATTTCCCCCAAAAATAATATCATCCACAAAGACTGCAACAATTAGGATTTGTTCCCCATTTATCTTGAAGTAGAGATTGATGTCTATAGTACCTTTACTAAACCCTATCTATATTAGATACTTGTCCAACCGTGCATACCATGTCCTAGGAGCTTGCTTTAATCCATACAAAGTATTCTTCAATATGCATACCATATTACCCTGATCTAATACCAACAGTCCTTCTGGTTGTTCAATATAGACTTCTTCTTCCAAGTCTCCATTCAAGAAGGCAGACTTCACATCCATTTGATAAACCTTGAAATATTTGTAGGCAACAAAAGCCAAAAACATCCTTATACCTTCAATCCTTGCTATAGGAACAAAAGTTTCTTCAAAGTCTATACCTTCAACTTGAGCATATCCTTTGCATACTAACCTTGCTTTATTCCTTGCTACTTCACCATTCACATTCAACTTATTTCTAAAAACCCACTTTTTGCCAATTACATTCTTATCTGTTGGTTTGGAAACAAGATCCCAATTCTGATTCTTCTCTATCTGTCTCAATTCATCTTCCATAACCTTTACCTAGTTTTCATCTTTGCAGGCTTCATCCATAGTTTTAGGTTCGATCTTGGAGATCAAATAGAAATTTACTTGTTCCTCTACAAATTTTCTTCTAGTTAAGACCCTTTTGCTCTTATGTCCTATTATCTGATCTTTAGAATGATTGAGTCTCACATACCTTGGAGTTCTGGTGACAATTTCTAGGGCTTTTTCTTCTTCATCTAAGCTATCTTCTTGCTGCACCACTTCTAAAAATTTTGGTTCATCAGATTCATATCTGTTTGATGGACTTTCCTTTCTTTCATCAACTTTGACATTTGCACTTTCAATGATCTTATTCAGTCTCTTATTATACCACTGGTATGCTTTACTCTTAGTGGAGTAACAAAGAAAGATTCCTTCATCACATCTAGCATCGAACTTGCCAAGATCTTCTTCCCTTTTGATATAACATTTGCTACCAAAAACTTTGAGATATTTCAAAATAGGAACTTTGCCATGCCACAACTCATAAGGAGTTTTAGAGTTGTTACCTTTTACTTGGACTCTGTTTAGGATGTATATAGCTATATGAATTGCTTCTCTCCAATCTGCTTCCAGCAGATCAGCTTCTTTCATCATGGTCCTAGCAGCTTCTTGAACTATTTTGTTTTTCCTTTCAACAACCCCATTTTGTTGTGGAGTTCTAGGTGCAAACAACTATCTTTTTATTCCATACTCTTCACAAAAGAAATTGAATTCATTTGATGTAAATTATCCTCCTCTATCAGTCCTCAAGCATTTGATCTTCAAATCCATCTCATTTTCAACCATTGCCTTAAAAGCCTTGAACTTGTTTAGAACTTGAACTTTTTCTTTCAAAAAGGTAACCCAAGTAATTCTAGATTAATCATCAATAAGCAGCATGAAGTACCTATCTCCTTGTAAACTTCTTACTCTGGTAGGTCTCCATAGATCTGTATGCACCGGCTTAAGTAGTCCAATAACTTGTTTTTTCATTTTGAAACTTGTTCTTGTTTTCTTCCCAAATTGACACTCTTTGCAAATTTGATTAGTAGGCTTTACAAACCTAAGTAGATCTCTAATAGCCTGTGTGTTGCTTATCTTTATAATTTTATCAAAATTTATGTGACACAACCTTCTATGCCATAGCCAAATTTCATCAGTCTGAGCCAACAAACAATAGTTTTTAGTTCCTTTCAAGTGATAGATATTACCTTTGGTCTTTTTACCAGTTGCAATGACTGTTCCAGAGCTTTCCTTGATCTTTCAACCATTGTCCTTGAAGCTTAGATCATATCCCTTTTCACACATCTGACCCACACTCAGAAGATTGTGCTTTAATCCTTTCACTTACAAGACATCTTAAGTATTATGCTTTCCATCAAAAGAAATAGACCCTTTTCCACAAATCTTACCAACTATATCATCTCCAAACCTAACCAATCCACCATCATATCTTTCCATACTTACAAACTTACTTTTGTCTCTGGTCATGTGGTGAGAGCATCCACTATCAATAACCCATTCATCTTTGTCCTTGATAACCTAAGCAGCCAAAACACTCTGCACTAGTTTTTCTTCCTTTACATAGCTAGTAGGATTAGTAGACACAGGATCTTCCTTAATAGCAATAAACAAGCATTCATTTCCAGCATTATCAAGTTCTTCATTATCTGATACTCCTTCGTCATCATCAAAATCTTTGACATAATAACACTTCTTTTGATCCTAGGTCTGTTCTCATATCTTTTTCTATTTCTTTCAATTCTTTTAGGACATATGGAAGCAAAATGACCTACTTTACCACAGGAGAAACATTTGAAAGGTAATTTGCCTTTATACTTACCGAATCCTCTTTGCAGTCTATCCACGAAGGTGGATTCAACTTCATCAAACTCTTCATTAGATGCTACCTTGTATCTTTCTAATCTAGAAGTACTCCCCAGAGTACTGGCTTTGAAGGCCATCTCAACTTTGGGTAGAACATAACCAAACTCTCTCATTTCAAAGATGGTAAGCTTACCAAGCAGCTGATCCTTGTTAACCTTTTCAAATTGCATGAATTCTTCAATTGCAGCTACTTTATGATAGTAGGACTTGGGCAAGGATCTAAGGATTTTTGTAACAACTTCTTTTTGTCAAGAGTTCCACCCATGGCTTTTATCCCTATAAAAATTTCATCAACTCTTTGCATAAAGGCTAAAATGTTTTCATCATCATTCATCTTCAAACCTTCATATCTCACTTTTAAACTTTGTAACTTGGCTTCCTTCATAGAATCATTTCCCTCATACAAAATTTTCAACTTTACCCATGTTAGGGTTAGCCGGTAGAAGATATCAATTAAATGCAAATAAAGATTAAACAAAGGAATGGAAATACACAGAAATAATAACAGCGAGAGACAAGTTTTAACATGGTTCACCCAAAACTCGGGCTACATCCACCAAACAGAGAGTCCAATATTATTATCCAGTAAATCAAACCGATTACAATCAGTAATCCCTGCAACTCAATACCACTGCAAAATGCTATAATACAATACCAAAACCCTAACCCTTGGCCTCTTTTTATCAGGCTTTTTGTCAGTTACAAAAATAGGGTTTTCTTATGTCAGTCAATGAAAAAATAACTCCTAGTGCTTTATAAAATAATAAAAAACCATATGAGGTTTTAGGGGCGTTGCCCCTCGACCCCACCCTGTATCACGACAGGTAACATGCCAGGGGCACTGCCCCTGGACCCCGCAAGGGGTGCTACCCCTTGACCCCATAGGAATTTGGGGGGAAACCGCGCCGATAAAAGTGGGGTAAATATAACCTCTGAGTCTGATTAGGCTCCATATAACAACAATCTCCCACTTGGAGACTGATCAGACTCCACACCATATCATCTCCCACTTGGAGACTGATCATAACACCATTGACCCTGTAGCTCTCACTGGAAATAAGCACCCTGGACTCTGCTATTCTATTTTTGTTGTTTTCAGTCTAGAAGACCAACCAAAGCTAAAGAGGAGCTCAGCTTCTCCCTTATCACTACCTTTGTAAACATATCTGCTAGATTGTCATATGTATGTATCTTTGCTAGCTGTAACTATCCATCATCCAACACTGACCAAATGAAGTGATACCTCAACTATATGTGTTTGGTCTTTGAATGCAAGGCAGAATTCTTTGCAAGATGTATGGCACTCTGGCTATCCGTAAACAAATAACTGTTAACCTGTTGTGTGCCCAATTCATTCATAAAAGATTGCAGCCATATCATCTCCTTGCTTACCTCTGTTGTAGCTACATATTCTGCCTCTATGGTGGATAAAGCAACCACCTTTTGTAACCTAGAAATCCAACTCACCACTATTCCACCTACAGTAAAGACATAACCTGCAGTACTTTGCTTGGTATCAATATCCCCTGCCAAATCTGAGTCTACATAACTTGCTAAATCAGTATTAGTGCCCCCAAAACATAAGTGTTTATTAGATGTACCTCTCAAATATCTGAGAATCCATTTTACCACATTCCAATGCTCTAATCTGGGATGACTCATATACCTGCTAACGACTCCTACAACATGTGCAATATCTAGTCTCGTGCATACCATGGCATACATTAAACTTCCTACAGCTGAAGCATAGGGTACCTTGGACATTTTCTCTTCCTGCTCTTGTGTCTTAGGACACATCTCCTTAGTCAATTTCAAATGACTAGGCAAAGGTGTGCTGACAGCTTTTGCATTCTCCATATGGAATCTCTGCAACACCTTTTCAACATAAGCAACCTGAGAGAGAGTCAATTTTCTGATCTTCCTATCTCGGCAAATTTTCATACCAAGGATTTGTTTTGTTGCCCCCAAATCCTTCATATCAAATGACTATGCTAACTGTTGTTTTAACTCTCGTATGTGATCCATGTTAGACCCAACTACAAGCATGTCATCAACATATAAACATAAAATAATGTAGCTATCATTATCCAACCTCTTAAAATAAACACAATGGTCAAAATTATGCCTTGCTCAGCCATAAAACTATCAAATTTCAAATACCATTACCAAGGTGCTTGTTTTAGGCCATACAAACTCTTCTTCAATCTGCACACCAGTTTCTCCTTACCTTTGACCTCAAATCCTTAGGGTTGTTCCATATATATCTCCTCCTCCAAATCACCATGGAGAAAGGCAATTTTAACATCTAGTTGTTCCAAATGTAAATCTTTAGTAGCCAAAATACTTAAAACAGTACGAATAGAAGTCATCTTGACAACCAGAGAAAATATCTCATCAAAATCAATGCCCTTTTTCTGTACAAATACTTTTACAACTAACCTAGCCTTAAATCTTTTCTTACCTCCATCTTCCTCTTTTAGCCTATAAACCCATTTATTTGGTAAAGCCTTTTTACCTGTAGGTAACTTACATAATTCCCAAGTCTAATTTTTTAGCAAGGAGTCCATTTCTTCTTTCATTGCAAGCTCCCACTGAACCTGTGTATCCATCTGAATAGCTTCATCATACCCTTCTAGTTCACCAGCATCTATAAACAAAATAGAATACAAAGAGGGAGAAAACCTTTCAGGAGGTCGACTGATCCTTGTTGACCGTCTAACATTCACTAGAGTTTGTGGTATTTCTGGTTGATGTTGCGGAGCATGAGGAACCACTGGAACATCACTATTTGGAGTATCATCCAGCACCACATAATCCTTTCCTTTCTTCTCATGGTGCTGCAACTGATCTTTGTACAACACCTCATTAAATATAACATCCTTGCTTCTCAAAATTTTTTGATTTTTAAAATCCCAAAGCCTATAACCAAATTCATCAATGCCATATCCAACGAAGGTACATTTTTTGATTTCGCATCCAGCTTGGTTCTATTTTCAAAATCTATATGTGCAAATGCTTCATAGCCAAAGGTTTTTAGAAAAGAATAACTCACCTTCTTACCTCTCCATGCTTCCTCTAGAATACCATAGCCCAAAGGAACTGAAGGACCTCTGTTAATTAAATATACAACAATGTTGGCAGCCTTTGCCCACATGTTTAAAGGCAATCCAGCATGCAATCTCATGGTACTTGCGTCTCCATTATTGTCCTATTCATGCGTTCAGCCACTCCATTTTCCTGTGGAGTCCCTGGAACCATTTTCTGCCTACAAATTCCATTAAAGGAACAATAATGTTCAAATTCTTTGCTGCAATACTCATCGCCATTATTAGATCTGAGACATTTTAATCTTTTACCTATCTCATTTTCAACCAAGCTTCTCCATTTCTTAAATGTTTCAAATACATCAGATTTCTATCTAAGGAAATAAATCCAGACCTTCCTAGTTGCATCATTTATGAATGTAACATAATACCGAGAGCCACCGAGAGAAGATACCTAAGCTGGTCCCCATACATCTGTATGCACAAGCTCCAATTTTTTATTTTTCTTTTGCTTCCCATCCTTGAGAAAATTGACTCTCTTTTGTTTGTCATACACACAACTTTCACAAAAATCCATATTAATACATTTAAGACCTAGTAAAACTTTCTTAGAATGAAGTACCTTCATACCTTTTTCACTCATATGCCCAAGTTTGTTATGCCACAGTGTTGTCTTAGAACTTGCAGCAACTTTTCCAGTCTCTTCTTGCAAACCTGCAGCAACTGTTCCTGAACCTGTTTGTTTTTTCTCTGTAATAGCTAAAGTAGAAGGAACAGTATGACCTGTACAAAGATATAAGGTGCCTACTTTCACACCTTTTGCTACTACTAAGGCACCTTTTGAAACCTTCCAATTTTTATCAGAAAATGTAACAGTGCAACCTTGTTCAGTTAGCTACCCTATTGAAATTAAATTCCTACTGAGCCTTGGAACATGCCTTACCTCTTGTAGTAGCCAATGATTTCCATTCTACAACTTAATCTTGATTCTTCCCTTTCCAACAATCTGACAGGGTTCATTATCTCCCAAATAAACCAACCCAAAATCCCCTTGGACATAATCAAGGAAATAACTTCTATGGGGCATAGCATGAAATGAGGCCCCTGAATCTAAAACCCATGAATCATCAGCATTATCTAGGGAAAGAATCAAAGCATCATCTTCAGACTTATTGCTTACCACATTTGTTTCCTTATTGCCTTCTTGTTTGTCTCCTTCTTTGTTCTTTTGAGACCAACAATCTTTCTTCAGATGACCTGGTTATCCATAGTACCAGTAATCCTTCTGTCCTCTGGTTTAGGATCTTTTGTCCTTTGATTTTCCTCATGACTTCCCATGACCTCCAAAACCTTTTCCTCTCTCCTTTGATCTGCCCCTACTTTTTGCATTCAAAACACTGCCTAATTTGGATCCACCTGAGTTTTTCCTATGAATTTCCTCACTCAGAATAACACCAACAACATCATCAAATTTTAGGGTATTTGAACCAGAAATAGAGTTACTAACCACCATTACCAAACTATCCCATCTTTTAGGCAATGAACATAATATCAAGAGAGCTCTAACTTCTTCATCAAATTTTACATTTACAGAAGTCAATTGACTGATAATCATATTAAATTCATTTAAATGATCTATCACAGATCCACCTTCAACCATTTTCAGATTAAACAAATGCTTCATGAGAAATACCTTATTTGAGGCTAAGGGTTTTTCATACAATTTAGCCAAAGCTTTCATCAGACCATCTGTTATCTTCGCTTCCATTATATTGAATGCCACCGTTGGTGCCAGGCACAACTGAATGGTTCCCAGTGCCTTTTTGTCAAGAAGATTCCAATCCTCATAAGACATTGTTGCCAGTTTCTTGGATATTCCTTCCAACGGCATCCATAAATCCTTTTGATAGAGGTAATCCTCCATCTGCATCTTCCATAACTGATAGTTCTGCCCATTGAATTTATCAACCTTCAATTTACCCTCATCTGCCATTGCTCCCACTCAACCATGAGACTTTTCTGTAGACAATAATCAAAACACAACCTCACTCTGATACCACTTGTTAGGGTTAGCTGGTAGAAGAAATCAATTAAATGCAAAATAAAGATTAAATAGAGGAATGGAAATACACAGAAATAATAATAGCGAGAGACAAGTTTTAACATGGTTCACCCAAACTTGGGCTACATCCACCAAACATAGAGTCCAATATTATTATCCAGTAAATCAAACTGATTACAATCAGCAATCCCTGCAACTCAATACCGCTACAAAATGCTACAATACAATACCAAAACCCTAACCCTTGGCCACTTTTTATCAATCTTTTTGTTGGTTACAAAAATAGGGTTTTCTTATGTCGGTCAATGAAAAAATAACTCCTGGTGCTTTATAAAATAATAAAAAACTATGTGAGGTTTTGGGGACGTTGCCCCCAAGCCTCCACGGGGGTGTTGCCCCTCGACCCCGCCCTGTATCATGACAAGGAATGCGCCAGAGGTGCTGCCCCTGGACCCCACAAGGGGCACTACCCCTTGACCCCATCTTGGGGGCGCTGCCCCCAAACCCCGCAAGGGGTGCTGCCCCTTGACCCCGTAGGAATTTGGGGGGAAACCATGCTGATAAAAGTGGGGTAAATATAACTTCTGAGTCTGATTAGGCTCCATATAACAACAACCCATACCTTATTTGCAGTTTCAAGATCCACAACATTCATCAATATTGAATCAGGTAAAGAGTTTAGCAGAGCATCTTTTGCCTTAACATCTATTTCATATTGTTTGATTTCATCTTCAATTGTCAGACCATTTTCAGGTATAGTGTATTCTGTATCTGTAACTTTACATACTTTGTAACCAAGACTGAGAAGATGGCTTTTCATCCAAGCCTTCAAGAGAACATAATTTGTTCCATTAAAATGTGACACTTCCTTCTTGAAAGACATTTTGAATTTCCTCAAGTTGTTAAACTTTCTTCTAAGAAACCTTACTTTGATACCAATTATTGATATGTGCTAGACAACTAAGAGGGAGGGTGAATTAGTTGTCTTAAAAACTTAAAAAATTCTACATTAAAACATTAAACATTTGCCTGCAATGATTAAGATCTAATCATGAAACCTCAAAATTAAAACTTCAATCACATGTGCAGCAAAAAACACAAGAGACACCAAATTTACATGGAAAACCCCAAGGTGGGGAAAAAACCATAGAGGCTAGATAAGATCATTGAAAGTGCAAATGTCAAAGATGATGAAGAAAAGTAAAGGCCATCAAATGGATATGAATTTGATGAACCAAAAGTTTTAGAAGTGGTGCAACAAGAAGATATCTTAGATGAAGAAGAACAAGCCCCGGAAAGTGTCACCAGAACTCCAAGTTATGTGAGACTCAATTATTTTGAAGATTAGATAATAAGAGATAAGAGAAAAGGGATCTTAACTAAAAGAGAAGTTTTAGAGGAACAAGTAAATTTCTATTTGATCTCCAAGATTGAACCTAAAACTATGGATGAAGCCTACAAAGATGAAAACTAGGTAAAGGCTATGGAAGATGAATTGAGACAGATAGAGAAGAATCAGACTTGGGATCTTGTTTCCAGACCAACAGATAAGAATGTAATTGGCACAAAGTGGTTTTTCAAAAATAAGTTGAATGAGAGTGGTGAAGTAGCAAGGAATAAAGCAAGGTTGGTATGCAAAGAATATGCTTAAGTTGAAGGTATAGACATTGAAGCAACTTTTGCTCATGTGGAAAGGATTGAATCTATAAGGATCTTTTTGGCTTTTTTTTGCCTACAAAGATTTCAAGGTTTATCAAATGGATGTGAAGTCTACCTTCTTGAATGGAGACTTGGAAGAACTCTTTATTGAACAACCAAAAATCTATAATGAAGGTTGTTTCGAGATTGTAGAGTCTAATCAAAATCTATATTACTTCTTTAGCTTGTGTTGTGTTTTATTTTTCTATTTTGTGTATGTTTTTCTATCTTGTAATAATGATGTAGGAGCATAAATTCATGATGAAAAATCTATATAACTTCATGATAAACAATGTTCTAGGATCTCATAACAACCTTCAAAAGTTCTTTTTCTTGAAACAATCTATATTACTTATTTATCTTATTCATCATGAAGTTAAGCTCCTACATCATTATTACAAGATAGAAAAAAGATACACAAAATAGAAAAATAAAACATGACACAAGCTAAAGAAGTAATATAGAAGGATTGAGGCTATAAGGATGTTTTTGGATTTTGCTGTCTATAAAGATTTCAAGGTTTATCAAATGGATGTGAAGTCTACCTTCTTGAATGGAGACTTGGAACAAGAAGTCTATATTGAACAACCAGAAGGATTCTAGGTATGAGATCAGGGTAATATGGTATGTAGATTGAAGAAGGCTTTGTATGGATTAAAGTAAGCTCCCAGGGCATGGTATGCATGGTTGGACAAGTATCGGATACAGATAGGGTTCATTAAAGGTATGACAGACATCAATCTCTACTTCAAGATAAATGTTGAACAAATCCTAATTGTAGTAGTCTTTGTGGATGATATTATTTTTGGGGGAAATGAAGATATGTGCTTAGTTTTTGCTGGATTTGAAGGTATATTCTATTAATCCTAGCAATGCCAATCCCAAATCTTTGGAGGATATTTAGAAATTTATGCTTACTTTGATGTAGGATTTTCATAGATTGTCTACCAAAATTCATGTGAGGTTGTTTCATGATGAACAATGTTCTAGGATCTTGAAACAACCTTCAAAAGTGAAATCAGCTCATGAGTCCAATGAGAATCTATATTACTTCTTTAGCTTGTGTTGTGTTTTATTTTTCTATTTTGTGTATCTTTTTCTATCTTGTAATAATGATGTAGGAGCATAAATTCCAAAGACCATAACTTTTGACTTAGAAAGTCAATGAGCCCATTTTTTTAGCATCAAGATCTTGAAAATTTTGAGTTTCCCATAACTTTCTTTCTCTAGTTAATAGTCATTTCAATATTTTTTGAGCCCTAATTTTTCAACTAAGGCTTCAAAAGTGGATTTTAGTGTTTTTCTATTTTAGACAATGGATTTGTATTCAAGAGTGAACTTGTGTGACAAGTCACTTTCAATACTTATTTGGATATGTAGAGGATAAAATATATTTATTAATTATGTTTTGGTGGATTTACAATTTTTAAAAATAATTTAAGTTTGTTAAATCTAGCAACTTTAGCTATTCTAGGTAGCTTCTAATTTTACTAGGTTTAAATATGTACTACTTCATTTGCTTAGATATCTTTCCATATTCATTTTCTATTTCCCAACTTAATCTTATTTTAGATTAGGAATATAGCCTAATTAGGACACATTTGGAAATTTAGATAAAAGGGAAAATAACACTAACTTATTGAGTAGAGTAGTTGTTGCAAGTATGTGCTTAGTTGGTGTTATCATTGATGTCAACATATCCTTGTTGTCATTAGTGTCAACTGTATCTTATTCTATTACTTTTTTAGAAGACTTGTATGTTGAGGGTATTGAGAAAATTAGCCTCTCTAGAAGAAACAAGTGGGTTACAGAGAAGTGCAGCACAGATAGTGAGTGGCGTGTTGAAGAACAACCTAGTAAATTATTGAGTTTTGAAGGTATATTCTATTAATCCTAGCAATACTAATCCTGGATCCTTGAAGGATATTTAGGAATTTATGCTTACTTTGATGTAGGATTTTCATAGATTGTCTATAAAAATTCATGTGAGGTTGTTTCATGATGAACAATGTAGGTGGAATCTTGAAACAACCTTCAAAAGTGAAATCCGCTCATGAGTCCAATGAGGATCTATATTACTACTTTAGCTTGTGTTGTGTTTTATTTTTCTATTTTGTGTATCTTTTTCTATCTTGTAATAATGATGTAGGAGCATAACTTCATGATGAACAATTTTCTAGGATCTTGAAACAAGCTTCAAAAGTTCTTTTTCTTGAAACAATCTATATTACTTCTTTAGCTTGTGTTGTGTTTTATTTTTCTATTTTGTCTATCTTTTTCTATCTTGTAATAATGATGTAGGAGCAAAACTTCTTGATGAACAATGTTCTAGGATCTTGAAACAATGTTCAAAATTGAAATCAGCTCATGAGTCTAATGAGAATCTATATTACTTCTTTACCTTGTGTTGTGTTTCATTTTTCTATTTTGTGTATCAATTTCTACCTTGTAATAATGATGTAGGAGCATAAATTCATGATGAACAATGTTCTAGGATCTTGAAACAACCTTCAAAAGTGAAATCAACTCATTTGTCCAATGAGAATCTATATTACTTCTTTAGATTGTGTTGTGTTTTATTTTTCTATTTTGTGTATCTTTTTCTATCTTGTAATAATGATGTAGGAGCATAACTTCATGATGAACAATGTTCTAGGATCTTGAAACAACCTTCAAAAGATCTTTTTCTTGAAACAATCTATATTACTTCTTTAGCTTGTGTTGTGTTTTATTTTTCTATTTTGTGATCTTTTTCTATCTTGTAATAATGATGTAGGAGCATAACTTCATGATGAACAATGTTCTAGGATCTTGAAACAACCTTCAAAAGTTCTTTTTCTTGAAACAATCTATCTTTAAATAATTATGTAGGAGTGTAACTTTATGATGAACAATGTTTGAGGACCTTGAAACAACCTTCAAAAGTGAAATCATCTCATGAGTCCAATGAGAATCTATATTACTTCTTTAGCTTGTGTTGTGTTTTATTTTTCTATTTTGTGTATCTTTTTCTATCTTGTAATAATGATGTAGGAGCATAACTTCATGATGAACAATGTTCTAGGATCTTGAAACAACCTTCAAAAGTTCTTTTTCTTGAAACAATCTATATTAATTTTTTTTATCTTGTGTTGTGTTTTATTTTTCTATTTTGTTTAACTTTTTCTATCTTGTAATAATGATGTAGGAGCATAACTTCATGATAAACAATGTTCTAGGATCTTGAAACAACCTTTAAAAGTGAAATCAGCTCATGAGTCCAATGATAATCTATATTAATTCTTTAGCTTGTGTTGTGTTTTATTTTTCTATTTTATGTATCTTTTTCTATCTTGTAATAATGATGTAGGAGCATAACTTCATGATGAATAATGTTCTAGGATCTTGAAACAACCTTCAAAAGTGAAATCAGCTCATGAGTCCAATGAGAATCTATATTACTTATTTAGCTTGTGTTGTGTTTTATTTTTCTATTTTGTGTACCTTTTTCTATCTTGTAATAATCATGTTGGAGCATAACTTCATGATAAACAATGTTCTAGGATCTTGAAACAACCTTCAAAAGTGAAATCAGCTCATGAGTCCAATGAGAATCTATTTTGTGTAGCTTTTTCTATCTTGTAATAATGATGTAGGAGCATAACTTCATGATGAACAATGTTCTAGGATCTTGAATCAACCTTCAAATTTTATTTTTCTTGAGAATCTATATTACTTATTTAGCCTGTGTTGTGTTTTATTTTTCTATTTTGTAATAATGATGTAGGAGCATAACTTCATGATGAGCAATGTTCTAGGATCTTGAAACAACCTTCAAAAGTTCTATTTCTTGAAACAATCTATCTTGTAATAATGATGTAGGAGAATAACATCATGATGAAAAATGTTCTAGGATCTTGAAACAACTTTCAAAAGTGAAATCAGCAAATGAGTCCAATGAGAATCTATATTACTTCTTTAGCTTGTGTTGTGTTTTATTTTTCTATTTTGTGTATCTTTTTCTATCTTGTAATAATGATGTAGGAGCATAACTTCATAATGAACAATGTTCTAGGATCTTGAAACAACCTTCAAAAGTGAAATCAGTTCATGAGTCCAATGAGAATCTATATTACGTCTTTAGCTTGTGTTGTGTTTTATTTTTCTATTTTGTGTATCTTTTTCTATCTTGTAATAATGATGTAGGAGCATAACTTCGAAAGACCATAACTTTTGACTTAGAAGCGATGAGCCCATATTTTTAGCATCAAGATCTTGAAGATTTTGAGTTACCCATAACTTTCTTTCTCTAGTTAATTGTCATTTCAAGATTTTTTGAGCCCTAATTTTTCAACTAAGGCTTCAAAAGTGGATTTTAGTGTTTTTATATTTTAGACAATGGATTTGTATTCAAGAGTGAACTTGTGTGACAAGTCACTTTCAAGACTTATTTGGATATGTAGAGGATAAAATATATTTAATCTATGTTTTGTTGGATTTACGGTTTTTAAAAATAATTTAAGTTTGTTAAATCTAGCAACTTTAGCTATTCTAGGTAGTTTCTAATTTTACTAGGTTTAAATATGTACTACTTCATTTTCTTAAATATATTTCTATATTCATTTTATATTTCCCAACTTAATATTAATTTAGATTAGGAATATAACCTAATTAGGATACATTTAGAAATTTAGATAAAAGGGAAAATGACACTAACTTATTGGGTAGAGTAGTTGTTGCAAGTATGTGCCTAGTCTGTGTTATCATTGATGTCAACATATCCTTGTTGTCATTAGTGTCAAATGTATCTTATTATATTACTTGTTTAGAAGATTTGTATGTTTAGGATATTGAGAATATTAGCCTCTCTAGAAGAAACAAGTGGGTTACAAAGAAGTGCAGC
This sequence comes from Cunninghamia lanceolata, assembly GCA_027924645.1. Taxonomy (NCBI): domain Eukaryota; kingdom Viridiplantae; phylum Streptophyta; class Pinopsida; order Cupressales; family Cupressaceae; genus Cunninghamia; species Cunninghamia lanceolata. Next base: position 254,837 of record BSBN01001013.1, on the reverse strand, counting down.
ACAGACAATGAGTGGCGTGTTGAAGAACATCCTAGTAAATTGGTCCACATTTCCTTCTAGGTGAAGATCTAGTTGTGTGGATTGGAAGTTATTCAAAGGGATTCTTGAAGTAGTTGAATCCTAAGTTTGAGCCTCTGGTATGAAGATTTGAGAGAGTTGCATTCACCAAAGTTAAGCCTGCTTTTTCTGGAAGAACAGTTGGGACAGGGAGAAAGTAATATGCTCTGCATTCCTCCACAATAAAGTATTCTTCTCTATGGTTCTAGAGGGAAGATTAGGATGAGGATAAGTACCTATAGTTGCAATGGTTTGTGGTTTGGTGGTCTACAAGATATCTTTCTTTCATGACAGTTGAAGACAATGAAGTTCATGTGTTCTAGCAAAAAGATTCCTATGGATAAAGTGGTTAAGGCCCATGCAGTTGCTCCTGATGATTACATCATGCTTGTGGATGTCTCCTAATCATGTTCCTATCTAGACTTTAGTCTAGATTATGGAAATCATATTGTGTTTGAAGATTATTCCTGAATAATGTAGCGTGTAACCAGTCTTGACCAATCTAGTTGATCCCAGTAATTGTGGAGATCTCTAGAAGATTGTGGAAGCATGTTGTGGCATGAAAGGTAATGTTTGAGTCCTAGCTAAGGCATGGCATGATCCACATTTCATTCCCCTCGAATTATGTTGTAAAAGGTCAAGACCTATTTTGTAAATATTTGTAATACCGACCTTGGAGATTGTTCCAATGGTTGATGATTGTAATGCCGACCTTGATGTTCATTCCAAGGTTGATGTAGTGTATAAATAATTGTAGTTGAGTCATGGAAAAGTTGTCCTTGAGCAGAAATGATAAGATTCTAAGAAAGGTTCAAAGGTAGAGCAAAGAAGAGGAAGAACATAAAAGAAAGAGTAGAGAAGAGGCAGAGTAGAGCAAAGAAACTTTTGTATTTCAATAATATATTTGTAAAGGTGTTGATCATGTTTTTGTAGGGTTTAACAGCCCTTAGGGTTTAACAACCCTTATTGTAATCTTGCTAGGTTTAGGGTTGAGGCAGTGAGCCTGCTAGACCTAGTTGTTCTTCATTACAGTGAGTCAGTATGATTAGGCCTGTGGAGTGACCAAGCCTGATCATCATTATTTCAAGATTACAATATGTATTGAGAGTTCATTTCTCCAAACATAGACATTTCAAACTCACTTTATATTTCTCCAACAAAAATAGAGCACATATCTTCATTTCCCTCAAAATAATATAATCCACAAAGACTGCTACAATTAGGATTTGTTAACCATTTATCTTGAAGTAGAGATTGATGTTTGTAGTACCTTTACTGAACCCTATCTATATCAAATACTTGTCCAACCATGCATACCATGCCCTGGGAGCTTCTTTTAATCCATACAAAGCCTTCTTCAATTTGCATACCATATTACCCTGATCTGATACCTAGAATCCTTCTGGTTGTTCAAAATAGACTTCTTCTTCCAAGTCTCCATTCAAGAAGGTAGACTTCACATCCATTTGATAAACCTTGAAATCTTTGTAGGTAGCAAAAGCCAAAAACATCCTTATAGCTTCAATCCTTGCTACAATAGCAAAAGTTTCTTCAAAGTCTATACCTTCAACTTGAGAGTATCATTTGCATACCAACCTTTATTTATTCCTTGCTACTTCACCATTCTCATTCAACTTATTTTTGAAAACCCACTTTGTGCCAATTACATTCTTATATGTTGTTCTAGAACAAGATCCCAAGTCTAGATCTTCTCTATCTGTCTCAATTCATCTTCCATAGCCTTTACCTAGTTTTCATCTTTGTAGGCTTCATCCACAATTTTAGGTTCAATCTTGGAGATCAAATAGAAATTTACTTGTTCCTCTACAAATTTTCTTCTGGTTAAGATCCCTTTGCTCTTATCTCCTATTATCTGATCTTCAAAATGATTGAGTCTCACATACCTTAGAGTTTTGGTGACACTTTCTGGGGCTTGTTCTTCTTCATCTGAGCTATCTTCTTGTTGCACCACTTCTAAAACTTTTGGTTCAACAGATTCATATCTGTTTGATGGCCTTTCCTTGCTTTCATCAACTTTGACATTTGCACTTTCAATGATCTTATTCAACCTCTTATTATAGCACTGGTATGCTTTACTCTTAGTGCAGTAACAAAGAAAGATTCCTTCATCACATTTAGCATCAAACTTCCCAAGATCTTCTTCCCTTTTGATATAACATTTGCTACCAAAAACTTTGAGATAATTCACAGTAGGAACTTTTCCATGCCACAATTCATAAGGAATTTTAGAGCTATTACCTTTTACTTAGACTCTGTTTAGGATGTATATAGCTGTATGAATTGCTTCTCTCCAATATGCTTCTAGTAGATCATCTTCTTTCATCATGGTCCTAGCAGCTTCTTGAACTATTTTATTTTTCCTTTCAACAACTCCATTTTGTTGTGGAGTTCTAGGTACAAAGAACTATCTTTTTATTCCATACTCTTCACAAAAGAAATTGAATTCATTTGATGTAAATTCTCCTCCTCTATCAGTCCTCAATCATTTGATCTTCAAATCCATCTCATTTTCAGCTATTGCCTTACAAGCCTTGAACTTGTCTAGAGCTTCAGCTTTTTCTTTCAAAAGGTAACCCAAGTCGTTCTAGAATAATCATCAATAAGTAACATGAAGTACCTGTCTGCTTGTAAACTTCTTACTCTGGTAGGTCCACATAGATCCATATGCACCAGCTCAAGTAGTCCTTCAATAGATTGTTCTTTTCTTTTGAAACTTGTTCTTATTTGCTTCCTAAATTGACACTCTTTGGAAATTTGATTAGCAGACCTTACAAGCCTAGGCATATCTCTAATAGCCTGTGTGCTACTTATCTTTATGATGTCAAAATTTATGTGACACAACCTTCTATGCCATAGCCAACTTTCATCAATCTGAGCCAATAAACAATAGTTTTCAGTTCCTTTCAAGTGATAGATATTACCTTTGGTATTTTTACCAGTTGCAATGACTATTCCAGAGCTTTCCTTGATCTTGCATCCATTGTACTTGAAGCTTAGATCATATCCCATTTCACACATCTGACCCACACTCAAAAGATTGTGCTTTAATCCTTTCACATACAAGACATCTTCAGTATTATGCTTTCCATCAAAAGAAATGGACCCTTTTCCACAAATCTTACCAGCTGTATCATCTCCAAACCTAACCAGTCCACCATCATATCTTTCCAAACTTACAAACTTACTTTTGTCTCCAGTCATGTGGTGAGAGCATCCACTATCAATAACCCATTCATCTTTATCCTTGATAACCTGAGCAGCCAAAACACTCTCCACTGGTTATTCTTCCTTTACACAGCTAGTAGTATTAGTAGACACAGGATCTTCCTTAATAGCAATAAACAAGCATTCATTTCCAACATTATTAGATTCTCCATTATCTGATACTCCTTTGTCATCATCAAAATCTTCAACATAATAACACTTCTTTTGGATCCTAGGTCTGTTCTCATTTATTTTTCTATTTCTTTCAATTCTTTTAGGACATCTGGAAGCAAAATGACCTACTTTACCACAGGAGAAACATTTGAAAGGTAATTGCCTTTATACTTACCAAATCCTCTTTGCAATCTATCCACAAACTTGGCTTCAACTTCATCAAACTCTTCATCGGATGCTACCTTGTATCTTTCTAATCTGGAAGTACTCCCCAGAGTGCTGGCTTTGAAGGTCATCTCAACTTTCAGTAGAATATCACCAAACTCTCTCATTGCAAAGGCGGTAAGCTTACCAAGCAACTGATCCCTATTAACCTTTTCAACTTGCATGAATTCTTCAATTGCAGCTACTTTATGATAGTAGGACTTGGGTAGGGATCTGAGGATTTTTGTAATAACTTCCTTTTGTCGAGAGTTCCACCCATGGCTTTTATTCCTATAAAAATTTCATCAACTCTTTGCATAAAGGCTAAAATGTTTTCATCATCATTCATCTTCAAACCTTCATATCTCAGTTTTAAACTTTGTAACTTGACTTCCTTCACAGAATCATTTCCCTCATACAAAATTTTCAACTTTACCCATACCTTATTTGCAATTTCAAGATCCACAACATTCGTCAATATTGAATCAGGTAAAGAGCTTAGCAGAGCATCTTTTGCCTTAACATCTATTTCATATTGTTTGATTTCATCTTCAATTGTCATACCATTTTTAGGTATGGTGTATTCTGTATCTACAACTTTCCATACTTTGTAAGCAAGCCTTCAAGAGAACATAATTCGTTCCATTAAAATGTGACACTTCCTTCTTGAAAGACATTTTGGATTTTCCTCAAGTTGTTAAACTTTCTTCTAAGGAACCTTGCTTTGATACCAATTGTTGATATGTGCTAGACAACTAAGAGGGGGCGGTGAATTAGTTGTCTTAAAAACTTAAAAAATTCTACATTAAAACATTAAACATTTGCCTGCAATTATTAAGATCTAACCATGAAACCTCAAAATTAAAACTTCAATCACATGTGCAACAACAAACACAAGAGACACCAAATTTACATAGAAAACCCCAAGGTGGGTAAAAACCCATAGAGAGGATTAACTCTAAATATATTCTGTAGTCTTGAAATAATGATAATCAGGCTTGGTCACTCCACTAGCCTAATCATACTGACTTACTGTCATGAAGAACAACTAGGTCTAGCAGGCTCACTACCTCAACCCTAAACGTAGCAAGATTACAATAAGGGTTGAACATAAACCTTGAGGGATGTTAAACCCTACAAAAACATGATCAACACATTTACAAATATATTATTGAAATACAAAAGTTTCTTTGCTCTACTCTGCCTCTTCTCTGCTCTTTCTTTTATATTCTTCCTCTTCTCTGCTCTGCCTTTGGACCTTTCTTAGAATCTTATCATTTCCGCTCAAGGACAACTTTTCCATGACTCACCTACAAGTATGTATATACTACATCAACCTTGGAATGAACATCAAGGTGGGCATTACAATCATCAACCATTGGAACAATCTCCAAGGTCGATATTACAAATATTTACAAAATAGGTCTTGACCTATTACAACATAATTCAAGGGGAATGAAATGTGGATCATGCCATGCCTTAGCTGGGACTCAAACATGATCTTCCACACCACAACACACTTCCACAATCTTCCAGAGATCTTTGCAATTACTGGGATCAACCAAGTCGGCCAAGATTGGTTACATGCTACATTATTCGGGAACAATCTTCAAACACAATCTCAATTCCATAATGTGGACCAAAGTCCAAATAGGAACATGATTAGGAGACATCCACAAGCATGCTATAGTCATCAGAAGAAACTACACAAGCCTTAACCACTTTATCAATAGGAATCTTTTCACCGCAACACATGAACTTCACTGTCTTCAACTGTCATGAAAGAAAGATAGCTTGCAGACCACCAAACAATGAACCATTGCAACTATAGGCACTTATCCTCATCCCTGATTTCCCTCTAGAACCATAGAGAAAATACTTTATTGCAAAGGAATGTGGAGCATATTACTTTCTCCCTGTCCCAACTGTTCTTCCAGAAAAAGTAGGCTTAACTTTGGTGAATGCAACTCTCTCAAATCTTCATACCAGAGGCTCAAACTTAGGATTCAACTACTTCAAGCATCCCTTTGAATAGCTTCCAATCCACACAACCATCTCTTCACCTAGAAGGAAATGTGGAGCAATTTACTAGGTTGTTCTTCAACATGCCACTTACTGTCTGTGCTACACTTCTCTATAACCCACTTGTTTCTTCCAGAGAAGCTAATTTACTCAATATACTCAACATACAAGTCTTCTAAACAAGTAATAGAATAAGATACAGTTGACACTAATGACAATAAGGATATGTTGAAATCAATGATAACACTGACTAGGCACATACTTGCAACAACTACTCTACCCAATACGTTAGTGCTATTTTCCCTTTTATCTAAATTTCTAAATGTGTCCTAATTAGGCTATATTCCTAATCTAAAATAAGATTAAGTTGGAAAATAGAAAATTAATATAGAAAGATATCTAAGAAAATGAAGTGGTACATATTTAAACCTAGTAAAATTAGAAACTACCTAGAATAGACAAAGTTGTTAGATTTAACAAAATTAAATTATTTTAAAAACTGTAAATCCAACAAAACATAGATTAATAAATATCTTTTATCCTCTACATATCCAAATAAGTCTTGAAAGTGACTTGTCAAACAAGTTCACTATTGAATATAAATCCATTGTCTAAAATAGAAATACACTACAATCCACTTATGAAGCCTTAGTTGAAAAATTAGGGCTCAAAAAATCTTGAAATGACTATAAAATAGAGAAAGAAAGCTATGGGTAACTCAAAATCTTCAAGATCTTGATGCTAAAATAATGGGCTCATCGACTTTCTAAGTCAAAAGTTATGGTCTTTGGAAGTTATGCTCCTACATCATTATTACAAGATAGAAAAAGATACACAAAATAGAAAAATAAAACACAACACAAGCTAAAGAAGTAATATAGATTCTCATTGGACTCATGAGCTGATTTCACTTTTGAAGGTTGTTTCAAGATCCTAGAACATTGTTCATCATGAAGTTATGCTCCTACATCATTATTACAAGATAGAAAAAGATACACAAAATAGAAAAATAAAACACAACACAAGCTAAACAAGTAATATAGATTCTCACTGGACTCATGAGATGATTTCACTTTTGAAGGTTGTTTCAAGATTTCACATACATTGTTCATCATGAAACAACCTCACATGAATTTTTCTAGACAATCTATGAAAATCCTACATCAAAGTAAGCATGAATTCCTAAATATCCTCCAAAGATCTGGGATTGGCATTACTAGGATTAATAGAATATACCTTCAAAACTAAGCAATTTACTAGGCTATTCTTCAACATGCCACTCACTGTCTCAACATCCTGTTAAATAATATAGATTCTCATTGGACTCATGAGCTGATTTCACTTTTGAAGGTTATTTCAAGATCCTAGAGCATTGTTCATCATGAAGTTATGCTCCTACATCATTATTACAAGATAGGAAAAGATACAAAAAATAGAAAAATAAAACACAACACAAGCTAAAGATGAACAATGTATCTTTATTACTTATTTATCTTGTGTTGTGTTTTATTTTTCTATTTTGTGTATCTTTTTCTATCTTGTAATAATGATGTAGGAGCATAACTTCATGAACAATGTTCTAGGATCTTCAAACAACCTTCAAAAGTGAAATCAGCTCATGAGTCTAATGAGAATCTATATTACTTCTTTAGCTTGTGTTGTGTTTTATTTTTCTATTTTGTGTATCTTTTTCTATCTTGTAATAATGATGTAGGAGCATAAATTCATGATGAACAATGTTCTAGGATCTTCAAACAACATTCAAAAGTGAAATCAGCTCATGAGTCTAATGAGAATCTATATTACTTCTTTATCTTGTGTTGTGTTTTATTTTTCTATTTTGTTTATCTTTTTCTATCTTGTAATAATGATGTAGGAGCATAAATTTATGATGAACAATGTTCTAGGATCTTGAAACAACCTTCAAAAGTGATTTCAGGTCATGAGTGCAATGAGAATCTATATTACTTCTTTAGCTTGTGTTGTGTTTTATTTTTCTATTTTGTGTATCTTTTTCTATCTTGTAATAATGATGTAGGAGCATAACTTCATGATGAACAATGTTCTAGGATCTTGAAACAGCCTTCAAAAGTGAAATCAACTCATGATTCCAATGAGAATCTATATTACTTCTTTCAAGATTAGTGTTATTTTCCCATTTATCTAAATTTCTAAATGTGTCCTAATTAGGCTATTTTCCTAATCTAAAAGAATATTAAGTTGGGAAATAGAAAATGAATATAGAAAGATATCTCAGCAAACGAAGTAGTACATATTTAAACCTAGTAAAATTAGAAACTACCTAGAGTAGCTAAAGTTTCTAGATTTAACAAACTTAAATTATTTTTAAAAACTGTAAATCCAACAAAACATAGACTAAGAAATATCTTTTATACTCTACATATCCAAATAAGTCTTGAAAGTGAGTTGTCACACAAGTTAACTCTTGAATACAAATCCATTGTCTAAAATAGAAAAACACTAAAATCCACTTTTGAAACATTAGTTGAAAAATTAGGGCTCAAAAAATCTTGAAATGACTATTTACTAGAGAAAGAAAGCTATGGGCAACTCAAAATCTTCAAGAGCTTGATGCTAAAAAAATGGGCTCATCGAATTTCTAAGTCAAAAGTTATGGTCTTTGGAAGTTATGCTCCTACATCTTTATTACAAGATAGAAAAAGATACATAAAATAGAATAATAAAACACAACACAAGATGAACAAGTAATATAGATTCTCATTGTACTGATGAGATTATTTCACTTTTGAAGGTTGTTTCAAGATCCTAGAACATTGTTCATCATGAAACAACCTCACATGAATTTTGCTAGACAGTCTATGAAAATCCTACATCAAAGTAAGCATAAATTCCTAAATATCCTCCAAAGATTCGGGATTGGCATTGGTAGGATTAATAGAATATATTTAATCCTCCAAAATTTGAGAATAACATGCTTCTTCCATCCATTAGATCATGTATAGATGTAGTAAACTCAAGCATTTATATTGTATCTTCCCTTTTGTTGTTGAGAATTATAATTACCTCTATCAAGGATATCTTAAACAATAGGATGTAAATCATTAGAATAACTTGTATGACCATGATTCATCTCAACTCTTTGATTATACCACAAGTTGATAATAGTACTAGTCTTGGAGAATAATGCGCTTTATTTTAAGGGTTCAAATCTTCATAAACCAATTTTATTTTGCCCTTTGAACTTGAAGAAGTGGAGGGAAAGCATGTTTTCACATAAGATTAGAAGTACTTAAATTTTTACTATTATTTATTAAATTTGATTGCTCCTTGTGCTTTTAGTGTGTCACCTACTTGGTTTTTAGACCCTTAGTTGATTGTCACCTTCCAAACCCTCCATTATTTGTGCTTAATTATTAGATAATTTAATTATAGATTATAATTAGCCCTTTTCCTTATCTTCAATAGTCCATTCTTATATTAAGCATCTTAATGTGTTTTTATTGTTTATTGTCTCTTACCAATTAATCATTTAGGTGTTAATTAATAGGGTAAATGACATAATAAAAATATTACCACAATAGATATTTAATCTAATAAAGCATGTGATAAAGATAATAAATTAATGATCCAATTGAAAATAAAACATAACAAATGCAAACCATAACACTATATTTACATGGAGAAAACCTTGTGGGAAAAAAACTCCACCACAAAAGAGACCTAAGACTGCATTAATCTCAAAAGAGTATACACCAATACAATCACTTATATTTTGTAAGTTGCTTGAACTCCTCTATTTTTTTTCTAGATTTACAAAATGATAAATTGCAATCCACTAATGCTTAAAAAATATTTGTTATTTGCTTGGTGACCTCAACTTCCGAATCACACCCGAAAACAAGAACATTAGGACTTTCAAGCAAATATGATTTTTTTACAAATTGATTTTAGGATTTATTTCTTAACTCAAAATATAAAGTGGCATTTTAGAGACATAAGGCATCTTTTTAGTTATTACAAACTTATTCCCAATTTCTAGTTCTTGGTAGTAAATTACAAAGGGGAATTTTGGTGGTAATTTGTAAAAGTGTAAATTTACTAAAATTGCATATTAGTTCTACACCTCTATTTCCATCTTGAAGTGGTACTTTAGAACAATCATGTAATCCATCAAAATTGAAATTTTTTAGTTAATCTTCACACTTATAACAACTGATCATTTAATGCAACTTTACCTGCGTGTATGCAAGAACCTATATCTCCTGTCACATTGTCATTTTCAATACTTGATTTATCAATTAAAATCTCTCACCTATGTTTCATGGCCTACAATTACAAGCACCATATTTCATGCATCTTAGTTGTCTCTTTGATTACAAAAATGGTGATTTGGGCCCCATTCTAATGGCAAAATTTGCTGAAATTCGGTGGGATGGAGGGGCATAGGAAGTGGTGTAAGATTCTAGTGGTTATTTTGTAGGAAATAGAGTTTGAGGTTGAATTTGCTCAAGCACTAGCTTGATTTTTCTCTTGTTTTAACTGAAGAGAGTAGGTAGAGTGGTGTAGGCATGAAATAACCAACTTGTGATGAAGTATGGTGCAAAACCTGCATAAAGGTAATCCATGGCATGTGTTGAGACCCATGAACTTGACAGGAGAAGTCTGGTTTTTAGATTTCAAGTACTTTCTTTGTGTGGTTGTAACCTTGAGTAAGAAAGAAGGCTAACTTGGGACAGTCTAAAGGAAGGTCTGTAGTTCATGAGGTTTGAGATTTTGGGAGTCATTATTGGTTTACTCATCTCATTCATACATAGTTCAAGGTATTTCAATTGTTTGTTGAATAGATTGGAGTGTTAGTGCCATTTGAAGCTATGTAGCCTTGTTAAGGTCATATCAAGTTGAAGAGAGTTTAGTATGATTGAAAAATGAGCCCATTGTTGTGAAATATGCCTCCATTGTGTTGAATTGAACCCCTTCAAAGGTTATTTATCAACTTTAGAGATCAATTGAATACTTTTAGACAAATTATACTAATCTTGGGCTTGGGAATCATTATTGGTTTTCTCATGTCATTCCCACATAGTTCAAGGTGTAACTTCAATTGTTTGTTGAAGAGATTGGAGTGTTTAGTGCCATTTGAAGTTGTGTACCTTGCTAATGTCATATCAAGTTGAAGAGAGTTTAGTATGATTGAAAATGAGCCCATTGTTGTGAAATATGTCTCCATCATGTTGAATTAAACCCCTTCAAAGGTTATTTATCAACTTTAGAGATCACTTGAATACTTTTAGATAAATTATACTAATCTTGGGCTAGGGAGTCATTATTGGTTTACTCATGTCATACCTACATAGTTCAAGGTGTTTCAATTGTTTGTTGAAGAGATTGGAGTATTTAACTTCCCAGTTGAAGTTGTGCAACCTTGTTAAGGTCATATCAAGTTGAAGAGAGTTTAGTATGATTCAGAGAGTCAAAAAGGAATATAAATATTTTGAAGTAGTACATAGCAAATGAAGATATCTCAATGCTTAAATATTTTGAGTAATAAATGAAATGTAATCAAATATTAAAGAAATTTGTACATATTTTAAAAAGATAGAGCATATAAATACCATTAAAGATCTACCTAAACTTCAGTTAAAATAACAATCATCATGTTAAAATCCAAAATACAAAAGAACTCTTAGAAGAGAACTCATAAGCACATCATCATTGAACATGTAAATTATGAACTAGATATATCTATCTAATGTAGGTTTGTTAAGTTTGAGACCCCTACATGATAAGGATACAAAAAAAAAAGAGCTTCCCTTAGTTTTGAGAAATATTTATTCTATATTGACAAGGCCAACCACGTGAAGATGGAAGCTCAGTGGCCTCACCTAAGACCTAAGACACCTAAAACCTAAGACCTAAGACCTAAGACACCTAAAACCTAACACACCTAAAACCTAAGACCTAAGACCTAGAACACAACTAAGACCTAGAACACACCTTTAAGATAATTAATACATACATTAAGACACCTAAGACACTTAAGAGATACACTAAGACACCTAAGACCTTTAAGACACTTAGAAGACATACCTACTTGACACATTTAAGACACCTAGACACCTAAGTCTTAAAACACCTAAGAAAACTAAGACCTATAAGACACCCATACACCTCTAAAACACCTAAGAATTAAGACATATCTAAGACACCTAATGAAATTAAGACATACAGTAAGACACCTAAGACCTTTAAGACACTTACTTGACATATATCTACTTGACACATTTAAGACACCTAAAACACTTAAGAAAGGTCTAAGATGCCTAATCTACCTTTAAGATACTTAAGACATATATCTAAGACACATAAGACCTAAGATAGGTCTAGAAGACTTATTTAAGACACATTTAAGACACCTAATACCTAAAACACCTAAGAAACTATAAGACCTAAGACACCTCTAGACACCTAAGACATCTAAGATTATCTATATATAGTTTAGAGATCACACTTGCACAACATGAAGTTCAATTTTATAATTTGAAATCCTTATAGCCATACACCTACATAATTGGAAAAATAAAAATTTGTGTAAATAAATTTATAGCTCGTTTGTAGCTTGATCATGTTTGATTATAATAAAATTTGAACTTCTTGTTCTCAAAATCAGCTACGCTCATTTTTGTAGACAACCCCTATGAAACTTGTTTGTTTCATAAGTCTACACTCTAGGTTTTCTTATCAAGACAAGTTTTCTTAGCCTCACACAAAATCCTTTAACATCATTGAAACAGATTGCGACGTACCCCTAGGTTGATTCCTCAAAAATCATGAAAGTCAACTAGGTCGTAAGCTTGCCAAAATATCAATTTTGGCTATTTTTGAGGTGTTAGAACTTTTTTGTTGTCACATGTAATAGCGGGGATTATCACCACTCTTACATGTTCATTATTGCTTTACATGTAATAGCGATGGAAATAACCGCTCTTACATGTTTGTTATTACCTTATTTGTAATAGCGGTGATTTAGAACATATCTTTTGGATGACAGTTGGTTTACATGCATAGATGGTTCTATTCACCGCTTCAGCATGTTTGGAGGCATATGTAGTATCAGGGTTTTTCACCGCTCCGACATATCCTGCGAAATCCATGAACTTGAAGTTAGAATTAATGGCACTCGTGCCATGTTTAATGCATAACTTTAAAAGCCTTTTAATGTTTTTTATTTTCATTCTTGATTTGATTAGTGTTTATTTTCGACCAACTAGATTGACGCCTCCTTGATATGAGTTTGCTTCACGAAGCTCATGTAAATTCCAGATCTAAGCATATCTTGCCTTCGTGATTGCGTTCAGGTTTTTGGTTTCGCAGACTAGGTAAGTCATTATTTTTTGTTCTTGGTTTTCATTTTAAAACACTAAGGTTTTAGTACGTATTGAACATTTTTGTTTTAATTTTGGTTTCTCTTTTATGATTGATAAACTGTATCATTTGGGTATGTATTTTCTCCATTTTCTTTAAACCCTAGTTTTCATTTTGTTTTGAATGCATTTGTTTCAATGGGTCAAGGTTTTTACCACCCATGTTAAACTTAGGTTTTTTCCCATAGTTTCCTAATGTGTATGAGCAGTCTTTTTCACCATTGATACACGTTCTTATCCTCACATTTTTCATGGATATTTCATGTAAGGGTGGCAATTTTTGCCGCCCCTACATGAACTTACTTGTTTCTACCCTTGGAAATGTGAGGGCAGTGGTTTTCCTCGCCCTCACATCTCTTTCATATGTTTGGTTTTTCCTGACATGTAAGGGCAGTTAAAACCACCACCCTTACACAAACCTTGTATCACCCCTAATATGCATAAGCGGTTCTTATCCCCGCTCTTGCATAAATGAGTTAGAATTTTCAAACACATGCACAAGCAGTCTTTTTGACCAACTGTACATTGCAAGCTTTTCCTAACATGTACTAGCAGACATTTTTTTTTCTTGTGCACATCCAAATCAAATTTTCTTATTCCCTCATGTAAGGGTGGTCAAATTGACCTCCCCTACATAAAAAATGATTATCTTTCTAAGCACATGCAATGGAAGCCCTTTTTGCCGACTTTGTACATGCATCAAAATCAAATTTTTCCCTACATGCAATAGCAGTCAAATTGACCCACTTTACATGATGAATGAATGCTCCCATGTGCAGGAGTGGTCATTCAGACCACCCATACACATTTCCCTAAATCTTTTCTAACACTAAGGAAAATTCACCTTTCAAAGCCTATTGACCTACTTTCACCTTTTACCTCAATTTGTGCACTTTAAGCCCTTCAACACATGCTTCTACAATCATGATTGTCAATTTGTAGTAACCCCAATTAGCCAATTTTTCCCTAACTGCAAGATCATGGTTTTTTGCAGTTCCATCAAACATTTGTGGTAGACGTCGTTTCTAGTTTTTCTCCACAAAGCTGATGTCAAATCTATCCCCATCAAAGGAAAAAATAATGAAATAAAAATACCAAGGGGCTTTCCCTATGACTTCATTGTAGTCCAATGTGGATGAGATCAGAGATAGAGAAATTGGTCATGTGGACATGGCCAGTTCGTGAACATAACCAAATAGACAAATCCTTCTAGGCATATGTAGAAGATCATTGACAATGGTATTCACTTGGTTGCCTCTTTTCCAGTTGCTACCCACAATCCTAAGTTTTTTCTTCAGGTAGCCAGTCATTACAACAAGGATACTAGGGCTATGTTAGATTCCCAGGGGAATGTGGTCATGAGACTGAATGCAAAATTCATTGAAAAAATCTTCATGTGCCCTCCTGTTGAAGATGGCGGACAAATAGATTTTTCTGAAGCCCAAAGGGAATTTGAGAAAGATGTAGAAGCCTCAAGGAAGTACATTAATAGCAAATGGTTAGAGACTCCTCAAAGTAATTTGACTAGATGGCCCAAGGACCTCCCAAGAAGTGACTTTGTCGAAGAGGTAAGTGACTTGATTACACTGTTGAGTCAGCTTAGAGGACTCCCTTCTTCTTCCAAGTTTTAGGAATGGATGTACACATACATCAAGGTGATTCTCAGAGAAACATAGAAAATCTTTTGGGGTGAATAGATTAGTAATGCTTTGCATGAGCAATGGGTAAAGTTCAACACAACATTCAAGTTTTACATGACCTCATATCTTGTGTATCATACTGCAAGTATGAGAATTTTTCCTAGTTTGACTTAGGTGGGTGACCGAAAGTTAGTTCCTGTTTACGAGTATTATCCTCAAATTACTCTAAAAAGATCCATTCATCACTTCTGTAGGGTTAATGATGCTTTCTTTTTAGTGTTCATGTGTTTGTGGGATGATGAATTGGTGCAGAAGAGAGTATCAAATGAAGCATGGCAGGTGGTGAATTCTTTTAGCTATTTGTTCTTACAATTTCCAACTTTTACATATCTCAGAGTAGGGTATTATCCTAGTTATCCATATATACTTCCACAGTATCCTAGTGATAGGATTGTCCTCATGGAACTATGTAGACAGTTGATTATGGTGCACAATAAACAAATGGAGCTGAAAAAGTCTAGGATTAATTTTCCTGTGGAGATTGGGAGATATTTTGTTTAGTCATCCACAAAGGCTAAAATAGTTGAGTCTGAAATGCAGCTAGTCACAATGAAAACTTTCAAGAAAAGAGATCATTTTGATTATAGAAGACTTTAGGATAAAATCAAAAGAAGAATTGTTTTCCATGTTTCGATGGTTGAAGATATTTGGGCTAATCTCCAGACATAAAATGAGATTAGGAAACTGGATTTTTGTAGACTTCATTTAAGTTAGATTAAGGAGATAGGCCTGGCAGATATTCCAGAGGGAATGGAAGATGAAGGAGATGTGTTTGGTCCAAAATGTTGAAGCCTCGCCTCTTCAAGACATCAAATGGTCAGTCAAAGAGGAGACTTCTATAAGGAAAAGATTTCAGCCAATTTTGGCCAATACAAATGTATGGTTAGAGAGCAAAGGGGTCAGTTTGAAAGAATTTCTTATAGGGTTAGAGACTGAAGTTCAAGAGCAAATAGGTAAGAAAGTGGAAAACAGGACAAAAAATAAGAGTGACATTCCTTCCTCTTCCAAAGCACATAAACCAAAAATCAAATTTGTGTCTAAGGGAGGTAAGACGAAGGAGGTTGTAGGGACCTCTAATGTTACTGAATCAGGTATTGAAGATCCAAATGTTGAGCAAATGGAGGTTGAAAATGTTGAAGCTAAATAGTAAAATGTTGATAAATCAGATGATGCCCAACAAGTAGATATGTCTGAAAAACCTGATGAAGAAGGCAAAATAGAACAAGGAGATGCTGAGAATTTAGAAGAGGAACAACTTGGTGACTTTCAATTGTCCCCACAAAAGGATCTTCCCCTAGATTCTCAAGTTTCTCCACCTCTGCTTCATGTTCCTGTTTCTAGTGTTTTTCCTATAGTTTTAAATACTCCTATTTCTCCTGTTTTGGTTGTTTCCTCTGATAATACTCCCCCTTCATTAAGAATGAGTTTTGGAATAGTGTTTGATTCATCTAGATCCATTCCTAGTTTGTCTTCCCCATCTTTTGATATTGGTGAACATACTGTGTTAGAACATTTTCTAGATAGTTCTGAAAAGTTTGTTGACACTACTATTGTTTTTACCCCTACCAGTCATATTGTTAGAATAACAGGTGCAAACATGGATCCAACAAAGCAAGTGGTTGATTCTTCCCCAAATCTTGGTGCTTCTAGGCTTCCTCCATGGTTGTCTACATATACCCCAAAAAGGAAAAAGTAATCAATTTCACCAGATGAAATTGATATAGATAAGCTATTACCTTTGAAATCAAAAACTTTGAAGAAGAAGCCTAAGACTGTTTCTAGGCTTATCAATGAAAGGGGAATCATATATGCAGAGATTGCCAAACCACCAGAGGATGCTACTCTTGATATTTTTGACATGAGTGATTATGTTGTTTCAAGAGTTGAGTTGGGAAAAATAACTTATGAAGGTATTAAGGTAGATTTGCAAACTACTTCCAGTACCTTGCTTGAGAAGTATGATGAAGTTAAGAAGGAGAAAAAATAGTATAAAGCTAAGGCATAACAACTTGCTGCTATTCTCCATAAGATAGTAAAATCATCAAAAAAATTTGAGCCCATGGCGGTAACCATTGAAGATCCCTTGATTCAAAAGATAGAGAAAATTTAGGCTAGAGGGAAAGTGGTTGGAGACATTGTAGAATGGCGATTGGCACAGGGAAGAGTTTTACTGAAGACTATAGTGGAGAGGAAAGAGAAAATAGCCAAAGCAAAGGCTGAGCTTGATAATATTGTTGATCTTCTTTCTCAAGAATTACAAGATCAAGAAGAGAGCTTGGAGGAATGGGTTGAAATGAAAAAGATCAAGATAAAGAATCTAGTTGCTATTGGGGTCATTTCAAATAGAGAGTCTTATCTTAAGACTAAAGAGTCCATTAGTCATTGCATCAATGTAATAAAGGGTTTTTTTGATGACTTGTGCCAAGTGTGTGAAAACATTGAAGATAGTGATGTCCTTCTTCTACATAGGTTGGAAGAACTTCCATGTACCTTGACTGGTGAAGGGCATAAGTTCCTCTCAGCAGATGAAATGATAAGCTCATTTGAAAAGATGGTTCAATAGAAATTTGAGGATGAAATGCCCTTAGTGCTTTCCATGGACAACCTTTACAATTAGCATTCAACTTTTGAGAATCTCAAGGACAATCTTGAGAAGCATGAAAAAGTGATAAAGGGAGTGAAAGATGCAATTCTCTGAGCCTGCACTCTCTGATAATACAGCTAAACTTGATATATATGAGATGACGGCAATACAGGCCATGTACAAAGACTTTTTGAAGAAGAATGATGGTGGTAGCTAAAATTCCTTTTCAAATGCCTTAGTTTATTTTTAATAGTTTAGATGTAATTTGAATTTTTTTGTGGACATATTCACATGTATTTTCTCAAAATGTAATTACATGTGAGACAAAAGAAGTCATAAGTCAAATAGGACTCTTTTGTTGAATAAGTCAAAGTAGTTAGGATTTTCCTAAAATTTATCAAGGCCTCTCACTATAAATAAAGAGGCCCTCTTTTGTAATAATTATCTTTTATTTATTGAAGTGAAACTCTGCCAAATTGAAGAGCATTTTGAGACTTTGTGTTCAAATTGTAAATCATATTTTATCAAGTGAATAGAAAAGCAAGTGATCGTTTAATCTTTGCATTGGAATAACTTATGGTGTATTAGAAATTGTTCTTGTGTCCTTTTCCTTATACGATCTTATCTCTTTGATCAAATTGTAGTGTGAGTTTGAATAATCTAGGAGATATTCTAAAGTTGATTTTGGAGACTTTGTGCTGGAATAATTATCTTTGGGTTTGTGATTTTATGTTTTGAAGTAAAAGATATTGGAAAGACTTTGAGCTTCTATTATCTTTTGTGATTGTATGTTTTATCGTAGCATTCGGTGAAGGCTTTGAGCTGCACCTTATCTTACTTAGTTCTAAATTGTAAATCAGTAAAAGGAGCAATGATAGACTTTGTGCTCTCATGGGTTTCTTGGTTATTCAAATTTATATTGTGAAAGTGCTCTTTTATATTGAAAACATAATTTCTGAAAAAAGAGAAATGAATGATATGGTCTCACCCCAAAGTTAGTATTTAGTGTAAATAAGTTTGTAATAGTTAATAGGGAACCTCCCCTTACTAAGAGGAGAGATTTATCTCATTACACTGTGGTCGATATAACCATTTTGCCTTTAGTTAGTTGAAGAGAAAATATTCACCCAACAGTTTTTGGTGAGTCTATTAGGGAGAATGTGCAACTTGGAGCCTCATGCTTTGAGTTGAAGCATTTCATCCTCTTCCATTATTTTAAGTTGTTTGTGAATCTTTGTTGAGCACATTGCATTCTGGCAGACCCATGGTATAAAAGAAGCAAGAGAGCTCAAGGAGTTATCGATCTTGTATTTGAATTGATGAAGCAAAATAACTTTGGTCTTTTGCCTCCACGACATTGACTTCAGTGAACAAGGAGTTTTCCTCCTACTATTGTCAGGTCTCCTATACTAGGTGAAGCTTCTAATTCTAGTACTAACAGAGTTTTATCTATCTGAATCCCACAAAGGTTTGTTATCCAACCTTTCAATCAACATGCTATGGCAACTCAAGGCCCATGTGGAAATACTTTTGGTCCTTTGAATTTAACGTCACCTTTGCATGAACTACCTCATAGTTCAAGGAAGAACTTCCCTAAGTTCTATGGTGATGGGAAAGTCCATCCGGATGAACACATTGCAACTTTTTGTATAGCTTGTGGTGTGTTAGGAGTGGAACATGAAGACGTGGCTGTGAGAGTCTTTGTAGAAACACTACAAGGTGCTGCTATAGATTAGGTTTACCACCTTCAAGCTCAAACCATAACTAGTTGGAATACTCTCAAAACAAAGTTTGAAGCTAGGTTCAAGCCTACAAAAGATGTACACACTTTGTTAGCTCAGCTAATGCAGATGAAGAAGGAAACACATGAACCAATGCGAGATTTCATCTCTAAGTTCAACAAGTTAACAAATAAGATTCCTACAACCACTCAGCCAATGGCAGAGAATCTTAAATCTTTCTTCATCAATTCTCAACTTCCTAAGGTAATCTTTCTATTAAGGTGGGTTGGTCTTGTAGATCTTTCCACAGTTCAATGTTTGGCTACAGAAGTTGAAGATGATCTTATCCTTGTGGGTAAGATTAGAAGAGATTCAAATAGAAATAGAGGTCAGTCCTCTAATGATAGTCCTTCCACAAGTACCACAGATCTGATGGTGCAAAAGTTAACAAATGTCCCAAGGTATGTCTACTCCTTCTTACAGAGATATACCAAGGACATTTCCCAACAATTCATATCAAGGCAATGCTACTAGAAATCAAAGGCAACAAAATCATCTTCCACCAACACAGGGGAAGCTTGCCATTGAAGCAGCACCAGTCAACTCAGCAGTTGGCTATTATCAAATAGAAAATGGCAATTCCTTCCAACTTGATTTGGATCAGGAGAATAATGCTAATCTCTTTATAGAAGAAGAAGAAGAATTAGCTGGCAACTCTACCATTGGTTTTCTGAATTACCAAGATGAAACTGAAAGAGAAGGAGAAGTATATGATGGAGCATATGCGGTTTTTACCAGGTCCCAAAATCAATCAAGTCAGCAAGCTGATAAGGGGAGGTCAAGAGAAGAACCTCAGCTGGTGATCTCAATTGCCAAGCGAGGAACTCCGTTACCCTTTTAATCAAAGGACCCAATTGTCAATAAACAAGTAAGTACATCTAACAATCCTATTTCTTCTACTTCTGTCCCTCAGACCAGTACTACCTTGAATAAAACCCAAAATGATGGATTTCCTTCCTCTATATCTAGTTCATTTTAGCTATTTGACATAATAGATCATGCTAGGAAAACCAAAATCTAGATGTCTGAGGTAGAGTATTTACAAGCGAATCCTAAACAGTTTGATAGGTTAGTTAAGTATGTGAAACATAAGGCTATCCATACAGGGCAAGATTCTTTCAAGACCACCCATGACTCCTCAAAGAACAAATCTACCCAAAATAATCTTGTCACTACTCCCCTTGTTGCTCCAAGGAAAATAGAACCTTTCTATGTTTCTCTATTGGTAAATGGCCATAAGTTAAGCAACTGTATAATAGATTCTGGGGCTTTTGATAATGTCATGCCTGCTAAGGTGGCAGACACCCTTGGTGTCACTTTAACCAAGACCTTTGGGAGATGATTTTCAATGGAGAATAAGCAAGTTCCATTGTTGGGCCAAATCAAAGATGTCCAATTTGCATTTGCCACCTTTCCAGACAAGAGGATCAAGATGACCGTCCTAGTGGCTAACGTTCCAGCTTCTTATGGCATCCTACTAGGGCATAATTTTTATAAAGATGTAGGTGGAGAACTGAACATGGATCTATCCGAAGCCAAGATACTTGTTAAAGGAGTTATGTAAAAGTTGCTTCCTGAGAAGGAGGCAAAATACATTGTTACCCAAACTAAAAATCCAAAAGCTCAAATTTTGTTTGAGTCTTCAGGAATGGGTAACTATTTCTTGTCCACCGAAGATCTTTCTAGTTCATTTGATGAGGTTTCAGATAATTTAGATGGAGAATCAAAAGAATATTTAGATGGAGAATCAAAAGAATATTTAGATGAAAGTGTAGATGAGAGTATAGTGATGCCTAATTCTTCCTCTACTGATGATGAAGAATCTTCCGGTCAAAGAAATTTCAAAAAATCAAATTCTAATGATGTTTGGGTTTTAAAATTTGATGGCAATTGTTCTTCTACTAGTTCTAGAATTGTTTTGATATCTCCATAAGGTGATATCTTCCCTTTCTCATACAAGCTGCAATTTGACAATACCAATAATACCGCGGAGGATGAGTCATTGTTACTCAGCATGGAGGCTGTACGGGTTAAAGGTATTAAAAATCTTCATGCTCAAGGAGATGTTGAACTTGTCGTTTGCCAAGTGAGAAATCTATATCAGACCAAAAATGAGAGGTTGAAACATTACCGCAATCGCATATGGGATTGCATTGAAGGTTTTGATGCTTTTGACATCTCTGCTATGCCTAGAGAATTTAATGATCGTGTTGATTCATTAGTTGTTTCCACCACTCTTATGGTTCCCCATAAGGACTTCAAAGGTAACAAGTACACAATTGAGTTGGTTTTTTGACCAAGCGTGCCATATAATGCTGATTGCTGGCAGGTTTTCAATAGTGACAATCAATTCATACCTTTCTTGGAAAAGACAGGTAGCTTTGATGAGCTTTATTTTGAAGTGAATCTTCACCACGGGAATATGTTTTTGAAATAGATTCACAAACTGGTGAGGAGTTTCTTCAGCTGAAAGGGAATAAGATTCCAAAAGGTTTGGTTTCCCTAGAAAAATTATTTAATAAGTATGATAGGTACATTAAATAGAAAAATCAACTTGGTTCAAATTCATCCATGGAATTTGAACAAGTGAATTTGAGTTCTGAGGCAATTCACAAAATGGTCAACATTGGGAAGTATTGTACTATCGATGAGAGATTTAAGTTCATCACACTTCCTTGTCATTACATTGATGTTTTGGCATATTCATACAATGACCTAAAGTCTTTCAGACCTAAGGAGATCCAACATGAAATTCCTCTCAAGGCTGGATCATTGCCTCATAAACAAAAGCAGAGGCAATACAATCCCAAAATTTTAGGTACTATTCTTTTCAAAATCCAAAAAATGTTGAATGTAAGGATAATTTTTCCTATCCATCATTCTACCTAGATTGCAAATATTGTCCTTGTAAGAAAGAAGAACAGAGAAATCTGTATTTGTGTTGACTTCAGAAATCTCAACTAGTCTTCTTTAAAAGATAACTACCCCCTGCCTATTATGGACCAAGTGTTACAAACTGTAACTAGTTTGAAGATGTTGTCTATGTTGGACAATTTTTCAAGCTATAATCAAGTGGAAGTTAGCAAAGCAGATCGATACAAGACTGCCTTCACAACACCTTGGGGCACTTTTTCATACTATAGGATGCCGTTTGGTTTGATCAATGTTGGCGCCACTTTCCAGAGAGCAATGGACCTTGCTTTCAGAGATGAGATGGGGAAATTCATTGTGGTTTATCTTGATGACTTAACCGTTTTCTCCAAACAACATCAAGATCATGCCTACCATTTGCGATAGGTACTAGAAAGATGTCATCAAAATGGTATTTCTCTAAATCCTAAGAAATTAGTTTTTAGGGTTACAGAGGGTGAGCTTCTCGGTCATGTTGTGTCTTGAGAAGGCACTAAAATTGACTCAGAAAGAGTCAAGTCTATTCAGAGTCTTACTTTACCTCTAGTAAGATTGTAGTTCATTCTTTCTTTAGAAAGGTGAATTTTCTACGAAGGTTCATCCCAGAATTCGTAGAGAAAACCCATCATATTGTCAACATGATGAAGGGTAAGACTACTTTCCATTAGAGTGAGGAAGGAAAAGAAGCTTTTGAAGACATCAAGAGGTCCATAGCTCATGCTCCAGTTCTAGATTGTCTGGATTATACCAAGGACTTCATAATGTACACTTATGCTTCCGAGCATACACTTTCAGCAATTCTAGTTCAATGGAATGAAGAAGGTGTGGAATCTCCCATTTCATTTACGAGTCGTCCTCTAAAAATTCATGAATTGAAATATTCAAATATGAAAAAACATGCTTATGCCGTGGTCAAGGTAGTGAAGCATTTCTGGTTCTATACTTTGAATTCACATACTATAGTTCTGGTGCTGGATACAACAGTGAAGTCCATCCTAATGCAACAAGAGTTTAGAACCAAAAAAGGCAAATGGATTGCCAAGATTCAAGAGTTTGATCTTGATATCAAACCTACCAAGCTTGTGCATGGTAGAGGTTTGTGTTAATTGATTACTGACAATGTACCAAAAGAAACAGGAGATGAGGAAGAAGAAGTTGAGGACACACCAACTATTCTTTTTGTCACTACTACAGATGAGTGGTATTCCAATATTGCTCATTTTCTTACATACAGAGAGTGTCTTTCTCATCTATCCTATAAAGAGAAGCAGACTATCAAATTGAAGGCTACAAATTATGTCCTATGGGATAATTGTTTGTATAAGAGGAGCCTTGATGGAGTTTTTCTCTGTTGCGTGGATAAAGAGCAACAAAGCAGACTTCTGGAGTCTTTCCACAATTTGTCTTGTAGAGGACATTTTTCTGCACCAGTGATGGCTCATAAGATTCTACGGGCTAGGTAGTATTGGCCCAAATTATTTTAGGATGCATACAATTGGGTAAGTAGATGTGAGTTATGTCAACAGTTTGTTGGAAAGCCTAAGTTGGCTGCACTACCTCTTAAGCTAGTTGTAATTGAAGAACCTTTTCAGCAATGGGGCATTGATTTCATTGGTGTTGTGAATCCACCATCAAGTGTGAGACACAACTTTGTTCTCACAGCAACTAATTATTTTACCAAGTGGGTGGAGGTTATCCTAGTTAAGCATGCTACTTCTGAAGTGGTATGTAATTTTCTCAAGGAAAATATTATTTCCCAGTTTGGAGTTCCAAACAGAGTTGTAGCAGATAATGCTACTTGTTTCTCTTCCAATGAGATCACTAGTTTTTGTTATGCACATGGGATCATCCTTTCTCACTCTTTAGACTATTATCCGCAAGGAAATGGTTAAGCAGAATCTAGTAACAAAAATCTGGTTACCATCATTAGGAAATTGGTAAAAGATAATCAGAGAACTTGGCATAAAGTGTTGTTTGATGCTTTATGGGCAGATAAGATTACCCCCAAAAGGGTGATAGGCATGTCACCATTTCAACTTTTATATGGTCTGAATGTAGAGATAACTATTACTTTGTAGTTGTCGGATTTGAAGTTGGCCAAGGTAGTAGAAGATAGAACTTTTGAAAGTTCTATTGATAAAAGGATAATGTACCTCACTAAACTTGAAAAATAGAGGGCTATGGTAGTAGACCATATTGCTGAACATCAAAGTCAAGTGAAGAAACTCTTTGACAAGAAAGCAAGGCCTCATGAGTTTCAAATTAGAGATCAAGTCTTGTTATGGGACAAGAGGAGAGAACAAAAAGGAATGCATGGGAAATTTGATTCCCTATGGAGAGGCCCATTCATCATTCATCAACATTGTGGTGAAAATAGCTTCTTGTTGGAGTATCTTGATGGAACACCATTCTTACTTTCTCATGTGGGCAACATCTGAAGCACTTCAATCCTTGAAGTATCAAATAAGTTCATTTATACATATTGTATAGTTTTATGTTTTTATTTTTCATTTTTGTTTAAGTCTTTTGTGTCTTTCTTTTTGGTGGCTTGACTCTATGGCCTAATGACATGGATGAAGGTACATAGAGACTCGATTCTTCTCCCTTTGATCATTTCAAAGAATGATCAAAGGAAGTTCCCCAGTTAGAGCCAGCTATTGTTCTCAAAATCAGCTACACTCATTTTTGTAGACAACCCCTACAAAACTTGTTCATTTCATAAGTCTACACTCTAGGTTCACTTATTGAGACAAGTTTTCTTGGCCTTGCGTGAAGTCCTCTAACATCATTGAAACAACTTGTGACATACCCCTAGGTCGATTCCTTGAAAATTGTGAAAGTCAACTAGGTCGTAATCTTGCCAAATATCAATTTTAGCTATTTTTTAGGTGTTAGAACTTTTTTTTGTTGTCACGTGTAATAGTGGTGATTATGATTGCTCTTAGATGTTCATTATTTCTTTACATGTAATAGTGGTGGAAATAACCGCTCTTACATGTATGTTATTACCTTATCTGTAATAGCGGTGATTTTTGCCGTTGGAGCATATCTTTTGGATGACAGTTGGTTTACATACATAGATGGTTCTATTCGCCACTCAAACATGTTTGGAGGCATATGTAGTGTTAGGGTTTTTTGCCGCTCCAACATAGCCTGCGAAATCCATGAACTTGAAGTTAGCATTAATGGCACTCATGCCATGTTTAATGCATAACTTTAAAAGCCTTTTAAAGTGTTTTATTTTCATTCTTGATTTGATTAGTGTTTATTTTTTACCTCCAACTAGATTGATGCCTCCTTGATACCAATTTATTTCATGAAGCTTGCGTAAATTCTAGATCTAAGCATATCTTGCCTTCATGATTGCGTTTAGGTTTTTGGTTTTGCAAACCAGGTAAGTCATTATTTTTTGTTCTTGGTTTTCATTTTAAAACACTAAGGTTTTAGTACGTATTGAACATTTTTTTAAAATTTTGGTTTCTCTTTTATGATTGATAAACTGTATCATTTGGGTATGTATTTTCTCCATTTTATTTAAAGCCTAATTTTTGTTTTGTTTTGAATGCATTTTCTTTAATGGGTTAGGGTCTTTACTACCCATGTTAAACTTAGGTTTTTTCCCCATAGTTTCCTAACATGTATGAGTGATCTTTTTCACCATCGATACACATTCTTATCCTTGCATTTTTTGTGGATATTTCATGTAAAGGTAGTGATTTTTGCCGCCCCTACATGAACTTACATGTTTCTACCCTTGGAAATTTGAGGGTGATGGTTTTCCTTGTGGTGCAGGAGCACCTACCTGACAGCTGGCCTCCATGAGGCAGTTAGTTTGTTTTGAGTCTTGTTAATGTTTCAAAGAAGGTCTTATAAGACCAATGCATGTAATAAGGTCATGTTGACCATACTTTACTATTTTTAGGTAGGTTGTTAGGACAGCTGTTATGCTGTATGTTCGGTTGGATCCTCCCAGCTGCTTGGAAGCTCCCAGCCACTGGGAATCGAGTGGTAGTACTCGCAGGAGATCCTATTTATGCATGAGGATCGGTTGGTTTTAGATAGAGTATTGCATTGAAGAGAGAGTGAGACAGAGTACTGTATTGCATCTTTTGAAATCAATAAAGAGATCCTGTTTGTGTTCATTTTCTGTTTGATCTCCATTTGTGAAATCGAGTTACTGATTTGGTGGTTTCATGGATTCACTGATCCATTCCACCGGTTGATTCGTCGAATCGGTGGAATGGTTATGTATAGTAGTTTAGGATCTAGTTTGCTTTTTCTGTTTGTTTGCATGCATGTTTGCAGGATCGTCGTCGAGATGTGTTGAGAACCCTAGCATGGGTATGTGCTAGGTCGTGTTGATTGTTAGAGTCTGGAAGATCACCCTGAAAGTAGATCGGGTCACCTCAGGAGGTTCGACGGATCGAAATTCGCTAAGGTTGGAAAAATCCATCACAACGGCATCATCAGGATATTTCTGTGTATATCCTGCAGTTACTTCGGGCGTCATCCGAGTAGATGGAGATGAGCATGATGCTGTCGATTGCATAAAGTGAATGTGCATTGGGGTGATCATCATCAGGTGTTGCCGAGGAAGAGTATATCGGCATAAGGTAGAAGATCGGGTTGATAAAACCATCACGGGCCAATAATGTTAAGTTTGGCCGACAGCAGGATATTGAAGGAACTGCATGTGACGTCATCGTCATCAGGATATCGAGGCAGCAGGATATTGAAGGAGCTGCATGTGACGTCATCGTCATCAGGATAATTGTCATCAGGATATCGGGGTGACGTAAGCATCGAAGGAAAGGTGCGTGAAGTTGAGGATCATCATCAGGATATATGGGAGGAACTGGATATTTTATATCCTGCTGATGAACATGATGTTGAACATCATGATGCTGAAGGTAGAGGTTGGCGGTAAGATGAACAGTGATCGTCAGGAGGATGATTGCGCTTGCCGAATATGATGATGCTGCCGATAGCCGAATATGATGGTGCTGCTGACAGGCGAAAGGTTGAAGGTTTGTCTGCAGGAGGATATCGGTCGGCAGAGAAAATATGATGATGCTGATAGTGTTAAGGGAAATATGATGATGATGATGAAGGGTTGTAGACATACATGCTGTATGTCAAGGGTTTAGTGTGGATGCCTCTGCATCACCTTGCCCTCACATCTCTTTCATATGTTTGGTTTTTCCTGACATGTAAGGGCAGTTAAAACCACTGCCCTTCCACAAACCTTGTATCACCCCCAATATGCATAAGTGGTTCTTATCCCTGCTCTCGCATATATGAGTTAGAATTTTCAAACACATGCACAAGCAGTCTTTTTGACTGACTCTCCATTGCAAGCTTTTCCTAACATGTACTAGCGGGCATTTTTGTCGCTTGTGCATATTATTATCAAATTTGCTTATTCCCTCATGTAAGGGTGGTCAAATTAACTTCCCCTACATAAAAATGATTATCTTTCCAAGCACATGCAATGGCAGCCCTTTTTCCTAACTTTGCACATGCATCAAAATAAAATTTTTCCCTACATGCAATAGAAGTCAAATTAACTGACTTGACATGATGAATGAATGCTCCCATGTGTAGGAGTGGTCATTTGGACCGCCCGTGTGCATTTTCCTAAATTTTTTCTAACACTAAGGAAAATTTGACTTTCAAAGCCTATTGACCCACTTTCACCTTTTACCTTAATTTGCACACTCTTAATCCCTTCAACGCATGCTTCCCCAATCATGATCGTCAATTCACAATAAACCCAATTAGCTAATTTTTCCCTAACTACGACATCATGGTTTTTTACAGTACTGTCAAACATTTGTGGTAGACGTCATTTCCATTTTTTCTCCACAAAGTTGATGTCAGAGCTATCCCCATCAAAGGAAAAAATAATGAAGTGCAAATACCAAGGGGTTTTCCTTGTGACTTCATTGCAGTCCAATGTGGACGAGATTAGAGATACAAAAATTGGTCATGTGGACATGGCCAAGTTCATGAAAATAACCAAATAGCCAAATCCTTCTAGGCATATCTAGAAGATCATTGATAGTGGTATTCACTTGGTTGCCTCTTTTCCAGTTGCTATCCATAATCTTGAGTTTGTTCTTCAGGTAGCCATTCATTACAACAAGGATACTAGGGTTGTGTCAAATTCCCAGGGGAATGTGGTCATGAGACTAGATGTGCAATTCATTGACAAAATCTTCATGTGCCTTCCTGTTGAAGATGTCAGACAAATAGATTTTGTTGAAGCACAAAGGGAATTTGAGAAATATGTAGAATCCTCAAGGAAGTACGTTAATAGAAAATGGTTAAATACTCCTCAGAGTAATTTGACTAGATGCCCAAGGACCTCCCAAGGAGTGACTTTTTTGAGGAGGTAAGTGACTCGATTACACTATTGAGTCAGGTCAGAGGACTCCCTTCTTCCAAGTTTCAGGAATCAATGTACATGTACATCAAGGTGATTCTTAGAGGAACACACAAAATCTTCTGGGGTGAATAGATTAGTAATGCTCTGCATGAGGAATTGGTAAAGGTCAACACAACATTCAAGTTTTATATGACCTCATATCTTGTGTATGCTGCTGCGAGTATGAGAATTCTTCCTGGTTTGACTCAGGTAGATGACTGAAG
This sequence comes from Cunninghamia lanceolata, assembly GCA_027924645.1. NCBI lineage: Eukaryota > Viridiplantae > Streptophyta > Pinopsida > Cupressales > Cupressaceae > Cunninghamia > Cunninghamia lanceolata. Next base: position 226,126 of record BSBN01001013.1, on the reverse strand, counting down.
GTTGGTTCCTATTTACAAGTATTATCCTCAAATTACTCTAAAAGGATCCATTCATCACTTCTATAGGGTTAATGATGCTTTCTTTTTAGTGTTCATGTGTTTTTGGGATAATGAATTAGTGCAAAAGAGAGTATCATATGAAGCATGGCAGGTGGTGAATTATTTTGGCTGTTTGTTCTTACAATTTCCAACTTTTACATATCTTAGAGTAGGGTATTATCCTAGTCATCCATATATACTTCCATGGTATCCTAGTGATAGGATTGTCCTCATGTAATTATGTAGACAACTGATTGTGGTGCACAATAAACAAATGGAGCTGAAAAAGTCTAGGATTAAGTTTCCTCTGGAGTTTGGGAGATATTCTATCCAGTTAGCTACAAAGGCTAAAATAGTTGAGTCTGAAATGCAGTTAGTCACAATGAAAATTTTCAAGAAAAGAGATCATTTTAATTATAGAAGAGTTCAAGATAAAATCAAAAGAAGATTTGTTTTCCATGATCCAATGATTGAAGATATTTGGGCTAATCTTTGGAAACAAAATGAGATAAGGAAACTAGATTTTTGCAGACTTCATTTAAGTTAGATTGAGGAGTTAGGCCTTCTAGATATTCCAGAGGGAATGGAAGATGAAGGAGATGTGTTGGATCCAAAGTATAAGACTGAGAATGTTGAAGCCTCACCTCTTCTAGACAGAAAATGGTTGGTCAAAGAGGAGACTTCTATAAGGAAAAGATTTCAGCCAATTTTGGCCAATACAAATGTATGGTTAGAGAGAAAAGGGGTTAGTTTGAAAGAATTTCTTATAGGATCAGAGATTCAAATTCAAGAGAAAATAGGTAAGAAAGTGGAAAATAGGACAAAAACAAGAGTACATTCCTTCCTCTTCCAAAGCACATAAACCAAAAATCAAATTTGTGTCTAAGGGAGGTAAGAAGAAGGAGGTTGTAGGGACCTCTAATGTTACTGAATCAGGTATTGAAGATCCAAATGTTGAGCAAATGGAGGTTGAAAATGTTGAAGCTAAATAGTAAAATGTTGATAAATCAGGTGATGCCCAACAAGTAGAAATGTCTGAAAAACCTGATGACTAAGGCAAAATAGTACAAGGAGATGCTGAGAATTTAGAAGAGGAACAAATTGGTGACTTTCAATTGTCCCCACAAAAGGATCTTCCCCCAGAGTCTCAAGTTTCTATGCCTCTACTTCATGTTCCTATTTCTAGTGTTTTTCCTATAGTTTTAAATACTCCTATTTCTCTTGTTTTGGTTGTTTCCTCTGATAATACTCCCCCTTCATTAAGAATGAGTTTTGGAATAGTGTTTGATTCATCTAGATCCATTCCTAGTTTGTCTTCCCCATCTTTTGATATTGGTGAACATACTGTGTTAGAACATTTTCTAGATAGTTCTGAAAAGTTTGTTGACACTACTATTGTTTTTTACCCCTACCAGTCCTATTGTTAGAATAACAGGTGCAAACATGGATCCAACAAAGTAAGTGGTTGATTATTCCCCAAATCTTGGTGCTTCTAGTCTTCCTCCATGGTTGTTTGCATATACCCCAAAGAGGAAAAAGTAATCAATTTCACCAGATGAAATTGATATAGATAAGCTATTACCTTTGAAATCAAAAACTCTGAAGAAGAAGCCTAAGACTATTTCTAGGCTTATCAATGAAAGGGGAATCATATATGCAGAGATTGCCAAACCACCAGAGGATGCTACTCTTGATACTTTTGACATGAGTGATTATGTTGTTTCAGGAGTTGAGTTGGGAAAAATAACTTATGAAGGTATTAAGGCAAATTTTCAAACTACTTCCAGTACCTTGCTTGAGAAGTATGATGAAGTTAAGAAGGAGAAAAAGTAGTATAAAGCTAAGGCATAACAACTTGCTAATATTCTCCATAAGATAGTAAAATCATCAAAAAAATTTGAGCCCATGGCGGTAACCATTGAAGATCCCTTGATTCAAAAGGTAGAGAAAATTTAGGCTAGATGGAAAGTGGTTGGAGACATTGTAGAATGCCTATTGGCACAGGGAAGAGTTCTACTAAAGACTACAGTGGAGAGGAAAGAGAAAATAGCCAAAGAAAAGGCTGAGCTTGATAATATTGTTGATCTTCTTTCTCAAGAATTACAAGATCAAGAAGAGAGCTTGGAGGAATGGGTTGAAATGAAAAAGGTTAAGATAAAGAATTTGGTTGCTATCGGGGTCATTTCAAAATGAGAGTCTTATCTTAAGACTAAAGAGTCCATTAGTCACCACATCAATGTAATAAAGGGTTTTCTTGATGACTTTTGCCAAGTGCGTGAAAACATTGAAGATAGTGATGTCTCTCTTCTATATAGGTTGGAAGAACTTTTATGTACCTTGACCGGTGAAGGGCATAAGTTCCTCTCAGTAGATGAAATGATAAGCTCATTTGAAAAGATGGTTCAATAGAAATTTGAGGATGAAATGCCCTTAGTGCTTTCCATGGACAGCCTTTACGATCACCATTCAACTTTTGAGAATCTCAAGGACAATCTTGAGAAGCATGAAAAAGTGATAAAGGCAATAAAAGATGTAGTTCTCTTGGCCTACATGATTTCTGATAATATAGTTAAACTTGATATATATGAGATGGTGGCAATGCAGGCCATGTACAAAGACTTTTTGAAGAAGAATGATGGTAGTAGCTAAAGTTCCTTTTCAAGTGCTTTTGTTTATTTTTAATATTTTAGATGTAATTTGAATTTTGTTGTGGACATATTCACATGTATTTTCTCAAAATGTAATTACATGTGAGACAAAAGAAGTCATAGTCAAATAGGACTCTTTTGTTGAATAACTCAAAGTAGTTAGGATTTTCCTAAAATTTCTCAAGGCCTCTCACTATAAATAAATAGGGCCTCTTTTGTAATAATTATCTTTTAGTTATTGAATTGAAACTCTGCCAAATTGAAGAGCATTTTGAGACTTTGTGTTCAAATTGTAAATCATATTTTATCAAGTGAATAGTAAAGCAAGGGATCGTTCAATCTTTGCATTGGATTAACTTGTGGTGCATTGGAAATTGTTCTTGTGTCCTTTTTCCTTATACTATCTTATCTATTTGATCAAATTGTAGTGTGAGTTTGGATAATCTGGGAGATATTCTAAAGTTGATTTTGGAGACTTTGTGCTACAATAATTATCTTTGGGTTTGTGATTTTATGGTTTGGAGTAAAAGATATTAGAAAGACTTTAAGCTACTATTATCTTTTGTGATCGTATGTTTTATCGTAGCATTTGGTAAAGACTTTGAGCTGCACCTTATCCTACTTAGTTCTAAATTGTAAATCAGTAAAAGGAGCAATGATAGACTTTGTGCTCTTGTGGGTTTCTTGGTTATTCAGATTTGTATTGTGAAAGTGCTCTTTTATATTGTAGACATCATTTCTAAAAAAAGAGAAATGAATGATATGGTCTCACCCCGAAGTTAGTATTTAGTGTAAATAAGTTTGTAATAGTTAATAGGGAACCTCCCCTTGCTGAGAGGAGAGATTTATCTCATTACACTGTGGTCGATATAACCATTTTGCCTTTAATTAGTTGAAGACAAATTATTCACCCAACAAAACTAAGAACCATTGAAAATAAAATTTGAAAGGAAAGAACTATCAAGGTCATGTACATTTTAAAATAGATCAATAGATAATTCAAGTGCATATACCTTCATACCATGTATCGATTAGTTCAACTCGCTCTTCAATAATGTAGTTAGAGCTCTTGGTACATATAGTCTAGATCTTTTCTATCTGTTATTATCTCTAAAATCTTTTTGTGATCTTCAATAGACAACCTCTACTTTTTTTGGCCACGTCCTTTTTTTTGTAAAGTTTTCAAACTTAATCGTGTTGCTATAACTAAGTGACTGTACTGTAGAACCTTTTGTCCTGGCATATAATCATTAAATATAATATCATTTTTATATATCTTTACTTGTTGATAATAGGTGCATTCAACAATAATTGATCCAATGGGATATGACTGTCCATCACCATTTGTCATTGATTCTAACAATTTTAATTTTTCTTCTGTGCATCTTAGTAGATAGTAATCTACACCTTCTGTATTGTCAGGATCTACAACCACAACAAAAATATCTCTTGTACACACCACAAGTAAAAATGTTTGTACATACATTTGAGTTGAACAATGTAAATTGAATGTTCAAAATTTTATTACAATCTAGAATATAAATCAATTATGTAACTTACCTATAACAACTAAATTTGATACACATTTGTAATCAACTAAATATATAGGATCATATACATCTACAATGTCACTATCTTCAAAAGGAGGCATTGATACTATTTGTTTCATTTCCCATTGTGAAACATATCCATCCCTTACATTAGGACATTGTAGAATATTTGCATTGTTCGCAATGTAATCAACACAAAAATAGGATTTTTCTTTCACTTGAATAGCAAGAGGCTTGCTATGTCTTGTAGTCATGACTTGACACGAACTTCTAACACTATTAATTTCTTGATAATTATATGGATTTGATCGATCAATATCTACACGTATGAACAAATTCTTGAGCATATCAATTAAAACTAAAATTCAATTAAATCACATGTGTACTTAAATTTAAATATTAAAGTTTTCAAATAACATAAATTCAATTAGCATACCTTTAACTTCCCAAAAACAGTGTTTGTTGTATATTGAGTCATGGGCACCAAAATGGCTTTTGCACCATTCAACAATTTAATTTATATTTTGTATGGTGTTACCTACAATTTCATATTGGTGAAGTGCCCAGGTAAGAGGTAAGAATTTAAAAAAGTTCACATGTATATCCAACTATTACAATACATGTAGATCAATTACATAAATCATTGTAGAAGTATTCAACAATTTTAAATTTTGTAAATTTTGTATCTAGTACATTACTTGCAAGTTCATATTGGCAAAGTACATGCTTTACACATGCTCTTGCTCCATCATGCTCTCCTTTTCCATGTACACTCTCAAAAAAATTCCACAAAAACTTTATGCTAGATCTAGCATGTTGTTGCATTAACCAATTAAATGCTTTTGCAAACTTAAATTGTCATGTATAAATAGTTATATATAAACAACGATTTGAAAACCAAAAATTAGTTAAAAATTCAAGTCTTAAAATTTTATAAATTATTAAATTAAAAATTAAAAATTAAAAAATAATAATAAAATCAAAACTTACCAGCACATCCATCAGACCAAATCCAATTTGTAATACAGTAATGACACATTGTCTCAAATCTTTAAAAAACATTTGAAAGAAATGTGCTACATAGCTTCTATCATGACCCATATCATCATTGATATAAAAGTGAACCTCCTTGATGATAATTCATTCATCTTCGGTACTCTCTACCTCATCTACAAATAACTCAGCATGTCTATAGCAAACTTGTACAAAGATTGTGACTTGCTCTAAATGATAATATTGACTTTGAATCTTAGTTCGAGGACTAAATGTATAATTTTTAGAAAAATCTACAATAGAGAGAATACAACCCGGTGGAAAACAATTCTTTGAGTCATGAAATTGTTTAGCCTGCCATCTTGCACCATGACAATGTTGGGTATGTGGGTATACAATGTTACGAAATTTGTTCATAAACTCATTGCAAGGTAATTCACTCTCTCAAAACAATTTCTTTGGATTCAGCTCCTGACTTCATTGAGTATTTCTCATACTCAAATCTCTTTCAAACAACTGACACTGAATGATCAATATTCTCAAATGGTAAAAATTTTGTCAAATTTCTACAATCCACACATATATTTCTTATACACTGCACATTGAATTCATTTGAATCTTCTGATTTTTCACATAAGATAGACTTTAAAAATTGTGTTGTACTTCCAAGGATGGCTACATTTGGATTAACTATTGCCATAAACTTTTCAAATGACTGTAGGTGTAGATGAAATTTAACATGATTTTGACAGCAACAAGTTTCACGTACTTTATTTATACGTACAAAACTTGGTCATAAATTCTCAAACATCCTTTGAGAAATCTTCACATCTAAAAATTCTTGCTTGAATCCTTCAAAAAATTTATTGTGTTGTATCTATAAAATACTTTGGATGAGCAATTTTTTTACCATCTTCATCTTTTATTTGGATAATGTCCCTTCTATTGGAAGAAACACAAGAGTGCATGGTCCAATATCTAATTACTTTTTATTTTACATCTTCTGAAATTCTATCTCTCCAAGGGACTCGACAAATATTTACCTAATTATTTTCAATGTTTCATCTAATCTATTTCTCTTCTTGATATATATTTGAATAGTTCTCCTAGATACATTTACTAATTGGGCAATTGCTTTAACTTATCTTCTATGTGATAATTTCTTACTAGAAATTACAGTCATCAATGCTCTACATGCAACACTTAAATCAAAACTTCGACTCTTAGTTTGAATAGAATCCAATGCTATTTACATGTTTTCAATTACTGTCTAATTTACTAAATTTGAAGATTTTTTTTCTTGTTATCAACTCCTAACAACTCCAAAATAGGGGTCATTTCTTTTCACCTAAATAACTTTGCACATAACTGGGCTCTTCCATTTAGATATTTATCTTCAAAAAATTCATCCCAAATTCTTTTAGAGTGCAATTTTATTATACTTTTAGGTAACATATGTTTAGGTGAAATATTTTTGAAAAGAGCACCCTCATCCATCTCCATAAGATTTTTCATTCCATGCAAAAAATTTCTATCACTACTACCAATTTCATCTTGTACTTGTTCATTAACACACCCTTCAACTTGGTCATCAATAATTTCAATGGGTTGTTCTTGACTAGATGTTCCTAGGGTTTTTTCATCTCTTTTTTAGTCATACAACCTTGATCTAGTTCTTTTATTCCCCATCACAAATTGATTGTTTTAATTTAGCTACACACACATATACATCTTAATAAATAACCCATGAAGTTCAATTTCTACATGGTAAAATGAGTAAATAATTTGGGAATCATGTTACATACCTAAAAATTTGTAGCCTCTCTTGCCAAAAAAACTCCTTTTGTATGGTTTCTCCAAATGCTTGAATTGAAAAAAATTTAAAAAATAATTTTTAGCCTCTATTGTGAAAAATTATGCTTCTTCTATTTTCTCCTTGATGCTTGAATTGAGGAAAAAACACAAAAAATAAAGCCATATATATAATTAAGTTTAAAAAAAACCAAAAAAATAAATTGCTAACCGGTGGTGGTCACTGAAATTATATGATTTTGGGTGAGTCGAACTTGGGCAAGTTCAACTAGCTCGAAACTGTCTATGTGGCATTCCACTTGGCAGCCACCTCCTCATTTTTTTAGGGTTTTCTAAAATTCTCAACTTAAACTGAATATTTCTTCAATCAGAATGAATTATTTCAAAAATTAAAAAATAGCCTTTTGTAGAGCTCTGAGTCTAGAATCCAAATATGATTTTTTTTTAATATTTTGATTAGTTTTAATATGCTTTTTTTAAATTATTGCAAGTAGGTTGTTAAAATCAGAGATAGCACTGATTAGAAATTTTAAAAAACATATGAAAAGATATCCAATTTTTTTCAAAATTATATGGTGCACTGGAGGAAAGAGTCCTCTCCAAAAGGGTATAATTGGTTTTGTGAAAATGATAAAAACAAATTATACAAAAGTTGACGTGGAATGAAAACTATCAGATTCTGTAAAGTTTGACTTTAAAACTATATTACGAAGAAAATATGCATTGAAAACTATTTTTTTTTTCTCCATGCACTAGATATTGAACTCATCTATTTGGGGAAAAAATTAGGGAAAAATAAGATTGTTTTCTCTTTTTTTGTGACGTTGACTCAAAGTCACTTTTTCCTGAAATTTTTAGCAATTCAAAATTTGCTCTTAAATTTATAAAAAAATGTCAAAATAATTTTTAAATTTTTTTGAAAAATTATAATTATTAAATTCATCAAGAGATCTACATTTCATTAGTTTACATCATTTTGAAATTCAAAACATAAATGCCACTTTTATGAGGTCGAAGTTGAAACTTTTTGCTTGTGTTGGTTGATTCCTTTATAAAAGTGTGACACAGGTTTGTGATTTTACCCTCTCCATCTTCACGGTCAAGCAAGGGCCGCCAATTAGTGTATAAAAGTCCATAGGAAACTAGTTTTTGGGACAATTTTTGTATGCCTAGATGGCTTTGTATGTACATACTTTTGTATGTTACCGATGTATATTTTTATATATATGCTTATATGGCTTTGTTTGGACATGCCTATATGGCTTTATATGTAAACTAGATGTTATGTTCATGACATTATGTATACGATAGTTTATATTAAATATTTAATATGATGATCAATTATCGTTACAGGAATTTGGTTTTACACATGCCAATTGCATTTGGTTGAAAGTAACTTATAAATCATTTTCAAATAATCTATTTTGTGCATATCTTGCAATCATTGCATTCTATGGGACTGTGCATTTCTTTGAGGCATCATTTCAAACAGTTCACACACCTTATCTATGCTTCCACACTTTCCATACATGTCTACAAGGGTAGCTACAAATACAATACATGTGACAAAATTCCTATATCATTTATGCTTTGATGCTTGTCCACACCATGTTCCCCAGATCCCCTTCTGACATAGGCAAGGAGGAAGTTGGATAAGGTTGTGCAATTTGGTTTTAGATGTGCCAAAATTTGCGTTTGGTTGTAGATGTGCCAAAATTTGCGTTTGGTTGAAATTTACTTTTGTGCATTTGATTGAGAGTTTTTAAAGCCTTATGAAAAATCTATTTCGTGCATATCTTGCAATCATTGCATTCCATGAGATAACATTTCTTTGAGGCATCATGTCAAATAGTTCATGTTAGTTGTATATGCTTCCACACTTTGTATACATGTCTTGTAGGGTACTTACAACTACAACATTTAACAAAATTCATATATCCTTTATGCTTTGATGGATGTCTATACCGTGTTCCAAAGACACCACTTCTAAGGTTTTTGGAATTTGGCTTTACATGCTCACCAATTGCATTTTCTTGAAATTTTCTAAAGGCTTATCACCAAATCCATTAAATGTTCATATCTTGCAATCATTGCATTCCATGAGGCAACACTTCTTTTCAAGGCATCATGCCAAATAGTTCACATGTCTTGTCTATGCTCCTACACTTTGCATACATGTCTATGAGGGCAGTTGCAACTACAACATCTAACAAAATTCCCATATGTTTTATCCTTTTATGGATGTCCATTTTGGCATAGGCAAGGAGGATACTAGCTACGGTTGTGGAATTTTGCTTTACACCTGCCAATCGTATTTGCTTGAAATTTTCTAAAGCCTTATAAAAAAATCCATTTTGTTCATATCTTGCAACCATTGCATTCAATGAGGTGACATTTCTTTGGGTCATCATGCCAAACAATTCACGTGCCTTGTCTATGCTTCCACACTTTGCACACATGTCTACAAGGGTAGCTACAAAATTATAGCATGTGAGAAATTTCTTATATCCTTTATGCTTTGATGGCTGTCCATACGTTGTGTCCATACCCTGTCCATTTTGGCATTTACACTTGTCAATTGCTTTTTCTTGTATGTTTCTAAAGCCCTTATAAAAAAATCCATTTTATGCATATCCTGCAATCATGGCATTCCATGAGACCACATTTATTTGAGGCATCATGTCAAATATTTAATTTGTCTTATCTATGCTTTCACATTTTACATATATGTCTTCTAAGGCAGTTGCAACTACAACATATATCAAAATTCTCATATCCTTTATGCCTTATCAACAAAAACATTTCTTATGCAACTCCTGCAATCATGGCATTCTATGAGATTCCATTTCTTTAAGGCATCATGTCAAACAATCCACTTGCCTTTTTCTATGCTTCCACATTTTGCATACATGTCTCCTACAACAGTTACAACTACAACATCTTACAAAATTCCCATATCCTTTATGATTTGATGGATGCCCATATACTGTGTTCCAAAGATCTTAGTTTGGCACTAGTAGAGAGGATGTAGTCAAAGGTTGTGGATTTTATCTTTACACCCACCAATTGGTTTTTCTTGAAAGTTTCTAAATTCCATGAGACCTCATTTCTTTGAGGCATGATGTCAAACAGTTTACTCACCTTCTCTATGCTTCCACATTTTGCATACATGTCTTCTAGGGTAGTTGCAACTACAACATTTTTTAAAATTCCAATAGACCACATTTTTTTGAAGTATCATTCAATGCAACTACGACATTTGATAAAATTCCCATATGTATTTTGTAAGAATACATGAGATACTATATATTTCTATATGATTACCCTAATTAGTAAGAATTAATAAGAAAGAAGCATAGTGGCAATAATTAACATTCAAAGATTTCTAATGAAGACCTAGGGTTTGGGTGCCAATGGAAACTCACCAAACCCTCATATCAATCTTTATAAATGAAGAGATTTTATGATTTAGACTAATACAAATTCTTGGGTATGTCATGATCATATTGAGAACTAATCATTGTTTTGTTTCTTGTAGGGTTTGTTTCCATGTTTCCAATCATAATAATCAAGGTTATGGGATAGCAAGGTTATGGGACAACAAGGTTATGGAAATGCTCTTCCATTATTTGCATATCCTACAACTATACCATTCCATGAGACCACATTTCTTTGAAGCATCATGTCCAATAGTTCACTCACCTTCTCTATGCTTCCACATTTTGCATACATGTCTTCTAGGGCAGTTACAACTACAACATTTTTCAAAATTCCAATAGACCACATTTTTTTGAGGCATCATTCAATGCAACTACAATATTTGATAAAATTCCCATATGCATTTTGTAAGAATACATGAGATACTATATATTTCTATATGATTACCCTAATTAGTAAGAATTAATAAGAAAGAAGCATAATGGCAATAATTAGCATTCAAAGATTTCAAATGAAGACCTAGGGTTTGGGTGCCAATGGAAACTCACCAAACCCTTGGATCAATCTTTATAAATGAAGAGATTTTTTGATTTAGACTAATACAGATGCTTGGGTATCTCATGATCATATTGAGATCTAATCATTGCTTTGTTTCCATGCTTCTAATCATAATAATAAGGGTTATGGGACAGCAAGGTTATGTAAATGCTCCTCCATTATTTGCATATCCTACAACCATACCATTCCATGAGATTATACCATACCATTGTTGGGAATTAAGGTGTCTCAACCTTGGTAATTATTTGTATTTTTACATTGTATTTATTTATTAATTGCCTATTGTATTAATTGGATGCAAATCTATGTTGTCATATTGTGGGAGTTGGCACAGTGATGTGTCATCCTACATGGCATATGGTCACATGTATTTTTGTCCTCACATGAGGAGATAGGCATCCCACTTAGTAGTAGGAATATTTTTCCATGTGTCAATGTCTTGAATGTTGTGTAAGGGAATATTGACTGTAATGGTCATGACATATTCCTATGACGAAGTTATGACATGTAAGAGTCAGAAATAGGAGATTCAATGACATGTGAAGACATGTGTCGAAGAGCATCTTTGAAAAAGGCATCGTTGGGTGCCCCAAGGTGGACTATGACATGTTGTAAGAGAATATGCTATATACCCTGTATATGACAGATTCTCTTATAGCTATAAGTTATGACAGCTATGACAGATTTTATGATGGTTGTAAGAGTCGTAAGAGCATCTGTCATAGACCATTTTGGAAATAGGCAACCTCCTTGGGATGGGGTGACTTGACAAGTGTTAGGAGCATCCTACAAAGTTGGACAAGTATCCATAGGCATGGGTTTTGGGCCATGAGGCCATGTTGGATGACCATCTCAATGTGGAGCCATTTTTGCCTTGTATTTGTTATATAAACAGGTGCTTTTTAGAGGAGATGTATTACAAGTTTGATAGGTACTGTTATGCTACTAGTTTGTCTCCAAATATGAGTGTCAAAGACTCCTGAGAGCTTGCATTTCAAGTTTATTGTAAACCATTTCAGTTTTGATAATACATTGTGCAGGTTTTGGAGTGTGGGGTTTTTCACTCGATAAAGGTTTTCCCCACATATGTCTTGTGTCTCTCTTCTTCTGTCTCTCTTTCTTGTTTATGTGTTTTCTTCAATATCTATGTTAGTGGTTTAACATTGTTGTAATAGTAAGGATAAAATTGAATTTGCACTCTCCTTCCCTCATTAGATTAGTGTAGGAAGCAATTTCCGCACATCTAGCTTCCTTTTAGTTGGTATCAGAGCCTGACTAGTTTTGGTTCTAGCTACTGGGTAGGGGTTTTTTGAGCTAATCTTAGGTTGAGTGGGAGTGTTGTGTAGAGTATTCTATATCTTGTTGTATAAAGGAGATGGCAACCACATCCGGAAGGTTAGAGGTTGAGAAATTCAATGGCACTAATTTTGAGTTGTGGAAACTCAAGATGGAGGACCTACTTGTTGATCATGACCTATGGGAAATTGTATCTGGTGTGAAACCTAGAGAAATGTCACAAGATGATTGGGACATCAAAGATTGGAAGGCTAAGGGTCTCATAAGACTCTATTTAGTTAACTCTATCCTATTGAATGTCCATGAGGAGAAGAGCACGAAAGATCTTTGGAAGAAGTTGGGTGATGTTTATCAGGCCATGTCCTTGGTAAACAAACTTTTCCTAAAAAAGAAGTTGTTCGCTCTGAAGATGGAAGACAGTGACGCATTTAATTTGATATCCATACCTAGAAATTAGAATAAACATGCTGATAGGCTAGCTGCTGTAGGGGCTGAATATGACATTCCAAAAGAGAATAGTAGTGGTAAGACTAATCAGTATGTTAAGTTTGTTGTTAGGCCTGTTGTACCTGATAACAACATACACTAGAAAGTGTTTGAAAGTGACCAGAAAATTGTGAACTTCTTAAGAGAAGAAGCTGAATTCTCTCACACTAACCAAGAGAATCTATAATGTCAGTACAGTAACCAAATCATTCAGCTCAAGAATAACAAGATGCCAAAGGGTTTGGTCACCTTAGAGTCCATTTTTAATACTGATGATGAAGCTACAAAACCCAAGGCAATCATACAAGTTTAGCAAGATCACTATGAAGAGGTTGAGGTCTTCAAGGGTAAGCTTCTTAAACTGGGCAAGGTATATACAACAAAAGAAAAGAAAGCATTTATTCATCTTTTTCAAGAATTTAGAGACATTTTTGCATGGGAGTATAGTGATTTAAAGGCTTTTGATCCCTAGCTTGCTCAACATACTATTGAACTTGAGCCTAATACCAAGCCTATCAAGCAGAAATAGAGGCCATTAAATCCTAAGTTAGAGCCTCTTATGAAGAAGGAACTGAACAAACTGATTGAGAGTGGCATAATCTTTCCTGTTAAGCATACCTCATGGGTTTCCAACCTTGTGCCGGTTAGGAAGAAAAATGGAGAGATAAGACTGTATGTAGATTTTCATGACTTGAACAGAGCTTCCTTAAAAGACTGTCATCCTTTGCCTTCCATGGAAAAGATACTTCAAGTAGTCTCAGGATCAGAGAGGTTTTCCTTACTAGATGGTTATTTTGGTTACAATCAGATGTTAGTGAAAGAGGAAGACCAGTATAAAATAGCCTTCACCACAAAATGGGGGAGTATGGCCTACAAGAAGATGCCCTCTGGTTTGTCCAATTCTGGAGGAACCTTTCAAAAGGCTATGGCTATGGCCTTTTAGGGCTTAATGAACAAGATTGTCTTAGTCTACCTTGATGACATTACTATTTTCTCCAAAGAGGCTAAGGATCATCTAAACCACTTGAGATAAATTTTTGAGAAATGTAGGGAGCTTGGGATATCACGTAATCCAAAAAAGTATGTATTTGTTGTCCATGAGGGTAGATTGCTTAGTTATGTGGTGTCAAAATAGGGTATCACCATTGACCCTGAAAGAGTAAGTGCAATTTTAGCTCTCCCCTTACTAGCACACAAGAAAGCTCTGCAGAGTTTCATTGGTAGAATCAACTTTGTTAGGAGATTTATTCATGATATTATTGATTTGTTAAGTCCACTAACTACTATGTTGAGAAAGATTGTGTCTTTCAGCTAGACTAGAGAAGGAAAATGGAGCTTTGAGCTTATTAAAGAGGCATTGGTAGCTACACCTACACTTATGATTCCTAATTTTTCTAAGGATTTCACTTTGTACGCTTATGGTAATATTGACTCTATTTTTGCTATGTTAGTACAGAAGAATGATTTGGGTTTGGAGCAGCCTTTAGCTTTTTTCAGTCAACCATTGTAGGATTATGAGCTAAGGTATACCTTTGTGGAGAAACATGTGCTTGCTATTATAAGGAGTCTAAAGAAATTTAAACACATGTTGTCTAATAGTAAGATTAATCTAATGGTTTCTCATCTAAGTGTGAAGGAATTTCTTTTGAGTAAGGATCTCAGTGATAAGAAAGTTGGCTGGGTAACTAAGGTAATGGAGTATGATGTAGACATTAAAGTTACCAAGCCGGTTAGGGGTAAAGGACTGTGTGAACAGCTTGTTGATGGTGTTATCAACAAAGAAGAACATGAACAAGAAGTTATTCTATCATTGCAAGATGGAGAACAAATAATTGCTTCAATTCCTATTATTAGCTAGGTACAAGAAATGGTTCATTTTTTGTAGACTGGTGAGTGTCTACAGGGCTTGGATAAAGCCAAAAGAAGGTATTTCAGATTACAGTCTATACCTGATGAACTCATTAATGGCTCTCTTTTTAGGAAATATTTCAATGGAGTATTGTTGAGATTTATTGAACCTAACCAAGTTGAAAGAGTGTTGCATGAATTCCATGAGGGGTCAGCTAGAGGCCATTTTTCACCTAGAGAAACAACTCTTAAGGAGATGAAGGGTAGCTATTATTGGCCCAATTTTTTTAAGGATGCACACTTGTGGGTTAGAAAGTGCAAAGAATGTACCATGTTTGCTGGAAAGGAGAAGTTGGTAGGCTTACCTTTGCAGCTAATTTAGTTTGAACAACCCTTTATGAGGTGGGCATTATATTTTATTGGAGTTATAAATCCTCCATCCAATGCTAGCCATAAGTGGGTTCTTACAACCATAGATTATTTTACTAAGTGGACTAAAGCAGTCACACTTAAAGAGGCCAATGAGTCTGTTGTTCTAATTTTTTATGAAGAGTTGGTTATTAGATTTGGAGTCCCTAAGTCTATTATTTTAGACAGTGCCCTTACCTTTGTTGGTTCTAGGATCTTTGATTGGGCTGTGAGAAATGGAATTTATTTGAATACATCCTCTAATTACTATCTGCAAGGCAATGGCCAAGCAGAATCCACCAATAAGAACTTAATCAAAATTATTAAGACCATGGAGGGGAACTAGAGAGCTTGGCATACACAATTAAAGTCAACATTGTGGGCTAATAGAATTACTTCAAAATGGTCAATGGGGTATTCACCTTTCATGTTGGTGTATGGCAAAGAATCAAGGCTTCCTATCACATGTGAGTTACTAGCACTTGATTTGGTGAATAATCTCAACATGTTAGAAGAAGGCCCTATGACAGTAAGGCTAGCTCAACTAGTTGAGCTTGAGACCAGGATTGATGCCATGAGAAATATAGAGAATCATAAAGCACAAATGAACATCTCCAAGAATATTCTTGGAGGGTGACATAGTGCTGAAATGGGATAAATTAAAGAGCAAACATGGAAAGCACTCTAAGTTTGATGTTTTTTGGAGTGGACCCTATATTGTTTCAGAATGTAAATAGCATAGTGCCTTCAATCTATCTAGGCTAGATGGTGACATGGAGCCAATCCCAGTCAATGGGATTCAACTTAAGCAATGCTTATGAGGTATGATCTTAAATGTTTGTACATATTTCATGAAGTTTTTGATGTTAAATAAGTGCTGCTGCACAATATATTAGATGCAGTTTTCATTTCCCTAAGTGCATTTATGCACATATTAGTTAGGTTGCTACGAGTCTTGTTCTAGTAAATGGGATAAGGTTGGAAGGTGTTTTACACTGTTATGAGGAGTTACAATAAGTATGCGAGAATCTTTTCCAAGGTTTTAGGTAGAAAAAGACTCATATGCCACATGGATTTCAAAAGGCTACTAGTTTAGTTTTTCTTAGCAAGTAAACACCCTTGAGAGGTCACCAAAAATGTTACTAAATTATGTTCACACCTAATTTAGCAAGGCCTAAACATCAATTGTTTAGAGGGAGTAAATTTTTTTTTGCTTATGCAGGATCATCTAGTCAATGTCTGATGTCTTGACAGAAGACAAGTGCAAAATCACTTATCAAAATTGTGTAAAAGCTCAAGCTGAGCTGTTAAATCATCCTAGTAAGAGAAATCATTTATGGACAAGAAAATAGGCATTCAAAGAATGACGAGAATTGATGGAGTTCATGTTCTAGTTACTGACTATTCATTATGTTTTAGTGCAAGTAAAAGAGGTATTTATAGAGTGTCAAATTATACATCATGTTTTTTACATATGTTCCAAAGAAAGATCAGTTATTTTATGCTATGTATTTGATTCAGAAAGTGAAATATACATAAATCATTGCATAGAATGTGATAGCTGATTGTATTCAAAAGAATGTATAAAAGTATCCCACACAAGCCGTGGGAGTAATTGAATTAGGTAACATAAAAGTAAATTTTACTTTTGAAAGAAAAGAAATGCATAGGAAAAGAAGAGGGACCCATCATTACCTATGAATGATGAATCCCGTGGTTGATCTGGTTGCTATCTTCCTCCATCTATTAGAGCTACAATATACCTGGAAAATGGATTTTGTTACTCAAGGTACCAAGTCTTTTCATACACAATCAGAACTTCAAAAGTACCATTCACTTTTATGTAGCAGCAATATCAATAATTAGATATCAGCATAAGAGAGGTCAGAATGAGCAGACATAAGTACTATATCAAAAAGAGATAGATCCATACAAGTAGCCCCACATCACGAATCAAAGATATGTTTCATATGCTAACATGTTTACTTCCTGTGTAGGTTTATAAGAAATCAGTTTTCTAATTCATCTTTTATTAAATGGCATGTGGAGAAAATGGGCTCCCATAAGGGTTGAGCCCAACATGATGCCCTCTTGTTTCACTAAAGAGGGAGAATGAAATCCTTGAGGACCAATGTTATAAAACCATGACTATGTTGGTATAAGGAAGGAGTCTTCCTATTATCAAGAGCATTCCATTACATCAACACAATCATGATTTTAATAAAGAAATATCTGATAATCAATATATTCATACATATCATTAGGACAATAGGAGAAGATGACACAGTGTAATCAACATGATCATACACATTCATAAAGGACATAGGACAACAAGGCACAATGAAGTAGGTATTTTCCTTTTGTTGTTATGAAGTATCAAATTATTGATCATATGTGCAAGTGAACAATCCTATATCATACAAGTTCAGCCATAAGATACACAGTCGACATATCAAATGAAATGACAAGCCTTATCAATGAAGTCATCAAAAGAGGAACAAGTTATAAGAACCATATGTGTGCTAATAGAAAAGTATCCAACAGTCAAAACCTCAACTTGTGCTTTAAAAATAGAACAAAATATTTACCACTTCTATTGTTAATGAGGTGTGAAATTGCCAGTGAGTTTTGACTATTGACAAGGATGATATGCAAGAAATATGTATGGCTATGACAGCATGTGCAATAAATGACAACAACATTGATAATGGAAGGAGCAGTAATGCCACAAAAAGAGGCAGTCATAAGGACAATCATGTATGATAATCTCATAACATATGGTATGCAAGGTTAGGCATTGAGAAGAACAACAAAGAAACAACCTCATAAGATACACAGCCATGATAGATCCAACCAAACAGAGAAGTTTGCTATAGCATTGATATAATCTAGATACAAGTGCAAGTCATGATCAAGTATAACTAATGTTTTGGAGAAGGATTGAAACAACTTTCAAATGATCAAGTCATCACAATATATCCTTTATCCAAAAAAGATAGTAGAGCATCAAGATCATACATGCAATGAAGGGTACAACTATGTATAGGGGATAAAAGATATTAAATGTAAATGTATTATACTAGGACAACAAGTACCTCATATTCTTCTTTAAATACCTTATACACATTATAATGCATTCATATTCCATGAATGTAAAAGCATATATAGAGTACAGTGTCAAGATTTAAAACCTTGCAATATTGTATTAGAAGGTATAACAAATGCATTTAGTTCATCAACTATGAAGGAGAAAACAAATGTGTATTAGAAATGTTCCGTTTGGTAAAGAACAGTCATCAACCTTAAGACAACCATATCAATGTTATGCTATAGCTACAAGAGGTAACTTATCCAAAATTTGACATATGTTATTGAAATAAAAATAGGCTATTAAAGGTGTTATTTTGGATCAGCAAGACAAGACGATAAATAGGTGCAGCAAGGTGTATATGCTTTTATTTATACATGATGTATGTTTTTATTATTAACAGTTAAAAGACCAAAAGTGTAGTTATGAGCAAAAATGCATACTTAGAGATCAATGCCAAATGCCATGTATGGCTATATAAGTTCAAGATAGTAGACATTATATTCTTCTACAAGGGATACAAAAGGGAATTCATATGGTCTTTGTCATACATAGAAAAGTGGGAAATACAAATGAAACTCATTTTTGTATATTATGCTCAAACCCACTTGGGGTTTCTTTTTAAAGAACTCAGATATAGAATGTTTTTTAATGGCCACAACATAAATAGAAAAGAAATGTATTTTCTTCATACAAAGTCATGCCCATAGTGAATGCATAGGAATGTCTTCTTTTACAAGTTTTTTTGTCATGGATCGAGCTCATTTTGAGCCAAAATATAGATATAAAGGAAAATTGAAAGTTTTGAGCTCATGCAAATATAAAATATTCAGAGATGCTAGATAGAGCTTGGGGCCAGTAAGAGATCAAGCCTCACATATAGGAAATGCAAGAAAGGTTGCATATATTAAAGAAACTAAAGGACTTCAAATTCATAATGCTTAGAAATGATATTGAACCGGCCTCTGGTAGCGAAATATATAGAAAAAAATTAGGAAATTAAAGCAGATCAACAGATAAAAACTTACCTTCTTTTCTTGCTAGAGATCATACATCAAAATGAATGACAGAAGCTTGAACCGGCCTCAAACACAGTCAAAGACAAATGCAAAGGTGTGTCAACCTAGAAAACAAAGAGAATGCATCAGAAATATAGCCCAATCATGGCTTGAAAGGCCAAGTTTTACCTCCAAAATGAAAGCAAACAGATTGAACAGGGAGCAATAGCATTTTTTTACCTTTCATTTCCAGAAAATAAATCATTGAATCCCATAGAAAATGCATCGAAAACCCTTCAAAATTGTAGTGATGAAATTTTTGCTCTAAACCCTATAGGCATGGTGGTGGGGCAACAAAGTGGAGGAGAGTCGAAATGCAAGAATGAAGAGTTTTTAGGGTTTCCACCTCCTTTTGCTCAAATGTCTTAGTCATGATGAGATTCTTTCTCATTTTTTGACTTTCTTTTATTATCATTGTCATCTAAAATATGCCCAAGGTCAACACTTTGAGTGTTTCAACCTAATGATGCAAGTGCGCCCATGGGGCCATGATTATTTTCTTAATTTTTCTAAAGGTTGAAAATGATTCAGTCTTGTTTGTGCATGGGAGATATAAGGGGTTTTATTTTCTTTTGCATGATTTAGAAATGGATACACAACATTGTAAATGAATGATAAAGTAATGGATTATAAATTACTTTTTCACTTGTCATAAAAATGTGAAAAGCAAAGATAGACAAATCCATAACAAGTAAAGTAAGTCACATTGATTACTTTATCATTTTTTCACAATGTTTTATTCATCTCCAAACCATGCAAAATCAGGAGATTGAATGTTTATGTCCAAGTACTTTCTTTTTTGCATAGTTTTAAAATAAATTTGAAATGTAAAACATTAAGCTAAAGTGGTGTGACTATAAAAAACTTAGTTAATGTTAATTAAATGCAGAAATAAATGTAATTGTGTCATTTATTGTGCAAGGGACAAGTTGAGGAGGCTTTCAAGATGTGGTCAAAGGGATGTGGTTGTCATTTATTATGCAAATGCCAAACATTTATGATGTTGTAGGAGAGGTTGGCCAACTGATGGAGGAGTTATTGAGATGATTTGACTTGTTTTTAATGGCATTAAATGGCATTAAGAGGTAGTTCTTAGGGCTTTTATGATGGGTAATGACATGCCTTGACTTTTTCTTCATTGGGAACTCACTTTGGAGGGTTTTTTATGGGTATTTTGAGGGCTTTTATGATATGCACAACCAAGGAGGTTTCTTGTCCTTATCTATGACAACTGCTTGGAGAAATATTTAGTCTTCTCTCTTGTTCATTATTCAAGAGTTTTGGCTTTTCACTTCTGCCATAATGTAATTTTCTAAGTTCTTTTACAAAAGTGAATAGTTTTTAAACTCATTTTGAGAGTAACACAACATTGTAACATCTTTTTAGCAGTAATATGCAGTTTATACCTTCCCATTTCTTCTGATATTGTGTGTCCTTAGTGTTAATATAGATCTTTGTGATGTTCTTTATCCTTGGAGTTGTATTTCATGTTGGTGCCTTTATGTAGGAATACATACATTTTTTCAAGTTGTGAGATGTGCTAGTAATAACAATCAGTCTTAAGTAGTGAGAAAACATATTTCTCCTTTAAAGGACTGTGTTTATTTAGCCTTCCTAGAAATTGATGGTACAAAGATTATGATTTATTGTGTTGTGTATGAGAGACTTGATATTACTAGTTTTATAGTGTGTCAGTTTTATGTAGTCTCAAAAAATCTTTTGGTGCATCACCTTAGATAGTAGGTTTTATTTTCATGCAATCCTTCTTACTATTTTCTCTGCAAAGGCATTAGTACAAGTGGTTGTAGGTGAAGTATCAATAGGAAGCCAGTCTTCTCCAA
Source organism: Cunninghamia lanceolata (assembly GCA_027924645.1). Taxonomy (NCBI): domain Eukaryota; kingdom Viridiplantae; phylum Streptophyta; class Pinopsida; order Cupressales; family Cupressaceae; genus Cunninghamia; species Cunninghamia lanceolata. The sequence continues at coordinate 205,063 of BSBN01001013.1, read as the reverse complement.
GGGTTCTTTCCATCATAGGTGACCCATAGGCCTGGAAATATCCCATGTTTCTCTAGAATACCAAAAAACTGCAACTTAGCAAGGGTACAATTTTGAGAGACAACAGTGATAACCCCTAACTTTTCTCTGAGATACTCAAAAGTATCCTTGGGTAGAGGCTTGGTAAAAATGTCTGTAACATGATCATTGGTAGAAACATACTCCAACTTGACTTCATTCTCTATCACCTTTTCTCTCAGAAAGTGATACCTAATGGATATGTGCTTTGTCCTTCAATGCAATACTAGATTCTTTGATATGTTGATGGCACTTGTGTTGTCACAAAAGATTGTAATTGGATCAAATCTGATGTCCTTCAGAATCTGCTTCATCCATAACACTTGAGTGCAATTGCATGTTGTTGTAATGTATTCTGCTTTTGTAGTAGACAAGGATATTGAATCATGTTTCTTACTCAACCAAGATACCAACCTTTTTCCCAAGAAGAATACACCTCCACTTGTGCTTTTTCTATCATCCATATCTCCGGCCCAATCTACATCAGTATATGCACTGACGGTAAAATCATTGTCTTGAGGGTACCACAAACCATAATCCATTGTACCTTATTAATATCTTAGAATTCTCTTGATTGTCATCACATGTGATTCCTTGGGTTTTGCTTGAAATCTTGCCACAAGACATACTGCATGAATTATGTCAAGTCTGGTTTGAGTTAGATAAAGTAATCCTCCAATCATAGATCTGTACCTCTTGTGGTCTACCATGGGTGAGTTATCATCTTTACTCAACTTACAACCAATTATCATAGGTGTGCAAATTAGTTTAGAGTCTTCCATCCCAAATTTCTTTAACAACTCTTTCACATACTTAGACCGAGAAATGAAGATACCTTTATCTGACTGACTTATTTGTAGACTTAAAAGGAAGTTCATCTCATAAAACATGGACATTTCAAATTCACTTTGCATTTCTCCAACAAAAATTGAGCACATACCTTCATTGCCTCCAAGAGTAACATCAATAACAAAGACTACAACAATTAGAATTTGTTCATCATTGATCTTGAAGTAGAGATTGTTGTCGGTAATACCCTTAATGAACCCTATCTATATCAGATACCTATCCAATCATGCATACCATGCCCTGGGGGCTTGTTTTAATCAATATAGAGCCTTCATCAATCTGCATACTAGTCACCCTGATCTGATGACTAGAATCCTTCCGGTTGTTCAATATAGACTTCTTCTAACTCTCCATTTAAGAAAATAGAATTCACATCTATAACGTTAGAAAATCTCCCCTTGGAGACTTTTCCCTCATAAGGTTTAGCTCATGGGTCTTTAGTGTGCATTTAGGACACATTACATCATAATTTGACATCCCAATGAGAAAACCCCTAAGTGTCTTAGCAAATAGGACCTAGGGGGACCACTTGAGATAATCCCTACCCAAAATAGGGGGGGAGGGCTTGGGTTCTTGTGCTCTAGTTCTACCCTATTTTAAGGCAGTCCCAATTTTTGGGTGTCAGCTTGTGACCGTTATTTGAGTCCTATGCCAACATGGTAAGTTTGAATTACAAAATTCTTGGTAGGAGTGTTTGTAGTTGCATATAAAAGCATGTTTAGGTAGTCATTTGTAAACTAGGGCATTACTAGATGGGCATTGGCATTCTAAAGGTGATTCAAGGCCTTCATTATGTTGCAAGAGTAGATTTGTGTTGTCTATGTGTTTGTGTTTACAGATTTGAGCATTCATCTCCTCATGGCATGAAGAGCTTCTTCCTCCATGAGATCTTCACTAAAAGGTGACATTAATTTATGTTTGTAAGCATTTATCATCTAGTTTTTGCCTCTTCCTCCCAAGACATGCACTCTCTATCTGACAACGGTGTTCAGAAGACTTGAATGTCTCTCTGGGGCTTTATTGAGGCAAGCTTCTAAACACCACAACCCCCTCCCAAAGTTTTCATGATAGTAGGCTACAGGTTGGAGTTGTAGACAAATTGAAGTTGCAGGAGGGTACAACAGAGTGTCAGAATTGCAAATCAAAGAAGAAAATAGCTCCTTGGACCAGGGCACCCACTCCTTACTCCTCAAAGTTCTGCAACGAAAAAATCTCTTTGACAGCAAGAACATGTTACAGACTAAGCTTCTAGATCTCGACAAAAACCTAGGCCTTGGACTTGGGCACCTGCTCTTTAGTCCCTGACTTTTCTGCCTCCAAACCCTAAAATAGGTGCATTGTTATTTGTTATTTCACATCATTTTGTAGCAACATTTTCCATAATTCATCAGTTTACTGTTGTATTTGGATAATTAGGGTTTTAAGGCATAATTAAGCATAAGTGAAGATAATTGGAAATCAAATCATAAAAATCCAAGTTTCCCTACATCTCATAGTGACCTAGGGTATGATAGTGCATTGCAACTTGACCCTAGGTCCTTGAATAAAAGGGTGAAAGGAGGATATACACTAAAAGTACCTAAAACTCAAACATCCAAATTTTACCCTTTACATTTTGGCGAACTCATGTTATTGGACTTATTTACACCTTGATGAGTGTTTTTCTTTAGATTTCCATTAATTTTATTCATTCATATAGTCATTCATCTTATTGCATTGGAAAACTGTTGGTCGTGATGTTAGTCATTCGCAAACATAGAATAAAAGTTACACAACAACCTTTACTCATCTTGAAAGATACGATGAATTCAAAGAATTCATGATCCCAAGTCTCCGTTGATTAGGTCTTAATCTACTGACGTTACTCAGTGGTTGATGTGTGTTGCTGTTTTCCATTCAGGGGCCTTACGTGTTTCTGCACTGTTCATCATCATCATCTTCAAATATCCTGCTCTGGATGTTTGCTCTGCATAAGTCTCCAACAATTCTACCTCTGCACTGTAAATTTAGTTAAATAATGTGCCTACAGGCTGATATTTGCATGATTTCTACCATTATTTATGATTCTTTGCATGATATTTTCAATACTACATGCATTTATCTCAAATATGCTAATGATCTTCAGTTACCTACGGGATTTCAGCATATTTCACTGTTTCTGCTTGTTATTTATCATGATTTGCAGTTATGGTGATGAATTAATGAAATTGAAAAAGAAAAAAAAAGGGTAAGAATGAGATTCCCAAAACTACTGGACTTAGATCACTGATTCACATACAAGCTCCCATACTTGCAATGAAAAGAAGGAAAACTAGAAATCATACTTCACCAGGACATTCCACAAATCCGCATGATCTAGTGCAAAGCTTCAAAGGAAAAGTTGACAACAACATGTAATGAAATGAAAGCGCTTCCAGTTGAACACAGCATTCACCAGTACATATCCAGAAATCAACAAGAAGATTACGTAAAATTTACAATCAGGATGTAATCTGAAACTTCATATCCATTCAGTATGCTCAAGAACAGGTACATTTACAGTGATCTGAAGAGAGAACCTTGACATTTCAACAATTCTATCCTCATTAGTCTCAGTAATCTGATCTCCTAATTGATTCTACAGTAATTGACCTTTTGCGCCAGATGCGTCTGTGTATTCTAATGTATTCCCTCTCTTTTTTTGTTTCAGGCTCTAGCCTTTATATAGAGCAAATGCCAGAAACGGTTACAATGATCCAAGGATCAGGATCTTCTCACAACAAACAACGGTCCAGATGAAAAGCACATGCTTCACCAGTTGGCAAATGCACAGCTGGCACAGAATATTCCAGCATCTTCAACTTGATTCGGTCTCCAGCTGGCGAACAGCATATTTGACAATATCCTCCTCATTTCTGGCTCATGTTGCCTCCATGCGCAACTTTGTAATGCTCAGCCTTCAGCAGCATCATGACTTCAATGTTCAGCTTCAGCAGCATCATCATGACTTCCTGCAAGTAAACAGACAAACATTAAGTTCATCATCATCATGATAACAACAGGAATTAAACATTTTATTAAACAAGCCCCCAAAATGTGCAGCTACAGGCAATCGGGCTCCAAATTTCTATCGCTTCATGTTTTTGCCCATTTTCTTGTATATCGGGTTCAAAATATGATCATGATGATCTTAAATTATACAAGGAAATAATCGCCCTTCAACCATCCTTAGAATCCGGCCTTGCATCATCATCATATTTGCATCGGCGTGATTACATATGATCAAGGTGACAAATCCACCCTAGGCCGACGGCAACAGTTATACCGACGCCAAACATCATGAGGATGACCAACTATATGCCCTCTGTCTGGCCGCAGGATATCACGAAATATGATGCTCCTCCCCTCCGAATGCTCTGAGGAAAAGCACACCAGGATGTTTTGTTTTTGCATATTCGGGAAAGAAAGACATCGTCATCATCATCATGATGAAGACAAACAGGAGGACTTGGAAAATGATCTTGCCACTGAGGAATATCATGATGACGTCATCGTCATCATCAGGCTTCGTTAAAATGCAAAGGGATGACGTCACCGTCATGCTTCGTTAAGAGCAGGAGATAAATGGAATATCGGGTCACCTCTAAGGAAGATGACCAGGTGATGAAAGTAAAATGACCCCTTTTCGGCCAAGGCGATCCTGCTTGGAAGATCAGGATGATGACGATCATCATCATCATATTCACACTGGGTGATCTAGAATATGATCTTGCTGAAAGTCCTGATGACGTCATCAGGATATCCGCGGCCTTGTGTTAATCTTCGAACATGACGTCATCGTCATCATCATATTGGCAAAATGGATCACGCCTTGGAAAATATCCTGCCGAAGGAGAAAGGTGATGGTGACGTCATCGTCATCATCATATTTGCAAAAGGTTATACTTGTCAGCAGGATGATATTACGAACTGTCGGGAGAGACGAACAAGATCATGATGATCTTGTTCAACAAGACTAAGGAATGAAATATTACCCTCCGCTTCGGTAGATAAGGTGATCATCACGATCACGCAAAAGGAGGTCAGGAGGATATTACGAAGTGTGATCCTGCCTTGAAATATCATGATGATCATGATCACCTGGACTTTGACGTGCGCGCGCAAATTATGCAGATGGCGGGTTTCTTAAGCGAGGTGATGATGATTCATCAGCATGATATTACAATATGCTCGCGATGTGAGAATATCATGATGATGATGATGTTAGAATATCATGATGATGATGATGTTTCCAGGGTCGCTTGACGGGAAAAGCTCACTAGGACTTAAGATTGACGTCCGGATGTTTCGGGACTGCATGATTTTTATCAGGTGATAGAGTAAGATCATGATGATGACCTTAGGCGATACAAAAGACCGCACGATGGGGACAACCTACTACGACTTAAACTTGACGTCTGGCTATTTCGACCTCAGGATATTATCAGGGGGCTTTTCAAATATCATGATGATGATGTTCATCATACAGCAATTATCAGGTTTGACCAAAACTTTGACTGCTCATAACTCCTTCATATGGATGAATTTTTGAGTGATGTAAAAGGAAAACCCGCATGGAATTTCAAGCTCTTTCTAACTATGAGGTCATAGAAACAAAATATGAATTTTGACAAACTAACCTCATGACGATGACCTACCTCATCCTGACCTTCATGATGATGATGCACCTGACCTATTTTACCAAACCGCCAGAAAGCAGACAACACAAGCCAAAACAAAAGTTGGGTCCCTGTTTTGCCAAGTCAAAATGGGGCGTGTTGTGTAACCACACAACAAAAACTTACAAAAAAAATTGGAAAATTAGAAAAATTAGTAAAATTTGCATGTTAGGGTTTCTATTTTACATCAATTAATTTTGAATTTCATCAAATTTTTTATTTTTACATTATATCTAATTTAAATTGTAGAGAATTACAAAAATTCATTAGTTTGCATTGCATTTTCATAATAAAATTGCTAGGGTTTTGTTGAAAATTGTGAAATTTGCATATAACCTAGTAATTCCAAAATCTATGGTTTGTAGGTAAAATCTTGTTTCAGATTTTTATACTAATTTTAGAGGCTCATTCAAATTTTTATTTGTCTATATTCTTTCATTTTAGAACAAATTTGCATTTAGATTTAAAAAATTTGCATTTTTGCATAGAAAATTTCAACAAAAACTAGCATTTTCATTGATTTTTCATTAGATTGGCACTTGCATTTTGCATGTTAGAGGATGGAAATCATTTTCAGATCTAAGAGAATGTAATTTTAATCATAAATAAGCTCTAAAAACATTTTACATCAAGATCTCAAACCTAGGGCTTGAAAACCATTGATTTTCACTAAAATTGGCCTTATCGACTCTCTAATTTTGCACCATAGGTGTGTTGTGAAGAATATTTTTGCACTAATTGACTAATATTAGGAGTATTATCTTATAACCCTCCTAAAATTATTTACAAAACCTTGTTATTGGCCTCTTGTAATAAAAATTTGGTGAAAATTTGCACATTTTTGCTATTTTTGCCCTAGGGTTTAGCATAGTTTGCACTCCAAGTGTGTTGTGAAAAAATTTATGGATTGAGGTGACTAATATAATTTCTATTATTTTCTGCACCTCCTAAAAATTCTTTACAACACCCCTTTTTCTAGGTCTTGGAATTGAAATATCGTGAAAAATTACCTATTTTTGCTATATTTTCACTAGGGTTTGACCTTAAGTGGAACTATAAGTGTGTTGTGACAGATATTTTGACACTACATGACTATTATTTCTGATATAATTTGCTTCCTATCATCCTTTTCCTCACAACACCCTTTGTCATGCTCTTTTGCATTGAGATTTGGTGAAAATCGCATATTTTAGCATATTTTCACTATATTTTGACTTACCATCATCCTAGATTTGCATGAATCTCATAACTTGCTACCCTAAGAGAAACATTAATTTAAGAAGAGGCATAAGACACATGGGATCTATTTCTCTTGAAGAAGTTGGCACATTGAACACCTTCTTTACAAAAGGAGAGACACAAATGCTACAAGATATTACACCTATAACAAGTACAATGGAAGAGTAAACTTTTCATGATGTTGATGATACTATTGAGATGACAAGATATGTATCTGATGAGAAAATAAATAAACTTGATAAAGACCTAGCTGAATTCCAAGACTATGTGCAAACTGAGAGGATAGCTAAAGAAGCTGTACCTATGATTCACCATGTAAGAGAATTGATAAAAGACAGACAAGATGGTGTTAATGCAATCCATGGTTTAGCACATATTGTACAAACCAATATCATGCTAGTGACTTATTATGTAATAGTGATAAATAACACTTTGTCACCGTCTCATACACAAGTATCATCACCTATACTGACTATGGGAATATGCACGTTCACATCAACAATCTTAACAACTAATGTGAATGCTTGTCATAATGCTACCACTAATATTGGAGTATCTAATGGCACTAATTACAAAGCTGTGGGATTTAATTATCAGAATTTGGTTTCTAATGGGACCTCTTCTATGTATAATTATTCTCAACCACCTATCTATTCCACTCATTTCCAGACACCTATTACCTACTTGCAACCATCTTCCACCTATCATTATGTCTAACCACCATTGGCATATTCTTAGCCTCTACCTATCACATCTCAAGCATAATCACCCCCTCACTTTGGTTCCAATTCCTCATAGAAAATTGCATCTCCCAATGATGGCATCCTAAACCAACTTTTACAGGGCATGACTACTTTACAACAAAAGGTAACAAATTTGACAAATTCTTTGTAGCCTAATATACCAACATATCATGCCCATAATCCCCTTTCCTATGCAATCTTGAGAACTCCTATGCCTAAGAGGTTTGAGACTCCTTACTTTAAAAAATATGGTGGAAAAGGTGATCCTAATACTCATGTGGCAGCATTCACAGCTATGTGTAGTGATTTCTACTTTGAAGAGGACTTGTTGGCAAAACTTTTCCCATGATCTCTCAAAGATACTTCTTTAGAATGGTTTTGCTCTTTACCTCTAAATTCAATACACTCCTTTTCATAGTTGATTGATCAAATTCTACAACATTTTCAAGCAAACATCAGACCCCAAGTCTCCTTAATTGACTTGGTTCATTGCAAGCAAGGTCTGAAAGAGAATTTAACTGAGTTTATTAGTCGCTATCAAGATTTATATACACAAATTCAATATCAGATGAATGATGAGGATGTTCAGAAGGTGTTTATTACAAATTTACAACCTAACATCCATGATAAGATCCTCTTGGTGAAGTATAACACCTTTCAACATTTATGCACTACCCTTCAAGATTACCAACTTTTGTCTAATCAATATGAAAACCAAAACTCATCGGCTCAAGTTAGTTAATCCATGGGTGGATCATCACAAAACAACTTTAAGAGGAATAATAATAATAGGAGTTTCATCAAGATTAATGGACCAAATACGAACAACTTTTCTAATGTGTTTGCTATCACTAATCCAAAGAACTCCAATATCTAAGTCTTATCATTCTATAATGAATCAAGTTGTGAATAACATTCTAAAGCTTCCCCTGATTAACCCTATCGATCCTAGTAAAGCACAAGGACCTTACTTCGATGCTAATGCCTTTTGTCACTTTCATCGAACATAAGGACATGACACTAAATTATGTATGTGTCTTAAACATGAAATACAAGACCTCATTGATTCAAATATCATATAGATATTGGGTGTGAATGATAATGGAAATAAGTCAATTGCTCTGCCAATTTAGAATTTACAAATCTTTACTAATCCATTCCCTAAACATATTGATACAAATATGTTGGAACAAGGTTTAGTGGAAGTAGATGATGATGATTATTTAGACTATGATAATATCATGGGTATGATTGAAGTGGATAAGAAGCAAGTGGATAATCCACCTCATCCACAAAGGTAAGGAATTTATGTTGAGGTTCCTCCTCTATTATCCTTATATGGATCGAGAGATAACTAAAATGCATTAGAAAAATAAGTAGAACAATTGATACAGATGAGTGAGACGGTACAGGATGATTCCCCTTACTATGTTAGATGGCATCAACAAAGAAAACTTGCTAAAAATTAGAAAAGAGTAATATGACTATTAGCAGTTGGAAATAATAGTGGTTCTCCCCCTCATAAGCAACAAAAAGTCTCACTAAAACAAGGAATTACAAAACAAGCATCATATGATAATAAACAATACTTTCATAAGAACCACTCAAACTTTGCACTAAACATGATTGAATACCTCTCCAAGAGGTTTTCAAATTCAGAAATCTAATACAATGATCATACAGGTAAGTATCTCTAACCCTTTATCTCTCTCGTGATGTGCTTCCCCCATGATGTCTTATATGTTGTTTAGGCCTCTTGGGATGACCCTTGATTCTCTTGTAAAGTCTGGGATACCAAGAGATTGCCTCTATTGTGACCTTCTATTTGTATCATCATTCTTCTATATTGCTTGTCTCTTTGATTTCATTGTTGTATGTTGTCTTATCGACAAAGTGTTGCGGGTGGTGACTTGGGGGAACCCTCCTACGTGACTGTCCCTAAGACACTTGTGTTGATGATTGTTTTTACACACTCATAACAAAAGTTAAAATTCACAAATGAACCTAACTATCTTGAAAGATATGGAGAAATCAATTAAGATTTCTTAATCCCAAGTTTCCTTATTGGTCAAGTCTTGACCTGTTGGACAATTCAGTAGGTTATTATGAAGCTGTAATATGCAAGGGGCCTTACATGATTTAAAGTAGGTTTGTGACCTGCTGGACTTTTAATTATGCAAACTAATACAAATGTCAACTTTCTAATCCTTCATTTGCATAGAACCTTTATTGTACCTCAAAGCTTCTTATGATTCATATTCAAACATGCTTTGCTTTTCAACTATTTATGAAGATTATTAAATATCAACTTATTGCTTTCAAACTCTGCAAATGTTAGATAATCTCCTTTAGATTTCAACATTTAAGCTAAATAATTCAAATTTGTTGGGAAAAGTTAGAGAAAATTAAATTCACCATCCTTCACTGCAAGATCTAAGCATTCTGTTATGCACACAGTAAGGAATATAGCAGATTTGATTAAACCAGCAGACTAAATCACTAAATGCGAATACCCTAAGTATTTTCATGAATATGCATTCAAGATTACGAGCTTTAAGAGAAATTATTTCAAGTATAAGAAAGAGCCAAAAGACACTCAGAAAATAGACGCAGACTTCTAGATTCACTTATATTTAAAACACAGTCATACAAGATTTATAATGTAGGAATGATTCTTAGCTTTATTAATCAAATTCACCAAAACTTACAGTGCTTTACAGATACATTAAGAAAGCTAGACATTCCATGCATTCCTTAATGCAGACAACAGGTGACCTTTAAACTAAAATACTCTACTCAAATTCTCAGAAAATTACAACTTCTAGCTAAATGCTCAAAATCCCTATGTAAAAAACATATACAAGTAGCAATGCTTCTTATATAGAATTTGAATTCCCTCCCTTACTATAGTTATAACCTCCATTCTATAGTTACAACTATAATTCCATGGTTAAGATCCTTTTATCACTGACCAATGGTGTGCCTTCATTTCATAACCATGTGCCAACCCACTACTTGGCACCTTCTCCTCCCAAAAGATGCTCTTGGAATCTTTCATAAATAAGATTCCCACTATTAAGAAACCCTTTCCCACCAAGGCTCTTCATTTGATTTCCTCTCAAGGCTCTTTGCTCCTGCCTCCTTACTTCTTCAAGTACTCCTAGAAATTGTCAATTACGCCCTCCACAAAGGTTCGGTCCCCTCCTGGACTTTTTGCCAAAATATATTCTTGCATCATTACCTTTTCTTTCAATTCTTTTTCTTTTTCCTCTGAGCCCTCTATTCTTTTCTCGTACTTCTTCATTTTGGCTCTTTCTTCCATCAGTGTATCCATCATTTGCTTGCTAAGGATTACATCAGGATTTTCTATACAGCGCGTGAATAAAGCCCTGAACTCTGTCAATGCTCACTCTAAGTCATAGGCCGACATCTCTGCACATTCTTGTTATAGGAGTCTTTCCATGATTTTCTTATGCATTTTGATCATCCCCTTTACCTTTTTCTCCAACTCCTACATGACTACCATATTTCTTTTGAGGTTATCCTCCTCAAATCTGAGCTCCAAAATCATCTGTGGCACTTGATTTGCCAATGTGACATTGAGGGCTCCCTCATTTATCAATTCTTCAGCTCTTGTCTCAATTTATGTCAACTGTTTAATCTTAGATGTGCATTCCTCTTTTCTTACCTGGCAGTTATGTGCAAGTGTCAAACATTTATTCTTTTCTTCTGTCGTTACCTTCCAACTCTTCACAGCCTGGCCTATTATTTGTTCACCCTTTTGTAAAAAATCATTGAACCATTCATCAAAGATGTTGGCCTTGACCCTTTTATTTTCCATGTCTTGTACTTCCTCCTTAGATACTATTGCTATGTTAGAAGGTAAGTCATGCACTGTGGCACTAGGGTCAAATATCCCCTTAATGAATTGCTAGAGTTGGACAATGTGTCCTTTCAATACCTCCTACTTATTTTTGTCTTTCCTCAACATTTCTGATGTTACTTGGTTCATATCTTTCCACTCAGCAATGTGTTGTTCCCTTGTGGAATGACCGAGGTCCAGATGTAGTATCTTGTATTCCTCCAAGGTAATCTCACCTTTTTCTTTCTCCTTTTGTGGTATAGCTAGGTTCAAAGTTCTAGATCCATCTGGACCTCTATATATTGCAGACACCGTCCTAGCTTTTCTCTTTTCTCTTCTTGGAGTAGCTTTCTTACCTAATAGACTTTTGATGTCAATAGGAGCCAGATCTATTTCTTTCTTCGCCTTCCTTATCTCTCCTTCTAGCCAAGTAGGCACCTCCTTTGTGCCTTCTGCAGCCCTCTCTTCATTAACTACCTCTTCATGAGGTTTTTCTACTTCTGCTTCTCTTTGTTGATGTCCCTACTGTTGTTGTTGTTGTTGCTCCTATGGTTCTCCTTTTGGAACCTGTTACTATAGTGGAGGTCCTTGTTCTGTAGGGTCCTCTCCTTGCCCCTTTGATTCAGCTTCATCTCCCTCTTCTTCTATCTCAGTGTCCCCTCCACCCTTAGATCCTTCCTCATGAACTTCTTTTGTGGATGATTCCTCTCTTTATTCATCTCCTACATGCATTTGTCCTGAAGTTGCGGGTCTTGTGCTCTCAGGCCTTGTGTGCATAGGGGAACTCTCCTTTATTTCATTCCCCTAATCCTGCACACCCTCAGTGTTTCTTTCCTCCTCGCTGGGCTCTCCATACATATTTAACATGTCTAAGGCAGCTATACCTGAGGTGTCCTCCTTTGCCTTTTCATCAGATGCCATTTTTTTGGCCTCTTCAATTTTGTGTGCTTCATCTTGCACGTTCTTAATAATCTCCAGTGGAACTAAGGTACCAAAGGGATCTACTGATCCTACCTCTTCTTATACTTGTTCTTCTTTAGGCTCCATGCTATGCCCTGTTTCTAACTCTGCCTATATGTTTGGCTCTTCCTCTTCACGTAGGAATTCACTGGAGGCCTCCCCTATGTCAATCTCTTTCCCTCTGAACATTACCTCCTCTTCACTATCACTTCTTATGATGTTCACAGTCTCTGCAGTCTGTTTGGCCTTTTGCATTTTTTATTCTTGTTGCACTTCCTCGGCCAGCTCTGTCTTCACCTTTATGAATGTTTGCCTCGGTTCCATTGGAGAATAAGTACTAGATATGTTACTCATCTTTTCGGCCACTTCTTGGGCTCTAATTGTATCCTTTGGTCTCAAAGACTCACCCTTAGACAACATTATTGGGATTGCCCTCATTGGCTATTGTCCTGCCATTCCACTGGCAGCTTGTGCTTCTTCTGGACTTATCTCATGGGTCATGGATTTTGGATCCACAAATGTATCTGAGGCAATTGCTACTGATATCCCTAGTGTGTAGGGATCCATTAGTGTAGCATTTTTATCTTTTTCCACTATTTTTGCCTCAATGATCTTTCTCTTCTTCCCATAGAAGCACTGCAAGTCTTCAGTGGGTTCTATTTTTCTCTTCCTTCCTTTCTGGGGATATGTGACTATTATGCCCTCAGCTCTAAGCTCTTCAACCTTGTCCTTCAGCCATGTTTTGGAAAATAAAATTATTGGTTCAGATAATACATCCAAAGATGTATTCCATGGCTTCGACCAATCAGGCTCTATAATGGGAGCCAACCTTTGCTGTGTATAACTATGGTGCAATAATCTATCATCATCTTGTACCTCAGGGGGTACATATATATTGCCAATGGATTTCATCTACTCAATAGTCAGTCTTTTGTGTGCCCTCTTTCTCACCTCTCTGTCATTCTTACAATCTACCCAGAAATCCTCAATGTATATTTGATGTTTATAGTTTTTGTCCACAAAATTTTTGATTCTATGGAAAGGGTCAAATTTCCTTGCTAGATTTAATTCTTTGAAACCATAATACCTCAACTCCTACTCAGAACAGCTAGCAACCTCTTCACTATAACAAGAAAACCTACCAATAGCCCATGGTAGCCTCACGTTTCCCCTGTTATTGAATCTCCTCTTGTACATCCTAAAAACATTTAAATTTTGTCTGGAGAACTCTAACACAATTAATTTATCGGAAGGATACCTGGGAAGCATAAATAGCTTCCCCTCAAAACCCTCAGTTTGTATGTAAGAAAAATGTTCAAATTGCATGAACCAAGAATTGTGCAATCCAATTGTATTTTCTGCATCCTTGGATAATCTTTTGCCTGATTCTTCTCTCAGCATTCTTACCATGAAGGTATAAAAAACATCATTAACCAGAGCAAAGTTCCTCACTATGTTTTCTTCCTGTAAGACAGGGTAATGCTCATATACTAACTTTTGATCTGGGCCATTTCCTAGGGTACCTGTCCTTTCTATTCCATGAATATAAGGTCTAACTTCTGCTGCACATGCATATAACACATAAGAAGATAGATAGAAGGGCATGCTTTTCTGTTGCCTCATCATGGCCTGCCTCCAAATGGCTGTACTAATGGCCTTGGCCTAGTGGATTTGCCCTTGGTCCTTTTGCCCTGACCTTATAAATTTAATGACTGTGAACATTCATTGTTCACACTTGGTGCCATCCCTCAACCCCACTAGCCTGCTTAGCATGGTGATCATCAAATAAATTTCCTCCTTGAAGTATATCCTCATTAAATTCTTGGGTACCCTGGCCACAGCCTTTGGTTTGTTTTCCAAGTTATACCAACCCTGGAATATTTTCCCCTTACATTCCTTCTCATTTGTACAGAAGTCCTCATTGTATTTATCAATATCAATGTCTGTCAAAATGTCAGTGATCTCCAACCCAAAAGTGTTAGCAATTCCCTCTAGAGTTAAATCAGTAATTACTTTATCATATAGCATAACCTTCCTTGTACTTGGGTTATACATAATCACATAGTCTAGACACAAATCCCTAGCTTCCATCGCCAGTGGGAATCCTGCATCTCTGTACAGCCCACTCTCCCAAATGCATTTCATATCTAGAGTTGCATCCGCAATGGTGATTTTCTTCAGGACATCTTCAGCATCGTAGGTCCCTATGTTCATGTCCGTGCCTACTCTATCTTCACCAATCAGGGATGGATAACCCCTGTGCAGAGGCAATTCTTCTTTCTCCACCTCTTTCTGTGGTTTTCTTTCTTTCTTTTATTCGCCCCCAGTGTCTTTCTTTTGTTTAGGGGCCATCCTGTAGAAGTATACATGTCTTAATTTTTGTTTCCACTTTATATCTAGGGTTTAACTGTGAATATCTATTTTTGACCATTTACCCTAACTCATTTGTTTTCTCTATTTGTCATTTTACCCTTTAAATGGACTAAGCTCTATTTTAGCTAATTAACAATTAAAACAGTAATTCTGACAAATGCATGTATTTTGAAACTAGAATTATTGGAATTAACAGTTGCATTTTACCATTCGAAAATTAAATGAGGCTCCAAGATAAATACCTATTTTTGTGACTATTTAACCTTTGATGTTGACTTACTTTTACCTTTCGCTTTCACCCAACAACTGTAAATTTGTTAATCTGGTAAATTCTGTCCAATTTTACTATGACAGTGCCTTTTCTACAAATTTCAACGTTTAACAACATATCTTGAAAGCAAAATAACAATAATTCTGCCCTAACCCTCATTAAATTCCCCGTTGTTTGAGTGTTAAAGTTGCATTAATTATAGTAATTAATGGGCTGCGACCTTCGGCTTTCTCTTTTTAGTGTTTGAGTTTTTTAAACTTTTGACCGTTAGCTTAATTAAACATGTATTTTCTTTTGTATATCTCGTATGTTTTCCTTGTATCTGTTCATTGTATCTTTGAACATACAATCACTTTATGCATACAATTGAACTAAAGTCTCTTCCCCTTTACCTTTTCCATACACCCTTTGTACTTCTTGCTTGTATATCTCACTTGTATAACCCCATTGTATAATCGCATATACAAACACATTATACAAACATTCTTTACCTTTATTCTTTCGCTGTGCCCCTTTGATTCTTTGTATATCGAGTTTATACATTATAAACATACAAGCACCCAATATACAAGGATTCCTCCATTTTTAACTTTTTTCTGACATCCGGCTTGTATTTCTGCTTTCTATCTCCGAATGTACATCTGCATGTACATCACAAAATATACATTCTCAATATACAAGAAACAAATGTACAAACGCTAGGGCCCACCTCACCTTTCCTTTGTATCTCCGCGCCATACATAATACTTGCATTAAACCTTCAGACTTCTAACCCTCAATGACCTACATGCTATATACCCTCAGCTCCGCAGTGTATAAAAGCCTTGTATATTTTGCTTTGTACACTCTAAAACATACAAAGGCAAAACATACAACAAGTTGGTCACATTTCATAATGATTTCAATTCCAGCCATTGTATAAAGTGAAATGTGTATCTCAATAAACACTAAGCCCAAATGCATCATTTACATCATACCTTAATTTCCTTTTGATTCTACATTTATATAAAACTCAATGTATCATTTAATATACAATTCGGATGTGATACATTGAATTAACTGTATTTTAATCTTTTGAGTTTCGGCTTGTATGTGAAAAGCGATGTACATCTCAAACATACATACAAGTGTGAAATATGCAACAGTTTAACCTCATTTTATAATCCCTTCGATTCCACGTTGTATAAAACCCGCAATGTATATTTCGACACCTTCATATACAACACGCAAATATACAATGATTTAACCACTTTTAAAACCTTTTCAAGTCCACCCTATGTATAACTCCTTGTATATTAGCATTGTATGTTGCCATTTTGCAAAATATACAAGCCGAAATATACATAGCGGATTTTACCGTTTATTCATTTCCACTTAAACTCTCCTCATGCCCGACTTGTACATTAGCATACAACGTTAGCGAGATGTATACAAGTGCAAACACACATATCTTATAAACTCAATAACTTCCCATTTTGCAACCAATACAAAGACATGACACAAACGCCTTTGTATATGAAACTACTTTGTATATACAAAGAACTTTGTATATACAAAGTAAAAACCTTCTAATTATACATTTACCAAAATTGCTTATAACTTGCAAAATACAGCGAATTTTAAGATGGTTCCAAAAGCAACCCCTATTCATTTTTCACAAAGAATTCACCTATACTATGCACTGGTACTCAATGTCATTTTTTCTATATTTTCACCAAGGTTTGTAATTTTTTTTTTGTTTTGCCCTTTTCCCTTTACCACCAAGCAAAACCCACACACAAAAGCAACCAAAAGCTAACTACAGCAGGGGTCCTCATTTTGCTTAGAAGTAAAATGGGGCGTGTTGTGAACATCACAACAACTTGTTTCTCCTCTCCTATTTATTGTTTCCCTTCCTCTAATGTTTTTATCTAGTGGGTGGATGAGGAAAAACATTTTTACTAATGCGGACCTAGTGTCCCTTTCATGAGAAATCAAAAATTAGACTTAGTTCCTAATATGACGATGCAGTTGTATATCTTATCTAATGCTTGGCTAGTGGAAGCATTCATGCTTTCTATTTACTGATTTTGATGATGTTTTTATCTCATTTACAAACCTTAACAATATTGATGCTCTATGAATTTTGTTTGTCTTTGAATCTAGCCTTGGTGGTACTTGATTCAGAGATCTTCATGATATAGCCCCACGATTATCCTTGAAATCCAAATTCGTAGTATAACCTTGGCTCTTTGTGTGGTTAATCATATGCATTGATGCTATTGTTTATCATGATTATGTAGACACTAACATGTTTCTAAAAGGATGTGTTTGTGGGAACATTTGACGATCGTAAAGTACATGTCACCTCTGGGGGGCATGGGCTTTGTGAAAGTCTATGTTCCCTTGTGTATTTTCTTCCTACCTTAACGTGATTGATATCGATACCTGATATCAACCACCTTAAGGTGGGGGCATATATAAGGTAAGTTGTCTATTGTAGATGTTAGCAATGTGTTTGTCCTCATGTGTAGTTTAAAGACTTGTGCGATGAGTACATCCTACACTCTGAGTTTGTTTGCAATCAATCAATCATTTAAGCCCTCTACGGAGCTAGGATATCATGTATATCCTTTTTATCTTAAGCCCTCTATGGAGGTGGGGATGGTGTATTTCTCAGAGCAAATTGCATCATCCTATCATTTTTAAAAGTTCTCTACAGAGGCAGGGAACAGTTCTGTGACTAAGTCAACCCATAAGTGTGTGTTCAACGATTGTTGTTTTAAAGCCCAATCATTGGTGTGTGCATGTATTGTGCTTGAGATGGTGTTTGTCATGCCCACAATTCACATGCATTCACAACACGCAAACACGCATGTTATGTCCACACATGATATGTAGTCATGATACGAATTATCAAAAATTTTCCCTTCTACTTGGAAAACCCCCTCGCACGCGTGGGTGTGCTCGGGGGCGAACTCTTAAGACGACAACGTAACTGCGGAATAAAACCTCACAAGCACAAAATGTCTATTGGATTCACTTTCTTGGTTGGAACGCATAAAAATTAAGTTGACAACAGTGCAAATGATAATGGAATGTTTCATTACCATATGCATCTCCTAAGCCTGACTAACTTGTTTGCCTGACGTCGTTCACAAGATCATGATCAGTTTAGCTTTCAACGTAGGATTGGATGTTAAATTACTATGGCTCCTTATAGTTCTCTCAGTTTAATCAATATTACCTAGCATTATTCATATCCTCGCCTAACAAATCGTTTGATTAACTCACGTTCAAAAGTTTACTTGTTTATTAAGCTAATCTATATAGTTAGATCTCTTAATCCATTTCGATATTGACTCGTCTTCTCTTGACTACTAAAAATGACCTATTTAACTACTCACTTAATTATTGTCTCTACAAATAAGTCCATATAATCCCAGTTAAACAAGCTTAATAGAAGCATTACACTTATTGATACGTTGATATATAAATTTATGTAAATATACTTAGTTTTAATTTTATTAACTTAATCACCCTGATTAGTTGCGAACTAATACACTTGGATTACTAATTATTTATATGATCATAACTATATAGTTACTTACAGAAAATAATACTGATATCAAAAGTATTTGATCATGCCCAACCCAAGGTCACAACTCCTTTTTACAACGATTTAATATAATTCTTTAATAGTGTGAACATACAATTATCCATAGCAATATTTTATGATATAACTTTTCAACTTGAAAATGATTTCAATTTTATTTATTCATATATTTATATTTAAATTACTTACAGTTATTTATTGATATACATACCTACATATATATAAAAAATATCACTAATAGACTAAATTCCCTTTTAAAAATTTAAGCCCACATTTATATGTCATATAGAAATGCATACGTATATTTATCTATATATACATCTATATATGCACTCACACAACTAATTCTATATCTATATAATACATTTTTTTTAAAGAAAAACATCTATACCTTAATAGTGGAAACTCCACTACATATTACAATGGTCTTCCAACTCATGGTGGTTCCCATGTTTTTAGAAAGAGTATAAGATTATATCAATATATATATATATATATATGAATTATCCTTTTATTAAACAAACTTATTTATTTACAGTATATTTATAAAAATACATATATATATATATATATATAGTGGAAAATCCACTTATAATTTTAAATGGAGTTTATTGTTTTTTTTTATAAAAATCATCTCATAACATAAGGGTTGGAGTAACCCTAAACTTAAAGTTTGTTGGGTTTGTATGCAGGTCCATGGTAGCGAAGGACGTCCGGCAGAGGTCGCAGTACAGGGGGCTGATGGCAATGGCGATGGGTGGTGGTGCGAATGGCGGTGGACGGAGGGCAGAGGAGACGGGATCTAATGGTCATGAGGCCTGCGTGGTGTGTAGGGCGCAGAAAATGGCTTAAGCCACGGCGAGAAAGGTGTGGCCTACGCAGTGTTTGGAGCAGCGGGGATGTGGGGAGGGGCGGAGCCCCACCCACATCCCACATCGTGGGGTGTGGGTGGGGCTCCGCCCCTCCCCACACCCATAATACAAGAAAAATGGTGGGGGTTGAAACCCCCACCACAAAAATGTAAATCTCACTTGTTTATTACAGTGAAACCCCTTTCTGATTTCATTTTGGATTCTGTAATTTTTTTTAATTAATATTATATATAATACTTTAAATTTTAACTATTTTAAATAATAAAATATATTTATTTATATATATATATATATATATATATATATATTTCCCTAGTGAAGCAATAATTGCTTTCTTTCAATTTAATTTTAAATAAACTATTAATTAAATAAATATATCTATATATATATATATATTTATTTATTTCAGTTTCACAATTTATCTCCAAAATGTAATTATAAATACAGATATCAAAATTTGCACTACTCAATATATTTATAATTATAAAACGATAATCCATAATTTCTTTTCTCACTGTTTTCAATATTATAATTTTACTAAAGCAATTAAGCAAATAAAAAAAATACACATTTAATCACTTAAATGTATTTTGCCTTTTATTTTATCTATCAAGTAAAATTTTCCAATTCAAATGAAATTAAGATTTAAAGGATAATATAGGAAACTGATAAATCTATTTATTTCATTATTACACAACAGTCAAGTTAAAGATTACAAAATAGATTATTTCTCATTGCAACTACTTCAAGATTTATTTGTTTCCAAGTCAAAATGCAGCATTCATAAAACTGTAAAAGTAACATTTTCACCTGATAATACAAGGAATACTTTTATCAATTGATTCCAATCCATAAACAAGACTCACAACTTAACTTGATACAAAGAACCATTAAATGTAAGAATACCACAACTCACATACACTCAAGAGGGTAAAGCACTCTTTTCTCCGACTTACACAAATGATGAAAGGTGACTACCAAATACAATCACAACTATAACATAGTAAGGGAGGATTATTCCTTCACTCCCAAGATAACAATCTTTACAACAATATCAAGAGAGATGTTCTCTCTACAACTCTTACATAAGGAACTATGAAGATCAAGATTCATGTTACAAATAATAGAATATAACATTTTCTTAAATAAGGGAAAACTTCTTTGATACTTTTTACATGCTCCAACATTAACCTACAAGATAACATGGAAAACAACAAACACCATCTAGCTCTCCTCCCTACCTTTGACCCGCAAGAGGGTCACCCCCATGCTAGGGGGACCATCCTCATATCTAGGGTATAACAGACTAAATACATCACAACATTGATCATAAACAATAAAGTATTTAACACACACACACACCCATGGTATACTCACATTACAATGAACCAGCTTAGGTGAGTTCAGGAGGCTAGGGGAGTAGACAATCTCTACCTCTAGGTGCCATCCTTTCACAATTTATCACAAGGCCTCAAGCCCATATAATCATAAGGCCTCAAGCCAAACAGTATAATCTTCCACAAGGCCTCAAGCTTTCCAATGAATCAAGTAACCAAAGATAACCAAACAGGCTCTCAAACCCAATAAGACCTCAAGGCTAAAAACAGTACCAATTTGCCCTCAAGGCATATCATGTAACTAGAACCAAGATGACACCTGAGGAGGGTCACACCTCCCCTCCCTAAACACGATAGGCATTGCCTTCCAACTGGAAGGAGCTCTCTCTACACCCCAAACAAAACCCATAAACAAACAGAAAAGTTCATAGAAGACATTGCAAGACTCTTTCAACAACCAAGATACAAACATGCATATCAAACATTAGACCACACAAGAGAATAGGTTAGTTCACCAACCTTCCAAAGCCCAATTATGGAAGTTATATGATGAAGAGCTCCTTTCTCCTTCCTTCTCCAAATCTCCTTCTTTCACCTCAATGATCCAACCCCCTTACTCTCCTCATCCTCTTTCTTTTTAAAACTAATTTTCTTCTATTTTACTAATTTTCCCAAGTGGCAATAAACAACTCCACCATAGTTCCTCCATTATTCTAGTGGAACTTAAACAATTTACCCCCACTCCAAAAGATCCCCCATTAAAGCCCACATGATGAAATAAAATAAAATAAAGTAATCTAAATTATAAGAGGGTGGGTGACACAACACCCTCACTAAGGGGAACCCACCAAAAAGGAGGCACATGGAGACAAGCACTCCATTAATAGGGGGATCATGGAGTGCTCGATGACTTGGAAGTGGGCATGAGTGTGGATTCCACTCATCCCATGTCCCCCAAGCTTCCAATTTCGTCACTTTACCTCACCCCAAAGTTGAGGTGACCCTATGGAAGTTAACCCAAGGTTAACCTAGTCAAAAAGGTCCCTAAACCCAAGGGGTACAGCCTAGGGTTGTTTTTAAACCTAGTTAAGACTCCCAGAGTCAAATAAAACACATGAAAAGGGTCAAAAAGAATTAAAGTTAAAATAAGATTCAAAACATCAACTTACAACACTTATCATAATAAAAGTAATTCAGATAAAAGCCCTTATTCCCTTAACCTCATGCAAAAATAACACATTACAACATTACCACATTTTTCCAAAACAAGAGGTTGATCTCAGTTCCTCATGGAACTAGATCGGCTCACAAGGGAAACAACTTAGGATATGGGAATGGTCTCCTGTATATGTGGTTTCATTAGTAATACCTGTACACTCAAACTCAAAGTCAATAACTCATAGAGATATCATAGCCGAAGCAATTCAAACACATGCATAACTAAACATGCTACCTTATAACATACTGAAATCATAATATAGTTCCATATCCATTCATCATTTTCTTTCAAACAACATCTAATATCATTGCACAATTATTTTCTTAAAATCACATAGTTTTAATAATCCAGAATTCAGAAATCAATAGTCTCTCAACATAAAATAATAACAAAAGCACTACAAATAGTCTCATGAATAGTAGTGTAAAAAGTAGGCCTCACATCCTTCCCCCCTAAGATTGTACTTCCTCCTGGAAGTCAACAAAGAGGTGAGGGTAAAGTGTCTTCAGTCTCGTTGCATCTTCCCATGTTGCAGTGACCACATCATACTTATCCCACTAGGCCCTAACCTGGTCCAGCTCTCTCGAAGGCCTAGCGTCTGACGAGTCAATTATGCGTATTGGCTCCAAAGCCAATTGCCCGTTTACCTCTATTCGTAGTCTCAAGGATGGGGGTCTGAAACTCGGCCTCGCGGTTGTCAATCGCTGCCATCATGTGGTGAGATCTGACACAAGGCTATCCTCCTACTGTAAATCCTTGTGGACACTCCCTGGTAAAATGTCCTACCCCACCACATACATAGCATGGGCCCCTACCTTGTAACTGTACAAATTGAGTCCTGCCCGACTGCTGCTGTCTAGTTTGTCCAGTGGGCCCCTGTGAATCTTTGTTTGATTTCTAAGACCTTGCGGGTTCCGCAAAAGATCCCTGCTGCTGCCTTCCATGGTTCTGTTCCCCCTGAACCTTCTATTGGGGACTAGATTTCCACTGGTGCTTCTATGGAGGCCTATAGAAATTCTATTAATGCTACTGCTGACCCCGATCCTGGAATTGAGGGTGAGAATTCTACCCCCGTCCCTGAATCTCCTTAGCAATGTAAGCCTTCTCGGTAGCATCACTCAAAGTTTAAGGATCTGCCATCTGAACAGATCCTGCTATACTATGGTTTAGACCACTGATGAACTTATGCACCAGGAGTTTCTCGTCATGGAGATACTCTGTATACCTGGATAATTCTATAAATTTACTCTCGTACTATGCCACCGAGAGTCTCCTCTCGTGTAGATCATGGAATTCATCTATGTGATGCTGTCGGTAGTGGTCTGATAGATATTGCGCGTTGAAGTGCTCAATAAAAGTCTCCCATGAGAGGGTGTCTATGGAAAGGCGATGCTTGCACTCCTCAGTGCACCACCATGTAGCTGCTGCATCCCGTAATAAATGTACTGCCACACGGGCCTTTGTGTTGCCCTCGTAGGGACGCAATGCGAAGCACCTATCTAAACTGATAAGCCAGGCCTCTACCTCAGCTCCCTCTGTGGTTCCAATGAAAGTAGGAGAGTTCAACCTTAATATTTCCCTAATGGGATCCCCTCTATCACCGCGCCCCCTAATAGGCTCATTTGTATGATGTTCATAAGGCCTGGGACCAAAATGCACTACTCTCTCTGTCTTGTCTGGGACTCCTACTATGGCCCCTGTCGGCCGAATTAACCTCCTTAGGCAACTTGACACAAGGCTCCACACGTGGTACCCCCTGCAGCTCTACACGGGGCTCCACACATGGCTCTACACACGGCTCAACTACAACTGGTGGAAGTCTAACTAAGATAGCCTAAATGGCTTGTAATATCTATGGTCCCATTTCTGGTGGAGCTAGTAGTGCCTACGGTATCTAAGCAATTGGTTGTGCCTATAAAACTGGCTGAACTTGTATAATTGGCTGTTCTGGTGGGACTGGCTATTCCGGTCCCACAGCTAAACAATTAGTGTGCTCCCTGGTGGCTGGAGTGCGACGGGATAGTGGTTTCCGAGCACATCTGGGAGGCATTCTACAAAAGGAAGTAGACTCTAGTCAATTTAATCGCGAAAGTAATAAAGTGCTCATACAAGCCCAGTATTTGAAACTTGGGCTCTAATACCAAATGTCATGCCCACAACTCACATGCGTTCACAACACACAAACACGCATGTTATATCCACACATGACATGTAGTCATGATACGAATTATCAAAAAATTTCCCTTCTACTTGGAAAACCCCCTCGCACGTATGGGCGTGCTCGGGGGTGAACTCTTAAGACGACAATGTAACTGTGGAAATAAAACCTCACGAGCACAAAATGTCTATTGGATTCACTTTCTTGGTTGGAAGGCGTAAAAATTAAGTCAACAATAGTGCAAATGATAATGGAATGTTTCATTACCATATGCATCTCCTAAGCCTGACTAACTTGTTTGCCTGACGTCGTTCACAAAATCATGATTAGTTTAGCTTTCAATGTAGGATTAGATGTTAAATTACTATGGCTCCTTATAGTTCTCTCAATTTAATCAATATTACCTAGCGTTATTCATATCCTCACCTAACAAATCGTTTGATTAACTCACGTTCAAAAGTTTACTTGTTTATTAAGCTAATCTATACTGTTAGATCTCTTAATCCATTTTGATATTGACTCGTCCTCTCTCAACTACTAAAAATGACCTATTTAACTACTCACTTAATTATTGTCTCTACAAATAAGTCCATATAATCCTGGTTAAATGAGCTTAATAGAAGCATTACACTTATTGATATGTTGATATATAAATTTATGTAAATATACTTAGTTTTAGTTTTATTAACTTAATCACCCTGATTAGTTGCGAACTAATACACTTGGATTACTAATTATATATACGATCATAACTATATAGTTACTTACGGAAAACAATACTGATCTCAAAAGTATTTGATCATGCCCAACCCAAGGTCACAACTCCTTTTTACAACAATTTAATATAATTCTTTAATAGTGTGAACATACAATTATCCATAGCAATATTTTATGATATAACTTTTCAACCTGAAAATGATTTCAATTTTATTTATTCATATATTTATATTTAAATTACTTACAGTTATTTATTGATATACATACCTACATATATATAAAAAATATCACTAATAGACTAAATTCCCTTTTAAAAATTTAAGCCCACATTTATATGTCATATAAAAATGCATACGTATATTTATCTATATATACATCTATATATGCACTCACACAACTAATTCTATATCCATATAATACATTTTTTTTTAAAGAAAAACATCTATACCTTAATAGTGGAAACTCCACTACATATTACAATGGTCTTCCAACTCATGGCGGTTCCCATGTTTTTAGAAAGAGTATATATATATATATATATATATATATATATATAATCCTTTTATTAAACAAACCTATTTATTTACTGTATATTTATAAAAATACATATATATATAGTGGAAAACCCACTTATAATTTTAAATGGAGTTTATTGTTTTTTTTTTAATAAAAATCATCTCATAACATAAGGGTTAGAGTAACCCTAAACTTAAAGTTTGTTGGGTTTGTATGCAGGTCCATGGCGGCAGAGGACGTCCGGCAGAGGTCGCAGTACAGGGGGCCGATGGCAATGGCAGTGGGCGGTGGTGCGAATGGCGGTGGACGGAGGGTAGAGGAGACGGGATCTGATGGCCGCGAGGTCTAAATACATCAGATCCCGTCTCCTCTGCCCTCCGTCCACCGCCATTCACACCACCACCCACCGCCATTGCCATCGGCCCCCTGTACTGCGACCTCCGCCGGACGTCCTCCGCCGCCATGGACCTGCATACAAACCCAACAAACTTTAAGTTTAGGGTTACTCCAACCCTTATGTTATGAGATGATTTTTATTAAAAAAAAAAAACAATAAACTCCATTTAAAATTATAAGTGGGTTTTCCACTATATATATATGTATTTTTATAAATATACTATAAATAAATAGGTTTGTTTAATAAAAGGATAATATATATATATATATATATATATATATATATATATATACTCTTTCTAAAAACATGGGAACCACCATGAGTTGGAAGACCATTGTAATATGTAGTGGAGTTTCTACTATTAAGGTATAGATGTTTTTCTGTAAAAAAAATGTATTATATAGATATAGAATTAGTTGTGTGAGTGCATATATAGATGTATATATAGATTAATATACGTATGCATTTCTATATGACATATAAATGTGGGCTTAAATTTTTAAAAGGGAATTTAGTCTATTAGTAATAATTTTTATATATATGTAGGTATGTATATCAATAAATAACTGTAAGTAATTTAAATATAAATATATGAATAAATAAAATTGAAATCATTTTCAAGTTGAAAAGTTATATCGTAAAATATTGCTATGGATAATTGTATGTTCACACTATTAAAGAATTATATTAAATCGTTGTAAAAAGGAGTTGTGACCTTGGGTTGGGCATGATCAAATACTTTTGAGATCAGTATTGTTTTCCGTAAGTAACTATATAGTTATGATCGTATATATAATTAGTAATCCAAGTGTATTAGTTCGCAACTAATCAAGGTGATTAAGTTAATAAAATTAAAACTAAGTATATTTACATAAATTTATATATCAATGTATCAATAAGTGTAATGCTTCTATTAAGCTCATTTAACCGGGTTTATATGGACTTATTTGTAGAGACAATAATTAAGTGAGTAGTTAAATAGGTCATTTTTAGTAGTCGAGAGAAGACGAGTCATTATCGAAATGGATTAAGAGATCTAACTGTATAGATTAGCTTAATAAACAAGTAAACTTTTGAACGTGAGTTAATCAAATGATTTGTTAGGTGAGGATATCAATAACGCTAGGTAATATTGATTAAACTGAGAGAACTATAAGGAGCCATAGTAATTTAACATCGAATCCTACGTTGAAAGCTAAACTGATCATGATCTTGTGAACGACGTCAGGCAAACAAGTTAGTCAGGCTTAGGAAATGCATACGGTAATGAAACATTCCATTATCATTTGCACTATTGTCAACTTAATTTTTATGCCTTCCAACCAAGAAAGTGAATCCAATATACGTTTTGTGCTCGTGAGGTTTTATTTCCGCAGTTACGTTGTCATCTTAAGAGTTCGCCCCCAAGCACGCCCACGCTTGCGAGGGGGTTTTCCGAGTAGAAGGGAAAATTTTTGATAATTCGTATCATGACTACATGTCATGTGTGGACATAACATGTGTGTTTGCATGTTGTGAACGCATGTGAATTGTGGGCATGACATTTGGTATCGTACCTAGAAATAGGAACACTCCATCACTTGTCTACCATGTTTTCTTTGTGTCTTTAAAGTGTGTGTTTTGGCATGCTTGATTTGTGTGGCGTGTCTGTTGCCCCATATGTAGTTTAAAGACCTATGTGATGAGTACATCCTGCATATTAGAAGTTTTCGTGTGTCTTGCATGTGTGTTGCCCCATATATGCAATTTAAAGACTTGTACGATGAGTACATCCTGCATTATGTGAGGTTTGTTTACTTTCATGTACTTGGATCTACATTTCATATATGAGAAAAAGAAAAAAAAAAGAAATCATTCCTGTCTTCTATGCATTAATGTGCCTTCTTTGCATTTAATGTATTCTCCATGTTTTGCATGACTGTAATTATTTTCTTTATGTTTTGCGTACTTGTTATTGTCTTCAATGTGTCTGGTGTGTCTTCTCTGTGCCTGGCATGTTTGTTGTGTTTGTTGATCATACTTTAATGCATGTATTGGCCTCGTGTTTATACATATATTAAAGTGGGGGCTAAATGTAACATCAGAAAATGTCCCCTTGTGGGCTATTCCCTCATAAGGTTTAGCTCCCAGGTCTTTAGTATACATTTAGGACATATTACATCATAATTTGACATCTCAAAGAGAAAATCTCTAAGTGTCTTAGCAAATAGGACCTAGGGGGACCACTTGAGATAATCTCTTCCCAAAATAGGGGGGAGGACTTAGGCACCCATGCCCTAGTCCTACCCTATTTTGGGACAGTCCCAACATTTGGGTGTCGACTTGTGACCATTATTTGGGTCCTATACCAACACGATAAGTTTGAATTATGAAATTCTTGGCGCGAGTGTTTGTAGTTGCATATAAAAGCATGCTTAGGCATGTTCATTTATAAACTAGAGCATAACTGGATGAGCATTAGCATTTTAAAGGTGATTCAAGGCCTTCATTATGTTACAAGAGTAGTTTTGTGTTGTCTATGTGTTTGTGTTTGCATATTTGAGCATTCATCTCCTCATGGCATGAAGAGCTTCTTCCTCCATGAGATCTTCACTACAAGATGACATTCATTTATGTTTGTAAGAATTTATCATTTGGTTTTTGCCTCTACCACCCAAGGCATGCACTCTCTATCTTACAATGGTGTTTGGAAGAATTGAATGTCTCTCTGAGGCTTGACTGAGGCAAGCCTCTAAACACCACAACCCCCTCCCAAAGTTTTCATGATTGTAGGCTATAGGTTAGAGTTGCAGACAAAGTGAAGTTGTAGGAGGGTACAACAGAGTGTTAGAATTGTAGATCAGAGAAGAAAATAGCTCCCTGGACTAGGGCACCTACTCTTTAGTCCTCAAAGTTTTGCAATGGAAAAATCTTTGTGATAGTAGGAACAGGTTGCAGACCAAGCTTCCGAATCTTGACAAAAACCTAGGCCTTGGACTTGGGCACCCACTCTTTAGTCCTTGAATTTTCTGCCTTGGAACCCCAAAAATAGGTGCACAATTGTTTGTTATTTCACATCTTTCTGTAGAAACATTTTTCGTAATTCATCTGTTTATTGTCATATTTACATAATTATGGTTTTAAGGCATAATTGAGCATAAGAGAAGATAATCAGCAATTAAATCATAAAAATCCAAGTTTTCCTACATCTCATAGTGACCGAGGGTATGATAGTACATTGAAACTCAACCCTAGGTCCTTGAATGAAAGGGTGATAGGAGAATATAAACTAAAACTACTTAAAACTCAAACATCCAAATTTTACCCTTTACAACATCCATTTGGTAAACCTTGAAATCTTTGTATGTTGCAAAAGCCAAAAACATCCTTATTGCTCCAATCCTTACCATTGGAGAAAAAGTTTCTTCAAAGTCTATTCCCTCAACTTGAGCGTATCCTTTTCATACCATCCTTGCTTTATGTCTTACCACTTCACCATTCTCATTCATCTTGTTTCTAAAGACCTACTTTGTGCCAATTGTACATTCTTGGAAATCAAACAAAAATTAACTTGTTCCTCTATAGCTTTTCTTCCAATTAAGATCCCTTTGCTCTTATCTCCTATGATGTGATCTTCAAAATGATTAAGTCTTACATACCTTGGCATTTTGGTAGCACTTACCAAAGCTTGTTCCTCTTTGTCTAAGTTGTCTTCATGCTGCACCATTTCTAAAGCATCTGGTTCATCTTATTTATATCCACTTGATTCTGAAGACCTTTCTCTACATTCATCAACTTTAACACTTACACTTTCAATGATCTTATTCAGCCTCTTATTATAGTAGTGGTAGGCCTTGCTCTTAGTGGAGTAACCAAGGAAGATTCCTTCATCACATCTAGCATCAAACTTTCCTAGATCTTCTTCTCTTTTGATATAACATTTGCTACCAAAAACTTTGAAATATTTCACAGTAGGAAATTTACCATGCCACAACTCATAAGGAGTCTTAGAACTATTACCTTTTACTTGGACTCTATTTAGAATGTATACAATAGTGTGAATTGCCTCTCTCCAATATGCTTCTGGAAGATCAGCTTCCTTCATCATTGTTCTAGCAACTTCTTGAACTATTCTATTTTTTCTTTCAACAACTCCATTTTGCTATGGAGTTCTAGGTACAAATTGATGTCTCTTTATTCCATGTTCTTCACAAAATAAATTGAATTCATTTGATGTGAACTCTCCTCCTCTATCAGACCTCAAACATTTGATCTTCAACTCCATCTCATTTTCAACCATTGCCTTAAATGCCTTGAACTTATCTAGAGCTTCATCCTTTTCTTTCAAAAAGGTAACCCAAGTCATTCTAGAATAATCATCAATAAGCAACTTGAAATACCTATCTCCTTGCAAACTTCTTACTTTGGTAGGTCCACACAAATCTATGTGCACTAGCTCAAGTAGTCCTCCAATTGATTGGTCCTTGATTTTGAAACTTCTTATTTGTTTCCCAAACTAACACTCCTTGCAAATAGGATTAGCAGAATTCACAAGCCTAGGTAAATCTCTAATAGCTTGTGTAATACTTATCTTCATAATGTTATCAAAATTTATGTGACACAATCTTCTATGCCATAACGAACTCTCATCAATCTGATCCAACAAACAATAATTATCAGTTCCTTTCAAGTGATAGATATTACCTCTGGTCTTCTTACCAGTTGAAATGATTGTCCTGAAGCTTTCCCTCATATTGCATCCATTGTCCTTGAAGCTTAAATCATAGCCTTTGTCACTCATCTGACCCACACTCAAAAGATTATGCTTTAATCCTTTCACATACAAGACATCTTCAGTATTATGCTTGCCATCAAAAGAAATAGATCCTTTTCCACAAATCTTACCAACTGTATCATGTCCAAACCTAACTAGTCCACCATCATATCTTTCCAAACTCACAAACTTACTTTTTTCACCAGTCATGTGGTGAGAGAATCCACTATCAATAACCCATTCATCCTTGTCCTTTATGACCTAAGAAACCAAAGCACTTTTCACTGGTTTTTCTTCTTTCACACAACTAGTAGAATTAGTAGACACAGGATCTTCCTTAATAGCAATAAATAGGTACTCATTTCAAAAGTACTAGCATTATTTAGTTCACCATTAACTGATAATCCATCATCATCAAAATCTTCAACATAATAACACTTCTGTTGGGTCCTAGGCTTGTTCTCATATCTTCTTCTATTTCTTTCAATTCTTTTAGGACATCTAGAAGCATAAAGACCTAATTTACCACAAGAAAAACATTTGAAAGGTAATTTTCCTTTATACTTACCAAATCCTCTTTGCAGTTTGTCCACAAAGTTGGCTTCTATTTCATCAAACTCATCATCAAATTCAACCTTGTAGTTTTCTGATCTGGAAGTTTTTCTAGAAGTATTAGCTTTGAAGGCTGTCTCAACTTTCAGTAGAGCATCACCAAACTCTCTCATTTCAAAGGTAGAAATCTTACCAAGCAACTGATCCATGTCAACTTCTTTTACTTGCATAAATTCTTCAATTGCAGCTACCTTGTGACAGTAGGCCTTGGACAAAGATCTAAGAATTTTCATCACTATTTCCTTATCATCGAGAGTTCCCCCCATAGATTTTATCCCTGTGACAAGTTCATCAACTCTTTGCATAAAGGTTGATATGTTTTCATCTTCATTCATGTTCAAACTTTTGTATTTCACTTTCAAACTTTGTAGCTTGGCTTCCTTCACATAATCATCTCCTTCATACAAATTTTTCAACTTATCCCATACCTCATTTGCAGTTTCAAGATCCATAACTTTCGTCAGTATTGAGTCGGTTAATGAGATTAGCAGAGCATATTTTTTCTTGAGATCCATCTCATATTCTTTGATTTCATCTTCAGTCATCAGACCATTTTGAGGCATAGTGTATTTTATTTTTACAGAGTGTCATGCCCACATTTCCCATGTGGTCACGACACACAACACATGTGTCATGTCCACATTTGTCATGTGGTCATGACACGAAATATCAAAAACTTTTCCGCATGTCCCTAGAAACCCCCTCACATGCAGCAATGTGCTTGGTGGCAATACGCATAAGGCATAAACATGTCAATCAATAATCGAGAAAGTGCATCTACCTAGGCAAACCCCTGCATGATGAGAGCTGACTAGGGGGTTATGCGGCACAATGTGCACCACTTCTAGGGTTATAACGGATTTAATTCAAACCCTAAGTTTCCTAGGTGAATGAGATGATTTCGTCTAAACTAAATTTAAACCCTAACTCTAATGCATAAATGAAATCGAATAAATAATGCCTCCAATGGTATGATGGTCACATGATAAAATGGAGTGATTAAATGATGTCACGAAAAAGACATAAAATGAAACCCTAAAATCTAGGAAAAAATTGACAGCATAACGCGTTTTCAATAATTGAAATAATTTTTTTAAAAAAGAATGCCTCCAAGAAGAATTTAATGCAAAAGTTAAAATAATGAAATATAAGGAAGATTAAATAAATTTCAAGGTTAAATCAATTCATCACTCAACAAAATTATAAAAATTGAATTAAAATATACAACCAAAATAAAACTCAATACTTGAGTCTGTTAATAAATATAACTTCGTCAATTACATTTATTAATGAACTCAAGTTGAAATAATTGCAAAGGAGGATAGCTTAAATTTTCCCCTTAGGTTAAAATTGATTAAAATAGAATTAAATTCAAAAAAATGATGTCACGCAACATTAAATAAAACACACAAGAAAATAAACTAAATTCCCAATTAATAATATCCTAAGGGATAAATCATCCCATCAAAATTTAAAACAACCCATTCCCACCAAAATAAATTTCTAAAAGAAATTGAAACAAAGCCCCAAAATTAAAAAATTAAAACACTAAAGTAATGCACAAGAAAGTCAATAATTCCAAAATGACCCAAGGGCAAAAGAGAGGGGAAATAAACTCCCGTGCACAAAGGGGTAATAAAAGGAATAATTTGAATGACAAAACTAAAATCCTCACTTTCCTCTCAACCCTATTTCACTATTTTTTTATACCCAACAAGAGTTGCCCTAAGAATATTTTATTAGTTTCCTTATGGAAACCCTATCTTCTCTTTTGTTTTCTCATCTCATTTCATTTGTTTTTCCTCTTGTTCTCTTTGCTATTTTGTGTTTTACATTTTCTTTGTTGTAGGATGAAGGTTTACTCATCCATGGCTGCCATGGGGAATACCCAGAGGTATATATCTATTGTATATATACTTAATGTTTCGTTTGATATATATATTTACATTAGATAGAATCTAAAGTGTTTATTCTCTATTTTCTTTTTTTGATACACAACAAATTATATATATATATATTGACATGCTGCATATATTACATACAAAATGCAAGTTAGATGAGGGCAAATGGAGGTCAAAATTCCTAGTAGGGCCGACGACTTGAAGCTTCCACACTGCATCCTACAAAGTTTAAGGAAAGAAGGGGTGGGGGGGGGCAATCCTCCCACCCACCCCCCACTAAATAGTGGGCGGTGGGTGGGTGGATTGTCCCTCACCACCGTTGCAGATAAGGGAGGTGAGGGTATTAAGGGGGTAGTGGCCATGCCGTCGTTCTCCCAAAACACTCTTTTTTTAATGTTTAATGGCTGCAAGTCCCACGCTATGGAAAATGAGGGTTTGGCCCTCCCAAATGCATACATATTTTGGTTTTATTTCTTTTTTTTTTAGCAGCGAACATTAAATATTACTTGGTTTAATACCTATGTGCAACAATTTATTACTATATATATATAAATATATATATACACATTATGTATTCCACTTTCAGTAGAAGGTTAAAATGTAAAAATATCAGAAGTATATGTATATATTAAATATATATATGTGTGTATATATTTCATACATTTATATATATATATATATATATATATAATATATCATTTATATCTACTCATAACCACATTTGCATACAAACAGAATATAACCAGGTTTATATCATATAAGAACAGGATTATAAATTTTTTTTTTTCAAATGAAGAAACCAAATTTAATATATATAATTGTCTTTTCCAAAAATAAACACAACAAACTAATTATTTCTTTGGACTAACTTTAGACAAGATATGAAAATGAAGAATAATACTGCTCTTTTGTTTATAACAGAAAATATAAAATCCCATTTTGGCATTTCTTAAGAGAAGAAAATATAATTTACACAACAATTTCTTTTATTTCAGAAACCTATTTCAAAAGAATACATAATCTTTTAACTTTTTTTCC
Source organism: Cunninghamia lanceolata (assembly GCA_027924645.1). Classification (NCBI taxonomy): domain Eukaryota; kingdom Viridiplantae; phylum Streptophyta; class Pinopsida; order Cupressales; family Cupressaceae; genus Cunninghamia; species Cunninghamia lanceolata. Next base: position 170,897 of record BSBN01001013.1, on the reverse strand, counting down.
TTTCAAATATAAAATGATAGCAAATGTAATATTTCTCTTGTCAACATTCAACAACACATAGGCACAAATAGCAAGCTTAAGTAGCATCATTTTCATTGTAACCATAACATCAAATGCATCTTTTCTTTGGCAATTTTCCACAAACACAAGAACACAACAACATAAGGAATATAAATAAATTTTGGATAAACAATAGATAGTTCTCACAATAATTTTTTGTACAACAACAAACACAAAGGATCGTAATGATTTTAATAAAAAATTACAACAAGGCCTCCAAGGCCATTGCTCAAATCAGCCAACTAAAATAAACCAAATGAGGCGAAAATGATCTATTCCAAACTTCATTTTCTCCCAAGAACACCTACAATAAATACACAACAATGGGGAACCAAGCCAATAAGGAACGCCCTCCTCCCTACCATAGACCAGCTAGTGGGTCACCCCCAAGCTAGGAAGGTAGATTCACACAGTTTGCACACACACACCACAACAAATGAAATTTTTCAAACACATAAAAGAATTCAACTTCCATGGATTTGCACAATACTAAACTCATGAAAATGAGTTTGAAGGAGGTGGGGGAGTGGACCCATCAACTCAAGAGGTAACTCCAAGATCTAAAAATCACCAAGTCTCAAGGCCTCAAGCCAAAACCACATAATACATATCTCCAAATATCTCAAAAAATATCATGGCACTCTTGCCATCAAATGCTCTCAACACCATAGAAAAGACCTCAAGGCTACAAGTAACACAACAATAAGGAAGTGACCCCACACTCCTCTTCAAGAGGAGATAATATAGGCCTTCCCATTTGGCCTTGAGGAATGAGAAGGTGACACTTGTCACCTTCTCCTTCCTCATACCATGCCACTTGCAAGGGAGAAGGAGTGTGAGGGTGACAAGTGTCACCCTCCAATTCCATTCATACCCTCACCTTATTCACTTGTGCTCTCACATGTATGAGAGACCAAGTGGTGAGGTGGCAATTCCCTTCAAGCTTCCATGAGGATAAGGGATGCCATATGGCATCCTCTTATTCTCCAAGATAGCCATCTCCCTCCAAGACTCTCACACATATGGCATCCTCTTATTCTCCAAGAGAGCCATCTCCCTCCAAGATACTCTCACACATGTGTGAGAGTCTTGGAGGGAGATCCCACACAATTGGGAGTCTTTGAAGACCTCCCAAGTCTTCTTGGTGAAGGGATCCCTAAACTTTGGGAAGGGAGATGGGTCTTTCCCAAAGCATGACTCATCTCCCACCCTAAGCCATTTCAAAATTGGACACTTTGACTAAACCCCAATTTAGAGTGACCAAAAGTGAGTTACCCTAGGGTTTAGTTAGTCAAAATTGACTCTAGACCCAAGGGTTACCAACTAGGGTAAGTTTGGGACACTAAGGTACACCTAGGGAGACATAAAATCACTTTAAATGGCCCATAAATAAAAATAATATCAAGTGGTGTAAAAAAAAAAATATATATAACATGTGATAAAACTCAATTAAGAAAGGGGGGTCACTAGGCCAAAATAATAAAGCAAACATGTACTAAAACATCATCCAATCAAACATGATCCTCATCCCTCTTGGGAATGGATTGGCTTAACAAGGAATAACATATGTGTGAATACTACCTCTAATTTCCTATGGCCTGGGAATATAATCCTACACAACTAGATCAAGTGTCAATCACATCATGGATAATCATAGCCGAAGCAACTAAAATCAAATACACATCATTGCACACAACATAATTTAAGATTAAAACTACATTTTCTATCTAATTTCTCATAATCATCATCAAATAATAAATCCACATAATGAACTTGAAATCGCATCAATAATAATCAAGAATTGTATCTCACATGTCTAATATCATAATAACACCAAAATATGATAAAATCAAATCACCACATGTCTAATCAATGCTAAACCAAAATTAGGAGATATAGTCTAAATCTGCATAATGAAAATAATAGTCTCTAAATGTCTGATAATGTCACCAACTGTAATGTAAAATAATCAAAATAGGGAAGTGAAAATAACCAGCCTCACATCCTCTCCCCCTAAGACTAAACTTCCTCCTAGAATTCATCAAAAAGGTGAGGATAGAGTGCCCAAAAACTAGCTACATGCTCCCAAGTTACTGTGACCTCATCATAATGATCCCACTAGACCCTAACCTAGTCCAGCTCTTGACCTCGAAGGCCCAGTGTCTGACAAGACAATATACGAATTGGCTCCAAAGCCAACTACCCGTCTGCCTCTACCTAAAGAGCACTCCAATCCAATACATGAGATAAATCAGATATATAACGCCTCAATACAAAAACATGAAAAACATTGTGGATATGTGATAGGCTAGGTGGCAACGCTAGATGGTAGGCAATAAGTCCTATCCACTCCAAGATCTCAAAAAGTCCTACAAACTATGGTCTAAGCTTAGAGCCGTTCCCATAATGGATTGGACTCTTGTATGGCCGCACTCTAAGGAATACTCTGTCCCCAACTAAGAAGCTCCGATCTAGTCTCTTAGCATTGGCATACTTCTTCTATCTATCCTGAGCCTCTTGAAGTCTTTATCTAATCAGTGTGACCTACTACTCCATATCTTGAACTAGCTCTGGACCAATGGTAACCCTGTCCTCTATCTGATCCCAACTCAATGGTGTCCTACATGGTCTGCTGTATAAAGCTTGAAAAGGAGGCATACCCAACGAGCTGTGATGCCCATTATTGTAGGCAAACTCAACTAGATATAGATATTCCTCCCATCTAGAGTGATGGTCCATAACATACATACAGAGCATGTCCTCCAACACCTGATTCACCCACTCTGTCTATCCATCTGTCTCCAAGTGATATATAGAGCTAAAGTTGAGCTATGTGCCCAATGCCTGCTGCATAGCTCTCCAAAAGGCTGAAGTGAACACTAAATCCCTATTAGAAATAATGTGGTGAGGTACCCCATGTAATCTCACAATATCTTCCAAGAATACTCTTGCCATTGCTGGTGCATTGTATGTCATGCGTATAGGTGAGAAATGAGCCAACTTGGTCAACTTGTCTACTGTCACCATGATGACATCATGGCGACGTGAAAACATAGGAAGACCAATAATGAAATCCATAGAAATGGTATCCCATTTCCACTCAGGTATCTCATGAGGGTATAAAAGAATCATTGGATGCTGATGCTCAACCTTGACCCTCTAGCACTTAGGGCATCAAGCAACAAACTCTGTAATATCCCGTCTCATACCCACCCAATGGTACAGTTGTCATAGGTCGGCATGCATCTTCTTCACCCCCAGATGTGCTACATATGGTGCTCTGTGAGCCTCTGATAACACTATAGTACGTAGGTCACCTGTGCGAGGTATATATGCACTGTCGATGACAAAGTAACCCATCTGCCTCAAGTGAGTATCCTACAAACTTGCCCACAAGGGCCCTTTGTGAACAGATCTCTAGCTACACCTCAAGAAACCACTCATCCTCAAGTAGATGCTGAATAATGCATCCTCTCAAGTCCACACTCAGAGTCAAGGTCAAGATCTCATGGCACCTCTGACTCAATGCATCAGCAACCACGTTCTCCTTGCCTTTGACGTAGTGGACATCAAAGTTGTACTTGCAAAGAAACTCCATCTAACATCGCTGACGGGCATTCAGATTCAGTTGTGTGAATATGTACTAAAGGCTGTGATGGTCTAAATAAAGCTCAAAGTGATGACCCAATAAGAAATGTCTCCAATAAACTAGAGCATGACCCACTAGTGTAAGCTCTAAATTATGAGTGGGGTAGTTCATCTCATGGGTCTTAAGCTTTTGTAACTAATATGTGATCACTCTACCACCTTGCATAAGTATGGCTCCCAAACCCTCAAGTGATACATCTGTGCAAACCATAAAATTTGCTGCAGGATTAGGAACCACTAAAATGGGAGTGCTAGTAAGATGCTCCTTGAGGACCCCAAAGGCCCTCTTACACTGCTCAGTCCAAGTAAAATTCTTCCCTTTCTATTGAAGGGAAGTGATAGGGTGCGCTATACAAGAGAAACCCTCAACAAATCTATGATAATAACCAGCTAACCCCATAAAACTCCTAACCTCTATCACACTAGTGGGTGTTGGCCAATCTCAGATAACCCTAATCTTTGATGGATCTACAAAGATTCCATCACTAGATAGGATGCACCCCAAGTATTGTACCTCTATCTTGAAAAATGCACACTTTACCAGGTTCCCATAAAGATTCTTCTCCCTCAAACACTACAAAACATGATGCAGGTGCTCCTCATGCTCCTCCTTGGTCCACGAATAGATCAATATGTCATCTAGAAAAATAATCATGAACTGATCCAGGTAGGTATGGAACACCCCATTCATGAGACTCATGAACACTACCGAGGCATTCATCAAACTGAAGGGGACCACAATGAACTCATAGTGGCCATATCGAGTTCGAAAGGTAGTCTTATGGATATCCACCTCTGTGATATGCAACTGATGGTAACTGGATTTCAGGTCAATCTTAGAGAACACCCTAGTTCTCTGCATCTGATCGAAGAGATCGTCAATCCTAGGTAGAGAGTAACGATTCTTCATTGTCACATTATTTAACTTCCTATAATCCATGCATAAATGAAGCAACCCATCCTTCTTCTTCATGAAGATAACTAGAGCACCTCAAGGTGAAACACTTGATTAGATGTGCCCCTTCTTGAGCAAGTCCTCAAGTTGTAACTTGAGCTCTGTGAGCTCATGAGTGGTCATCCTGTAGGGTGCACGAGACATTGGCTCGACACCCAACACTAAATCAATATGAAAGTCTACCTCACGACAGGGTGGTATCCCCGGTAACTCTACTAGAAACACATCAAAAAACTCTCCAAGATGGGGTGGTCATCTAATGATGCCTCTGGCTCATCCTCTGATCTCTCACTAATTGTGATGGCAAACATCTGACAACCCTTCTACATGTAGCATTTAAGCTGCTGCACGGATATCATACACACTACTATGGGCTTCTGAATACCCACTATCTCAACTGATGTACCATGATCGTCCAAACAACTAATCACCTTTTGACGACAATCTAGGTTGGCTCAATGAGCTGTAAGCCAGTCCATACCCAAAACCACACCATAGGAACCTAACGTCATAACTCTAAGATCACATACTATAGCAAAGGCCCCCAAGGATATCTCACAATCATGGACTAAGATATCTACTACCATCTTGGCCCTAGTGACCAACTCAACCTCCCACCTATCACCCTACCTAGAGGCCACCAGCCTGCAACGCTCCACTAACGATGGAGATATGAAAGAGTCAGTAGCGCCAAAGTGAAAAATAATAGAAATGGGAACACTCCCAATCATACCTAAGGTCTTAATAACTGATGCCTAAAAATTAGCCTAACAATTATCAACTGCTGCGAACATACAATGGGACCTACCCACATTTCCAACCGTCTACTCTAAACCTCCTGCACGAGGCTGCCCCCTGCTGTAAAGCCCTGTGGGCACTCCTTGGCTAGATGTTCTACTCCACCACACACATAACATGGGCCCCTAGCCTACACCTATCCAGTCTCAGTCTTACTTGACTACTGCTATCGAGATCTACCTGTGCACCCCTATGAACCCCTGTATGACTACTGTGACCTCGTGGGTCCCACAGGTGGTCCCTGCTACTGCTAACCTTGATTATGCCCCCATATGCCCTCTTCTATGGCCTAGATCTCTGCTATTGCTACTGATTTGGGGGCCTAGGGGGTAAGGATGAGGAGCTAAACCCTCATCTCTGAGATGGTGGTGGTGGCCTACAGTAACTTTGTTGATGCTGCTGCTGCCCATGATCCTACAAATGAGGGCATGAACTTTTCCCTCGTCCCTATATCTCCTCACCTATGTATGCCTTCTTGGTAGCATCACTCAATGTCTGGGGGTCTGCCATGCGTATAGGGCCTACTATCGTGTGGTTCAATCCTCTGATAAACTTATGAAATAAGAGTTTGTCATCATGGAGATACTCTGCATATCAAGACAACTTGGTGAATCTACCCTCATATTAAGCAACAGTAAGCCCTCTCTGTTGAAGGTTGTGAAACTCATCTATGTGATGATGTCTGTAATGATCTAATAAATATCGCGCATTGAAGCACTCAATAAAAGTCTCCCATGTGAGTGTGTCTAATGACAAGTGGTACTTGCACTCTTCAGTGAGCCACCAAGTAGCTGCTGCATCTCACAACAAGTGGATTGCCACGTGTGCTTTCGTATTGCCCTCATAAGGGTGTAATGGAAAGCATCTATCCAAATTGATAAGCTAGGCCTTAGCCTTGGCTCCCTCTATAGTCCCTGCGAAGGTAGGTAGATTAAGGCTCAATAAATCCCTGATAGGGTCCCCTTGATCTATGTGGCCTCTAAAGGGCTCATCTATACCATGAGCGTAAGGTTCGTGATAGACTTGCTCAACTCTCACTGCCTCCTCTCGCTACGGGCCCTATATACCAAACCAACCTCCTCCACTGTCGTATTAGGTATCTCAACATAAGGCTCCACATGTGACTTAGCTCATGGCTCCTCTCATGGATCAACATGGGGCTTAACACATGGCTCTATGTACAACTCAACTAAGGCCGGTGGTAGTCTATCCAACACTGCCTATAGATCTTGTAATAGCTGTGGCCCAATATCAGGCACTGGTAAGGCCTATGGTGCCTATTGCACTGGTGGTGCCAGGGGTCCCTGACCCTCTGCTAAAGACTCATGCTCCTCTCGTATCTCTATGGATGTTGTGTTGTGAGAGTGCGCTTGCCTAGCTCGCCAGGGAGGCATCCTACAAGAGCAAGGTATTTATAAATTAATTGAAATCATAGAATTAATAATGTGCCAAAACAAGCCCAGTGTTTAAACTTGCGCTCTAATACCAAATGTCATGCCCACATTTCCCATGCAGTCACAACATGAAACACACATGTCACGTCCACATTTGTTATGTTGTCATGACATGAAATATCAAAAACTTTTTCGCATGTCCCTAGAAACCCCCTCGCACGTAGCAATGTGCTTGGTGGCAATACACATAAGGCGTAAACATGTCAATCGATAATCAGGAAAGTGCGTCTTCTTATGCAAACCCTTGCATGATGAGAGCTAACTAGGGGGCTATGCGGTGCGATGTGCATCGCTTCTAGGGTTAGAATGGATTTAATTCAAACCCTAAGTTTCCTAGGTGAACAAGATGATTTTGTTTAAACTAAATTCAAACCCTAACTCTAATGCATAAATGAAATTGAATAAATAATGCCTCTAATGGTATGATGGCCGCATTATAAAATGGAGTGATTAAATGATGTCATGAAAAAGCCATAAAATGAAACCCTAAAATCTAGGAGAAATTTGATAGCATAACGTGTTTTCAATAATTGAAATAATTTTTTTTAAAAGAATGCCTCCAAGAAGAATTTAATGCAAAAGTTAAAATAATAAAATATAAGGAAGATTAAATAAATTTCAAGGTTAAATCAATTGATCACTCAACAAAATTATAAAAAATGAATTAAAATATACAACCAAAATAAAACTCAATACTTGAGTCCATTAATAAATATAACTTTGTCAATTACATTTATTAATGAACTCAAGTTGAAATAATTGCAAAGGAGGATAGCTTAAATTTTCCCCTTAGGTTAAAATTGATTAAAATAGAATTAAATTCAAAACAACGATGTCCCACAACATTAATTAAAACACACAAGAAAATAAACTAAATGCCCAATTAATAATACCCTAAGGGATAAATCATCCCATAAAAATTTAAAACAACCCATTCCCACCAAAATAAATTTCCAAAAGAAATTGAAACAAAACCCCAAAATTAAAAAATTAAAAAACTAAAGTAATGCACAAGAAAGTCAATAATTCCAAAATGAACCAAGGGCAAAAGAGAGGGGAAATAAACTCCCATGCACAAGGGGAAATAAAAGGAATAATTTGAATAACAAAACTAAAATCCTCACTTTCCTCTCAACCCTATTTCATTATTTCATTATACCCAACAAGAGTTGGCCTAAGAATATTTTATTAGTTTCCTTATGGAAACCCTATCTTCTCTTTTGTTTTCTCATCTCATTTGTTTTTCCTCTTGTTCTATTTGTTGTTTTGTGTTCTCCATTTTATTTGTTGCAGGGTGAAGGTTTACTCATCCATGGCTGCCATGGGGAATACCCAGAGGTATATATCTATTGTATAAATACTTAAGGTTTTGTTTGATATATATATATATATACATACAGTTCTATGTATATATACATATATAAATATATATTTACATTAGTTAGAATCTAAAGTGTTTATTCTCTGTTTTCCTTTTTTTGATACACAACAAATTGTATATATATATATTTTGACACACTGTATATATTACATACAAAATGCAGGTTAGATGAGGGCGAACAGAGGTCAAAATTCCCAGATGGGCCGATGGGCCAAAGCTTCCATGCTGCATACTACAGACTTTAAGGAAAGGAGGGGTAGGGGTGGGGGCGGGGGGTCCTCCCACCCACCCCCCACTAAATAGTGAGCGGTGGATGGGGGGATCATCCCCCACCACCGCTGTAGATAAGGGAGGCGAGGGTATTTGGGGGGTGGTGGCCATGCCGCCATTCCCCCAAAACACTCTTTCTTTAATGTTTAATGGCTGCAAGTCCCACGCCATGGGAAACGAGGGTTCGGCCCTCCCAAATGCATACACATTTTAGTTTTATTTCTTTTTTTTTAGCAGTGAAAATTAAATATTACTTGGTTTAATACCTATGTGCAACAATTTATTACTATATATATACACTGTGTATTCCACTTTCAGCAGTAGCTTAAAATGTAAAAATATCAGAAGTATATGTATATATTTCATACATTTATATATATATTTAATATATCATTTATATCTGCTCATAACCATATTTGCATACAAACAGAATATAACCAGGTTTATATCACATAAGAATAGGAATATAATTTCTTTTCTTGAAATGAAGAAACCAGATTTAATATATATATTTTTCTTTTGCAAAAATAAACACAACAAACTAATTATTTCTTTCCTAACTTTAGACAGCATATGAAAATGAAGAATAATATTGTTCTTTTGTTTATAACAGAAAATATAAATTCCCATTTTGGCATTTCTTAAGAGAAGAAAATATAGTTTACACAACAAATTCTTTTATTTCAAAAACCTATTTCAAAAGAATACATCAGCTTTTAATTTCTTTTCCTTTCAAATATAAAATCATAGAAAATGTAATATTTCTCTTATAAACATTCAACAACACATAGGCACAAACAACAAGCTTAAGTAGCATCCATTTCATTGTAACCATAAAAGCAAATGCATCTTTTCTTTGTCAATTTTTCACAAACAGAAGAACACAACAGCATAAGGAATATAAACAAATTTTGGATAAACAATAGATAGTTCTCACAATAATTTTCCCTACAACAACAAACACAAAGGATAGTAATGATTTTGATAAAAACTTACACCAAGGACTCTAAAGCCATGGCTCAAATTATCCAACTAAAATAAAGCAAATGAGGCAAAAATGATCTATTCCAAACTTCATTTTCTACCAAGAACACCTACACTAAATACACAATAGTGGGGGACCAAGTCACTAAGGAACGTTCTCCTCCCTACCATAGACCCACTAGTCAGTCACCCTCGAGCTAGGGAGGTAGGATTCACACGGTTTACACACACACACCACAACAAATAAAATTTTCCAAACACACAAAAGAATTCAACTCCCATGGATTTGTACAATACTAAACTCATGAAAATAAGTTTGAAGGGGGTGGGGAAGTGGACCCCTGAACTCAAGAGGTAACTCTAAGATCTCAAAATCACCAAGGCCTCAAGGTAAAACCACATAATACATATCTCCAAATATCTCAAAAAACTATCATGGCACTCTTGCCATCAAAATGCTCTCAACACCATAGAAAATCCTTCAAGGCTATAAGTAGAACAACAATAAGGAGGTGACCTGGAGGAGGTTCACTCTCCCCCACCTCATATAAGTCAAGCCTTACCCCCAAATGGAGGTGCTCTTACCAAACTCCCAACCCACACAAAATGAAAACAACAATCAACATAAAATTTTAGATACCATCATAAAATGAAGTATACAAAGGGAAATGGCCATAGCCATGGGGCTTACCTTCAAAGCCCTAAAAATGGAAGCACATTTGGTGAAGAGCTCCAAGCTTCTCCAAGTCTCCCAATCTCCAAATTTCTCTAACTCCCAAAAAGAACTCCAAGAATACAAGGAAAAAAGAAATGCTAAATACAAGAACCCCACAGTCCTCTTCAAGAGGAGATAATATAGGCCTTCCCATTTGGCCTTGAGGAATGAGAAGGTGACACTTATCACCTTCTCCTTCCTCATCCCATGCCACTTCCAAGGAAGAAGGAGTGTGAGGGTGACAAGTGTCACCCTCCAATTCCATTCATACCCTCTCCTTATCCACTTGTGCTCTCACACATGTGTGAGAGACCAAGCGGTGAGGTGGCAATTCCCTTCAAGCCTCCATGAGGATAAGGGATGCCATATGGCATCCTCTTATTCTCCAAGAGAGCCATCTCCCTCCAAGATGCTCTCACACATGTGTGAGAGTCTTGGAGGGAGATCACACACACTTGGGAGTCTTTGAAGACCTCCCAAGTCTTCTTGGTGAAGGGACCCCCAAACTTTGGGAAGGGAGATGGGTCTTTCCCAAAGCACGACTCATCTCCCACCCTAAGCCATTTCAAAATTCGTCACTTTGACTAAACCCCAATTTAGAGTGACCAAAAGTGAGGTACCCTAGGGTTTAGTTAGTCAAAATTGACTCTAGACCCAAGGGTTACCACCTAGGGTAAGTTTGTGACTCTAAGGTACACCTAGGGAGACATAAAATCACTTTAAATGGCCCATAAATAAAAATAATACCAAGTGGTGTAAAACAATAAAAATATACAACACATGATATAACTCAATTAAGAAAGGGGGGTCACTAGGCCAAAATAATAAAACAAACATGTACTAAAACATCATCTGATCAAACGTGATCCTCATCCCTCTTGGGAATGGATTAGCTTAATACGGAATAACATATGTGTGAATACTATCTCTGATTTCCCATAGCCTGGCAATATAATCCTACACAACTACATCAAGCGTCAATTACACCATGGATAATCATAGTCGAAGCAACTGAAATCAAATACATGTCATTGCACACAACATTAATCATTCACAACATAATTTAAGATTAAAACTGCATTTTCTATCTAATGTCTCATAATCATCATCAAATAATAAATTGACATAATGAACTTGAAATCACATCAATAATCATCAACAATTATATCTCACATGTCTAACATCATAATAACATTAAAATATGATCAAATCAAATCACCACATGTCTAATCAATGCTAAACCAAAATCAGGAGATATAGTCTAAATCTGCATAATGAAAATAATAGTCTCTAAATGTCTGATAATATCACCAACTGTAATGTAAAATGATCAAAATAGGGAAGTGAAAATAATCAGCCTCACATAGCATTCCACACTTTGTAACTGTTGATGTATAAAACTGCACAAGTTCCAACACCAACATGGGAAGTTTCAAGAATGTGAGACTTGACACTTGCAACAACCTCCATATTTTACAGAAGCTATCTCTTCCTATTTCAATTGGGGTTTGGGTAAAGGGGAGAAAAAACAAGATTACAAATGCAATAAATAGAACTTCTAATTCTATGGTGATGCACCTAATATAAATGTATTTCAGTAACTAGCACAATGATTAAATTCTCAAGATTCAACTATATCAAAGAGCAAATGTTGCATGATTAACATAGACAGATTGTAAATGAATTCAAAATCAAAGGCCAAACTCAGAAGATTTCTATGGAGACATAGAAAATACCACCAATGGCAAAGAACAGAGCTTCTTTATTTAACAATTTGGCTAAGTACAAAAGGCACAAAAACATGCACAAATATATCAGCTTCCTTCTTAGAAACAACTAAACTAAGGCAAAAATGATATACTCTGATCACAATAAAATCTTTGAATTCTTAATCAATAATGTATATCTATGTTACAAAATCTTCCTATATTTATAGCCACAAAATTTGACTCAAGATCGGCTTCAACTGCCTAGAATCTTAACAGCATCAATAAAACTGGAATTCAACTAGGACTCGAACTGACACTGAGAATCTCCTCGAATCTACAACTATCTTTGCCTGCATGCTCATTGGTTGAGCAATAAAATATGTGGAACTGTAACTCATAGTTCCATTGTGACACCTAGCATCACCCACGAGTTCTCAAACGGCTCCAAAATATGCTACACGACACTTTTTGCTTGCTCCATAAATTCCTTTTATAAACAAGAGACACAAAATATTGCCACTTGTTGTCATCTACCACTCTTATTGCTTGATACATGACAGTACCTAAGAAACAATACTGAGACACTTGGTGCCCTCCATTATCTTGAAAGCTTCTTCACTTTATGCCTTAAATACCCGCAATAATGACACTTGTCACTCTCCACATTACTTTAGAAATTGCAAGATTTACCTTGCGTGACCCACCCTATATATTAGTAGCTTCCAAAATAGAGACATATAACACCATCCACCATAAAGAAATCAAAGAACATGGCACCTCCCACCTATTTCAAAGCTTCATAAAAGAGTCTCTCGAAGCCCCACAGAGATGACACTTGGTGGCTTCTATGAACAACTAAAACTTCATAAAATAAACAATGTGGTAGCTACTGGTAGCATCAAAATAGAAAACGTTTAGCCCTCTACATACAACATGTGGCACCCCTTGCTGCAGATAGAAACTATGTCATAACATCTCGGGCCCACCACATGTTTCTCGGTGCCTCAAAAGCTATCACAGAAAGAAAACACATGTCACTATCCTCTACTGCAACAAAAGGACACTTGGCACCTCCTGCACACAAGTTGTAGTGAAAGAAACTATTTACCTAGGCTCATGGTAGTGACACGTGGTGCATTCCATATGCAAAAAGAAACGCAATAAAAAGATACACGGCCAAGGATACGTGGCATCTTCCGCACACGGGAATTATGAAGCATAAAAGAAACGCGCGGCATCCTTCACCCAACACTAGATTTTACACATGGCACATTTGGTGCACAAGAAACATATAGCAATAGAAATAAAAATTGAAACTATAGAAACATTGAGCCATAACCAAGAAAAAATAAAATGTGGAGTTTGGATCTATAGTTCATGGCAACTACAAGGACTTCTGTGCCTGCTCAAAAAGAACTCTAGAATCAATAGAAAAAACTTCAAAAAACAAAATTGTGCTACCACTGTCAAAGAATCTCAATCATAATTTCTATAACGTGACCTAATATATAGACCATTCTGAATCTAACAATCCCTATCTACTCTACAAATCCTGGAAAGCAAAATCTAAATTGATGATGTCATTATGAGCAAAGGACTTTAAAATATAGACCACAGCATGTAATTGAAATTCAAGATGAGCCATTGGAACCAAGACTACTTCCACTTCTTCCACACTAGAAGAATCACTCAAACCTTGGAAAACAGTGTGATCATTTTGTTTGGTTAGCAGCAAAGCCTTTATGGCATCATTCATTAAAACTATAATGTCATCAGGAAAAGGAGAAGGCAAGCCTAACTGCACCAATTCCTCAATGTGTCTCTTCATAGTCTTAACACCCTCCTTTACTACATCAAGTAGTACCTTGGCACTCATGGAAACCAAATTACAACTCAAAACTTCATTTACTTTCTTTGCAACAATCATTCTATCACTTACACTAGCAACTAACAAAGTTTCGTTAGCTGTGTCATAAAGTTTCTGCAATAAAAGCTGGAAATCTAAAACCCTCAAAGAAACAATAGACAATGTTGCCTTAACAGAGGACTCTACTTTTTCACATAATTGTTGTGCATTCAACAGGAAAGTGAAGGAAGGCTTAAGTTGAACAATCTCTTCGGAGATTCTTTTACATGCAGATGCATAAAGTTCTTTTACCGTATTCAAGACCCCTGCATTTTGTGGCTGATGTGCCAACTCAATAGTTAATTGCTTGGTCTTCTATTGTTAAGCCATAAATTGAGCCTGAGTGGTACTATTTAGATTTTGTTCTCTAAAAAGGGTCTACTGCAATTGTGACACCTCTTACATTTTATCCTGATACTTCTCTAGTGGCTTTCTCTTGTCTGAATATAGTAACATCAGCTTTCTCTTGTGCTACTTCATTCTTCACAGCTACGACATGAGCCTATGATGCTTGATGTATCTATAAAGATATAGTAGACTGCAAATCTTATTTAAAGTGTCAATTTGTTTACCCTTATCTTGTATCTCTGACATCAAGCTACTATTGTTAGATTTTTCTTTTGCTAAGTCAACTTCAACTTTCTGCAACCTTTTTGACATATTCAAATAATTAGTAGAAATAGCTGAAGCAACTTCATTCATCAATTCTACTCTATCTTGTGGTCTAAAATGAGTCAGATCCATCTCCACTGCATTCATTATATAATCTTGTGGTTACATTTGCTCCATAGGTTTGATCACATTAGGTGCTAAATGGGTAACAATCAAGGACTGTTGGATAGGATCAAACAAGGATTTCATGTGAGAAACACCAGGGCTCTTATTCTCTTTCTTTCTTTTCTTTTCCATTCTAGCCCGTCTTGCTTTCCTTGCTATGTCATCTTGTGCTTGAAAAGTAAGAGGTGAGGCAATGTGTCCTCCAACAAATAGATAATCTTGGGGTAGGCCATAAGGAATGGTAGTTATTTGCTGGCTTGGGTCAAACTAAGGTAAGGCCTGCTTGGGCATTGATGGAGAAAACAAGGGTAAAGATATGGCCTATGATGACATGGCCAATGAACTAGTAATTGGGGCAAAAGATTGTAATGGCACAACAGAGGTAGCAGGAGGCATGGAAGAATGGGTTACTTAGGCAACCACCCTATATGAGAAGAAACAGAAGAAGGGGAAGAGGGAGAAGAAGCACTAACCTGGGTCGACGATGAAGTCATAGGAAATTGTTGTTGCTGAGGTGCCAACACATCATCTTCTTCCTCTTCTAAAACCAATTTACGTTTTCTTTTCAAAATCTTATCCTCCATGTCATGAGGATCCTCTTCTTCTAAATCAATTACTATTTGATGAAAAGGTGCTTCTTTAAGACCCCCTGATGCCGAAGCTGTTTAGGTCTCACGAGACGGCGATGTTGTCTCCCTTTTTTCTATAAAGTACTATGAGATGGAGGCCATGGGACTCTAGGAATTTATGCTGCTACATGCTCTGTTTCTTCAAGCTCTTGAGCTTCTTCTAATACTACTTCCTCTTCTACTCTTAAACTTCTAAGAATGTTACTCGTGTCAAGGATTGACATTGGGGTCATATGAAACTCATCCCATACCATTTCCCATTCTTCATCAGTCTCAACATCTCCAAAAGTATCGGTAAACTTAGATATCTCTTGTCTATATTTCCAATAAGCAAAAAAAATTTCTGCATTCAAATCTTTCTTCTTTAAAGTAGCTCTAAGGCCTATAGTCATCAGCTTCTTACGTCATATTCCTATATCTTATAAAAAGTCTCCCATGGCCTAGGACCTTCATCTAGTAGGTCTTTCAATTCAACATAAACTGTAGGATCATCCTGCTTTGGAGATCTCCTTTTCTCCCAAAAAGGGTGTTTCTCATGAATGAATTTTGCAGAAACTTTATTATTGATAATCCAAGAAGCTAAGAAGCTATCTGGATCATGCCTCCACTTATCTTCAACTATCAAGAAACCATAAGATGCTAATTTCCTTAATAGGAGGTTTCCAGTTTCTCTCCTCTCAATTGTTATTTTCTCTTTGGTCCAAGGAACATCATACATTTTCAACATCCTCTTTTTATGACCAAAATTATTATTAATAATAGATATTTGCTGAGCCACTTCTAAAAATGTAACCCTAGGAGTCAAAACCTTTGGGAGAAGAAAAGGCTCTCCAGCAAAGCCATCAAGTCTAATAATAGTTGTATGGCCTCCAAAAAGTAATCACAAGGAATTTTCAAATTCATTAAGAAACCCCTGAGGCTCTCTATCATTCTATTTTCCATAGGCTCAGACCCTAACTGCCCAAAAATAGGTGCAAAACAACACTCTGCAAACTCATAGGAATCTGAAGTGTCTAAGAGAACATGGGTCCATTCAGACATAGGGATTGTTCTATTACTACTGGAATCACGGTCATACATACTTAAATGCATATATTACTGAATGAGACCATAATTTTGATAAAGCATTAAGTGAAATAGGTAGGCTGGTCCACCATAGCCTGAGAGATTTGTTCTGAAAAGTTGAGACAGTACTCTTGAGACATGTCTACAGTTTTAAGTCTAAAAATTACTGTGAGTTGCCAATCATGTACTGTTGAATCATCATACTGGCCAAAGATAAAAGACAACATGGCAAGGGCATCTTGAACATCAGGATTAAACTGAGCTTGGCCTATGGGTAGTGGGGGCAACTAGGTATTGTCATCACCTAGATGCATTTTAGTGTTTAGAAACTTTACCCTACTATGGAGATTTCCCCATGTAGCTTGCAACTTGGGAATCACAGAAAATGTAGCTATCCTGTCATGTTGCAAACCTAGCATATCCTGAATTGCTTTCAGAGTTATCTAGACCATAAAGGGGCCATATTGAATAGAGGCAGTTGGAGGATGAAACAATTCTACACATATGTCAATCAATTCTAGATATGGGTGAATAGTAGGAACCACAAACTATGCCAATTGAGATGTTGAGACCCTCATTCCAAAAGTTTTTGACTGCCCTTTTGTAGCTCAGATGAGGCACCTCTGATGAGCTCCCTCCCAAAGATTTTTTGTGTTCTTTTGCATATGTGTGTCAAAAATGCCATCTGCATATTCTTCTACTTGTGTAGAATCTGCACTCACCCCTGTATCCAAGACCCTTGTCCTTGGATAGCTCACTTTTGGTTGCGTTGGTGCAGACGCATAAGATTTGCTACCTTCCAATTTATCAGATAGCTCAAAAATCCCTAGTCCCTCTTATGGGGACTATGGCTCTGACATCTCTGTGTCTCTTTAGAAACCTTAGAAACTCTTGACGCAGCAAGTAAGCAAGAAACTTGAAAACGACTCAAACCTAGCTAGAATTGTAGGCAAGGAATGAAACTTTCAACACAGACAACAAGAACTCAGAGAAAGCAGAATGAGAAATAGCAAATGAAATGACATGAGGGGCTCAATACTTAGCTCGGTGAGGCATAATTAAACATTAATGACCCGTCACATCTTATTAATGGCATTAATGCCAAAAAGATGGTTAGTGTATCCTTGAAAATCTATATGGGAAGGTGTGTCAGATTAGTATTAAAAAGCAGTGATCTTTTGGAATGATTAGGTACTTTCCTAAGGTTTAAAGAACCACCGAACGGCCTTGGTATGCGCAACTACTAACAAAAGGGGCCACTATGCTATGGACATGTATTCTCAAAACACTTATTTAAAAAGGAAAAAAGTGGGAAAGCAAGAAAAAAAGGGAAAGGAATTAAAAGACACCTAACTAACTATGATACATGATGGGTCTCAAGACTATGTAAAATGTTTCAAGAAGATCCCATTTATAGGAATCTCTTTAGGTTCTCCTTCCATAGTCTCTAGCTCAGATGCATTTTTTTGCTTATAGGAGTAGATCTTAAAAGGACCTATCCATAATGAGTCAAACTTATTGTGTTTGCCTGGTTTAGTAGCTCTCTCATCCCATTTCAACACCAAAGACCCAACTTCAAAATTTGGATTGGAGGTATTTCTATCAAACTAATTCTTTAAAATCTACTGATGCTTCATTAATGACTCATGTGCCCTTTCTCTCTTCTCTTGAACCTCCAATAACTTGGCAAACCTCACATGCATCGAGCCACTTTCTTCTATCTCCAATTGTTTAAGCAACTGTAAGGCAGGAATTTCTATATTTAGCGGCATCACTGCATGCTTGCCATAGACTAACTCATATGGAGACATCTTAGTCACTTGATTTGGTGTGATTTTATCTACCCATAGTGCTAAATTAAGAGACTTGTTCCAATCTCTCTGATGATTAGCCCCCATTCTTTTGATGAGCTTGATTAGGTTCTTATTGGTAGACTCTACTAAACTGTTGCCTTGTGGATAGAAATTTGATGAAGTCTTCAGATATATTCCATTTTTTAATGCAAACTCTAATAGTCTGGTTCCTAAGAATGATTTTTCATTATATGATATGATGGTACATGAAGGGCCAAACCAGGTAGTTATCCCCTCTAGAAACTCTAAGATTACCTTCTCAGTAGCTTCCTTGAGTGGCACTGCTTCACTCCACCTTGTAAAGTAATCAGTTGTAGCAAAGATCCACTTGTATCTGATATTTGACACTAGATTAATCATGCCAATGAAATATAAACCCCACTGAGCAAAGGGTTCTTCCACTATTATGGGACTTAAAGGTAATGCAACATTTCTTCTTCTTCTAGTATAAAACTAACAAGCATGGCAATCTTTGACCACCTAATAGCAATCTGCGAACAGTGTTGGCTAGAAGTAGCTAGCTTGTGTCACTTTAATTGCAGTAGTCCTTGCTAAAAAATGTCCCCCTGAGGTTCCATGATGAAACTCATGTAGTATCCTTTTGGCTTCATCTTTTTCAACACATCTTAACAGTATTCCATCAATATTCTTTCTAAACAAAGCATGATCAATCAATACAAAATGAACTCCCTGTTGTCTATAATACCTTTTATTATCAAGGGAGAGTTCGTTAGGGAAAATACCAGTTATCATGAATTGTATTCTGTCACTTACCCAAGAATCTTGATCAATCTCTTGAGGCTTCAACATTGTTTCAACTTCTGCTTCTTCAGGCATTGATTCCTCTATGTCTTGAGTAATATATTGATAGAGTCCCCTACCTCTGACGAATTTAGTAGGCCTTACCTCTACATCATATTCTAATATTTTAGTTATCTAATTGGCCCTCTTTTTAGTAATCTCACCCTCCATGATATACTCCCTTACATTAGGGTGAGCTACTAATATTAGGATCGTATTCCTTGTCACTAAATGCTTAAATTTTTTAAGAGATTTTACCATAGCATAAGCTTGATTTTCAACAAAATTATACCTGGATTCATACTCCCTTAGGGTCTTCGAGAAGAATGCAATTGGATGTTTTCATTCTTCCATGTCATCCTTTTGGGTCAAAACAGCGGCAACACTATGTTCTCCTCCATATACATACATTATAAAGGGCTTAGAGAAATCTAGATTTCTCAGTACTGATGCAATGGAAATGTCTTTCTTGACTTCTTCAAAAGCTTGTCTCCCTTTAGTAGTCCATTTGAAAACTAAATCCTTTTTTAGCAACAGAGTGATGACCCTAACTAGCCCTACAAAATCAGATATAAATTGACTAACAAAATTTATCTTACATAAAAAAGACTGAACTACCTTTTTATTGACTGGAAAAGATAGATTTAGTATGGCTATGACTTGTTGTGGATCAATGCAAATTCCATCTTTTGAAACAATGTGTCCCAAAAGTTTCCCTTGGGACACAACAAAAATACACTTTTTAGGATTTAGGGAGATCCCAAACTCCTGACATTTATGAAAAATAGCTTCTAGGTGCTCAAAGTGATCTTTGCTATCTTTGGTAAATATGGTAATGTCATCCAAATAGATCAAAATGATCTTATTTATAAGGTCTCCAAATGCTATATCCATGGTGCACTGAAAAGTGGCTCCAACATTTGAAAGACCAAATGACATTTTTGCATATGCAAAGGTTCCCCATTTTGTAGTGAATGTTGTCTTATGTTGGTCTTCATTAGCCAACCAAATCTAATTGTACCCTAAGAAACCATCAAGCAAAGAAAACCTCTCTGATCTAGCCACTATTTGCAAAAAACTTTCCATGGATGGTAGGGGGTAATGATCCTTCAATGATGCTTTATTCAGGTCTTTGAAGTCTACATAGAGTCTTATGTCCCCATTCTTTTTTCTTACCAGCACTAAGTTAGAGTCCCAAGTTGAATGTTTAATTGGAAAAATAATTTTGGATTCTAGAAGCCTTCGCAATTCATCCACCATTAAAGGCTCAATCTTAGGATTCACTAGTCTTTGTTTTTGATGGACTAGTTTTGAACCTTCAATAACTTCTATGGTATGTTGAATAACGTCTCTATTATAACCATGAAGGTCATGATAGGTCCATGCAATTACTCTATCATACTTGTTGCATAAGAAAATTAGTTTATCTCTTTCTTCTTGGGTTGTAGTATTACCTACCTTCAATTTTCTTCCTTCACTGACTTGAATATCAAAATAATTATCTTTTCTCACCTTAAAATTCCTTTTGTCTAGGCTTACATCATCTAGGTCAAATAGGTTCTCCAGCATGATCAACCCCTTTGGGGGTTTCTTAGATTTGAATTGGATAATTTGGTCACCATATGCTTCTTCAATCTTAGGTTGTAATTGATCAGCAAATTATCTTGATTGCTACAAAAAAAAGTACTTGGAGATCATTATCAAAGACTTGTTAGTTCTAGACATTGTTTGGGATTATTGGTCTCACTATCACCTTCACTACCTCACTATTGATGAGCAGGTCACTCACTAGGTCAAATTGGGAACCAATTTGTGGCATTCTATCTGCTTTAGTGTTTTGGGCTCTAGGGACAACTTCTATGTTAAAAGCATCAAAGCCATCAATTAGATCCTAGATTCTATGATGATAAGACCTTATCCTTACATTCTTCTCCATAGCTTTCTCCTTGATTTGTTTCACAACTAATTTTGAATCACCTCTGACTACTAGATTCTTTATCCCTTTCTTCTTGGCCAGCATAAGACCACATACCAAAGACTCATACTCAGCATCATTATTTGTGCAAGCAAATTCAAAGCATATGGCTCTAAGAATTTTTACACCATTTGGAGAAATGAGACATATACCTACCCCTGCACCATTCTTCCTTCTAGCCCCATCAAAATTCAAGGTCCAGATTTCTGAGTCTTTGTCAGGATCTTCCATTTTAGATATTTATTTTCTCATAATATTTGGTATTTCTTGGCCTTCTTCAATAATAAATTAAGTGTCCAAACCAGTAGAGTCATAATTTCCATAAGGGCTACTTTGCATCATGGTCATCATCTAACTATTTTCTTCTTCTTCTTGATCATATGCAGTCCATTCTCCCATTTCTTCAACAAAAACTCTCTCCTCCCTATTCATCATAGCATGTGATGCTTCGATTCTTGGAGCTGGTTCCTCAGTAATATGATCTTTGGATAGAGGTTCAGATAGTACCTTCATCTTTGTTCCACACTTAGTTCTCAAAATTAGATGTGACCAATCAAGTGACATGTATCCTCCTATCTTAGCTTTGAAATCTCTAGATAGACATAGACCAAAGATAGGGGAAATGTTTATAACCACTACGTCTTACAGGACAGTGATATTTGGGCAAGTATACAGTTGTAATGGGAGTTGTTTAATCCTTCCTATGGTTTGGATAGACTTCCCATCTAATTGCATGACCCCTTTAGCTAGTGGCTCATATTTTATCTTTAAAGCATCTACTATCTGTTTTGGTATGACTATAGTACTAGCCCCAGAATCTATCATTAAGTTGTGCAATAATTTCTTACCCACTATTAAAGTTAGATAAAATGGATCAGGCCTATATTTACTTACTTCTGGTGTAGTGTTCAATAGAGCAGCTAACTACAAGGGTGGAGTGTCCTTATTTTGAGTCTTTCCTTTGTTAGTACCTCCTTTTGTATTGATAGGTTTGGGATCAACCTAAATCTGTAGTGCTTCTTGCAACAATGTCTTTTTCTTAGGAATGGCCAACATATCCCATATGGATACATGAGCAGGGGTCTTCTTTAGCTATTCTACCACATTCATAGGTCCCAATGTCTGTGTCTTTGGGTAGTAAGGATATTTTACTCTTTTCAGTACTAGATTAGAGACTACTTGATTCTGGGTTGGCTGAGGTACTTCTTGTCTTGAAGCCAAATTATAGTAAGCCTAGAAGGGAGGAACCCCAACTACTTCATTATTTATAGCTTCAAGTTGTTCCACCATCCTTCTTTTTAATCTGGTGTAGTAATTAGACTATACTAAGGGTTTCTTGGAGGTAGATGCTTCATTTAAGAATACTAAATCTTCATCTTCAATCCATGAAAACAAAGCATGTTTTGGGGCAATCTCTTCCTCTTGTTTAATGGACATTCCTTGCATCTGAGCCACCATTACTGCATTCTAGACATTAGGTGACTAATATGGAGGAGAATTAGACACCATAGCTTGACTTTACATCCTTCTCTATTCTACTATCTTTTGTTGTAAATTGCCTCTAGGACAATGTCTGGGCATATGGGAGTTATTGGAAGGAAAACACCAAGCATTGGCATCTTCTGCTAAATTGTTTTGTCCAGGGACCATTTCTCTACTTGGGTTAGGAGGGACAACTTACAAAGGTGTGGGAACCATGACCAATTGGTTTGAAGGTTGAGGATTATTTGGTCTTTGTGCACCTTGGTATTGGTTTGGCTGATATGATGGACTATTTCCTTGGAATCCCTGGTAAGGAGGCTTTGGGTAAGAAGTCTGTTGCCTCTTGAGATTAATAATCTCATTTGAAAAGGTCCTAAGGATATTCTTTACATCATCCATTTCAGATGGAGGGGTAGAGGGTGTTGACATAATGGGTTGTTGAGATGTCGGGAAGGTGCACATGGACACAGGTAGATATGGTGGATTAGGGACTTCTTGAGGCAAGAGGATAGAAATTTTTGGGAACATAGGCATAGGAGGCCTCGGAGGCAATTTTCTAGCATCTATCAGATTATTCTTTGCCCTTATAGCCAACTCATATGCTTCTGGTAGGGTTTGTCCTCTTAGGGACTGAATCATTACAAATATATCAGAATTGAAAGCTTTGAGGTAGAATATAATAGCCATACCTAATGGTGGCCTAGCTGTAACAGGGATTCTATCCTAGGTCTTTTGAAACCTAGTGTTGAAGTCTGTTATAGCTTCTTGTGGTGCCCTTTTTATAGTGATCAATTATTGTAGCATGGAGGATTTATCACACTATTCACTGAATCTTGCAAAGAAGGCATCCCGAAGCTAGTCCCAAGTGGATATTGAATTTGGGGTCAAAGATCTATACCAATCCAAAGCCTTCCCTTTGAAGGAATCCACCAACAACCTAATAGCTACATTTTGTACGGTAATAACATGTACTATACACACATCTGATACATCTTGGAGATGATCCCCTAGTGTCTTGGAATCTTCTCCACTAAATTTGAGTAAAGCTTTCAAAGCATTAGCTGGAATTGGATCCCAAGTATCTAGTGGTGTTAGAAGAATGAGAGGATTTCTATTGTTCTAGTTTACATAGTTTCATGGTGGTACAGGTGCTCCCATGTTTGCTCCTGATGCTATTGCTACTTGATTTATTCTTCTTCTTGGAGTGGCTACTAATGGAGGAAATAATATCCCCAGATTAGTAGCTGACTTTGCTCTTGTTGTTGGTCCACAGCTCTGACTCCTTGATGCTCTCCAGTTCATATGATCTTGATCAGAATTCAAGAAAGGTCCCACTGGATGTGCCAAAAACTATTGATGTATTAAATTATGCAGGTTCCAACACCAACATGGGGATTTCAAGAATGTGAGACTTGACACTTGAAACAACCTCTAGATTTTACATAAGCTAGCTCTTCCTATTTCAATTGGGGTTTGGGTAAAGGGAAGAAAAAATAAGATTATAGATGCAATAAATAGAACTTCTAATTCTATGGCGATGCGCCTGATTTAAATGTATTTCAATAACTAGCATAATGATTAAATTCTCAAAATTCAACTATATCAAAGAGCAAATGCTACATGATTAACATAGACAGATTATAAATGAATTCAAAATCAAAGGCCAAACTCAGAAGATTGATATCAAGACACATAAACTACCACCAATGGCATAGAATGGAGCTTCTTTCATTAACAATTTGGCTAAGTACAAAAGGTACAAAAACATGCACAGATATATTAGTTTCCTTCTTAGAATCTGATAAACTAAGGCAAAAGTGATATAGTCTAATCATAATAAAATCTCTAAAATATTAATCAATAATGTATATCTGTGTTACAAAATATTCCTATATTTATAGCCACAAAATTTGACTCAAGATTGCCTTCAACCACCTATAATCTTAACAGCATCAACAAAACTAGAATTCAACTGGGACTCGAACTGACACTACAAATCTCATCGAATCTGCAATTGTCTTTCCCTGCGTGCTCATTGGTTGAGTGATAAAATGTGTGGCACTATAACTCATAGTTCTGTTGCGACACCTGGCATCACCCACGAGTTCTCAAATGGCTCCAAAATATGCTATGAGGCACTTTCCTCTTGCTCCATAATTTCCTTTCATAAACAAGGGAAACATAGAATACTGCCACTTGTCACCATCCGCCACTCTTATTGCTTGATATGTGGTAGTAGTCGAGAAACAATACTAGGACACCTGGCACCCTCCATTATCCTGAAAGCTTCTTCACTTTATGGCTTAAATATCCATGGTAATGACACTTGTCACTCTCCATATTACTTTAGAAATTGCAACATTTACCTCGCGGGACCCACCCTATTTATTGATAGCTTTCAAAATAGAGACATGCAGCACCATCTACGATCAAGCAATCAAAGAATGTGGTGCCTCCTGCCTATTTCAAAGCTTCATAAAAGAGTCTCTCAAAGCCCTACAGAGATGACACTTGGCAGCTTCCGTGAACAACTAAAACTTTATAAAAGAAACAATGTGGCAGCCACCGGTAGCATCAAAATAGAAAAAGTTCAACCCTCCACATACAACATGTGGTTCCCTCTACTGTAACTAGAAACTATGTCATAACATCTCGGGCCCACCACATGTATCTTGGTTCCTCAAAAGCTATTGTAGAAAGAAAACATGTGGCACTATTTGCTACTGCAACAAAAGGACACTTGACACCACCTGCACACAAGTTGTAGCAAAAGAAACTATTTACCAAGGCTCACAGTAGTGACACGTGGTGCACTAAGTATGCAGAAAGAAACTCAATAAAAAGATACATAGCCAACAATACGTGGCGCCTTCAACACACGGGAATTATGAAGCATAAAAGAAACATGCAGTATCCTTCGCCTAGCATTGGATTTTACACATGGCACGTGCCATGTACAAGAAACATATAGCAATAGAAATAACAACAGAAACTATAGAAACACTAAGCCGTAACCAAGAAAAAACAAAATGTAGAGTTTGGCTCTATAGTAACCAAGACAAAGAAGATCACTTTTCATCCGAGCCTTCCAGAGAGCATAATTCGTTCCATTAAAATGTGGTGCTTCCTTCTTATAAGACATTTTGGATCTTCCTCAAGTTGTTAAATTTACTTCAGAGGAACCTCACTCTGATACCAATTATTGATATGCACCAGAGAACTGAGAGGGGGGGTGAATTGGTTGCCTCAAAAACTTAATCACTTCTACAATTAAACATCAATCACTTATCCACAATTATTATGATTTAACAATGAATGTATGAAATCAGAAACTTAACCATAGATACAACATTAGACACAGGAGACACTAGATTTTACATGGAAAACCCTGATGTGGGGAAAAACCACGGAGAGGATTAACTCTCAATATATATTGCAATCTTGAAATAATGGTGTTCAAGCTTGGTCACTCCATAGACCTAAACATACTGGCTCACTGCCATGAAGAACAACTAGGTCTAGCAGGCTCACTGCCTCAACCCTAAACCTAGCAAGATTACAATAAGGGCTGTTAAACCCTGCTAGCAGCTCACTACCAAGCTCACTACCACAAACAACACCTTTTTATGTCTGTGATTGAAGTACAACAATTCCTTTGCTCTATTTTGCCTCTACTCTACTCTACCTCTTCTCTACTCTGCCTTTCAAACCTTTCTTATTACCTTTTCATTTTCACTCAAGGACAACTTTTCCATGACTCAACTACAAGTATTTATACACTCACTCAACCTTGGATGATCATCAATGTTGTCATTACAATCATCAACCATTGGAACAATCTCCAAGGTTGGCATTACAAACATTTACAAAATAGGTCTTGACCTATTACAACATTATGCAAAGGAGATGAAGTAAAAGTGTACATGGATCATGCCATGCCTTATCTAGGACTCAAACATGATCTTTCATGCTTCATCACACTTCCACAATCTTCCAGAGATCTCTGCAATCACTGGGATCAACTAGGTTGGCCAAAATTGGTTACACAACACACTATCTGGAAGTTATCTTCAAACACCTTCACAATTCTTCCATGTGGACCAATGTAATGTTGGGAACATGATCAAGAGGTACCCACAAGCACATTATAATCATTAGGAGCAACTGTAAAAACCTTAACCGCTTTATCCATAGGAATCTTCACGCTAGAACACATGAAATTCACTGACTTCAACTATCATAAAAGAAAGATAGCTTGGGGACCACCAAATCATGAACCACTACAATTGTAGGCACCTATCATCATCTCAAACTTTCCTCTCAAACTGTAGAGAAAGATACTTTATTGCGAAGAAATGAGGATTATAATACTTTCTCCCTGTCCCAACTAGACTTATAGAAAAGGCAGGTTTTACTCTGGTGAATGCAACTCTCTCAATTCTTCACCCTCGAGGCTCAAACTCAATATTTAGCATCTTTCAGACATCCCTTTAAATAACTTCCAATCTACAAACCACTATCTTCATCCAGCAAGAGATGCGAAGTAATCTACTGGGTTGTTCTTCAACATACCACTCACTATCTATACTGCACTTCACTGTAACTCACTTGTTTCTTCTAGAGAGGCCAATTTTCTCAATATCCTCAACATACAAGGCTTCCAAACAAATAGTAGAATATGATACAGTTGACACCAATGACAACAAAGATATGTTGACATCAATGACAACATTGATTAGGCACATACTTGCAACATGGTCAATAGAAAATTATAACAAAATAAACTCCCTTGCTTGTACTCAAATGATACTAGGGTTTAAGGTTTTAAGGTTACTACTTAGGATGTTTTCAATAAGAAAAACCCTAGGCTATAGAACTTTCAGCATGATAGTGCTAGACAAAGCAAGAATTGCAAGAACCTAGAAAATTTTACATGGTTCTACTAGTGGCTCTAGTTGGGGACGTTTGTTTAACATGAATAGAGCAAGATCACAGAAAACTCTGAAGAAGTAGACCACAACACAAAAGAGAAAAAGAAAACAAACCAAAGGACAAAAACTAAAATAGGGAAACTACCTAAAAATAATATACAATATGCATAGAAGATACTCATACCCTATGAAAAGTATGATTTCAAGAACTATCCATGCATTGGTAGTTTAAGTAATTCTCTAACCAGATTTTGCACAAAATAGGATTCTTCTCCATCAGTGTTACTGATGAAATATGGTCCAATCCAAATGGCATCAAATTTTCCATGCTTCCCTTTATCTTGAGACCTAGCATTCCATAGTAATAGCATATCCCCTATCTGAAATATTCTTTCAGATGTTTTCTTGTCATGTAGATTTTTGACTTGCTACTGCAATTTGATGTTTCTTTATTGTAATAGCCTTCTTGTTTCATCCAATTTGGTCACTTGACTGATCCTATTTTGCATTACATCAAAAATGCCATCATTGTGATCCTGAATGAACTTGAAAATAGGTAATAAGTTATTTATGGGCATCCTTGAATCCAAGCCATATATTAGGTCAAATGGGGCTAGCCCAATTGCCTTTTTCATAGTTACTCTATCAACCCAGACAACAAGTCTTAATTTGGTATCCCAAGCTCTCTTGTTCTTTTTAATGATTCTTTTTATAATCCTCATCAAGCTTTTGTTACTTGATTCAACCTATCCATTACCTTGAGGATGGTATGGGGAAGAATAAGAAATTGAAATCCCATACTAGCTACAAAAATTTGTAAATTCTTCAAACCTGAAGCACATTGTATTGTTTGAGATTATCTTTATAGGCACTCCAAATCTTGTCATGACATTATTCATTAGAAATCAATCACAACTTTACTAGTTGCTCTTTTGATAGGGATAGCCTCGACCCATTTGGTGAAGTAATCAGTGGCAACTAGAATCCAGCTATGTTCCCCACTCGACTTTTCATTTATTTCCCCTATGAAATCTAATCCCCATTGTTGAAAGGGAGCTTCCACTATTATGGGTTTGAGGGGAAGATTTCCAGAGAATCTTAATTTCCCTGAGAACCTTTGACAAGCATCATAGCTTTGGAACATTTGGTGAGCATCTTTGAAATTAGTAGGCCACCAATATCCAACTCTTAGGACTTTATGGGCTATTCTTATGGCCATGTAGTGGCCTCAACACGCACCATGGTGCATGCCCTTTACTATCTACATATTTGAGTAAAATACCCTCAAAATTCCTCCACCAAAGCTCACCTTTGACGATCACATATTTTATAGCCTATAGCCTTAGTGCCCATTTTTATTTTCAATCATTCTATTAGGGTAAGACATATTTTGCAAGTAGTGAACAACATCTCTATACCATTCAGAGTTCTTCATGTCACAATCAACAACTATTTCCTGAATCTCAACATTGTTTATTTGATTAACCTCTAAGTTTGACTCAGCCATCAATTTTACTAATCCTTGTCTCTTTACCAGCTTAGTAATCTGAATATCAATATTGAATTCTTGGATCCTATTGATCCATCTACATTTTCTTCCAGTTACTTCTTGCTAGATAAATACATCTTTGACAACAACTATTGGGACATAAGCAACAATTGTTGCCCCTACCAAATAAGGTCTAAAATTCTTGACAGACTTTACCAAAGCATAAGCCTATTTCTCAATTATGTCATATTTTATTTCAATGGCCTGGAGAGATTAACTAAAAACTGAAATGGGTTGCTTATAACCCTCATTATTTTTTATGTAGAAAAATGGTTGTTATAGTATGGAAAGAAGCAAAAGAAAACAATTGGAAGGGTTTGGAAAAAATCAGGGGATTTTAACACAAAGGCTTCTTTGATAGCTCCCTTAATATTTTTGAAAGCATTCACTGGTTCATCATTCCATGTGATGTCTTCCCCTTTCCTTAGCATTTTGAATATTGGTTTAGTGGTTTCTACAAAATTAGTAACAAATCTCCTTAGGAAATTCACTTGCCTGTAGAAAGACTAAATCCCCTTAATAATTTTGGGTATTGGGATCTTTTTAATAGCAGCAACCCTCTCAGGATCAATTCTAATTCCTTCCTTAGACACTATGTGGCCTAAAAGTTTTCCTTCTATCACCCCAAACACACATTTCTTGGGGTTTAGAGAAATGCCAAATTTTATACATCTCTCAAAAACTTTCTCCAAGTGAGAGAAGTAATCTTGTTCCCTCTTAGAAAATGTAGTTAGATCATCCTGATACACCACCATTATTACATTTATAAGATCAGAAAAAGATACATCCATGGCTCGTTGAAATGTGGCTCATGTATTAGTAACCCAAAGGGCATCCTAATGTATACATATGTTCCCCATGGAGTAGTAAATGTAGTTTTATATTGCTCAGATTCTTTAACCATCACTTGGTTATATACTAAGAAACCATCCATCATAGACAAGAGTTAACAGCTAGTTACCTTTTGTAGCATGGCCTCCATATTTGGCAAAGGATAATTATCTTTTAATGATGCCATATTTAGGTTTCTAAAGTCAACATAGAGCCTAATATTTCCATTCTTTTTCCTCATAGGAACTATGTTTGAAACCCAACTAGAATACCTAATAGGCTTGATGATTCCTTCTTCACTCAATTTGGCTAGTTCTTGTTGCATTTTCGGCCTCAAAGTAGGATTTATAGGCCTTTTCTTCTACCTAAAAGGTTTTGCATCTGGTTTTAATAGGATTTCATGCTGAAATAAATCCTCCCTATATTCCTTCAAATCTTCATAGGACCATGCAAAAACTTTCTTTTGTTTCTTGAATAATGAAATTAACATTGCCTTGATTTTAGGGTGTAGGCGCTTACCTACATAAATAAGCTTTGGATGGGCTTCAATCCCTAGATTCACCTCTTCGAGGTCACTTTGATGTACCGGAGCAGATCTAGTAGTCTGTTATTTCCATCAAAGACTCTTTCTAGAGAAACTAATCCCCTTGGAATTCTGTTAGTTTTTAACTAAATGACCTCATTTCCAAATACATTTTGTTTCCCATCTATTGTCTCCACAAATTCTTTAAAATTAATTTCCTATGCATGGTACTTATCCATGTAGTTCATGAATTTATAAAGATCCTGGTCATCATTGAAAATCATCCAGTGATGAATGTTATCAAGAACATAGGGTCTTGTTAGTATCTCCACCTTTGAAATTCCTACTAATGTGAAATCTTCAGACTTGACTACAATATTAGCCAAGAAATTAGTCATAACATTCTTACTCTATTCCACCCAATCAATAGAAAAAGGGTCATCCCACAATAAATGGTTCACTTTTTGCCCAAACTTGACATTGAAATCAACATTTTGAACTAAATCTTCACTTTCTAACACCTATAGCTGCTAAACCATTAGGAATTTGAAAATGATGTGAACTAGTGATTTGTGAGATTTTATCTATAGATTCTAAATATATATTTTTAAAAAAAAATAGGAGTTAAATTGTAATATTTTTTGTGTCTCCTTTGATAACTAGTTTTTAATTGTAAACAACATTTCTTTAAAGTGATGTGTATTATGTAGCACATAACTTTTTTGCTACAAAGGATTTTGAATTTAGATTGTTAACACTGATATCTAGGGCATGCATTTGGTTTCATAATGTTTTGTTGAATATTTTTTTTAATTAAGTTTTGAAGTCAAACCAATTATAATTTAGACAAAGGTATATTACGTAAAACATAACTTTTTCTGTATGTATCGTAATTCATTTTTTTTGTTGAAACAAAGACATCAATACCTAGGGAATATATATTTTTTAGATTTTTTTTCTTTATTTTTCTATTTTTTTGTATTTGTGAAACAAAGACCTTGATGTTCATTGAAAAACCTACATTCATAAGAAATAAAAAATAAATATAATAATCAAATTAAATATATTTAAAATTAGACTTTTTGGGAAGCTTATAAT
The DNA here is from genome assembly GCA_027924645.1 of Cunninghamia lanceolata. Taxonomy (NCBI): domain Eukaryota; kingdom Viridiplantae; phylum Streptophyta; class Pinopsida; order Cupressales; family Cupressaceae; genus Cunninghamia; species Cunninghamia lanceolata. The sequence goes on along the minus strand of BSBN01001013.1, from coordinate 139,503 downwards.
AAGGACTACATACTTACAAAACATAAATTTTAAATTAATTCATTTGATCCCCCAAAAGATAAATCAAAAGTGGTTTTTTATCAACATTTTGATAGGTGTAGAGGAGACTCCATTATAGGTATGGTTTAAAATTACCGGGGTTCTATCTAAGGGGGTTTGATCAAACCCTCTTCAATTCAAATCCTTTAAATGGAACCTTTCAAGGCTTAAATCATTATATTTTCTAAAAATATGTGATTTCAACAAAAATCAAGATATCCCAGAAAGTGTAACCCATTATTGTGGCAGCACCCAAAAGCATCCTACTCTTCTATGGTATCCCAGAGAGCATTTATATACTACCTAAGCCTTTTATTTTTGCAGGCATACTTGGATCTGACCTATGAGACTACCAATTTAGAATCTCCCAATACTCTAAGATTTTTAACTCCACGCTTAAGGGCCATTTTAAGATTGTAAGCAAAGCCCCGTACTCTGAAACATTGTTAGTACACACAAAACCAAATCTACAACATGATCTGAATGTTTTTACTAAAGGAGAAATAAGCACCACTTCTGCTCTAAAGCCTTCTTTCGAACATGCCTCATCAAACTACAGATAGACCATAATCCATCCTTATCAACAACTGATTCTAGGTTTTGACCCAATGAATTATCTTGATCATTTTTAATGCCCTCAATTTTAAAATTGTCTATAGTCACATCAAGGAAGTATACTTGATCACCTTCCTCATTGATCCCATCTATTATTTGGGGGCACTTCTTTTCTCTATTGAGTCTTACTTCTTCACCACCCTATTGATGTGGATGTTATTCACACACAACCAGAGATAAAATTCACTTGAACTTTGTCTTATCTTGAAGAATATGGAGAATTATTAGAAAATAGTTCTCAATTCTAAGGCTTCGGTAATCAGGTCATGATTGTGTTGGATTGACTTAGGCTTCAATGTGAAGCTATTTGTTCAAGGGGCCTTACATGATTAAAATGCTACTTTACCAGCTATTGCTACTTAATCTCTATAAATGTTTCCAAAATATCATCAAAGTATTGATTCTTCATATGTATTTATAACTTTACTGCCAACCTTTGCATGAATTTTACAGAAACATACTTTATATTTCTAACTTTATGAAAATCATTAAATATTTTTAGCATTCACATGTATTCATCAGAATCTTCAATAATTTCCTTTAGATGACTACATTTTTGTTAATTATTTAAACCACTGGTAAAAGAAGATAAAAAAGATAAGGTCAGAAACATGATCTAAAACAAATATGATGTTCTGTTACTCACGTGGACAAATTTTGATTATCTTTGGATAATTTAGAAAGAAGTTAACTCTTATATGTTAATCCAAATCATTTCACAAATCAACACATAGAATTGCAATCTTCAAGGAAATATATCAAAAAACACATATATCGAATAACACTCTTGAATAGATGCATAAATTCAATGTTTGTATTTACTGATATATGTTAGCTATTTCAAATTTACAATATTTCATGACTTTAATTTTCTAAATACATCAACAGTTTCATCAAAATTCACAGATGTTTTTATAGATGTAGAAAGGAAATAGGATGTTCCACATACTCCTCCCTACAGACATAGGAAAATTCTTTCTCCACTCATGATGCTCAAAATATTTTCACCAATCACTTCTCTTGTAGACTCTCTAGTAACTTTTCTATGTCAGTCATGTGTACTAAAATATGTATATCAAAGATCCTTATATAGACTAAGATCCCCTGTTATGGTTACAAAACCATCAATAGTCCAAATTCAAACTATAACATCAATGGTAGGTAAGGACTGGCCCATGATGCTAGTTGTCATTCCAAAATATCTTAGACAAATATTCTTTTTTATCACAAAGATGCCTTTTAGAATCTTTTAAAATATTTGACTTTTACTTTGATCACTCCACTAGTACAAAATCATAACAGAATACAACATGAAACAAATAGTGAACAAGCATTCTAATCACTATCCTTGGCATCTTCTACCTGCATATCCCTTTTCTTCTTGCTCATGTAGTGTGTATACCTTTCAACCATGGTAGATATAGATGCATGACTTGTTCTTCAAGATGCATCCCAGGTATACTGTTGCATTTCCACACTGGTCTTCAATACTTATGCTATGCCTTCCCTATCCTCACTTCTTTTTTGGTACTTTTTAATCTTGCTTCTCAGGTCCATTATTCTTTTCATTACTTCTTCATCCAATTTGTTCGTAGGATCCTCAATACATGACTGGAAGCTAGCCTTGAACTCCTTTGTAGTTGTAACTACATCATATACCTAAACATTAGAGCGTGGATGCCTTACCAAATGCTCTACTATCTTTACATGTTTCTTTAACAAGTCTTGAGCTATCCTTTCTAACTCTTGCACATTGATAATGCAAGGTCTAATTATCCCTTCTTCAAACTTTGGCTCCATCTTCCATCTAGGTATTTGAAACACGACCTGTAGAGTTATCACACCCTCATTAGCCAATGACTATCTATGTTCCTCCAGTGCATTGAGTTTCTTTAACTCATCCCTATCCTACAAAATTCTAGCTTGACATTTTTGTATAAGGTTAGCACAATTATTCTTCTCAGTCAATGTGATGTTCCAATTGCCAATTGCAATTTTTATTACTTCTTCTCCCTTTTGAATAAATGTCTTGACATAGTCTTCCAACATGTTAGCTTCATGCTTTTTATTTTTTTTTTCTCTTATTTGTTCCTTAGATAAAATAGTCAAATCAGAAGATAACTCTGGTATACTTTGTTGGGGATGAAATATTCCCTGAATAAATTGTTTTAACTAGGCAATTTGCCCCTTCAAATCCTTTATTTTCTATTTATCTTTCCTCTTTTTAGTAACAGTTACCTCTGTCATTTCTTGTAGTTCCTCAATATGTTATTCTCTATTAACATGGCCAATATTCATGCTAATGACATTATATTCTTCAATGCTTATTTCCCCTTTTTCTTTATCATCTTGAGGGATTTTCATTTGCATGGTTCTAACACCAGAGGGATCTCTTTTTATGGACGACATGGTTCTGGCCTTCCTTTTTCCCCTCTTGGTAGCCTCACTAGTTAACAAACTTTTAATGTCAATTGGTACCACTTGAATTGTTAAATCTTGTTTCACTTCAGATCCAAGCCAGGATGACACCTCTTTATCCAAACTTGTATCTACAACTTTCTCATTAACTACCTTATCCTGAGCCCCTTCTATGATTACCTCTTCTTGTTCTTGCTCTTCTTGGTGTTGATCACACTGTTGTTGTGGGGGGAATTGTTGAGGAAGTTGTTGTCATTGTTGGCCATTCTCTACATTATGCTACTCTTCAGGATTAGGAACCTCATGTGGTGTATCATCTCCCTCATCATCTCCTCATTCCTCCATCCTATCTACAAACACATTTTCTTGACTAGCCTCTCCTTGAGTAGCTTGTACCTTTCCCATGTTACTATCTTTCTCTTTTGATTGATTTCTCAGTATCTCTTTAGTATCTTCTTTGACCTCCTCCATGATGTTTTTAGGCACCATGTTCTCAAAAGGATCAATCATCTCTACATCTCTTGATACTCCAGCATTAAATGCTCCTAGAATGAGATGAGACTTTGGTATTTGCTTATCTTCTTCTTCTTCACTACTCATCTCCATGCTATCATTGTTGCTTTCATTTTCATTATCATCTTCATCATCATCCACATCTTCAATTTTATCCACATCCACCACTTCTGTACTCTCCTTCATGGATACTTGGGCCATGGATGTGTTTTTCAACATCTCCTCAGTCATTTCTTGTTTGACAAGTATGAACCCCTATGTTTTCTCTTGTTGATTCTGTTATGTAACTAAGGGTGCCTACTGAGGTCCTTGTGGAGTTTGGCCAATTGGATCTTGTTGCATAGTTTTAGGTGATTGTTCAGGAGTCTGCCCTATTGTCTCAGTTGCACTTGATGCTTCTCCTTATGTAGATGTGATAACCTCTGAAGAAATGGCTACGATCACCCCTAATGCATAGGGATCCAATAGTGTAGCTTCTGTATCTGCTTTGGCTATTCTTGCTTTTACTATTTGTCTTTTCCTCTTTAAGAAATCATCAAACTTGTCATCAATTTCTAAACTCCTCTTTTTACCTTTCTTTGAAAGAGTAGTTGTTATACCTTTAGCCTCCAACTCTGTAGTCCTCTCTTTTATCCATGAGTTTGAAAGGTCTATTACTAATTTTGATATATTGTCAATTGAAGCCTCTTCAGGCTGAGTCCAATTTGGCTCTGTAATGAATTCTTCAGCCACCTTATTTGTATCACAACTACTTGTTGTGTGGTCACACAACACACCCCATTTTTCCTTAGCAAAATAGGGACCCAACTTTTTTGCTTTTGCTTTCTTGTTTTCTTTCTTTGGGTTGTTTGGTAAAATTCAGTCATGTATGTCACCTTTGCTTAGGTGTGGGAATCACAAAGAAAGGTCAATTACCAAAGTTAGCATTTGTCATCACAAACCTCATAGTTGGAAAGAGTACAAAATTCTAAGCAGGTTTGCCTTTTGGATCAACCTGATATTGTTTAAGGGTAGAAAGTTATGTTGAGTCAAAGTTTGGTCAACCCATATATTTCAAAAGGAGGGGTCATATTTCTTAATATCAGTCATATTCATAAACATGACCCCGACCAAAGAAAATCACCCGATATTCATTCGATCCTCAATGCGCGAATGTCAAACTTAAGTAAGGATGAATATCTACCCGTCATAAGCTTCATGTATTTGCGAGGGGGTCATATTTCATAATATCCATCATCTTACGAAATATCACCCTTTCACAAATATCACCCTACACAAATATGATGATGACATCATTCAATTCCAATGAACAATAGAGATTACCATGATTATGATGTAATCACTGCACCTGACCCATGGAGGGTCATATTTTCAAACATCCATCATATTTCCTAATATGATGATGATGTCACCATAATCTGATAACAAGAGGAAATAGATGACATGCTGAGGTCACCATGATATTACTCAAAGGGGGTCATATTTTGAAATAACCTTGACTTTAGCTAAAATGATCATGACGTCATTTTTCGTGATCAATTGTTGGAGTCCATATAATGATGACATCACCCCAAGCATTCTTGAGTGAGGAGGATATTTGTATTTATCAAAAGACCCAAATATTTTTGAATATCCCTTATCTTTAAAATATGACCCGATCTTGCTTTGTGGTCAAAGGTTGACCATATCACCCTGATATTTAGTAAACAATTATCACGTGCACAAGAGGGGGAACCTATTTTTTGTTAGGGGTCATATTTTCAAATATCCATAATCTTCCAGAGATCACCCTTTGGCATTAAATGCAAAACAAATGCTAGGTGATGCCCTTGTGACTTCAAATATAAATCCAACACTTGGTGGCATCCACCAACTTCATGCAAATTATCGACAAATTCAATTAAAGTAACACATATGCCCTAATTTGTCATATTGATCCAGTTAAAAGTAAAATTCAAGGATTATTTACATTTACCCTTGTGATAAGTGAAATTTACAAAGCTCTGAAAGTCAAAAACCTCAAATCATCTACCAACGAATCATGACACTCAGTATAATGGAATGGAATAGTTGATACTGCACATCTACATTTTCCTGTTATGAGTCATATAACAAGAAAGGAAAAATAAATATCAGGTAAGTAAATTAAAACCATCTTCGTTGTCATTTACTACAAATTACTAGGTAAACTATGTTTTATTAGGTTAATCCTCATGATGGTGATGCATGAGGTAAATTGTAATGTTGCATAGTAATTATGAAATGCATGTATTATTTAGCTTCTCCCATGCAAAGACCCTAGGGTAAGAAATGCATATTTTTATCACAAGATCTAATGGAAGTCAGGAAGAATAGATCTGATTTTGAGTTCTTGAAGCCCATGTTCATACAACCTGAAGCGGTAGGTTTTAGATATGGGGTGATTGATGACACACACCAAGGAAAAACAAATTTAGATGCATGGACGACAAGATTAGATAATGATACTAATAACCCTATAATAGATAGGATATTCACCACTGGTATGTGGTACGTAGCAGGATTTCCATATGTGATGGAGGCCACTAAGCTGGTAGTAGAGTGTGCCAAAAATTATAACCCTGAGAATTGAAGAGTGGGAAAACATGGCAGGGTATATGCTGATTTCTCAATCAAAGGCATTGCTACTACATTCAATTTGCCTATGGGGAATAAAGTGGTCAGTGTAAGCTTAAGCAAGCTAGAGAAAGAATACATAGCCAATAAGAAAGAGGCCAGGAAGGTCATATATCAATGGAGGGCTAAGAATAGTACATACATAGCTTCTACCAAATTGCCAGTTCACTTATACAAATATAACTTTGATGAGGAATACTAGTACATGATTGCCCTATTGAGTAGGATGACTGGTAGGTAGCATGTAGGGAACTTTGAGAACTGGATGTTTGGGATCATCTAGATGGTATTATATTCAAAAAATAAGCCTCTCTGGGCCAAGATCATCAGTGATTGCTTAGATGAAGGGATGAGAACACTAGGTGATAGGGCTTGTATATTCCATATGACCTCATATGTTGTATATGCTTGTGCTTTCCATGGTACATTTGACACCCTACAAATAGTGGGCAATGTTGGAAGTAGTACTGGTGATGTGCACATTTAGAACCACTATCCACAGTTATAGAGGAGAGCATACCTCCAAGATTATAAACTAGTGAATGGCACATTTTCAATGCATTTAGTTAGAACCATGGAGGAGGACAGAACCAAGAGATTGAGCATGCAGGCTCAAGTGGTTATTTACAAGCATGGGGCTTGGTTTATCCAATTCCCCACCTTTTTATATATAAGGATAGAAGGATTTGAGGGAGAGCCCCTCATGTTGCAAGGTACCCCACTAATAGGGTCATCTTGATGGAATTTGTTAGATAAATATCAACTTTAGTTGAAGCTCACCTGGAGCAGAACAAGATTCCTTCAGTGTTGTTCCCAGTGTACATGGACTGGTACATATGCCCTGATAGACAGAGCATCAAGGATGCTATTGGAGGGTTAAAGCTCATGTACTTGTAACCATTTTCTATAGCCAGGTCATATGCCCCTTATGGCAAGATGCAGAATTTACTAGGAAAACAAATACATCAAAAGCATCTAGAAGATTTTTGGACTGATTGTGATGATGAGGCAAAGGTAAGGAGAAGGAATTATCAAAGGCTTACCCTCAACCAGATCTGGACTTTTGACTGCATTCCAGTGCCTGCATAATTACATGATGATGATGGGAAAATAATGTCAAATGAATATGAAGATAAGGTGTATAATGACACCATCTCAGCCCTTGATCTAACACAACCAGAGGAGACCTCATTGGATCAAATAATGAGAGGGGTCATCCAATTGACCCAGAGTTGGGTAAATGCTAAGATTGCTAAATTGAGAAGAAGGGTGTGTCCCTCACAGTTGATAATAAGAAGAAAAGACAAGAACTTTCATAAGAAGAGTATGATGATTTTCTTATTGAGAAGAGGAAATCCAATGGAGAAAGGTTACACACTGAGGAGAAAAAGCCACCAAGAAAGGGTAAGAAGGCTGAACCTATAGAGAAAGGGGTGATTATTAAGAGACTCCCACCAAAATGTGATGGGGCATTAGCATCTGCATCACAACCACTCCATGATAAATAGAAAACTAAGAGGATAGTAAAGCTTGTTCCTGAGGACATAGAGAAACAAGTAGAGAATGAGCCTCTATAAGAAAGACCCTTGGAGGAAGGACAAATAGATGAGGGACCTAAATATGATGACTTGTTGATAACAAGGAAGAAAAGAAAGGAAGTGCTACAAACACCACCACCAAAGAAACAAAGAACAACAATGAGGGGAAATGTCAGCATTGACCCAATCATGTTAAGAGGTGCAGATGGTTTGACGTTTTTGAAGGAGTTACAACATGAGGTCCCCCTTCCTGAAATAATCCAATTTAAAATTGAGAACGTAGAAGAGAGAGCTAAAGAGATGCATATGGCTAGCAAAGAGCTCCCCTTTCCACTAGATGACATTGTTGAGCTGTCAGATGATGAGATAGTTCAAGATGTAGTTGCTCAGCACATGGAGACCTTAGTAGCAAATACTAAGATGACCCCTTATGGGACCCCCATGGCCCAGAAAGTGACACATCAAGAGGAGGTTGGAATGGATGAAACAGAAGAGGGTAATCCAGAGGAGATAGCCCAATAGATAGGGCTGACCAATTTGATAGAATAGGTTACTAGTCCTACCGTAATTGATTTAACTTATTAGGGTGATATGACCTTGGACAAGGACAAGGATCAACCTTTGGAGCCTAAGAAGGCTGAAAATATACTACAAATAGAAGCTGGTAATTTGATACTTGATCAAGGTAAAGATTAGGGTAATAGCCTATAGGACAAGGACAACTAGAGATACAACTTCAGAACATAGGTGATCAGGAGATGCCTAACAAAGATGCCACTCAAGATTAAAGTTTTCCATCATCACATACTGAAGGAGGTGATCTAGGGAGTAATCCTAGAATAGAAGAGAAATCAAGTGAGAAAGAGTCAAGCTTGGGAGATGTCAACACACCTAGAGGTGATGACTAGAATCTGACACATGACGAAGGTCTGGAGAAGGATACAAAAAAGGTGACTGAGGGCAATTTGGGTGATCTCCAAGGTCAAAATATATAGTCTTCTCAAGAATCCCTAGTGCCACAGGATAAACAAAATCAGAATGTTTAAAATGCTCCCAAAGAAAGTTTACAGAAGGAGGTGCAAGATCAAGGCATGCATACTACACAAGAGCCCCCTCTACAAGATCAAGGTATGAATACTCAACAAGAGCTTCCTCCATAAAAAGAAATCCCTCAATAGGAGGAACCCCAGCAAGATCCCCCTCATGAGAATGTGCATGAGGAAGAAATAAGAAAAGAAAATTCACCACCAAGGGTAGAGCACAACACAGAGTCACATGACACCCAAAATAAAGAGGGCGATCATCAAGAACCCAAGGGTGATGTACCTTATTGGTTGTAACGAGAGACAAATCTGCAACAAGTAGAGGAGGTACATGATTTTGATGTTTCTACATTGTTTACTGGAAGCATGTTAAAACCAAGGAGAAAGGTGACGCTGACATCCTCTATTAGAAGAGACCCTACTATAGGTAGGAGGACTGCACAAGTAGATTTACCTATAGTTGAAAAGGAGAAAGGCAAGATAGGCCTTGAAGAATTTTAGATCACTGATGTTGATCTAGGTTTTGCAAATGAGGACCAAGAGGGTTAGGAAGGCAAAGACATTATTGACTCTCTAACACAAAGGGTGAAGAGAGAAAAGGAAAAGAATAAGAACCATGAAGAACACATTTCTCAATTACATTCTTTTATAAAAGGGTTAGTTAATCCTGATCATGTACCAGCTGATCGAGCTACCCCACTAACCATTATATCCCAAGAAGAGGTGATAGGATTAGATTTGATGAAACATAAGGCACAATTAATGGATAAATGGTTCATGTCTACTATTTTTGAAGCTGAGGATGTAGTGAAAACCTCCCTCGAGAGGTGAAATTCTCCAAACACCTTAAAGAGAAAGGTAGATATGTTGCAGAATGAAGTAGGCAAGAGGTCTTTCAAATTAGAGAAGTACCTAGATGCCTTGGGTGAAATGAAGAGGATTGATGTGCAGATACTTATAAATAACAAAGTACTAGATACTAATACATCCCAGCTACTTAGTATATGGTATGAAGATACAGTGTTTGAATGTGATATTTTGAAGAGATGTAGTGGCAAACTCAGGGATATAAGTGTCTAAATGTATAATCTAATGGCACAAGAGGTAGAAACCCTAGAGACACTAGAAGGAAAGGTAGAAGGGAAGATAGAAAATGAAGATGTTGATTTTGCTGTTTAGCCTTTCCATGACAACTTTAAGCAAGCTATAGAGGATCCCCTGCATCATTTGATAGAAGAAGTAATGAATAAAGTCATAAGGATGAAGGTCATGGTAGAAACATATAATGAAATATTGAATAGTAGGAAGAATAAGATAGATTCCCTCCAAGAAAAGTTTCATTCTCATAGGCATGCAATGATAAAGGCCAAGGTTCAAGATGGAGGTGAAATTGATAGAATAGTATAGTTGTATGAGTCCATCAAGGCAGCTATAAAGGTACACATAGGGGATGATCTACATAGAAGTGACAGTGATAATGGAAATGATGATGATGTAGATAATGATAAAGAAGAGGAAAGTGAAAGTGAAGAGGGAGATAAAGAGTAAGTTAAGATGCATCATAATAGAATCATATGCATGGTCTACTTACAAGCAAGTGAGTTTTGCTAGATAGTTTCTAGCTGGCAACTTGTGCCACATATGCGGATATTGACTAAGTCAATGAAGGATGTTGACCATTGATTTGAATAGATAAATCTTGACCATTGGTCATTTGTAACAGCCTCCTATCCTTATTCTATGAAAGGAGAGGGAGTGCACTCTTTAAGGCATTAGAAACTTAATTGAAATTGGATTGCTGAAATATTTAGGACTGATTTCAAGGCTATTGTGAATGTATATGTTCTTTTGAATACTTAATGAAAGAGAAGTTGTTTTGATTACAATTCATTGTAAATCTTGAGTAATCAGTGAATGAGATCTAGATATATGGATTGATTAGTTGCATCCCTTAGAGTGCTTGTTAGTTTGCATGCATGTATTGTTTTGATTCCTTGTTCCTTTGAAGTTAGCATTAGCCATACCTAGCTATAGAACCACCTGGTGAAATTATGGTTTGATTCCTTCTCTTCATGACTGTATCTGGAAATGTATGTGACTCAATAGCTAAAGGTTCACAAATTTAGAAGTATTCTTTAAATTTCTTTGAATTTGATTACAAATCACCTTTTGTTAATAACATACAATCTGAAGTAAATAAACATAAAATATGCCTATATCTTGTAAATAATTGAACATATAGAGCATATTTTGAGTGAAAGCATGTCAAATTGATAAATATCATGCAAATACACATGAATATCCATGATAAACATATGAATATCTAGTTGTAGGCACATCATTTGATTAAATACACAGTGCAAAATTACACACAGGTTCATGCAAGTAAATGTTTAGAAGAATTGATCAAACTTATAAATATAACCATAATCTTTGGAGCATAGTGGAAATAACCTTGTTTGTGAAGTGAATTTACAGTATACAGTTGCATAATCGATCATCCAAACAATGTAAGACCCCTTGAAATGGAAAACATGTCACATCAACCTCTAAGTAATGTTAGAAGATCATGACCTAATCAACGGAGACTTGAAGTCATCAGTTTGTTTCAAACTGATCATACTTTTCAAGATAATAAATTTTTGTTGTGCAAATTTTTATGAGCGTTGTTGTGACTAACAATCATCATCAACACTACTATGCAGCACTTCTTCATCATCATTCTTTATCTCTTGGGGTACTTCAAGTACTCCCAATGTCCTTATTTGATCTAATGTCAATCTTTGATAAGCTCTTTTCTTAACCTCTGCCTCATTATCACAATCAGCCCAATAGTCTTCAATATGGGGTTGGTGTCTAAATTTCTTGTTCACAAAATTGTATATCATTCCAAAAGGATCAAATGACTTGGCCAACTCAAAACTTTGGAAACATAATATTGCAACTCTACCTCTAATGCTTTGGTTGATTCCTCATTAACATAGATGTATTTACCAATACTAGATTCCACTTGATAATACCCCTACTGAATTTATTTTTATACATTTGATTAATGTTCAGCATCTACTTAGTGAACTCGAATAGTATCATCTTATCTATTGGATACCTTGGTAATCTAAAGGGTTCACCCATGAAGCCTCCTATTTTGATATAGGTAAAAGTAGAAAATTGTATATACTAGGCACTGTGTAAATTAATGGCATTCCATGTCTACTCTGATAATCTCTTCTCCTTATCTCCTGTCAATATTCTTACCAAGTGCATTTAAAACACATCATTGACCCTAACGTAATTCTGCATTACATTCTTCTCTTGTAGGTCTGGGTAATGATTATACATAAGCATTTATCCTAGCCCACTTCCCAATGTGCCAATTCTAGGTATTCCTCTTAATTGCATGTTTGTTGCATAGGAATATACTACATATGAAGACATAAAGAACATTTTATGTTTACCCCATCTCATGACCTATTTAAAGATAGTATTACTGATGGCTTGGGCCTAATCATTTTCCCCTGTCTCCTTTCTAATAAACTAGATCACTGAAAACATCCATGGCTCACACTTATTGGCATCTTCCAGTCCCATTATCCTACTTAGAAAAGTGATCATTATATGAATATCCTCTTTGAAATCAATTTTGTATAAGGCCTTTGGTACTCAGACTGCCACCTTTGGCTTCTTATCTGAAGGGTACCATTCATAAAATATAGCACTTTTGCATGACCCTTCATTATTTTTAAAGTCTACAGCATATTGTTCCTCATTTATTTCCTTCATTTTATCTGTAATCTTCAAGACAAAAGTCTTAGATATGCGTTTAATTGATAAATCTACATACACAACACCATTGTATACCACTTTCCTAGAATTCATGTCATATCTCTAGATGCATTCAATAACTAGATCCCTAGCTTCCATTGCTAACGGGAATCCTACAGCATTATATAATCCCACATCCAATATGTTCCTCTTTGCCAAAGTTGCTCCTGGCTCTCTGATTTTCTATAAAATTGTAACATAATCAAAATCCCCAATTTTGATGTCAACCGCCATTCTACCGGTAGGGTATAAATGTCTCTTTAACCACCTCTTTCTTCTTGGCCTATGTTTTCATTTCCTTTCTAGCTACCTTCACTGTTGTCTTTCATTTGGGTAGTATCCTATCAAATACATTATCTTTTAACAACCATGTTTACTTTTCCTAGGGTTTTACTGCACATTTTTATTATTACCATTTTACCCTAGGCTTCTTTTCTTTTCACTTCTTTAAATTATGCATAATTACCTTACTATTTTTAAATTTACGATTTATCACAATGTATTATAGTAATTAACTAATTTTAACCCATTCTATTACCTTACTGCAACCACTGTAAAATTTATCGTAATTGCATTCCATTAATCACAAGCAAGAGTCTTTTGGTACATACCTGAATCACAAATATTGACTTTATACTATTGACAAGATTTGTTTACCCTTCTGGCTCACTACAGCCATTTCCAAATTTTAATTTGCCTTTGTTGGATTTTAGCTCTGTAAAATTTCCTACAACTTACCGCCAAATGCAATTGTTAAATTAATCATAATTGGATTTCCTTTTTACTCTTTTGAATTTAGGTTTTCTGTTGTAGATATGCATTAAATGATGTAGTTAATGCATACAACTCGATTTGTGTTTTACCTTTTTCATTCAATGCATATTTTGAATGTTGTATACATTGGCTCTTTGTACTTTTGTGTTTTGTATATCATATACATGCACTTTTCACTTTTGTATCTCATATACATGTATGGCAAATGAACTTTAGTATTTTCTCTTTCTCTCAATTTTGCATATTTTGTTTTGTACACCCTTATGTATATCATATACAATCATCGAAATATACAAACACAAACTCTATCAGTTTTATAAAACAAATTGGAATTAGTTTCGGGTCTGGTTTTGGATCTATGTCTTTTGTATCACCCTTTTTGGTATATCGCATTCATACATCTCAAACATACAAATGTGGACCCCACACACAATATACAATGTTCAAACCTTTAATCGCGACTAGGTTTTGCATATAATTCATTTGTATATTTTCATGTATACCATATACATGCAAATATACAAATACTCACAATGTTAACTTTTCTAACCTTTGTTATGCGTAACTATGCTTTATTCACTAATTAACCCTGAGTTTAAATATGCAACTACATCTTTCACTTTTGTATTTCTAATACATGCATCTAGATATACAAACACGAACTTACTTAAATTTCACTTCAATTAACTTTTCGAATCACGTCCGGATTTGCATCTATATATTAAATACATGAAATTATGCATACAACAATACATACAAAGATGAGCATTCACTTTTCATTTTCTAAACTCGATTGAATATTACCTTTGGGTCCAGATCCACATTTGTATCAAAAGTATACCAAAAACAATGTATTAATCATACAAATGAGATGACCTCAACTTTATACATCACTTGAAACCCATTTTTGACATCCACCTATGTATATTTTGTATTTGTATTTTTAATACAAGTTGTAATATACAAATACAATTGCAGATTTATCAACCATTATACATTTTACCACAAAATGCTATTAGGTCCGGACTTGCATCCATTCATTTTAAACCATTAACAACAAGTGATTTTTAAACCCAATGAATGTAATAACCCAACAGACCAAAAGCACAATAGATACATGCAAATAACAATGTATATCAGATACACGCTAACTAGCATAGTCCAGCATTGACTTTTCACAAAAACCAGCATAACTCTCAAAATACAGAAGATTTTCAAATCATTCAAAAGGCAGCCCTAGCTAATTTTTTATGCAAATTTCATTGATAACAACCATTTATCACCAAAAATTATGCAACTCAAATTTCAAACATCAAGGATATTTTACCTATACCACCAAACAAGCAGAAACCACACAAGCCAAAAACAAAGAACAACAAAAGGGGTCTTCATTTTGCTAAAGGGTAAAATGGTGCGTGTTGTGAGCATCACAACAACTAGCAACCAAATAAAATAACCAAATTTAACAAATCTTAGAGAATAAAACAAAATAAATCATAACTTCCAACTCTCTTATATGTAGTACTTCTATTTAATCCCCAAAAGAATGTATTCACTAACATCAAAAGAACTTTCTAATGGAATTTAAGTGTGTGCAATTAATTCATTCCCATTCTTTGAAATAGATGTAGAAAACAACAATTATTTGCATTAAACTACATAGGTGGATTTAACCTTGTAAGCCAACCTGGATAGAGCCTTGCTGCCATTCAGGCATCCATAGCCCTGGCAAGGTTATCGCTATAATGTCCCCAAATAGAGCCCCACTGCCAGCAGGTGTCCATAGCCCCAGTGGAGTTATATAGTAGTCCTCATATTTTTCAAATGATTTCTTTTGATCATTCATTATTTTGTTTCATCATTGATACTTTTGATATTGCAATAAAATTCATGTTTAACAAATAGTAGAATCTTGTTAATGATATGCAGGGTGGAGATTATAGTGGTAGCAAAGTCAAACCTTTAGATTTTTCACTTAATGCAAGTGTCCATTATTTCCCAAACCTACTCCTAGAATCTTAAAGATGTGTATTCATATGATTCCTTGAATATTCTAATTTGCTTCTAGTGAATAAAATATTTCAAAGACTAAACAAGCAAACTACATCTATAAAAGTCATAACTTATACATGAATTTCAAATGATTTTCTTGGTTCTATAAATTCTACTATCTTCTAAAGTTGTAGCCTTCTCCTATATATCCAAAATTAAAATGAAGGTCCCCAAGCAAACCAGAAAAGAAAAAAAACACATAAACAAAACAAACAAATAGAAAACCACACACCAAAAAAAACAAAAAAAACTATACAATGTTTACAATATAGTACACAGTAAGACTCAGCTCAACACTTTTAGGCCTGAAAGTAATGTTTAACATATTGACTATTAACAGGTAATGGAATATCTTCACCAGTTAAAGTTTTCAACCTAAATGTGTTGTTCCCTATAATTTTAGTGATCTAGAGTGGACTTATCCATATCTTATCAAATTTCTTGTGATTTCCCTTTTTCTCATGGGCTTTATCCCAACATAAGACTAAGTCTGAGATTTTAAAAGTTCTAACTTTAGCTTGATTATCAAACCATATTTTGACTATTGCTTGATGTTTAGAAAACCTATCTATGGCTTGATTCCTTTTCTCATCTAGGTGTAGTAATTTAACTAACCTATCTTCTCTTTGATCATCAAAACCTAAGTATTCATTAGCAAACTTCTAGGTTGGGATCCTCAGATTAACAGGAAAAAATGCATATGTGCCATATACCAAATGGTACATGGTGAATTTCCCAATGCAACCTTAACTTTTGTTCTATCAACCCACAAAGCATATTTCAATCAGGTATTCCATTCCCTAAGGTTTTTGGAAATCAATTTCTTAATAATGTCTAACAAAAATTTTTAGTGGAATCTACTAACCCATTACCCTATGGATAATAATTCGATGAAAATTTTAAAACAATACCATATTCAAAAGCCTAGTTTGAAAAATTTAAAGAAGAAAATGTAAGGTCATTATCATATACTAGTGCATAGCGTACTCCGAATCTAGTTATGATATTTTCCTCTAGAAATTTAATGACAACCTTAGTGGTAGACAACATACAACAAGTAGCCTCCGTCCATCTGGTGCAATGTTCTATCACTGTAAGGATGAACTTGTGTCTAGGAGAAGATGGAGGGTTAATGACTTTGATGAAATCTAGCCCCCATTGTGTAAATGGTCTAGTTTCTACCACAGGTTGTAAAGGATGAGTCATATTTCTTCCTCTATCAGCAGTAATTTAACATATATGACAACTTCAGATGTGTTCTTCAGTATCTTTAAACATGGTAGGCTAGTAATATTCTGCCCTCAATATTTTATGTGTGGTAGCCAAATGAGACCCGTGAGTTGTCCCATATTTATCATGAAATTCCAACATCACCTTATCGACTTGTTCTTTATTCAAACATCTCAGGTATATCGCTTCATGATTCTTTTTAAATAATATACCTCCTTGGATCATATAATTCTAGGATTTCAACCTTAACACCCTTCTATGGGAAGATTTCATGTGACTAGGATACTTCCCTGATATCAGAAATATAGTTAGGTTATCATACCATCCACTTGTAGTACTGGCATTCATGACATATTGTTGGCGAACAATCTTGGGATCTGTATTGGCTATAGTCTGAAATAGATCTTGACCTCTAACCAATTTCATCAAAATGATTTCCAAATCAAATTCTTGTAGCATGGTGATCCATTTTGTTCTTTTGTCCCCTGGCTTGTTTTGCATTAGCAGCATCTTTACTACAGCATCAAGCATAATATCTTTGACTTGACTTCTTAAAATGTAATGCCTGAACATTTTTACTGCCTTCATTAAGGTAAAAGATTGGCTTTTAGTATCCAAGTATTTTAATTCTACACCTTTAATGGGAGCACTCATAAATGCTATTGGCTTTTCTTCATTTTCCTCACCCTTTTGTGTTAAGGTTGCGACACATGAGTGTCCAGATGAAAAAGAATAAATGAAGAATGGTTTAGTTAATCTGGACTAGTCAATACTAGAGCATTGGTAATAGCTTCCTTTATGTCTTTAAATGCTGCTCTGGCCACTAGTGTCCATTCTATTTGGGCATCTTTTTTAAGCATAACATTTAAAGGCTATACTATCTCTGCAAAACCATTGATAAATTTCCTCACAAAGTTTATCTTACCAAAAAATGATTTCAGTTCCTTCTTACTGGCAGGCAACTATAGCTTATTATCCCTTCCACTCTATCTGGATCAATGGAAATCCCATTTTTAGAAATAATATGTCCTAGCAATTTACCTTATGTTACCTCAAAGACACATTTATTTGGGTTTAGAGATATACCATACTTTTCTCATCTCTATAATACTTTTGTCAAATCATCTGCATGGTTGGACCTGTCTTTAGAAAGAACTATCAGAACATCTATATAAATCTTTATGCATTTTCCTACTAATCCATGGAAAGCAATATCCATGGCTCTTTGGAATATAGTACCTACATTGATTAAAACAAATGGCATCCTTTTATAGGCATAATTACTCCATTTACATGTAAAAATGGTTTTCAACCTATCTTCTTTATCTACCAATTCTTGATTATAACTAGAAAATCCATCTAGGAAGGACATCATTTTAGCACCATTAACTGCCTACAAAACCTCATCTAAGGGTGGTAAAGGATAGTTATCTTTTTCTGATGCCTTATTAAGGTTTTTGAAGTCTACACAAATTCTGATATCTCCATTCTTTTTCCTTACATGCACTAGGTTAGCTACCCAAGTAGAATGCCTCATAGGAAAAATTATCTTAGCAGATAACAATTTTTTTACCTCTTCAAAGATCCAGGGCTCTAAAATAACATTCAATAGTCTTTGTTTTTGTCTAAATGGCTTTACTCCCAATTTCAAGGGAATTCTGTGGGTTATGATAGATGTATCATACATTTTGAGATCATCATATGTCCCCGCAATCACATGTTTATAAGCTTTTAATACAACAATTATATTATCTCTCAACTCAATGGAACAAGTCTCACCAATTAACACATTTTGAGGATCCTTATTAGTACCTAAGTTAAAAGGATCACACTTACCTCATTCCATTTTAGGAAGGTCTCTTTTTTCTAACAACTCCATCAAAATCAAAGATTGTTTCCAACTCAATAACTCCTTTTGGTAAGAAGTTGCTCTTCATGTCAACAATGTCTTCATCCCAAGATACCTCTGGTCTATCTTGTTCATCAATTATCTGAGCTTCAAAGACATCATGAGTTGTTATAAAATAAAGTATCTTTTGGTCACCTTCAAACACTTGAAAGTTTGTTACATTATCAAGTATGCTAGGAGTAGACACTAGTTCTACTACAAATTTCTTCAATCCTGACAAGGTTAATGGTTCAAGAGTGCTAGTTGTGACTGCTAAGGCATCTGGGTATTGATTCAATTCCCTAAGAATGTGTATAATATTAAAAGCATCAAAGTGTTCGATCAAATCCAAAACTCTATGCCTATAACTTACCATTTTCCTAAAAATGTAGGCATACAATTTCCTAACCTATCTGACTACTAACTCAAAGTCAGATAATACTTTGAGAATTTTCACCTTTTTCTTGATGGCCATTACTAATCCATGTACTAATGCTTCATTCTCTGCCACATTATTAGTACAGGGAAATTATAACCTATAAGCTACCAAAAATGACCTTCCATCTAGGTCAATAAGCTCTATTCCTACCCCTGCTCCCTGTTTAGATTTTGATCCATCACATTTTAAAATTCGCATATTATTTCTTTTGCAAACTAGATCCCTCATCTTTATAGGAAGCATTTTATTCAGTTTAGGTCTTTGCGGGATCTTGTTTATCCTTATGCATTTTTTTCAAACCTATAGGCACTTTACATTTTCTATGAGGCTAGGAAGGTTAGAATGTTTATTATCCTTGGGTTCTTTTGACTTGATTGGATCTTTCAACATAATATAATCGTCTCTAGTATTATCAATAACTTGTTCATCCTCCTAGTTTTCAATTCATACCATACATTTTTGTATTGACAATTAATTGTATCCCTACATATCCCACAATCTTCCTCAGAATGTGTCCTTTTATGAACTCTACACCATTTTCTACAAAAAACCTTCCTGAATAGGAGTTCCCTACTAGATGCACATCCAATTTTCTTGACTCATGATTTGGTTGAAACTACTCCTGGTGCAATGTTTTCTTCTTCATTAGAAGAATCAAAATCAGACTGAATGATGTTTGTTTCCTTGTTTATAAGTTTTTATCCAAAATCAAAAGCTAGGATTTCTTCTATTTGGACTCCTCTATTAGAGACTCTATACACACCAGGTTCTACTGAGGCATACAGTACTTCATTTGTTTTATTGTACTCAATTATCATATGCTTCATCTTTGGCTCGGCCTCAATCCTAATTTGGTTAGGGATGCCCCTCCAGGGTAACCACATATGTGAAAAGTTTGTTGCCATATATACATTTAGCATTTTGGACCAATCTCTACTCAACAACATCTTGTAATTCATACGAATGTCAACTAGCTGAATATCAATATATTGTTGTACCCAAGGATCAAAGGCTAACTACATTTGAATATGCATCAACTCTCCTACCACGTTTACCTCAAACTTGTCTAATTGAGTTACAACCTTGGCTAACTTAGTAGGTGTGAGTCCTAAAGTCTTACATACTCCTAATGAAATGACATTACCCGAAGCTCCAGAATCTACCATACAGTTATGCAAGTTTTTTCCAAAAATTCTTAAGGTTAATAGGAAAGGAGGAGATTTCTTCCTTTCTGGTGCAAGAGCACCCCAAGACACTGAGGATCAGGAGAATCCCTACTCTTTTTGTCTAATTTGTCTTGTTATGTTTGTAAGGCCTTAGCGCCATATGGAATCATAATTGGCTGAGTAATAGCATAACACTAAGTCTGTATACGTGTCATTAGAATTGTAACCGAAGTAAATTGTGTAACCGAATGGAAGACGTGGTTATAGGGTGATTCACCTTCCATCTTATGTAACTACCAATATGAGATTTTATATAGTCGGTTTGTGTTCATTAAGGAAAGATAGAGATAGAATGAATGGACAAGGTAGAGACATAGAGTCAGAAAGAAATTGATGTATGTATATTCTGAGTAGAAGCAATAAAAGATTCTATTTGGTGTAATCACAAAGATGTAGATTGAAAGCATTCCACTGGTGGAGATTTATTTGAAATCAGTGGAACGACTTCCTTAGGAGTAGATCATTTTTTGTTTTGTTGAGATTTTGTTATTTCTATGTAAGTTGTTCGGTTGCAAAGTTACAAAGGTTGTCATCGGCATAAGTTTTGTATCGGTTCACCAAATGTATATTGTGAATCTATATCACAAAAGCATGTTGAGAATGCATATCAAAAATGTATCTTGAGAATGCATATCACAAATGTATGTTGAGAATGTATATTGTGAATGTATCTTTCATCGGATACAAAAGGTGACTAGCCGTAACAGTGAAATGAATGTATGTTGTGAATGTATCTTTCATCAGATACAAATGGTCCATTGGTTGTAATGGGTGAAGATACTTTGGCTCATGGGTAATAGTAAGTCAAGTCAAGTATATACAAGTCGGTATATAAGCACATTGGCCAAGGTTCTTAAGTGTTTGCTAATGAACAAAGTCTTACCGATAGGTGCGAAACATAGAGTCCTCCATCGGAGTGATCAGAATGTATCGGCAGAAAAGTCTTTGGGTTGGCCGATGGTATGTTGTCTCAAAGAAGACAAAGCATTGTGTTGAGCTATTAGGGAGAGATGTGAGATTGGTGGAAAAGTTTTCGAGTATGCCGACAGTATTCAGTCCTATCGATAGTGAAGAATTTGTGTGTTTCGGTATTGGGTGAACCTAGAGAAGGATATTTAAAGCTGATTAAAGCAATAATCTTTCTGTATTGTGGGTTTGATGGGTTTTCACCCCTATTTTGAAGTGTTTTCTTTTATTCCTTCATCATATGGGTATCAGTTTTGAGCTTCCATTGTGCACTCTACATCAATGAAGGAATAAAAGAAAACACTTCAAAACAGGGGTGAAAACCCATCAAACCCACAATACAGAAAGATTATTGCTTTAATCAGCTTTAAATATCCTTCTCTAGGTCCACCCAATACCGAAACACACATTCTTCACTATCGGCAGGATTGAATACTGTCAACATACTCCAAAACTTTTCCACCAATCTCACATCTCTCCCTAATAGCTCAACATAATGCTTTGTCTTCGGTGAGACAACATACCGTCAGCCAAACTAAAGACTTTTTTGCTAATACATTCTGATCACTCCGATGGAGGACTCTAGTTTTGTGCCTATCGGTAAGACTTTGTTCATCAGAAAATACTTAAGAACCTTGGCCTATGTGCTGATATACCAACTTGTATATACTTGACTTGACTTACTATTACCGGTGAGCCAAAGTATCTTTACCCATTACAACTAGTAGACCATTTGTATCTGATAAAAGATACATTCTCAACATACATTCATTTCATGGTTACGGTCAGTCACCTTTTGTATCCGACAAAAGATACATTCACAATATACATTCTCAAGGTACATTTGCAATATGCATTCTCAAGATACATTTTCAATATGCATTCTCAACATGCTTTTGCAATATACATTTGTAATGTACACTCAGTGAACCGATACAAAACTTACGCCGATGACAACCTCTGCAACTTTGCAACCGAACAACTTACACAGAAATAACAAAATCTCAATAGAACAAAAAACAATCTACTCCTAAGGAAGTCATTCCACTGATTTCAAAGAAATATCCACCAGTGGAATGCTTCTGATCTACATCCCTGTGATTACACCAAACATAATCCTGTATTGCTTCTACTCAGAATATACATACATCAATTTCTTTCTGACTCTGTGTCTCTACCTTGTCCGTTAATTCTATCTCCATCTTTCCTTAATGAACACAGACTGACTATATAAAATCTCATATCGGTAGTTACATAAGGTGGAAGGTGAATTGCCCTATAACCACCTCTGCCATTCAGTTACACCATTTAGTTTGGTTACAATTCTAATGACACGTATATAGACTTAGTGTTATGCCATTACTCGACCAATTATGATTTCATATGGCGCTAAGGCCTTAAAAACATGACAAGACAACTTAGACAAAAAGAGTAGGGTTTCTCCTAATCCGTAATGTCTTAGGGTGCTCCTGCACCATACAACCAACCAACAAAGATTTCCATGTCCCTTGGAAATGTATCTGCAAAACAAAACTACCTTTTCCTGCATCTCTATCTGGCTTCAGCTTTCACTCTGTCTCTTCAGGCTTCAGGCTTCAAATCTTCACATCAATGGAATAGTGACCAACCAACCAACAATGGAAAACTACCATCAACATTTCAAAGTATCTTTAGGCTCCTTCTACTCCTAGCAATGGAGCACTCTCAGACTGATCAAAGATTCAATGACTACAACACAATGCTCAATCAGATGTCCATACTACATGTTGCTTCACAGACCCATTCCTCTCATCCAACAGCAGATATTGGAGATGCACTACCACTCTCTCTAGCAATGGACTCACTCTGTACCCTCTTCTAGACAAATCTCTATTGGTGAATGGTCTTGATAGACCTCATCATCATCTGCCCACACACTATAGGAATCCTATTCCTTCTTGTAACTAGATGGCACAAGCATCTGCAACAGTCTAGCAACTACTATTAGCCTTCAAAATACATTCTATGATCTTTGTTTTTAAAATGGTCACCAACCAAACCTTTTGCTTCAACTCTTCACCTGCCTTCTCAATGATAGAAATCAAATGCACAACTGCCTAGACCTTTGGCTAGCTCTAATACCAATTTGATGTAGAGTGCATATTAGAAACATTCAAATCACAGGGTGAAGACCCATTAAACCCATAGCAAAGAGAGATAAATTCTCATTTAGTATTAAATACTATTCTCACAATCTAAACAACATTGAAACACATACATATTCTTCACTATCGGTAGGACTAAATACTATCAGCATACTCAAAAATGTTTCCACCAATCTCACATCTCTCCCCCATAGCTTAACACAATGCTTTGTCTTCGGTGAGACAACATACTGTTGGCCAACCCAAAGACTTTTCTACCAATACATTCCAATCACTCTGATGGAGGACTCTATGTTTTGTGTGTATCAGTAAGACTTTGTTCATCGGCAAACACTTAAGAACCTTGGCCGATGTGCCGATATACTGACTTGTATATACTTGACTTGACTTACTATTACTGGTGAGCCAAAGTATCTTTACCCATTACAACTAGTGGACCATTTGTATCTGACAAAAGATACATTCTCAACATACATTCATTTCACCATTACGGTCAGTCACCTTTTGTATCTGACGAAAGATACATTCACAATATACATTCTCAACATACATTTGCGATATGCATTCTCAAGATATATTTTCGATATGCATTCTCAACATGCTTTTGTGATATGCATTCGCAATGTACATTCGGTGAATAGATACAAAACTTAAGCCAATGACAACCTCTGCAACCAAACAACCAAACAATTTACACAGAAATAACAAAATCTCAATAGAACATAAAATGATCTACTCCTAAGGAAGTCTTTCCACTAATTTCAAAGAAATCTCCACCAGTGGAATGCTTCTGATCTACATCTCTATGATTACACCAAACAAAATCTTTTATTGCTTCTACTCAGAATATACATTCATCAATTTCTTTCTGACTCTGTGTCTCTACCTTGTCCATTCATTCTATCTCTATCTTTCCTTAGTGAACACAGACCAACTATATAAAATATCATATCGGCAGTTACATAAGGTGGAAGGCAAATTGCCCTATAACCACATCTGCCATTTGGTTACACCATTTAGTTCGGTTACAATTCTAATGACATGTATACAATCTTAGTGTTATGCCATTACTCAGCCAACTATGATTCCATATAGCACTAAGGCCTTACAAACATGACAAGACAACTTAGACAAAAAGAGTAGGGATTTTCCTGATCCTCAGTGTCTCAGGGTGCTCCTACACCATTCATCATATTGGTATCAGTTTTGAGCTTCCACTATGCACTCTGCATCATTTTCTATATACATCACTACATTAATATTTGTAGGTTGTTTAATACTCTTGTTCTTATCCCTAGTTTGTATGTCTTTACTATGATTATCTGGCCCTATGGAAATTTCTCTAGGACTTGATTCATCTAAGGATCTCGTGAAAGTAGTTCTAACTCCTACACTTCTTAGCAATTCATACAAAGGTACATTAACTTTTATCTTCCTAATCTCTTCAGATAAATAACTCATCAATTTAGAAGCATCATTAGGTTTTGATTTACCTACCTAAACTTTTAATGATGCTAAAGTACCACTGGCACCCTGATAATTTGCTTTAAGAAGCCAAGGATTATTACTTGAATGTTGATCAAGTGGCATATTGAGATTGTTTAGAGGTGTGGAAGTAGTGAAAGGACCTCCAGGTTTGCTATTGTTTCTCAAGATGTGCATATGATTCCTTTGGGACTGTTGAAACGCTTGAACCTCATCTGGCTCACCTTACACTTCATTCTCAGTTTCAAAGGGAAACTAGAAAATTTCCAATATTAGAGTTGATTTAGGATACAGACCTTCATGATAATATAACTCATCTTCTTCTATCTGATCCTCTTCTTCTTTTGATGAGAAGGTGAAACTTTCCAGAACCATGGCTAACTCATATCCTGAGGGTACTATTTCATTACCCTTAGGCACTAGGAATTTTGATGTAGGGATCTATACCTCTACTTTGAAGATACTCACCGCCAAGTGAAACTATGGACAAGCAAGCTCGACATGAGCACTCATATTATGGTTTTTGCACCAATTCTTCAGAGCTACATCAGCTACTTATATCCTAGCAGGTTGTTTAGATTCTTGATTGTCTAAATTATCAAATGGAGAAGCCAGAGTACCATTATTTGGTATCGCATTCCACACTCTAGGAGGATTAGACTAATTTGCATTCCTATTATTATTTCCATAGGCCTTATTGTCTCCATTATGGCCTCTATTCTATGATCCTTGTCCTTAGTTTTGAAGAGTGTTATTTTGAGGATTTTGGCCATAGAAACTATGGTTCCTCAACTAAGTCATCTTAGTGGTTAACCTTCTCAGGTGAGTAGTAATTTCCTTTAACTCATCTTTATCCTCTTATGTTTTAGCTACATATGCATCCTAGGGAGCTTGGAAGAATGATTGTTTCATTGAACTAGTTATCATTGGCAACATTGCCCATGTATGGAACTATATCATGATTAGGGCTTGGATTGTATACTAGAGTATGAGTAAGAACTTGATTGTACATTGGAGTATGATGGATCAAAGCACCATTCAATTGTTGCATTTGATTGGGAACTATAGCATGTCTAAGGCTTACTAAAGGACCATAACTCGTTTGTCTCATCTCCTAATTAATTTTCAATGCCTCTTTATAGGCTCCAGATAAGTTTGTTATTACAGGTACTTGTCTCTTGACAAACATTGTAGTTAATGGATCCAAAGCAGCATAATACATTTCAAATATTGCATCATCATTTACAGTGTAAGGAGCTACTAATTTTGAATAATCCTTTTGAAAGCAATCATTAAATGTAGTTATAAACTCTCCTTCATTTCTCTTAATCTCTGCTAACCTATGATACATAGATGCTGGCTCTACTAGACCTCAAAACATAGATAGGAATGTTTCTTCCATAACTGCCCAGCTTATGATGTGATTATTAGGCAAATTGACATACCATCTATAAGCTTGTTCATTGAAGGTGAAAGGAAATAACCTACATACCACATCTTCATGTGCTAACCTTGCCCTAAAGAAAATCTCCTTGAAGATCCTGATGTGATCTTTGGCATCCTGATGTAATTGATACTTAGGACATATTTTATCTAGATTCCTTGGCATATCATGATATGCACCAAAGTGTATAGGTGAATCTACACTAAAGAATGCCATGACCGGACCTCTAGGTGGAATTAAACTAAAGTTTCATTGATTCTAAAGATTTAGACCAAAATTCAATGGTTTGAATGCAGAAATGTTAGGACTTGCTATGTTAGGTAGAACCAAAGGTTAACTTGGACTTGGAGGAGTATGTGATGAACTCCCTGCTTGAAAGATTCTAGGACTTAAGATTAAGGGATTATTTATACCTTTTTGTCATTTGTCAAGTAATTGTATGAAAATATCCCCTGGATTTGACCTAGACCTAGTCATCTGACCAGTGTTATTAGCCAGTTTGCATGAAGCTTGCTTTAAATCCTATCAAGCCCTCCTTCTAGTGCCAAAATCTGTTGATGTGGATGTTATTCACACACAACTAGAGATAAAATTCACTTGAACTTTATCTTATCTTGAAGAATATGGAGAATTATTAGAAAATAGTTCTCAATTCCAAGGCTTCGGTAATCAGGTCATGATTGTATTGGAATGACTCAGGGTTCAATGTGAAGCTATTTGTTCATGGGGCCTTATGTGATTTAAATGCTACTTTACCAGCTATTGCTACTTAATCTTTGTAAATGTTTCCAAAATAGCATCAAAGCATTGATTCTCCATATGTATTTATAACTTTACTGCCAACCTTTGCATGAATTTTATAGAAATAGACTTTATATTTCTAACTTTAAGAAAATCAATTAAAGATTTTTAGCATTCACGTGTATTCATTAGAATCTTCAATAATTTTCTTTAGATGACTATGTTTTGGTTAATTATTTAAACCAGTAGTAAAAAATGATAAAAAAGATAAGGTCAAAAACATGATCTAAAACAAATATAATGTTTTGTTACTCACATGGACAAATTTTGATTATCTTGGGATAATTCAAAAACAAGTAAACTCTTAAATGTTAATCCAGATCATTTCACAAATCAACACATAGAATTGCAATCTTCAAGGAAATATATCAAAAAACACATAAATCGAATAACACTTTGGAATAGATGCATAAATTCAATGTTTCTATTTACTGATATATGTTAGCCATTTCAAATTTACAATATTTCATGACATTAATTTTCTGAATACATAAACAATTTCAACAAAACTCATAGACATTTTTACATATGTAGCAAGGAAACATGATGTTCCACATATTCCTCCCTATAGACACAAGCAAATTATTGCTCCACTCACGATGCTCAAAGTATTTTCACCAATCACTTCTCTTGCAGACTCTCTAGTAACTTTTCTATGTCAGTCGTGTGTACTAAAATATGTATATCAAAGATCCTTATATAAACTAAGATCCCCTATTATGGTTACAAAACCATCAATGGTCCAAATTCAAACTATAACATCAATGGTAGGTAAGGACTAGCCCATGATGCCAGTTGTCACTCCAAAATATCTTAGAGGAATATTCTTTTCAGCACAAAGATACCTTTTAGAATCTTTTAAAATATTTGAGTTTTACTTTGACCAATCCACTAGTACAAAATCATAACAGAATACAACATGAAACAAACAATGAACAAGCATTCTAATCACTATCCCTGGCATCTTCTACTTGCATATCCCCTTTCTTCTTTCTCATGTAGCTTGTATACCTTTCAATCATAGTGGATATAGATGCATGACTTGTTCTTCGAGATGCATCCTAGGTATACTATTGCATTTCCACACTGGTCTTCAATACTTATGCTTTGGCTTCCCTATCCTCACTTCTTTTCTGGTACTTTTTAATCTTGGTGCTTAGCTCCATTATTCTTTCCATTACTCACTACAACAAAAGAGGCAATTAGTGCCTAAAATAGTACCAAAATTTAGTGCATTTGAGTTCATGAATTGGACACTTCTACCAGCACAAAACTTGGTGCCCAATTGCATTTCACTTTGGCACTGGATTTAGTGTCAAGTTTAGCACTGGATTTAGTGCTAGATTTAACATCAGGTTTAGCACTGGATTTTGTTGCTTCCAGTTTGGCTTCTGATTTTACTTCTATTTTTTCTTCTTGTGTTGCTTCTAGGTTTGCTTCTAGTTTTGCTTCTAGGTTTGCTTCCAGTTTTGCTTCTAGGTTTGCTTCTAGTTTTTCTTCTAGTTTTTCTTCCGGTTTTGCTTCCGGTTTTGCTTCCAATTTTTCTTTCACTTTTGCTTCCACTTTTGTTTCCACTTTTGCTTCTAGTTTTGCTTCCAATTTTGCTTTCAATTTTTCTTCCAAGTTTGCTTCCGGTTTTGCTTCAACCTTTGTTTCCAATTTTACGTCAAATTTTGCTTCCAAGTTTGCTTCCAGTTTTGCTTCCAATTTTGCTTCCAATTTTGCTTCTAGTTTTGCTTCTAGGTTTTGCTTCCAGTTTTGCTTCCAATTTTGCTTCTAGTTTTGCTTCCGGTTTTACTTCTAGTTTTGCTTCCAATTTTTCTTCCAAGTTTGCTTCCAGGTTTACTTCCAGTTTTGCTTCCACATTTTCTTCCAATTTTGCTTTTGATTTTACTTCCAAGTTTGCCTTCAGTTTTGCTTCCAATTTTGCTTCCAGTTTTACTTCCAATTTTGCTTCTGGTTTTGCTTCCGATTTTACTTCCAATTTTGCTTCTAATTTTTCTTCTAGTTTTTCTTCCAGGTTTGCTTCTGGTTTTTCTTCCAATTTTACTTCCACTTTTTCTTCCACTTTTGCTTTCAGTTTTGCTTCCAGTTTTGCTTCCGCTATAACTTCATTGTCGCTTCCAATTTTTCTTCCATTTTTGTATCTTTTGTTGCTTCTAATATGGATTCTATTATTGCATCTTTTGTCACTTCTAAATTGCTTCCATTATTACTTCTTTGTTTTCTACTTGAATTGCTTTTGTTTTTTCTTCCTAGATAACACCAAGTTTTGCTTCTAAGATTACTTTTGGTTTGCTTCTAGTTTAGCTTCCATTTTTGCTTCTTAAAATGCTTCTTGTTTTTCTTGCATTTATTAATTTAATATGTTTTATTTCAATTTAATTAGTTAAATATATCATGCCTCTTAAATAACTCATTTAAGAGGCATGATATATTTAAATAATTAGTTAAATATATCATGCCTCTTAAATAACTCATATGATTATAGAGTAAGTAATTTAATTATTTAACTCATATGATTAAATAACAAGATAATTATTATAACATGATTATCATTTATAATTAAAACAAGTGAGTCAAATATCTATAATTTAATTGAATTTGACAACATCCATCATGAGTAGTAAATTAAAATCATCATACGTAATAAATATCCATCCAAAAATCATCGACCACTTTCAATATATATAAATTTACAAGTCATTATTGATAAGATCATCATCAAATATAACTAAAACTAGTGAAAGTCAAATATGCCAGTAGATCAATAACATGTAAAAATGATACATGTCCAACAGTTGACATAAATCAAAATGATACATGTACAAATGATATAAGTAAAAATGATAAATTATGTAACTCAAAATGATACAAGTCAAGATGATACATGTCCAAATGATTTAAGTCAAAATGATAAATAAATTTATGATACAACTCATTAATATGGTACTGCAGGCTGTGAATAGGATACATATGATAGTAACCATGAAAAGAGGCATCATAACGATATATCAGTAATGATCTATGAGGTAGTCTATATGATCATGAATGTCACTGCATATACTAGCAACTGCCACATCATCATCATCACCATCGTGATCATCATCATGATGATTATCATCATTGTGATCATCATCATCATCAGCCTCAGTGTCTTTTGTATCTGTGTCATCATCATCCTCTACCATGTGATCTATAACAGAACCAACATAATTTGGATCTATATCGTGAGGATCATCTTGATTTTCTAGATGACCTGTGTTCTGCAAAAAAAAACATTTAAAATGAAAATTTATTATTTATTTCATGCAATAATTTATTTTTTTGTTATATATCTAATATTACAACATAAGAAATGAAACCATAATCATATTACATCATATCAAAGTGCACATACCATAATAAAATTTCAAAAAAGTTACAATTAATATGCCATTCCAATGATGTAAAACATACAACAATTCTAATAAACGTTAATAAAGATTATAAAAAATTTTGTTATACAATTTAACTATCAACTATAAATTCTATTACATAACCTTAAGTGCCACAAATTTCTTTGTCTATGTATGTTCTTTTTCACTATTAATGTAATAACTTGCATTAGACAGAAACTTTAAAGAGTTTTTAAGTAGCAGTTGATTAAATTCTCTTACAGGTCATTAAGGAATGCACAATTTTTTTTAATAATTATTTATCTTAAGGTTCATGAGTAACCTTAAGATAAAGGTCTATTTTATTTGAAAAAAAATGAAATTATCAATATGTTATCTAGCCAATTTTAGAAAGAAAAAATTTAGCCCTATTCCCACTCATAGGTCTTCAATGTGAGCAAGAATAGGGAAAATTTGGGGATTTAGAAAGAAATATAAAGTTTAGGGTGTCTTCAAGATAGCCAGCATGGGCAAGGAGGTCAACCATGCACACATAATGATCATCTATAGGTGTAATGCAATAAGGGTTACAAATGTGATTGAAGTATGTATAGCTCTCATCCACTAAACCTGCATGGTTGCATGCACCTAGAATACAAGAAAAGCTTACAATGTTAGGATATGTTCTAGAGTGGTTAATTAATTCAAATATTTTGAGAGCATCCTTGTAAAATCCATTTTGTTCATATCCTGCAGTCATTGCATTCCATGAGATGACATCTCTTTGAGGAATTCTGTCAAACAGTTCACTTTTTTATCTATGATTCCATATTTTGTGCATATCCTGCAATCATTGCAGTCCATGAGACCACATTTATTTGAGGCATTCTATCAAATAGTTCATGTGCCTTGTCTATGCTTCCACATTTTACATACATGTCTAATAGGACAATTGCAACTACAACATCTGACAAAATTCCTATATCCTTTATGTATTGATGGATGTCCATACCCTATTCCAAAGCAAGCACAAGACTAGTATACTCATTATGATCCTAATGGCACCAAGACGGGTCTCCAAAAATATAAGAGTAATCATTTGTCACCTAAGAGAAATCTTACATTTAAGGGTGCTGACTTTGTGCCTCAAGAACCATATTTTTGGTATGGTGTAGAGCTAGTAAAAAAATGCAATGGTCAAGAATTTAATAAACCAATCCCTTGCACACTAATTAAGGTGGAAGAAACATTTACCCACATAACCATTTAATATGTGTAATAAGTTATACTACTGATTCATGCATGACTTTCTTAACCCCTTGAGTTTGTAAGGATTATTGTGGGTTCATCCTTAGTGAGTATATCCATACATACAAGAAAACAAATACTAAGAAGTGGTTCTTCAATCCCATAGAGGAAATGCTTACTGTGTCACTTATTTGGGTATGGCTCTTACTTTTCCTTAAGAACTTTGGAGTATATACAATCTAAATACAATAGACAACTCTGATGGAGACTTCTGTAATTACTGATACCCCCATTGAATCCTCTCAACAATCCCTATTGCATACAAATGATGAACGATACCTTCTATAATTTGCTGGGAAAACCATGGGAAAAGATGCTTGTTGATTAAAGCTTGGTTGAAATGATAGTTTGAAGACTTGGAAGCATAGAGACAAAATGCACACTTATATGATTGTTCTGTAAAGGTAAAAAGGTGCATTCATAATTAGAGTGACTGAAGTTCAAATCTCAACACTACAATTAGGTAACTAGGAGGACATGTGCACATGTCCTGGACTGTAAATAATGGGACAATTGAGTGTGATCTAGGGCCAACAAAGAAGCACTTTAGAACTCATCCTATGCATCAATAAACAACTCAACACAAGAAATGCAAATTGACATATTAACACAACAATATCAAAATAAGTTATTGAAAGTCAACTATTGATACCTCGTTCTCCATCTAGATTACATAATCGGTCCACTTTTTTCTTTGTAACATATCCTTTTCAAATTGCGTTGGATGTCAGCTATATTTCTCCTCCTGTGAAAACATGTCACATGGACTATTTAAAATAATTAATATACAATCATTTACTTTTTCCTAGGAAATAAAAATATATATCATTTAACATATTAAATATACTTACAAATGTACAGATCAAGGCCTGTAAACCTTTCTGGCCACTATGATATGTGGCACAAAGTTTTTCAAGCCTAGCCTTGGAGGCCTTGTCCTAAAACATATACTAATTCAATTTAACTATGCACAAATAAAATTTAAGAATCATTTAATAAATTTGATATAATCTTTGAGCAAATTCCAATACCTGCATACTCTCCTCACCTGACTTCCTCTATGCATCAGACTTCTCATATGCTTTTACAAGCTCTTTCCATACTTTCACACTTACATCAATTGGCCTTTTTTTGAGCCTTAGCTCGGGAGGCAGTTTTTTTATCTTCTTTGCTTGGTTGCACCGAAATCTCTTGCAGTTTTGAGATATTCATAGCTTTATCTTCTTTATAGACCAACCTATTCTAAATTCAGTCTCCATGTCATGGATAACTACTTTTTGTAGGTGCATAGGTATCTTTGAGAATGGAAAATGTAGATGGTCTTTAAACCGTTGAAGGCATGATTCCTTCAACCTATTCACAAACATTTTTCCAGCATCTATCACTCAGATTTCCCCTGAAACCACATCATATTCTATCTTGGTATCATCGGTACCAATGCAAGATGCAAAACATGGTGTGGTGGTTGAAGAAGTCTATGTCCCAAGAGTGGGCGGGACATTGGAAGCCTTTATTCCCTATTCCACATTCTTAGAAGTTATTGTTATTGGTTTCCTCCTAGATCTTTTGCTCGATCCAAGACTAGTTGGGGAATCAGTTGATTCCCTTTAACACTATTGATTTGGTTGCAATGTTTCAGGGGCTTTACCAGATTATTTTTCTATGTATCTGGCAAGCATTGTCAAGTCCACACCATCCAATTTTTTCACTGCCTCTACCCCCAATATGGAAGCCAATGCCTCTTTATCTTTGTCAATCTCATGTCCCTATATATATAATTTCTTATTTTAAATTTACAAATAAAAAACTAAAAACTAAAAATCGAAGAAACAATGGAAACATTTACAAATCTATAAATTGACAATGAATTACCTCATTGTGGCTAGAATCTGCTCCCTTTGCTCTCTTCCCTCTATTTCTTGACATTTTGTGGTGACCTAGGGAAAATTATTTTCATCCAATCTGTGGAGGCAAACAAAGTACACACTGCCAAGTATGAAACAATTGCCTATGAATCAATTGTTGCCTTGGGAGGTAATCTATAGTTCTGGTCCTAATTTTAGTTTTCTCACCCTCATCTAAAAGGCCCTATCTCCTCATATTGTCTCAACCAACCTCTGTTCCCACGAGACCCGGTGGATGCAGTTTAACAACTTGTCTTAAAGCTCTAGACTACTTTTTTAGGAAGGAAGAGAGAAAGTTGTCTTCAGAGAAAGGGCATTGGGGTTTCAAAAACACGTTCACTACTCTTGGATGCAATGTCTACAATTTTACCCTCCTCCTTTACAATGTCTACAATTTTACCCTCCTCCTTTGCAACCACATGAGACTTGAACGATTTGCCTGTAAACAAAACAATATTCACAACCCTTTCTTCACAATCCTCTCCATTTAATCCAAACAAAAATATTTGTGGGAATAAAATTTTTTTTGTAACCTTACCTATGGTGTTGCAAACTAAATCGAATTTCTCATCTACTTGCTTGTTTTTCCCTTTTTTCTCCTCTCTTCACGCAGCATTTTTCTCCTTTTTTCTCCTATAATTCACGCAGTGTTTTTCTCCTTTTTTCTCTTGTAATTCTCAAATTTCTCATATAATTCAGGCGGGAAGTTTTTATTTTTGGTTTTTGATTTACTAGTCAGTGCTATACTCGGCATAGTTTACACCAACTTTAGCATCTACTTTTAGGCCTAAATGTAATCATTTTGGGGCATAAAAGGAAGTGCAAAGTGAGCCTAATTTAGCTCCTATCTATGCAAAATGATGTATTTTTCGTAGAAGTTGATAAATAAGTAACCTCACCAAATTTGGATTGTCCTTATAATAAGTAACTATATCTTGTTTCCATGATAGCATTTTGACTTCATGCTTCTCTTATGATTAACTCAATAATGACTCACTCTTTCGTTACCTTACACAGATGGTTGGTGATAATCCTTATACAAGTGATACAGCATTCAAAAAACCAAACAACTCTTTTCTTACTATCATGAAATGATATTGGGACTATATTGGCATTTTATGGCAATGCTTATGATATTGTGATTTTCATTTCGATGTTCTCATTAACCTATTTTAGGTTAAAGCATGGTAAATAACCCACTAGCTATTATGACAATCATAAAATGACTAGACAATCCTCTCCACTTTGACAATGATAGTCCTATGCATGATGTTTTCTTCATGATAGTCCGCAATAATGAGAATTATTGATAGTAGCTAGTTCAAATGGAATTTTGGATGGTGTAGTAAGTTGTCCCTATTGCTCATGATAGTGCATACCTTGGTTATGTCCTTGTGACATTACTCTCTAGATATCTCCTCTTTATAGTGAGAACATTTCAAGAACATGACAACTTGGGTAAGGTATCATCTTGTCTCTTTAACCTCTAGATTGTCATTTTTCAAGAATTGATCTCATTGAAATGCAAAGACATGTTGATTGATGACTAACTACATTGTTACTATGATAGTGACTTAACCTGGTCACAAGATTAATGAGACAATTTTATAGCAATAACTCTATGGATGCATACCTAGCTATCCTAGGTGTGCTATGACAATAATTTAATGTTGCTAGTGTTGCTTTTAAACCTCCTATGGTTGTTACCTATAACTCATGGTATGACAACCTCTACAATGTTAATTATGTATTTATATGATGGTGAATATTGGAGCTATGATTTGGATGACCTAATAACATTTGTGATAGTCCTTTGGGGTTGTGATAGACCTTTTGGGTTGTAACAATACTTAGGATGATTGTCCATCAACTATAACAAGGCATAATGATGGTCCTTGATATCATCCCCCTATAATGATAGAAATCCACCATATACCAACAATTATATAAGTTATAACAATCCTAATGGTTGAAAGATGATCTTTGATACCCCTACTAATAGTCAAGGAAAAAAATTAAGGTAGTTGCTATAATAGCATTTTTTAATAATAAATGATTACCTAACTTATAATGTTAGCAATGCCTTTGCTTATTTTTGTTAGTCACAATCCTATATCATAGGGTGGCTGCCCTTTATTCCCATATCAGTCCATTGACTTGCTAATAAAGATTCTAAATCATTATTAGTACAACATTAAGTGGTATTTGGATGATAGCAATGATATGGCAACCTTTGAATCCTCATGATCCCACTACAATAGTAGGTCAATACTATGATGGTCCCCTGACTTATCATTTTGACACCAATTATTTTAGTTGGAGCCATGACCTTCCATCTAACATTTCAGAGTTGGATTTGGGATTAAGGACAACCTTAAGATATGTGATAGGAGATTGACAACATTTTAGCTAAGTCATGACAATCTTTGTTTATATTATGTGACTTCACTATAATCTTGAGGCCTCGTTTAAGAGGCCATGAACTATCTCCTTCACTATCTGACAACCTTCCACTTCCTCACATACCTACGATAGTCCTATTTATACATCTAGTTATTCCTTAGATCTTGTCAATCCTTAAGGCATGATGACAACATCCTTAAATACCCCAACTACATCTCAATCATATCAAAATTTCATTGTAATTTCCTTTTCCTACCATGACTGCATACTCCACCTTCATCCTTTGTGACATAGATCACAAGCTTGTTACATCAATGTCAAGGGCTCATAATTTCATCACCTAGGAAAGCATGTTACCAAGATTTGATGGATTGTCCATTAGGCAATTAAATCTTGGTACTTAAAGGATCTTTGCCTCTCTCTTACACCATGCCCTTTATCTTCTTAATTGTTACAAACCCTACAAGAAAAAAAAAGGATCATTAATTCTTTCAATATATCTATACATAAATTATAACATCAAACCCTCTACTAAAACTCCAAAATATCAAACCCTAGGTGACAAAACTCTCACATTTGAGGGAAAAAAACTAGAATAAATGTTGAATTTTATGGTAACTCAAAACTTCCCTCTCTCAAACTAACGACTTATTGCATATATGGTTTGAAAGAATAGAAACCAGTCATAGATTAGATGAAAAGATCAAGGAGATGCATGTTATAGAGTATAAAACTCAAAAATCAAAGGTCTTTTTGGGCCTTTTTCCAACAATATGAGAAAAAATCAAACTTTAAACATGTAGCACAGGTATCATATGACTCATTCACATACATCACACATGTGGTACCACTAAGAAGGGAGGTAGATGCTTAATATGAGCAATGAAAATTGCACATAATGTTTAAGTTCACTTTAATAGATGGTTGGGGTTATGATAGCCAATGGAGGGTTTTCTTTTCAAAGGAAACCATTAATTTTGGAGTGAAAGGTAATTGTGAAATATAACGTAAAGTCCCTATAATTAAAGAATATCCAATGGCTAGGATTAACCTAACAAAGATATAACGACGTGATTTCAAAATTAACATCCAGATCATCCTTCCCTCCATCAAGAATTTAAAATTTTGGTGTCAAAGACTCTTTGAGACTGTTTTGAGGGTTCTATGATAGTTTTGCAGGTTTTATGGCCACTTGGAGAGATATAGATTGCATTAAAATGACCCATAAAAGAAAAAGGAGAGTAAAATATGAAATAAATGTCTTTTTAATGTGAATTTGTAGTCATCTTGTAATCATAAGATTTGAGCTCTAGTTGTCAAGATTCTGCATGTAAATTTTTTGTGAAGAGCAAAATGTTGCAATGTCCTATTTTGTTTTTCATAGTGCATCTTAGTGAAAAGAGAGTGTATTAACAAGATAAATTCAAGAATATTCTCTTGGTGCACAGCTATTATGTGACTATTGTCATTGTTGTGTATTACAGGATCCAGAGGAGGCCATGGAGAGAGGACGTGGATGGCGTAGAACTACTAAATCATAGATAGGAAAGTGGGTGGAAATAGATGTGACAACAGAATCTACATATACAATAGAGGTAAGAAGAGAAAGCAATGTCAACCAAAGGAGGAAGGTGTTTATGAATAAATAAATGCTACAACATAGAGGAGATAAAGTCCTTTTTTTCCCATGAGGCCTCTAAGGTTAAACTTATTGATTGAAAATGCACAGGAATGGTGATTAAATGTGATTCTATGATCAAGGGAAAAGTTTAAAAAAAAGGATGGCCAAAACATGATGTCAATATGTCAAATGTATGACTAAAGTGAGGTTTTGTGTTGGATATCATATTCGTTGAAATAATATAATTGGTATACTAAACAGTATTTACTATGTTGTGTATTATAGGGGCCAGACGAGGCCATGGCAACAGATCATATCATATCAAATGAGGACACAATGGATGAAGCAAGACATCAGGTACTCAAATTTTGACTTAACTTAGGAAAAAATGATCTGATGAAATTTTGTTATACGTCCATCTTTTTTCATAGTATTATTAAAATTTATAATGTATTATCCAATCTTAACATAAATTAATGCATGTTGTTGATTATTTTAGATGGAGATTGGAGAAAATGTAGAGCTTGAGCATTCAACTAGCAAAAGAAAAAGATATGTATGTGGATGTGGACCTAAAACTATTAAATCATGTAGATGATAGTGGGTGGAAGAGGATTTGACAATGGATCCTATAGACACAACAAATGATTGCACCGAACAAGAGGTTGGTTAGGACTATAGTACATGGGATAAATACTTTGAGAAAATTGTTGTTTGTGGATGTTCTATATGTCATGGAAAGAAACAATTCAAATGAGCGATTCTACAAAGACATTAAATATATGATGAGCTTCTAGTTGGTAGTATTCCTCCTACAATCGATTCAAATCCAATAAAAATTGTGGTAAGGAATTTTTCTAATTGATATAAATAACATGTATACTTCATTTAAACATTGTTTTATATTATTTAAATCGCTAATTTTTTTCTTAATGGATACTTGCAGAATAAAGTTCTTGGTTTAAAGTTTCCTAGATCACTGACTTCTAGCCAAGAGGGCAATGATCATTTATTAGATGATACATCTAACAAAAATATGTGCCAATATACCAGCTCAGAAGATGAGGAATTGATGAAAATAAGGAATAGAACAAGAACCAGTTTAAAGATGCATAATTTGCTTGAAGACAAAGGGAAGGTGGATTACATACCCTATGAGAATGAATGTGATGGAGATGATGACTTGTTCCTGAGTTTGAGATCAATTTATAAAGAGACATTTGATCGTCGACTATATTGTGCTTGGCCCAGTGATCAACAACTACCAAAAGTGTATGAGGTGTTTCAATTTTGGGGATACAACTACATGATACGACCCTCCAATATTCATGGAGTGAATCTAGGCCTCTTTATTGTCCAAAATGTACATGTGGGATCTAAACATAGAAATAATTCAAAACAAACCACTAGGAGATTAATGCCATATTATGGTCCATCATATTACAGTGGTGAATAGAGAAGGCTAGTAGAATATAAGCCTAGCATTTCAGCATATGGTCTAAATTTGAATATGTATACACATCGTCTCCAATTGGAAAGTGGAAAAGAAATGAATAGAGGTCATCTTATGTATATAGATGAATGTGCATACACATACAAAAATATTGCAGGATTTATAAATAGTAGTAAGGGAAGGGACCCTACTGTAAGACCAAATTGTCAATTTGTTGAGGTTATAAATGATGGAAAGAGATGTTGATAGATTGATAATGGTTGAGGCTTATGGACCTTACCATTGGGGATGAGTTATTGATTGATTACCCCTTCTTAAAACGCAATCCTGCATGAAAGAAGAGGGAAGAACAAGGTCTCCCTAAGGATGTTCTTAAGGGAAGAAAACCAAAGAAAAATAAATGAGTGTGGACTGATGTTTTATAATCTATGTTGTCAAAATTGTGTTTTATTTAAATTATTGTATAAAAAGGTAGTCTATAAAATAATGTTCCATTATTCAATTGATGTACACATATGTCCATTCAGTTTATATTTTTATTTTGTAAGCCATATTTGATTATATTTCTTTGAAATTGATACATTTATGATTTATCCAATTATTTGCAAACATTAAATAATGCTTGTGTTTGTTGATAGGTAGAAGATGTTGATGAAACACAGTAACACCCAAGATCCAACTGGGTTAGTAAGATTTGGATGGGATGATCCAAACCATCCTTTAAATAATACCAGGGCAAAAAGAGCATTATTGAAGAGAATACTACCAATTGAGAAATTTGAAGAGCTGATGAGATTCGTATAAACTGATGACATGCCACCTAGCCTTAACGATGATGATCATGATAGTGAAAATGCAATGCATGAAGAGGGATTAAATGAAATGCTTATAGGTTTCTTTGGGGATGGAAACAATTATGACAATAATGATCATATGGTTGATAGTAACAATGATAGCATGGGTAATTACCACCAATGTAATGTTGATGAGAACAACCTGAAAGACTCCACCAAGAAAGCAGTGAAGACACCCATATTCAAATCGGGTGCAAGTAGAACCTCAAAACTGGCATGCACATTAATATTATTAGAAGTCAAGTCACTATTTGGTTGGTTAGACAAAGGATTCACTACCATACTAAAGTGATTTGAAATCTATTTCTTAATTTACATTGTCAATTGGTGTACATAATTCATAAACATGCATCAACTTCATTTATATTTCTTTAAGTAGATTTTAAAACCATATATTGTACATAAACAATCCTAGTATAGATTGACATATCAAACATGTTCATCATAAGTCAAAAATTCAATTGATTTAAACTCTGGTAATCTTATAAGGTACTAAGAATTAAAATATTCCCTGAAAAGAATGTGTTGCCATCAACTTGCAGAGAGGCGCATCTATTGTTGGTTGAGTTGGAGATTGAATATAAGAAAATTCATTCATGTAAAAATGATTGCATTTTATACAGAGATGAATATCAAAACAAGGTAGAATGCCCTATATACAAAGAGAAGAGATATTGTACAGCTGTACAAGGTCCTACAATTCCAAAGAAGATTTTACGTCACATGCCAATTATACCTAGACTTCAACGAATGTTTCGTTGCAATTCACTTTCACAATAGGAGTAAAGATGAGCTAGTCAGATTGATAGTATACAATATTCCCCCATGGATGAATGTTAGAAAGGAGCACCTTATGCTGACTCTCATTGTTCCATGGAAACATCAAGTTAAAAACATGGATGTTTATCTTGTGCCTTTTATTGATGAGATACAACAACTATGGAAAGGCATAAGAATGTATAAAATATAACATCCCCCTTCAAATAGGTCCTTCATGTTTTATGATGTGCTATGTTGGACTATTCATGATTTCCCAGGACTTGGTGTTTGTTCTGGTAAGATAAAATATTAGGTATTTACACTCATAATTTATTTTCATCCTGACTTTTATACTTAGTTTTATACTATTTTTTTATGTTATTAACATTACTTATTGAATTGCAGGGCTTCAAACAAAGGGGATATTTGCATGTCCAAGATGTGCAAAATAATTTCATGGGTGGTATTCTAAAGATCTACATAAATTTTGTTTATGCAAACAACATGGTTTTTCTACCACTAGATAATAAGTTTAGAAATCATCTGAAGAATCAATTTTATGGAAAAGTTGAAAATAGAGGCCCTCCCATGATTATGGGTCCAGGTGATTGGCTTAAGAAGTATGAAGATGCTAAATTGAAAGCTTGGGAGTATTTTTTTGATTGGGGTGATTTAATTGAAGAACCAGAACAAGTTGTAGTTAATATGCCAGAAGGAATGAAAAGGAAATCCATATTTTATGAGCTCCCTTATTGGAAGGATCTATTAATATTTCACCTATTAGATCCTATGCACATCTTCAAAAATGTCCTAGATTCTATATTTCAACATATATTAGGCAAAGAGAAGGACACCTTGTCATCAAGGAGAAATATTGCTCTTTCGCATACTAAAATTGATAGAAAACATTTGTGGCCAAACAGGGAAAATGAAACATATGTAGAAGCTCCATGGATTTTGAAAAAAAAAAGAGCTAGACCAACTAAAAAATGTCATTCATTCAATAAGGACACCTACTAGCTATGGGTCATCATTGGCTAAAGCTTTTACAGTTGATGGACATATCACAAGATTTAAAACACATGATTTTCATAATTTTATGAAGGTATTATATATCATCATTTCACATTTACTAGTAACATTGATTAAGTACTAAATATATTTTGATATTTTGTTGTGTGAGAAAAAATTACTAATGACCTTTAAATAAATGTGTTTGATAGCATATCATGCCATTGGCAATTAGGGGGGATTCATGTCTTACAGTTGACTTAAGGAATGCCATAAGTCGATTGTCAACATTTACAAGGTATGTGGTTATATGAAGTGTTCATGTGTGAGAGACATAGAGATATTATATTGCATTTTAATTTTTGACTAAAGGTTCATACTAATTTACTATTCTTTTATTAGGTGTGTGACCTCCAAGGAGATCCACGAATGTGAAGTGCCAAAATGGAAGAAGGAAATTGCAGAAATTGTATGTGTATTTGAGAAGGAGCTCCCTACAAGTTTCATGGACCTACAAGTCCCTTTACTTATACACCTAGTCAATGACATTGAATTGGCAGGTGTCATATCAACGAGGTGGATGTTTTTCTTTGAGAGGTATATGAAAACTCTAAAAAGATATGTCTGACAAAAGGCACATCCATAGGGTTGCATGGCTAAAGGGTATGTATTGAATGAAGCATTTTTCTTCCTGTGTGAATTATTTGGTAAGGATTTTAAAGATGAGCCATGCTTCTAAGATGAAGAATGAGCATCAGATATTATTCATGGAGAAAAACCATAATCTAATGGTGTTCAAGTAGAAATTAGTAAGTAAATTCATCATCAATGTGGTTGTTTTTCTTGCAATCATTAATTTTTACTCTAATTTATTTGTCAAATTAATAGAATAGCATTTAGAGTTTGAAATGAACATGTTGGTGTTAGCAAGAGACACTATATGACTTCATGAATGTTGTCATTGATGGAAACAAAGCTCATCCCACCCATTCGTAGGGCATGATATGTCTACACCAGAAGTCAGGTTGAAGAATGTTGTGGTCTGGTAAATATGAATAGAGCATGTGGCAAGGTCTGATAGTCAAGTCTGGATCTCTCAGAGGAAGTATCTTAGTAAAGTGCAAATATGGAGAAGTCAAGAGGAGTACCTTGACTGATAGATTCTAGGAAT
This sequence comes from Cunninghamia lanceolata, assembly GCA_027924645.1. Lineage (NCBI taxonomy): Eukaryota > Viridiplantae > Streptophyta > Pinopsida > Cupressales > Cupressaceae > Cunninghamia > Cunninghamia lanceolata. The sequence goes on along the minus strand of BSBN01001013.1, from coordinate 96,550 downwards.
TGAGCCTCCGGTGATGGAAGAGTGAAGAGACATGAGCACTTGAGTGTTGGGTTCTTGATTGGCAAAGTAGATAGAGGAAGAACTGACTGGTAGAGCATCAGACCTAAATCTAGATGAGATATTGGTGGTGATCAATCTTCCTAAGGTATCATTTATGATTGGATGACATAATTGATGACTTCTATAAGCATCTCCTTAATACGCATCACTTGGAAAGCAAGGATTCAGCCGACAGATCAAAGTTTGGGATAATATTGACTATTCCAGATGCTGACTAGAAAGGTGTTGAAATCATTTCTGTGGATATATATACCAGATGGATTTAGATGTGAAGGTGTGTGTTGTGTGTTGTGTTGTGCGAAGAAAAGTAGAAGAGTAGTGTGAAGGCAGTGAGACAGGTCTGGAATGTGACAGGATAGCAACATCAAAGAAAGAGGTAGAATGAAGTGCAATAAATCAGTATTTTGAACTTAACCAGAACTGAACCCCAGCATGTGTGGATGCTTCTCATCAGATCAAGTATCTTATCACTTTACACCTTGTAGACAATGAGTCTCTTGTAGGCAGTGAGCCTCTTGTGAGTAGTGTGCTCAGGCAGTGAGCCCCAATTGGCAAGTGCCATTTTGTACTATCTTATTCTTCTAACAGAGAATACAATCTTGGGTTAATCACCCCGTGGTTTTTCCCTTAACAGGGTTTTCCATGTCAAAATCATTGTGTCATGTGTATTGATGTTATTTCCACTTCATGGTTATGTTTTCTTATTTGATTTAATGATGCATTAATTCTTAAGGAAGATCAGAAAGCTGGAATAATTAAGATAACTGATTCACCCCCCCTCTCAATTATCAACAATTGGTATCAGAGCTAAGTTCCTCCAAATAGAGCCTAACAACTTGAGGGAGATCTGGGAATCTCAATGGATATGTATGGTATGAGGGAACAACTTCAATCTACCTTAGATGATCTTGAGCAGTCTCATTCTGAAGCCCATGACCTAAAAGAAAGACTCAAACAAGCTGATGATTTCATAAATGAACTAAAAGAGAAACTGAGTATCTCTATGAAAAAGAGAAAGGAACTACTTCAACAATTAGCAAATCAAAGTGAAGCCAATAACACTGATGAAGAACTAAATGAGAAGAACAGGTTATACGAGAAGCTATCAAAAGAGGTCATTATGGTAAGACATGAAATGGAATCAGGGGTTATGAAATTCACCCAAGAAATTGAAGAGAAAAGAAAAATTATAGATAATCTAAGACAATCTCTCATAGAGAAGTTAGAAGATTGCCACAATATGGATAGAATAATCAGGCATCTAGAATCTAATCTTGAAGAAGCTAAAGATAATGAAGAACAACTTGAGAATTAGATTGACACTCTCAAAAGGGATCTTCAAACAGCAAATGAATATAAAGAGAAATTCAAGATAATCTCTACTCAACTTGAAGTTCTTGCAAGCCAAAAGAGGGTAGATGAAAAACAAGGCTTGGGGTATGAAAAAGGTGAAAGTTTTGGATCTGGTCAGAAGAACTCCAGATCAGAAAATCCAAGGAGCAGGCCTAGAAGACCTCCGTTAAGGCAACCAAATGCTCAAAGATATCCATCTTTCAATGGATACTGCCACAACTGCAATAACTTTGGTCATAAAGCAAATCAGTGTAGAAGAAGAATGAATTAGACTAATACATCCTTCTCTAGATAGTGCTTCAATTGCAAAAGGTATGGTCACAAATCCCATGAGTGTAGAAACATGCAAATGAATAATTCATTCAATGGTAGATGTTTTGCATGCAATAGAATGGGACATATGGCTAATCAGTGTAGATCAAGAGGATATCAGTCAAATATACAAAGAAATGTTGTTTGCTACAATTGCAATAGATCTGGTCATATTGCCAATTTCTGTAGAAATAAGAATCAAGACTAAAGGGGTCTGGAATAGCATAATCATAACCAAGACAAAGGAAAAGTAAAAGTAAACATGGATGAAACTCAAAGGGAGATGAATAAGATTTGGATGAAGAGAAGCATAGAGAATTTTGGGGATGGATCCACACCAAAATTTGGTGCTAATAATCCTTTCAGAAATTGAATAGATGAGCTTTGGCTCAGGGGGAGTCACTAAGAAAAACCAATTCCCCCAACCAGTCAATTGGTGCCTGAAATTGGTACATGGGAAGTTGCGGATTAAAGGGTTCTTAGAGAAACATCTAAAGTAGGTTTGGTAAAGATATGAAAGATTTGCAAGAAGATTTGAAGAGTCTAATCTACCAAGATTGATCCGGTTTAACAGTCATTCGGTAAAAACAGGGTTCTCACAATTAGATCTGGCTTGGTTCAAAAATTGTGGAATCTTGATCTGCGGATAGATCAAATGATGGGACAGGAAGATAGATTATCATTATTCACTGAGAATAACTCTAAGTGTATCTCAGTGATCTAGAAAAGATCTATCTTAGAATAAGAAGAACAAGGCAACCGGAATGACTTAAGTTGCACATTTATTGCAGTGCGGAATTAGGGCTTTCCCAAAAATAAAAGGGTTCATTCGTTCGTCATTTGCACATTTGCATTCAAGAAGAAAGGAAAAGGAGCTCTACAACAAATTATTTCAAATTTCTCAAAGATCAACCATTGAAGTCGATTCATCTAGCAAATTAATTCGGCTCATTCAGCGAACCCTAGAAGCGTATAAGGTATTTCCCATTGTTGAATATCTCTCATTAAATCTTTTGAAGATGGCTACTCCCAATGTTGTAAAGATTTCTGATAGGCCTCGCCCTAAATTTAAGAAACATCCCTACAAATCTTTAGAAGTGGATCCCTTAGGCACATTTTCTAGCATTCCATGTAGGGTTTTACATGTTGAAGACATTAGGGCATATATTCATGCAAACATTGAGGAATTCAAAAACTCTAAACTAATGGATATTTACCACAAGGAACTGATAGATGACTCATTTGATCTCAAACCCTAATACAAGGTCATCAGGGATAAACATTTCAGTCAGTGCATTCATTTCCCCTATTTTACTGAAGATGAATGGGTCCGGTATGTTTTAAGCAGAATGCATGACAACTTCATGTGGTTGAATAGGCCGTTTAAGATCACTAAGGATGCCATTAGGGCAGTAACTATATTACACTCAACCGGAGGGTTACCTACTCTAAAATTAGTCAAAAATCAAACTGTGAGTGAGGCTACCAGATCTAAATTTGATAAAAGAGCAATGACAGTTGAGGATATCACAGATCCAGACATCAAGTTTTCCTCCATGATTATTGGCTACAAGATATATCACTTCAGCAGAGAAAATTCTATATCCAGAACAACAATCTACACTGCTTATGAAATGTTGAGAAAGAATGCAGATTATGATCTTTGTGAACTCCTTCTGAACCAACTGATGGAAAACCTACAAAAGATCAAGAAGGACAAGAAGAACTATTTCAAGCATGGTGGGCTGATACTGTGTTTGTTCTTCTACTTTATGAATGAGTTGCCCAGATCCAGTGGTTAGGTATGGTAGAATGACAGACCTGTTGCAATTCAAATCAGAGATTACTTGCATAGACTTGGTGATGCCAAGGCACAAAACACAGCACTCTGGGGCTACTTCAAGAACTTTTAGAATATGATGCAAGCCAAAGAGAGAATCCCCCAATCTCTAGTTGAAAAGTATAAGGATACAATTTGCTTTATGGCAGAAACTGATCAGTGCCTAATGGAGGTAGTAGAGCCAAGGGTAGTCTAGATCATGCCAATGGGGTATGAAGTACATGAGAAAATAGTAGAGCTACATGTTCAACACATGCTCAATCAACCCAAGGATCCTAAGGCAGAAATGTTTGGAACCTTTGAAGAGATGAGTGTGAAAATTCATGTAGATCTAAGGCAACCGAAGATGAAGAGAAAAGTGAGAAAAGAAGTAGAGAATGTTTCCAAAAGGTATGGCATCTCAAAAGAGGCACTTGATGTAAACAGAGATAAGATGGAAAGGGTAGAAAAAGAAAGTGCTCTAATAGAAGCCCCCTCCCAGACCAGATCCTATAAGAGCTCTACATCTACCACTATCAAGAGTTCAAAGGCATCAAAATTGGAAGCAAAATCATCTGATAAAGGAGAAAAGAGAACAAAGAAAAAGGCAACAAGGTCTTATATCAGTCAGAAGGATGAAGAAGAGACAAAATCTAATGAAGAGATCAAGAAGATAAAGAAGAAGAAGAAAGTATCCAGTGAAGACAAGGAGGTAGAGGCAGAAGAGTTTGTTGAAAGGCCCACTCTATCCTTAGATGATGTAGTTAAAGCAGTTACTATGGATGGGAACCTGCAACCAATAACAAAATTCTATGATGCATATAATGATGCAGATAGAAAGATCTTGGAGGAAGCCACAGTTAAGTACTTGAACATATATAATAAAGCATTTATTGAAATAATTTCTCTAATTCCTAAAAGTATAGAGAAGGAACTTGAAATGAGAAAAGAAAATATCATGGTTAAGGACTTAGAAATTAGAGAACAGATAGCTATTCAGCTCTATCCTTCAATTACTCTGAAACAAATGGATATGATCTTCAAAGACTGCAAGGATGAGTTTCGAAGTAAGGCTAGAATGAATCAGCTCATGCTTGGAGAAACTGATAAAGTGGCAAAAGAAACAGAAGAAATCCTCTGGAATGCCTATAAAAGATTCAATATTCCTGTTATAGAGGATTTAGGTGATGATCCCTCGAGAATGGATAACAAAGAAGAATCTACTGAGACTGTAGCAAAAGAGGTAAAGGAGACAGGTGAAGAAAAAGATAAGGACTTAGAATCCTCTGCTCTAGAAGAGGAGGTCCATAAACAAGCAAACATCTCTCCTCTAGTTACCCCTGTAGACTCTAGATCTAAAGAAGAAGGAAGAGTAGAAGAGAAGATCAGTCAAGAAGTAGAGGAGAAGGAAAAAGAAGATGACAGTAGTAAGGCTACAGAAGGAGAGAAAACTCCAACAGAAAAGACCACAGATGATAGTGGTAAGGCTACAAAAGGGGACATAACCCTGTCACTAGCAAGAGACATAGCAGAAGCAGTCGAGGAATTCTTAACCAAGGAGATGATGGAATTTGATGAACCAGAACTTCTTCAAGGACCGTTCAATTTTGACTCCCTCTCCCCGATTCAAACCATGAAGCTAGCATCCTTTACTTCAGCAAAGGAAAAAGAAAAACTTCTAAAGTCTCACATGGAAGATTGCAAGCTCATAGAAACTGCATCCGGTGTATTGGAGAAGATCATGCCATATTTTCAAAAGAATCCCTTAGCCTCTTCATTTGGTAATCTCAAATCTCTAGTTAATAGTGTTAGCACACATTTTGATTCCTTAGAGAAGTCAGCAGAAGATAAAGTCCAGAAGTAGTTTTGGAAAAGAGATTCTCTAAAGTAAAAGGACTAATAACCAATGATAGGAGAAATATGGATATAGGGATAAAGAGCTTAGAAAATGATCTTAAAGATGGCAAGGAAATGTATAAATTTTGTCTATCATGGTCCAAAGTAACAGTGGAGATTGAGAAGAAAGTGAAAGAACAGGAGGATAATCTAACATGACTATCTTAGAATTTTGATCCTCTTACCACTTCCATAATAAATCAAGAATGTCAGACTATTGCAATCTTGAATGAAATTAAGAAGCTTCAGAAGGAGAAGAAAAGTAGAATAAGTAGGTTGAGTGAACTTAGAGGGATAATTATCCCTAAGTTAGAGGCCATGCATGAAGCCCTAAACGATGCTCAAACCACAACCCGGACCAGTGATTTGACAGATCTGAAGAGGGTAGAAGCTTTTGCATTTCTGTTGAGTGGTCACATCTCAATTTTGGATAGGATGAAGCTAAGTTGGGTGACAGAAGTTGTACAATTAAAGAATACTTTTGCAGATATGCTAAAGTATATGTAAAGTATAATTGGATAATATACTTATGCGATTAAGTATAGATTGAGTTTTGCAAATTTTGGTGTACGGACCCCACCCTTTTCCATTGATGTCAAAGGGGGAGTGAGGAGTAGTGAAAAATGAGGAATCCAGCTAAGGGGGAGCTCTGGAAAATTTACATAAAAATAGAGCATTAGCCAAGGGGGAGTATAGTGTGACACTTAGTCATTTTTCACTAAGTGTTGTCATCAATGCCAAAGGGGGAGATTGTTGGCAAGAGACACTATATGACTTCATGAATGTTGTCAGTGGTGGCAACAAAGCTCATTCCACCCATCCGCAGGGCATGATATGTCTACACCAGAAGTCAGGTTGAAGAATGTTGTGGTCTGGTAAATAAGAACAGAGCATGTGACAAGGTCTGACAGTTAGGTCCAGATCTCTAAGAGGAAGTATCTTAGTAAAGTGCAAATTTGGAGAAGTCAAGAGGAGTACCTTGACTAATAGATTCCAATAATTGAGCCTCCAGTGATGGAAGAGTGAAGAGACATGAGCACTTGAGTGTTGGGTTCCTGATTGGCAGAGTAGACAAAGGAAGAACTGATCGATAGAGCATTAGACCTAAATCTGGATGAGATATTGGTTGTGATCAAGCTTCTTGAGGTATCATTCATGATTGGCCAACATAATTGATGCCTTCTATAAGTATCTCCTTGATACGCATCACTTGGCAAGAAAGGATTCAGCTGACAGATCAAAGTTTGGGATAATATTGACTATTCTGGATGCTGACTAGAAAGGTGTTGAAATCATTTGTGTGGATATATATACCAAATGGATTTAGATGTGAAGGTGTGTGTTGTGTGTTGTGTTGTGTGAAGAAAAGTAGAAGAGAAGTGTGAAGGTAGTGAGACAGGTCTGAAATGTGACATGACAGCGGCACCAAAGAAAGAGGTAGAATGAAGTGCAATAGAGCAATATTTTGAACTTAACCAAAACTAAACCCCAGCATGTGTGGATGCTTCTCATTAGTTCAAGTATCTTATCACTTTATACCTTGTAGACAATGAGTCTTTTGTAGGCAATGAGCCTCTTGTGAGTAGTGTGCTCGGGCAGTGAGCCCCAATTGGCAAGTGCCATTTTGTACTATCTTATTCTTCTAACAGAGAATACAATCTTGGGTTAATCACCTCGTGGTTTTTCCCTTAACAGGGTTTTCCACATCAAAATCATCGTGTCATGTGTATTGATGTTATTTCCACTTCATGGTTATGTTTGCTTATTTGATTTAATGCTACATTAATTCTTAAGGAAGATCAGAAAGTTGGAATAATTAAGATAACTGATTCACCCCCCCTCTCAGTTATCAACAATTGGTATGTAATAGGTGTAGACGAAAGTGCTATACTCGACAAGTTCATTCTGTACCACATGGACTTTATGAACAAATGGATTGATCTATATGATAAAAAGAGAGAAGAAGTGTTAGAAGCAAGGATATAGTTTAAGAGATTGAACCCAAAGAATACTCCACTTCCCACTGATCTACTTGGGGAATGGAGCAAAGATTGCACACTAGAATGGGTTACTAAACAAATTCAAAATCAAATAGAAGATGCAGGTATAGATTCAAACATAACAGAAGACGAAATCAACATGTCTAGAGGATGTGAGAGAAAGGTACAGTTGGAATTTTACAAAATGTTTTTGATAATATAAGGCAGCAAAACAAGGGGCCGAACCCTTACAAAAAGTAGACAGGCCACAAAGGCAGCAAGCACAAAAAGTGCCTTAAACCATAACCATCAAAACAGTAAACCCATCATAACTAGCACAACCAGCCAATAACCATGAAAGTAAAAATAGAGTAGTAGAGAAGCAGAGTAGCAACAAAATAAAAATAGAAACTAAGGAGGCAAATTCACTCCTTGCTTAACCATGGACTTAACAATGTCATCCAAATTCCTAGCAAGATCATCATTGTCAGCATTGACAGGCACCCCCAGGTTTTTCAGCACAGAAATGTTAAGGAAAATAAAACTCCTAAGCATAGTGGAGAGATTCTGCTCCAGCTTCTCAATACGAGCCCTCAGCCCTGCCAGTTCAGCTCCTAGACCAGCATCAGTGTCCATATCATCATCAGCCTCTTCCACAAACATTTCACCCACTTCGTCAGCATGTCGGTAGAGTCAGCAACTTCCTCAGTGGTAGACCCTATATCATGAGTCTCCTGCTTGCCTTTAGCATCCCCAGATATGTTCTGAAGCTCAATCTCCTTATCCTCTTCCCCCTGGGTGGATTCTTCCAAACCGCTCTCAGAGTACTCAATTAGCTTTACTTTAAGAGCGGGTTTGCCAGCGATACGCCCGAACTGCCTAACACTAGAGGGGAGACTATCCTTAAAAACCTTAGCAGAAGAATGAGACTTGCTACTCTGGCCCACCAAGGTCCTACCAGGATTTTGAGGGGTCCCAACCATAGCCCTACCAGTGCTTGTATCCCCAACAATAGTCTTTCTCTTTTTGCCCTTCGTACTGACAGTAGGACCTAGAGTATCAGCAGGAATATCCTTAGGTGTGGAGAAGGAAACTTCTTTGGTCTTAGTAGGAATAGAGGATGGCCCGAGTTCATCAACACCAGTAGTATCCTTACGGTTAGAGGAGGGTTCCCCACTGTTGGTTTGAATGGACTTAGCGGGTTCAAGGGCAAGATGGTAATTATAGAGGCAGAGGATAAGGCCCTGGTGAAGAGGGATGGGTCGTTTAGCAGGGTTTTTTCCCAGTTTAGGCCTTACCCTAAGGATAGAATGTTCAAGGGAGGAAAGCAGATAAAACAGAAAGCTAATATGAGCATTGCAACGGAAATGATTTAAAAGGGGGAGCTGATAGTTATAGAACCTGGTGAAGTGCCCCTCTAGGGTGAAATACTTCATGAGGAGAAAACATACACCATCCCACGGCTCGGGCAGCTTGGCTCTATCAAATCCCACCTGATATGGGACTAATTCTTCGCCATCTCCAAGGAAGAGCTTTTGACTAGAAAGGTCTGCAATTTTAGTTTTCCTCTGCAGTTTCAAACCCTGGGTAGACATACCAGTGGCCATAGCAATCACTCTTTTAGAAATTTCAAAGCTGATTCCGCCCACCAAAACCCACCGGTTCTACCAAGACCTAGTGAATTGTTCAAAAATATTTGCATTATATCCATTTAGTCGCTCCAGATAGGGACTAATCCCACCCTCTTTGCAATAATGCGAGACCACCAAGTTGTCTTTGAACTCACAGCAAGAGACAAGCTTGGTTCTAATTCAGTCTCCACCCATGTCGAAATTACAAAGCATGTCACAGAAACCCCAAATCTCCTCAGTCGTGTTTACAGTAGCATTACTGGCATGATCAAGGATAATAATGCAGGTGATAACACCACACACATTATCATAAATATGAGAGACCTTGCAATGCTTACACATCCCATAATCATAATCACACGGCGTACACCATGATGATCCAGCCACCCGCTTGCCTTATGAGAGCAAGGAGCAAAAATAACAATGGAGAAGGTACAAAAGTACTCATACTTCAAGAAACATGTCAGCCCCCTCCCAAAGAGATGACTATATGAGCTGGCTTTCCAACAAATCTAACTCATCAATACCCCAACACTTCTTTAATAATGAGCACCTTAAGATTAGATAGGATATGATCAAATTAGCACCAACACCACCAATTTGAATACCGTTGTCCCAGATCAGCACAGGCGTCTGCAACTCCATTGCCCTCAAGGTAAATATGGCAGATATTCACACTGGGAATCTTCTGTAGGAGAATCTGTATATCCCTAATAACATCTTTCAGTTTGATGCCAATAGTCGACACATTGTTAACTACATCAATCACCATTTTCGAGTCCCCCTGGATGTACAAATACCTGATACCAAGGGATATGGCCAATTTAATCCCCCAAAGAAGAGCCATGGCCTCAGCATAGTTATTGCTTTGACAACCTAGACTACTAGCATAGACAGCAAACATCCACCCTTTGTCATCTCTTATGACCCCTCCCCCACTAGCTGTATCGTCTATCTTAGAAGCCCCATCAAAGTTAAGTTTCATCCAGTTAGGAGTCGAAGGCCTCCATCTAGTATTAAGCCTCTGCAACAATTTGACATTGTTATGAACAGGGATATGATTGAGAATTTTCCAATTCGCCGCAATTTGTTCATCTACATGGGTCAGCGATTTCTCCGCAGTTCAGATATGGGCCATAGTGACACTTTCCAGAAGTCTTAATGAAAGTGTGAGCAACCTGAGAGGCATCTCTAGCAGTATCCCTAAAAATCTTATTATTGTGTTCTTTCCACAAAGTCCATCTTAAACACAGCAAAGTTTGATTCCATAACTCAACAAGCCAGGGATGAGAAGAGGGGGGATACCAGCTGCTAATAACTTCCTTGATATCAGAATTGCAAACCCACTAAATACCAAAATTACTTAGGATCAAATTCCAGATGTCCCTCGCAAAGTCACAGTGGAGGAATAAATGGGAAATAGTTTCCTCCTTATCACAGCACAGACAACATCTATTGACCAAAGTGAAACCTCTCTTTTGCAAGTTGTCTTGGGTCAGAATTTTGTTGTGAACAGAGGCCCACCAGAACATGTTGATTTTCGGAACAAGTTTGTGATTCCAAGCTTTTCTCCATATCTCCTTTCTATGACCCTCAGGAACCAATAAGTGATAGGCAGACTTAACAGAGAAACATCCATCCTTATCTAGCCACCAAAATTGCTTATCTTCACGAGGGAAGAGAGGGATTCTAACTTCCTGAATCAACTTTTGAACAACCCAAACTCTAGAGGCAAGATCAGGGCGATGTATGCAGCAGTCCAATAAATTTTTCCAGCTCCAGTTACCATTATTATTTAACATGTAATCGCTGACTTTATCGCCAAAAAACTGAGTAGCAATGTCAGTAATTTCACCATAATCCCCCTGAGTAATGATAGCCTTATCTTTTATCCAAATATCAATCCAAAACTTGATAGACATACCATTACCTAGTTTCCATCGAATCCCTTGTGAGAGAAGGCTTCTGGATTTCAGCATTTTGTTCCATATGATAGACCCCTTAGGTAAGCCTTCCTGTTGGAGGAAGTTGGACCAGTCAGTGACATGCAAATATTTGGCTTGCATGATTTCACCCCAGTCTTTATGTTGATGAATCAGGTTCCAGTTGATTTTTGCGAGCAGGGCTTTATTCATATTATGAATGGATCTAATATTGAGACCTCCATGGGATTTAGGGAGACAAACTTTTTCCCAGCTAACCAAGGACATTCTCTATTTGTCTTCTACTCCCGTCCATAGAAATTTTCTTTGAATCTATTCCAGCTTTTCAGCAATAGAAGTAGGAATGTTAAAAAGAGAAAGGAAATAAGTGGGTATACCTTGCAGGGAGGCCCAAAGAAGCTGTAATTTACCGACACTACTAAGGGCTTTCCCCTTCCAACTAATCAATTTCCTCTGGGTTCTTTCCAATAGGCTATTCCAAAAATTTTGAGAAACCTCTTTAACCATAAATGGGAGACCCAAATAGATAGCAGGAAGATCATCTTCAACACAGTCCAGGATATGAATGATTTTCTACTAGAGAGCAGTAGGAGTATTAAAAAAATATACATTACTCTTTTGGAAATTAATGGTTTGCCCAGAAGCCATGGCATAAAGGTTTAAAATATTCTTCCATCTCTGAGCTTCCAGCATAGAAGAGATGCCAAAAAGGATGGTATCATCAACAAATTGCTACACCGACATAGGGGCAAGGGAGGAAGCAGGTTTGATGCCCGCAAGATGCTTAGAGGCCACATTAGCTTGAATGAATCTCCCAAGAGCATCCACCATTATGATAAACAAGTAAGGAGAGAGGGGATCCCCCTGCCGGAGTCCTCTCAAGGAACCCCATTGACAAGGATTGAGAATTTGGTGGAAGAGATGACCCTCCAAATGAGGAGGTGAATTTTTCCATTAAACCCAAATTTCTGAATAACTTGAAACAGAAAAGCCCATGAGACCCTATCATAGGCTTTGGAGATATCCAGCTTAAGGGCCATGCTAGGAATTCTACTCTTATCCATAGAATGAATAGTTTCATGAGTGGAGATCACAGCATCCAAAATTTGACGACCTAGGGCAAAACCTTTTTGAGAAGGGGAAATAATTTTATCTAAGAAAGGTTGCAATCTCATGACAAGGACTTTGGTGCACAGCTTGTAGACAGTATTGCACAAGCTAATAGGTATGAATTCCAAAAGATTGGTGGGTTTCAGCTTTTTGGGGAGAAGAGCAATAAAGGTGTTATTGAGTTGTTTTAAAATTTTACTTGTTTTGAAAAAATCACAAACCGCAGTAGTGAGATCAACCCCCACAATATCCCAATATTCCTGGAAGAAAATAGGAGGGAAGCCATCTAGACCCGGAGCTTTGAAGGGACCCATAGAGAATAAAACGGCATGAACTTCCTCCTCGGATATAGGCCTTAGCATTTCTAGGTTATCTTCCTCGGTTATCAGACAGGGGATTTTGTCAATGAATTGATTTATAGCCCTGCCATTGTCAACAGAATTGGCTGGTGCAGTCAACAAAGTCTGGAAGAATTTCACAGCTTGTTCTCCAATCTCATTATCTTCAGTGATAGCATCACCATTTTCCAAACATAATTTTGAGATGGAGTTAGCCTTCCTATGTTTCATGGCAGAAATATGGAAAAAAGCTATATTCCGATCTCCCTCCTTAAGCCACTGAATCCTAGATTTCTGCTTCCAGAAGACCTCTTCATGGCACATAAGATTTCGCCAGTTCATCCTCAGATCATGTTCTTTCTTAGTAGTGTCTTTTGAAACATCTCCTTGATCAATCCACTGCTGAATCTTTGCTAGTTTTCTAGTTATATTTTTCTTTTGACAAAACACATGACCAAAACTATATCTATTCCATCCACGAACCACCTGTTTGATATGCATGAGCTTTTTAACAAGTCTGAACATAGGAGTACCCTGGATAGAAATTTACCACCATTGAGACACAAGTTGTCTGAAGTCCTTATGCTTAATCCACATAGATTCAAAGTGGAAAGGGAAGGGGCCCTGTTGACATTGATCTTGCCAATGAAGGAAGATAGGGCAGTGATCAGATATAGTTCTAGGAAGCCTGCAAATGCATATGATGGTGATTATCCCAGTTACTAGATAAAAGAACCCTGTCTAATTTGACTTGGATCATATGGTCATCTTGTCTTCTGTTAGTCCAGGTAAAAATCTAATTTTGCAGCTCCACATCCAGCAATCCCCAATCATTAATAAATTCCACAAAGTCATACATTATCATAGGCAAGGAAATATCTAATAATTTTGACACTATTAACTATTTTAATATTCGTCATTATATTTATTTTCACTAAAATAAATGGTCTTTCATAGGTGAGGAAATATCCAACAATGTGGGCATATGGTCGACATTATCATGTAGAAAGTGTAGATGTAAAGAGATGATCCTTTCATTGTGGCATCATGGTTGACTTCAAGCAATCCAGTCGATCAAGCTCAAAAGATAACAATATAATTGAAGGGAATCTACAATATGTTAGGAAAATACATGAAATTATTGAGTTGGATTACCACTCTTTTAAATGTTGTATTTTTAAGTGTAGATCGTATGAAGCATTTGAGAGGACATAAAGACATGATACCCATAGTGGATTATTTTCTATAGATTCCTCATGTTTCCTGTGATAGCTAAAAATCAGGTCAGTAAGATCAAGCATTGCAAATGAAAACCTAACCATGTCATCATCAAAGAATCGAATCCAAATGAAATCAAAAGCATGCAATTCAAGAACAATGTCACCTAGATTGTATGATTCCTTGTAGGAGATGTGGATTGCTTCTTCAGTAATGAACAATTATGAAGATTAAAGATGCCATGATGGATGGATGATAATGATAATAATCTCAATGGATGCTAAAATGCTCAATATGTTCAAGATGATAATGTAGACACTATGAGAATGTTGGATATATGTATGGGAATAAGAGGGTGTTTATATAGACCTCAACCAAAATCAATCAATGGTGGAGATTTGGTGGCTATGTGAATGGCTAGGATGAATTGATAGTCTTAGGTGAATGTGTAGATGACAAGTGGAGGGAAGATAGGGCTTATGTGTGACTGTGTACATAAAAAGTACTACATGTGAAAGATATTAAATAAAAGATGTAGTACCACACATACTTTTTTAAATGAAAGAGGCACACATGTCGGCGCATGAAGATAAATGATAAGATAAATTAATTAAATAAATAAAATTTATTTAATTAATTGGAAAGTGGGATTGTGAAATTAATTTTAATTAAATAAATAAGATTTATTTAATTAAAATAGATAGAAATATGGATAAATAAATAATTAAAGGTTATTTAATTATAACTTAGAAGAAATAGATAATGAATTAATTAAATAAATATAAATTTACTTAATTAATAGAAGAAATAGGTGCTTTTGAAATTGCTCAAGTGTGTTAGACAAGTGCAGATGCTAGGTAATGCAATATTTGATGCTAATGATAATGAGTCAATTTTGGGTGTCTACATTTTGCCTCTCTTTGATACAATGTTTGTTAGAACATTGTGTCAAAGAAGATATGATAATTTCTCGGTAAACAAGGTTATGCCCCCTCGAGAGGTAAACTAGGCTAACTAGGAAGGGCTGGGTTGGCTCGCAATAAGATGGAAGGCTAGAAACAAGGTTGACACGAAGAAAACGGGGGTTGGCTAGGAGAAATTGGGATGATATAAAAGAAAATAGGCTTCGGTATAGAAGAATTAGGGTTCGAGAATGGGCTATAAGTAGGTCCTTCAAGGGCAAATAGGCTCATTTGTGCTCATTTATGTTCATAAATCTATAGAGATCTAGAGCTTCTTAGAGTTGTGGTGCTATGAGAGTGGGAGAGCTTTCAAGATGGTGATTCCCACAGATCATCGTGTCGAGCGAGTGAGGACACATGGGCAACCAGTAGGAGTAGGCATACCAGTATGTATCAAAACTTTTACTAAATGCATGATTTTGGTAGGCTAGAGGTGTCTTAAATGCACACACGTCACTAGAAGCAACTAGGTTATAGGATAGGCAATACAAGTCACTTGTGTAGGAAAAGAGGTCACTTAGGGTAGTTTAGGTTGCATATAGGTGTGGATTAGTTGCTTATGGGAAAAATGAATTGCTTGTGGTCGGCGAGAGTAATAGATAGGAAAAATGCACATATGACTAGAATAGGTCACTTATGGATGTAAAGTGAACGCATATATAGAAATAGCTCACTTTTAAAGGGTGGGAAGACACATATAGCAAGTAGCTCACTTATGGATGTAAAGCATGCGCATGTAGGGTTTAAGGTCGCTTGCAATCAATAGTCATGCGCATAGGGTAAGTAAATTGCTTGTAAGCTAAAAGCATGCGCGTATAGAAAATTGGTTCTCTTATGATCAAAAGGATAGTGCTTATAAAAAAATGGATCACTTACAGTAGATATAGGCTATTATAGTAGGTAAAAGTCAATTTTGATAGCACAAAGGCTTATATGGGTGAGTGGAATGATGCAGGATATACTACCACCATTGTTATCATGAGAACCACATCCTAGGGATTTGCAGTTAGTCAGATTGCTAGACACAGAGGAGTGGTTAGTTCTAAAGATCCTCAGATTAGAGCATGTATTGAGGTTAGAGCCAATGTAGGCGCATCGAGGACGTCGATGGTTGAGCAATGGAGGAGTGAGCATAGTTCATTCTTGTTGCCGATAGGAGAGGCAACTATTACCTTAGAGGATGTGTTCTAGATTTTGTGAGTGCCTATTGATGGAGACTGGGTACATTATGATCCTGATATGGGTCCAGCTGCATTTAGACGACTGTTCAGGACTCCAAACATTGGGCCGGAGGGCTCATAGATTCCTATGGCTAGGATGGAGGAGCTATGTGATAGGCTGCAGGAGGTAGTGGTGGCTATTATCAGATGGCTAGTTGGAGACAGGTGAGCTAGAGGTTTTCCAGTTGGATGGGGGACAGTGATGAAGGGGATGTTCTCCTATAGTACTAGATATGCATGGGTTGAGTGTGTGCTAGGGCAGTTATATCATTACCTCCATGACTATACATATATGTTTGGAGTGAGTATGTCAGCTGGAGTCACAGTGTTACATGTATGGGCATATGAGCATATCCCAGTGATGAGGCCAGATGGATGGGTGGTGAGAGTAGTAGGAGAGATGTATGCTAGGATGTACATGGGAGATCTTACTTATCGGCAGTGGCGAGGGGTAGTGTATTGGCGATAGACACTGGATGAGCTGGATAGGTTTGTCTGGCGGCCATGGCTATCATGCGAGAGATGGGATGAGGAGGATGCAGAGTTGGTCTATGCAAGGTAGGCTAGATACATTTTTGGATGTGGAAGATATATTATAGAGTTGTATTTGCCTGAAAGGGTGTTGAGGCAGTTCGGCATACCATAGGGAGTATCGATTGGTGATGCCATTTTTGGGAGGATGCGACATGAGGTTTTTGATTGCAGGCTAGAGATAGTGGTTGATATGGCATTGGCAGAGAGGGATGGATTAGGGCCAGTTATGTGGCTGTGGAGACAAGGTCCTACAGATCTAGGGACACTACCAGATTATGATGCATACTAGGTTATGGCTAGACCGACTTAGCTGACAAGGGTTGGAGAGATTGGTATGGAGAGGCTAGTGAGGAGGAGGCAGTGATGATCTCCACCAGTATAGGCAATTGTGCCAGCAACTCTAGGGATACATGTGCAGGGACAAGTTCAACCTCAGCCACATGTATTAGCATAGCCAGCAGTACAGATGATAGAAGATGAAGATGTAGGCATGTAGCAGCTAAGATGGAGGATTAGAGAGGAGAAAAGATGGAGACAAAGGGCTCAGATGATGATGAGGAGAGTAGAGTTAGACTGTCATCAGGTGGTGATAGGGTTACAACATGCTAGAGTGAAGGCTTAGATGTACCATGCACAGCTGCAGGCTAGAGCACAGGGAGGTGATGGGCAACATGATGGTAGTCTTGCGAGGGTGACTAGTGAGAGGGATGCAGCTATGTAGTAGGTGCATCTTGTTACAGCTGAGAGGGATATATCTTTACAATAGATACAAGCTATTAGAGTTGAGAGAGATGCGGCGATACAGTAGGTGCAACTAGTGAGGGTTGAGAAGACACAGTTGCGCAACAGTTGCATGCTATGATAGTAGAGCGAGACAGAGTAGTAGCTATGTTAGGGATAGATGGCACCACGATGTACTTGGCTACATAGTTGACTTAGGCATAGGGTGATTTGAGGAGAGCATAGGGTGAGGCTTAGTACTATAGAGTTTGTACCATGGAGCAGTACCTGTGGAGTAGAGATTACCGAGTTATAGGAGTAGGCCAGGGGCTTCAACTTCATAGAGGATATGTGGATCACAATCTGTGGCTTTGGTTATGGGACCTCCAAGAGATGGCAGGACAGGTGCAGGACCCAGTGGTGGTGGACAGGGCAAGGGAGCTACCAGTAGTCACTAGGGCTACTATATTTTTGTTGTATATTATTTTATCATGATGAGGCCTATGAGCTAGTTGTACATACATTCTTTGATGTCTTATGGATAGCCCATGTTGTATTTGTAAATACTTGTATATTGACACATGTGATATATATATATGTGTGTGTGTGTGTGTGTGTGTGTGTGTGTGTGCATGTGTGTGTGTGATGACTTTGGTTCTGTATGACGGTGTAATGATTATGGATGTACTTATGGTATTATGGTTATGCATTTTTTTGTATTTTTATGAGCTATATGGATGTTTATGCAAATGGTAATAATGAAAATGTGGCATGCTAATGGTAATGTATGGTTATTATGATAATGCAAATATGTATATGGTAATGGATATATGCATGCCTAACACACTTGTTTTACAGGACAAGGAACACAGACAAGGAAGGTGGAGGGAAAGATTAATCTTGGTTGACAGCTATATAGGTGTATGATAGAATGGATAAATGATATGGCATCTTTTAAAGTAATTTCTTAGAAGTAAAAGAAATTCAATCCTTATGTTTGATATAGCATATGGATGTTATGCACCAGTGTATAGAAGACTAAGGTGATGAGATATCCAATGCAAAACTAGCATACTACAATCTTGTCTAAATGTATGAGGTCAAGATGTTGAGCCAACATACAAAAGATGTGAATAGTAGCTAGTGTTCTGAGATGGACATTGACACTACAAGCAATAGTTTGAGCTTATATCCACTACACATAGTGACACCTTACTAGTTATATGTATGGAGATAGTCTTGACATAGAATAGTCTCTAAATGTATAAGAGATTGTTTAGCTTCTCAGATGCTAGAGATATTGATATGTAAGATGCTAATCCTAACACGTACATGATACCAATATGCATAGGAAGAGAATAAGATCATTCCACAGACATGGCATACAAAAGCAATATGACCATGCCCCATTCCGTACTTCATTGCAACATACCAAGATATGATAGATCAAGGCAGTCTTGATTAGGCATAGGAAAGGGACAAAAGATAAAACAAAAGATATTGTCATCATGTTCTCTTGCTAAAATTTAAGTGCTCTTAGATGGGTTTAAGCTGGTGCCTTGTTGACAGGAAAGTTGCATCATGTTGAAGGCTAAAGATGATAAAATGCTATAGCAATTGTTGGCTTAAGGCATGCAGACAAATTGCTTATGGATTATCGCTGATTGGTTAAAGTGCTTGAGCTTTCTCTGATACACTGTCTGCTTTTTCTTGAGCTAGTCAAAGAGAAGAAAATGGAAGATGAGAGAAGATGAAGATGGGGTATATCATTAGTGCTTGCTTACTGGATACTTCCTTCATCTTCTAGACTACCTACATACCCTATATCCATGAGATCAAAGCACATTATGATGGTGATGAGACATCATGAATATGTAGTTCTAGGTCTTATTGATGATATAAGTGATGAAAGATAGAAGAAAGGGAGATGATAGATCAAGGGTGATTAGAAGAATGGTGAAAGATGGATGATGGAAGAGAGTCTATCGTCTTCACCTGAATTAGAATGCTTCCTTCACATCTTAGATTGCCTACATACCCTGTATCCACGAGATCAAGGCTTTGAACGATAGGGTTGTGATGTAGTTCTTGCTTGTTGGTGTTGATGGTTGACATCAAATATTCAACTTTATTGCCTTGGTTGTTTTGGGGATGTTTTGATTTTTCTTGGTTTTTTTGGGATATTTGGATTTTTTTGTGTTTTTTTTCTATATTGGTTGCGGTTGGGTGATTGTTGAACTGTTGGTCATGGTTGTAGATGTTTACCATGTTTGAAGTTGGATGCTTGTTGTGTTTTGAAGTTGGGTGTTTGTTATGTTTGTGAGCTAGAGCTGTGGGTATTCACTTCCAAAAAAGGCTCAACAAGTGCCCCCAGTGTGGGATGATGGTTATTAGGAAGATGTTGTGATGCATGTGTTCATGTGGATAATATGCTAAGGTGTCAAATGATATCTTAACCTCCACGAAGTCCAAACTGTGAAAGCTAGCACGGTAGAGACAACTCAGCTTAGGCTTGTTGAATAACTTTCTCCAAGAAAGTTTTCCTTTGTCCTGGTAATAGTCTTTGAGCCATACTACCTGCGGCAGAAGCTTCTGATAAGCTTCTCTGAGCTATTGGTGCAGTTAAGGCCGATGGAGTAACTGGCTAAGAATAGTTAAGAACTAGCGTTCTTCTAACAGGGAATGTTGTAAACTTTTCTTTGAGAAGAAAATGCTTCTTAGCCATAAGTTGTTCCAGTTTGTTGGTCAGCTTCTTCCATGTTTCTTGGTCCATATCCATTTTGTGCAATCGGGCTTCTATCTAGACAATTTCTTCAATTACTGTGTCCAGTTCAGCTCTTGTGTTTCTTCTTAGCATTCTACAAAAGAAAGAATTTTTAGAATCATTTGATGACTCAGATGACGAATCCTTTTCCTCAATGGTTTGATTTACCATTGCCTGTTCTGGAGCAGACAAATATTCTTCATTATTAGATTCTACATCTATTTTTTAGAGGATAATATCCTCTGAATCTGATGGATATTCATTGATGAATTCATATTCATCATTTTCTAGGCTTGCAACTCTTGCAATGTGGACTTTACCTTTATTCTTTTTCTTATTGTGCTCTAGGCATTTGTTGGCATAATGTTTTCCTTTACAAATTTAGCAAGTTGGTTCCCATTTCTTTCCAGAGCTCTTCTTGTCACGTTTCCTAAAGTATCCTTTCTTCTTGGGATACTTACTATATTTATGATACTTCTTCTTCTTCTTATAATAAGATTTATCAAATTTGTCACAAGAGTAACATTTAGAAGAAGAACCCTTTTCAGGAAACTGATTTGATGGCATTATTTGGTAACATGTAGATCCAGACAATAAAGTTTTTACCTTTTTCATTTCTTTTCTTTTCTGTGATTCCTGACAGATTTCTTCATTTATTTCTGTTAGAAATTGCAACATCTGAGGGAATGTCAATTCCTTCATTTCTATATTTTTTGTTACCAAATTTCTTAAAACTCTTTTGTGGTAGAATTCTCCAACCACATCACCAAATCTTTTCAGGAATGTAGTGAACATAAACTCATGGTTTTGTTCTCTACCAGGCTGATAGAAATTATTGTATTGCTCTTGGCAATACTCTTGGAAATACTTTAAATTTTTACACTTGTCTCTGATGAACTTGTTGTAGGCAAGTTTCTCTCTTGTGTCTATTTTTCCTACAAATAGATGTGTCAATTGTGCACAAACCTGATCAGTACCTCTTGCTATCAAGTTTTCTCTAAAAGTGTCTTCTAGACAATCCCACACATTGCATGCTACTCCAGTCATGGAATTGAGGGCTTGCTTTATTAATTGGGCTTCATCAGCACCAACATTTGTAGCCATGTAATTTGTTATCCATGCTCTCATGGCATCAATGCCCCTCAAATTCTCCACATCCTCAGACTTATCAAAATTTATGAGAGGAGGAGTATCTGCTTTATAGTACTAGATATTTTTAAAAGGATCTACTGGGTTGGAACCATTAGGATTTTTTCCAGTACCATGGGCCATTTGGAATTTGCCTTTGGCCTTTTCTTCATCTATGGTATCTCTCAGGTTACCAGTAGAGGGATCATACACTTTTTCAATGATAGGCTTCTTGACTTCAATAGAGAGTTTTGGACCCTCATATTGTGCCTATAGGTATCCTTTTGTGCTAGATGGAAAATTCAATGTTTTTGTTGTTTGAGGAGGCTTGATTGTTAAGACTAGAGACTGAACATTAGTTGATTCTCTAATAATTGTGTCACTTAATAGCATCTAGGACTCAGACATAGACTTTACTTCTTTTTGTACTGACTCAACTTTGGTTTCTGTACTTTTTATGTGTAGGTTACATTGAGTCATTTGAGAGCCTAAGACATCATAGTCTAATCTACTCTCAGATCTAATTTTTTGCAGCAATTCTCTTTGTTGTTCACTTGCTCCTTGCTGAGTGACTCACCATGTTTCTCCATGTTGTTTAAACTATTCATAGGCCTGACATAGTTCTTGAATTTCTTTTTGAATATGTTTAAGAAGTTCTTTCTCAATTTGGTCAAGAGATGCTATAATAGTATGTAAGTTCTCTTGAACACTCAACAATTTTTTTTTTTGGTTTTAATGGTTTAAATTTCTTCCCAAGTTTTCCTATCATGGAGGAGAAGAATATTCTTTCACAAGCACAGATTTGTTCAATTAAGGAGCTTGCTTTGACTAGAACCTTGGGGTTCACCAACAGGTGAGACATGTAGTGGCTAGAAATCTACTTGATATTTATCAGTCAAGTCATAAATCATAAAATCTTTATAGGGGGAAGAGTTCCTAGAACTTGAACCTGACCTACTAGAGTATAAACAATTTTTTCACTAGTTTCTTTTATATCCTACTTAGGGATGGATGCAAGTTTACTAGAGTACACCCTAACATGACCAATGGGAGGATGGAAAACAAATGAACATTGTTCACATTTTACAAACCATTGTCTAGTTTAGAATATTGTAAATGTGGACATTGAGGAGGTCCGGTAGAGGAACTAGCACCTAAGCTACTAGCTACTGATTTTTTAACAATAGGAATTTTAAACAAATCTTCAAATCCTTTTGCAGGCTATATTCAAACACTTTGAGATCTTGGCAACATAGACGACATAGGGTTATTATAATTGAAAGTTCATTCTATTCTCATAGAAGGTGTGCAGCTTAAGGAGAACCTAATAATTGCCTGGTCATCAATTTCTTCAAGAGTCACTCCATACAACTGAGGAGGTTTCTGTGGAGGAGGCTGGCAATCTTTATCCCATAAATCAAGCACCCATTCTTCAAGAAGCTAAATATCCTTATGACATACTATTTTGGTTGTTGTTAATTGGGTGTGCTCACTAGTGGACTTCTAGATTATAGACAGACCTTTTATTCCTTGGGCTCATCTAGGATTCATCATTAAAGGAATAATTTTATTGTAGAGCTGATAATGGACAAGGAAGACTAAGGAATGGTCAATGGACATGTCCTTCATGAATAGATTCATTGTTCTAAACTGGTAGGTGAGGACATCATTGAGGTTGCCATCCTTTAGGCTGACTGTGAAATCTAGAAGGCAATCTATATAAAGCGATCCTTCTGCCATGGAATCGCAAGCACATCCTAATAAGGCATGGGATAATTTATAAAACCTAGCATCTTTAAGCATCATAAACATTATAATGGGAAGACCTTTTTTGTAATGGCCAATGATGCCTATGCAAACATATGAAAGATGCATGTATTGGGGATTGTCTGGACTTGCTCTAGCTTGACTCTAGAATTTGCTAATTTCTTTGTCATTAAACAATTTAAGCTTTCCCCTCTTTAAAGATTTTATGATTTATGACTTGACTGGTAAATATCAAGTAGATTTCTAGCCACTGCATGTCTCACCTGCTAGTGAACCCCAAGATTCTAGTCAAAGCAAGCTCCTTAATTGGACAAATATGTGCTTAGAAAAGAATATTCTTCTTCTCTATGATAGGAAAACCTGGGAAGAAATTCAGGCCATTAAAATAGAAAAACAATTGTTGAGTGTTCAAGAGAACTTGCATACTATTATAGCATCTCTTGACTGGTTTGAGAAGGACCTTCTTAAACAGCTTCAACAACAAGTTCATGAACTGTGTCAGGCCTATGAACAGTTTAAACAGCATGCAGAAATGTGGTGGGTCACTCAGTAAAGAGCAAGTGAACAACAAAGAGAAGCTCATCCTGATGATGGATCACGGAGTGTGATCCGAAATGTTGATGCAAAATAAAGCAATACGCAGTATTACCAGAAGCTCTACAACACTAATATCATGGACTGTGGAAATATCATGTACACAACAAAGAAAATTGCTGCAAAAAATTAGATCCAAGAGTAGATTAGACTATGATGTCTTAGGCTCTCAAATGACTTAATGTAACCTGCACATAAAAAGTACTGAAACCAAAGTTGAGTTAGTACAGAAAGAAGTAAAGTCTATGTCTGAGCCCCAAATGCTGTTAAGTAACACAATTATTAGAGAATCAACTAATGTTTAGCCTCTAGTCTTAACAGTCAAGCCTCCTCATACAACAAAAACATTGAATTTTTTGTCTAGCACAAAAAGATACCTACAGGCACAATATGAGGGTCCAAAACTCTCTAATGAAGTCAAGAAACCTATCATTGAAAAAGTGTATGATCCCTCTACTGGTAACCCAAGAGATACCACAAATGAAGAAAAGTCCAAAGGCAAATTCCAAATGGCTCGTGGTACTGGAACAAAACCTAATGGTTCCAACCCAGTAGATCCTTTTAAAAATATCTAGTCCTATAAAGAAGATACTCCTCTCATAAATTTTGATAACTTTGAGGATGTGGAGAATTTAAGGGGCATTGATGCCATGAGAGCATGGATCACAAATTACATGGCTACAAATGTTGGTGCTAATGAAGCCCAAGTAATAAAGTAAGCCCTCAATTCCATGACTGGAGCAGCATGCAATGTGTGGAATCATCTAGAAGACACTTTCGGAGAAAACCTGATAGGGTACTGATCAGGTTTGTGCATAGTTGACACGACTATTTGTAGGAAAAATAGACACAAGAGAGAAACTTGCCTACAACAAGTTCATCAGAGGCAAGTGTAAAGATTTAAAGTATTTCCAAGAGTAATAAAACAATTTCTATCAATTTGG
Source organism: Cunninghamia lanceolata (assembly GCA_027924645.1). NCBI lineage: Eukaryota > Viridiplantae > Streptophyta > Pinopsida > Cupressales > Cupressaceae > Cunninghamia > Cunninghamia lanceolata. Next base: position 72,258 of record BSBN01001013.1, on the reverse strand, counting down.
TAGAGAACAAAACCATGAGTTTATGTTCACTACATTCCTGAAAAGCTTTGGTGATGTGGTTGGAGAATTCTACCACAAAAGAGTTTTAAAGAATTTGGTAATAGAAAATATAGAAATGAAGGAATTAACATTCCCTTAGCTGGTGCAGTTTCTAACAAAAACAAATAAAGAAATCAGTCAAGAGTCACAGAAAAGAAAAGAAATGAAAAAGGTAAAACCTTTATTGTCTACATCTGCATGTTACCAAATAATGCCATCAAATCAGTTTCCTAAAAAGGGTTCTTCTTCTAAATGTTACTCTTGTGACAAATTTGATAAATCTTATTATAAGAAGAAGAAGAAGTATCATAAATACCGTAAGTATCCCAAAAAGAAAGGATACTTCAAGAAACAAGACAAGAAGAGCTCTGGAAAGAAGTGGAAACCAACTTGCTACATTTGTAAAGGCAAACATTATGCCAACAAATTTCCTGAGTGCAATAAGAAAAAGAATAAAGGTAAAGTCCACGTTGCAAGAGCTACAAGCCTAGAAAATGATGAATATGAATTCATCAATGAATATCCATCAGATTTAGAGGATATTATCCTCTAAAAAATAGATGTAGAATCTGATAATGAAGAATATTTATCTAATCCATAACAAACAATGGTAAATCAAACCATTGAGAAAAAGGATTTGTCATCTGAGTCATCAAATGATTCTAAAAATTCTTTCTTTTGCAGAATGCTAAGAAGAAACACAAGAGTTGAACCTGACATGGTAATAGAAGAAATTGTCTAGATAGAAGCCCGATCGCACAAAATGGATATGGGCCAAGAAACATGGAAGAAGCTGACCAGTAAACTGGAATAGCTTATGGCTAAGAAGCATTTTCATCTCAATGAAAAGTCTACAACATTCCCTATTAGAAGAATGCTAGTTCTTAACTATTCTCAACCGGTTACTCCATCGGCCTTAACCAGAGAAGCTTATCAAAAGCTCCTGCCATAGGTAGTATGGCTCGAAGACTATGGTCAAGACAAAGGAAAACTTTCTTGGAGAAATCTATTCAACAAGCCCAAGCTGAGATCAATGAGATAGAAGAAGAAGAAAACATTCAACTTGTTGAAGAAATGGAGAGGTTGCAAGAACTAGATAAGTATATTAACGAGTTCAATTCGTCTAGTTCACTTTAGCTACCCAAGCAAACCACAGTACAAGAAGAATAGCTTTACTGTGAGGAAAAACCATTCAGCCCTCTTTCTCATCAGGCTAAAAATATGGAACGAAGTCCTGTGCTAATTAAGAATTTAGCACCCTATCTTGAAGAAGATAGCAGCAGTCAACTCTAGGTTAGAGCCTACTAGTGAAACAAGGTAGCTACAACATGCCCTAGAGTTATCTTAACCATCCACCTACCAAGTATCAAGGTGTATCCTCTATCCTTCTTATGGGAGACAGGTGCAGATGTTAATGTAGCCAGGTACAACTATTTTCCAAAGGACCTTTGGATCGAAGGATCTAGTGAACTAGTTTTTGGAAAAGGAAAATTTGAATCAAAGCTGGTTTGTAAAGTCCCTATTCAATTAAGTAATGGATTTATTGATGAATTAATATTTGTCCATTATGAAGTGGATGGATATGATGGAGTTATACGTAGCAAAGCTATGCAACATTGGGAACCAATTACCATTGATTCCACATTTATTACTCTGCAAGGTACTTTTCAAGTTCCTCGACTTCATTAGGATTTAGCCTTCACTACCAAGATAGTTATCCTAAAAAAGAAGAATGAAAAGTAGGTATGGCTAACACAACATATTCATGTTGCACATGAACCATTGGACAAGATTAAGTTAGATTTTGCGCTACTGTGTTAACCAAGAATCTGAAGAAGTAGAAGAGGAACCTGTTCTGCAGTCTACCACTAAAAAGGGATGCAGAAGGTATGGAAATAACCCCTAAGGCCAAAGAAAACTATTTTCTTATGAGCATGCATGAAACTAAAGTTTGTAGGGAAGAAATTGAAGATCTGCACAAATTAGACTTAATCAAACTTCTTTGCAGATAGTGAAAATACATATTCTATGCTAAGAGAATCAAGTAATGCTTTAGATGATGTTTCTTAGAATAGGTTTTTAAATGAAGAGTTTAGTTCCAAAAATTAAGCCTTCTAAAATTTATGGTGATATTCCCCATAGTTTGGTAAATATGTTAAATCAGTCTAAAGGTTTAAAGAATTTCTTTGGGTATAAGTCTTGGAAGAAGTGTCATGTCGCCACACTACAACATACTGTTACAGGTGGAAGTGAAGGAAATCTTAAATTATTTAATGACATAGAAATTAACAAATTCCAGAGTCAAGCTAGAGCAAGTCTAGACAATCCCCAATACATACATCTTTCATATGTTCACATAGGCATCACTGGCCATTACACAAAATGTCTTCCCATCATAATCTTTATGATGCTTAAAGATGCTAGGTTTTATAAATTATCCCATGCCTTATTACGATGTGCTTGCGATTCCATGGTAGAAGGATCACTTTATATAGATTACCTTCTAGATTTCACAGTCAGCCTAAAGGATGGCAACCTCAATGATGTCCTCACCTACCAGTTTAGAACAATGAATCTATTCATGAAGGACATGTCCATTGATCACTCCTTAGTCTTCCTTGTCCATTATCGGCTCTACAATAAAAATATTCCTTTAATGATGAATCCTAGACGAGCCCAAGGAATAGAAGGTCTGTCTACAATCTGGAAGTCCACTAGTGAGCACACCTAATTAACAGCACCCAAAATAGTACGTCATAAGGATATTCAGCTTCCTAAAGAATGGGTGCTTGATTTATGGGATAAAGATTGTCAGCCTCCTCCACAAAAACATCCTCAATTGCGTGGAGTGACTCTTGAAGAAATTGATGACCAGACAGTTATTAGGTTCTCCTCAAGCCACGCGCCTTCTATAAGAACATAACAAACTTTCAATTATAATAACCATGTGCCATCTATGTTGCCAAGATCTCAAAGTGTTCGAATGCATCCTACAAAAGTCTTTGAAGATTTGTTTAAAATTCTTGTTGTTAAAAAATTAGTAGCTAGTAGCTCGGGTCCTAGTTCCTCTACTGCACCTCCTCCATGTCCACATTTACAGTATTCTAAATTAGACAATGGTCTATATAAATGTGAATAGTGTTCATTTGTTTTCCATCCACCCATTGGTCATGTTAGGATGTACTCCAGTAAACCTGCATCCATCCCTGAGTAGGATATAAAAGAAACTAGTGAAAAAACTATTGATACTCTAGCAGGTCAAGTTCAAGTTCCAGGAACTCTTCCCCCCTTTAAATATTTTATGATTGATGACTTGACTAGTAAATGTCAAGTAGATTGCTGGCCACTGCACATCTCACCTACTGGTGAACCCCAAGGTTCTAGTCAAAGCAAACTCCTTAATTGGACAAATATGTGCTTGCAAAAGAATATTCTTCTCCTCCATGATAGGAAAACCTGGGAAGAAATTTAGGGCATTAAAACCAAAAAACAATTGTTGAGTGTTCAAGAGAACTTACATACTATTATAGCATCTCTTGACCAGCTTGAGAAAGACATGCTTAAACATCTTCAACAAGAAGTTCATGAATTGCCTCAGACCTATGAATAGTTTAAACAGCATGCATAAACATGGTGGGTCACTCAGCAAAGAGCAAGTGAACAGCAAAGAGAATTGCTACAAAAAATTAGCTCTGTGAGTAGATTAGACTATGATGTCTTAGGCTCTCAAATGACTCAATGTAGCCTACACATAAAAAGTATAGAAACCAAAGTTGTGTTAGTATAGAAAGAAGTAAAGTCTATGTCTGAGTCCCAGACGCTGTTAAGTGACGCAATTATTAGATAATCAACTAATGTTCAGTCTCTAGTCTTAACAGTCATGCCTCCTCAGACAACAAAAACATTGAATTTTCTATCTAGTGCAAAAGGATACCTATAGGCACAATATGAGGATCCAAAACTCTCTACTGAAGTCAAGAAGCCTGTCATTGAAAAAGTGTATGATCCCTCTACTGGTAACCTGAGAGACACCACAGATGAAGAAAAGGCCAAAGGTAAATTCCAAATGGCCCCTGGTACTGGAACAAATCCTAATGGTTCTAACCCAGTAGATCCTTTTAAAAATATCTAGTCCTATAAAGTGGATACTTCTCTCATAAATTTTGATAATTTTGACGATTGGGAGAATTTAAGGGGCATTGACACCATGAGAGTATGGATCACAAATTACATGGCTACAAATGTTGGTGTTGATGAAGCCCAAGTAATAAAGCAAGCCCTCAATTCCATGACTGGAGTAGCACACAATGCGTGGGATCATCTAGAAGATACTTTTAGAGAAAACCTCATAGCAAGAGGTACTACTCAGGTTTGTACATAGTTGACATGTCTCTTTGTAGGAAAAACAAACACAAGAGAGAAACTTGCCTACAACAAGTTCATTAGAGGCAAGTGTAATTTCCAGGAGTATTGCCAAGAGTAATACAAGAATTTCTATCAATCTAGTAGAGAACAAAACCATGAGTTTATGTTCACTACATTCTTGTAAAGCTTTGGTGATGTGGTTGGAGAATTCTACCACAAAAGAATTTTAGAGAATTTGGTAACAGAAAATATAGAAATGAAGGAATCAACATTCCCTCAGCTAGTGTAGTTTCTGACAGAAACAAATGAAGAAATCTATCAGGAGTCATAGAAAAGAAAAGAAATAAAAAAGGTAAAACTTTTATTGTTTGCATCTGCATGCTACCAAATAATGCCATCAAATTAGTTTCCTGAAAAAGGGTTCTTCTTCTAAATGTTACTCTTGTGACAAATCTGATAAATCTTATTATAAGAAGAAGTATCATAAATACAGTAAGTATCCCAAGAAGAAAGGATACTTCAGGAAACATGACAAGAAGAGCTCTGGAAAGAAATGGGAACCAACTTGCTACATTTGTAAAGGCAAACATTATGCCAACAAATTCCCAGACCGCAATAAGAAAAAGAATAAAGGTAAAGTTTGCGCTGCAAGAGTTGCAGGGCTAGAAAATGATGAATATGAATTCATCAATGAATATCCATCATATTCAGAGGATATTATCCTCTCAGAAATAGATGTAGAATCTAATAATGAAGAATATTTGTCTGCTCTAGAACAAGCAATGGTAAATCAAACCATTGAGAAAAAGGATTCGTCATCTAAGTCATCAGATGATATTGAAAATTCTTTCTTTTGCAAAATGCTAAGAAGAAACACAAGAGCTGAACTAGACACGGTAATTGAAGAAATTGTCCAGATAGAAGCCTGATTGCATAAAATGGATATGGGCCAAGAAAAATGGAAGAAGTTGACTAGCAAACTGGAACAACTTATGGCTAAGAAGCATTTTCTTCTCAATGAAAAGTCTACAACATTCCCTGTTAGAAGAACGCCAATTCTTAACTATTTGTAGCTAGTTACTCCATCATCCTTAATCACACCAATAGCTCAAAGAAGCTTATTAGAAGCTCCTGCTACAAGCAGTATGGCTCAAAGACTATGGCGAAGACAAAGGAAAACTTTCTAGGAGAAAGTTATTCAACAAGCCCAAGCTGAGATTAGTGTGATAGAAGAAGAAGAAAACATTCAGCTTGTTGAAGAAATGGAGAGGTCGCAAGAACTAGATAACTATATTAACTCGTTCAATTCATCTAGTTCACTTCAGCTACCCAAGTAAACCACAGTACAAGAAGAACAGCTTTACTGTGAGAAAAAACCATTCAGCTCTCTTTCTCATTAGGCTAAAGATATGGAATGAAGTCTTGTGCTAATTCAGAATTTAGCACCCTATCTTGAAGAAGGTAGCAGTAGTCAACACCAGGTCAGAGTCTACCAGCGAAACAAGATAACTACAACCTACCCTAGAGTTATCTTAACCATCCACTTACCAAGTATCAAGGCGTATCCTCTAGCCTTCTTATGGGACACAAGTGTAGATGTTAATGTAGCCAGGTACAACTATTTTCCAAAGGACCTCTAGATTGAAGGATCTACTGAACTATTTTTTGGAAAAGGAAAATTTGAATCAAAGCTAGTTTGTAAAGTCCCTATTCAATTAACTAATGGATATATTGATGAATTAATTTTTGTCCATTACGAAGTGGATGGATATGATGGAGTTATAGGTAGCAAAGCTATGCAACATTGGGAACCAATTACCATTGATTCCACATTTATTACTCTCCAAGGTACTTTTCAAATTCCTCAACTTCATGAGGATTTAGCCTTCACTACCAAGATAGTTATCCCAAAAAAGAAGAAAGAAAATCAAGTATGGCTAGCATGAGAGATTGATGCTGCACAAGAACCATTGGACAAGATTAAGTCAGATTTTTGTGGCTACTGTGTTAACCAAGGATCTGAAGAAGTAGAAGAGGAACCTGTTCTATAGTCTACCACTAAAAAGGGATGCAAAAGGCATAGAAATAACCCCTAAGGCCAAAGCAAACTATTTTATTATGAGCATGCATGAAACTAAAATTTGCAGGGAAGAAATTGAAGATATGCACAAATTGGACTTAATCAAAGCCTCAAGTTCACCATTCTATTGTCATGCAATGTATGTGCCTAAATTTGATGAGAATGGTAATGAACTTCCAGAAAAATGGCTAGTTGTAAACTATAAGCCATTAAATGAATGTCTAATTGATAACCAGCACCCCTTACCAAGCAAAGATCACATTTGGCAAACTATTCAATGTAGCCATATCTACTCCAAATTTGATCTAACAAAAGGGTTTTGGCATATTGGTATTTGTGTAGGGTGAATAGGTGGATTATGATGTGGATTAGGTAGATAAGATGATGGATGGTGCTATGAAAATATATGATCAAACAAACTAAGAAAATGATGGAAGCTTGTCTCTATACATAGCGCGTGTTTGCCAGGTTTTCACTATGGTACTTCTCCAAGGCACCTGTTTACCAGGTTTTCACCAGAGGACAAATTATTTATCTTGTACTATTTTTTTGTCATCCAAAGCACCACAAGGTGGTTTTCACTATTAGAGGGTTTTTATTTTTTATTTTATTTTATTTTATTTTGTTTTTTGTATTGGGATACTGACAATTACACATGGTGCCTATTTTCCAGGTTTTCACCATGGTAATGGATAGGAAGGACTCAAGTGTCTAGTTCGATGGATGTTGGTAGTCCTATTGGAGATGGATGTTGTAGCTCGGACCATGTTGTTATGGTCATAGATGTTGGTAAGGATTTGTATGGAAGGGAGATGGATGTGGATTAGGTAGATAGTGGATTAGGATGTGGATTATGTAAGGTTCATGCAAGGATAGATGAAAGGTTTATGCAAAAGCAATGGAGATATTTGCTTAGGAGATGGGTGATGGAGTGATGTAGGGACCCACATAGATTTAGTATTTTATGATTTTTTCTTTGCTTGTGGGATTAGGAAGTTGAAACTTTTGTATGGAAGTGGATTTTTGGTTTACAAACAATTCTATGTGGAGGGCTTCGTTACACGATGGGTGTACGGATGGTCGGAGACCTTTCTCAGAGAAATTGAGATGGAAAGGGGCTACAATGCTAGCTACCATAGATTGGAATTATTTGGTATCGATATCATTGGGTACCGAAGATTCTTGAAATGCCTTGTCGATGATAGCTTTGTGGGCAAGGGATATGCGAAGCAATTCGAGGATGGAAATATGTGCAGGTGTTTTGCAGAGGTGATTAATGATATTATAGATAGAAGATGGTCTAAGAGCATTGACAGGTGCCCCTTGAATGGTAACATGGCCTCTTCGGGTAGCTACAACGCAATCGGGTGCTTTGCCTTGAATTGTAATGGTAGATATGTGAGCATGGTCAATGTGGCCAATCGTGGATGATTCATAGGTGTACTAGATGGCATTCTCAGCATGGGGGTTACTTGTCTTGTCATGAGATGGAAGTAGATTCTTGAAAGCATCTAGGTCATAGTTTGATGTTGATTGTTGGGCCGGTTGTGACACTGGTGGCATGATTTTAATTAGACCTTGATCAATGTAATCTTGAATGACATGTTTTAAGTGCATGCAACCATTGGTTTTGTGTCCTTTCACTCTGTGATACTCAAAATATTTGTTTTCTTTGTACCAAGGAGCTTTGAAGATCGGTTCACCATTAGGTGGTGCTTTAGGCAATATGATATCTCCTGCTTGGAGAAGCTTACAAAAGACAACCTCCATAGGTTCCACTAAGGGAGTAAATGGTTATCAAGGGTTTTAAGTTTGTCTTTGTCGAGTTCATTGAAAAGGTTGATTTTTTGTAGATGCGGCTTGGATGTTGATAGGAGCTTTAATTGCTAAGGGCACTATCAAGATTTTTAGAGATAGCAAAGACAATCCACAATCCTCAAATGATGAATCCTACTTTTAGAACAAAAACAAGAATGTTGTCAATGGTTGGGCTTCAGAGTTGGATTATAGTAGGCAATGGAAGGATTGGTGGATGTGGAAGAAGGATGGATAGTTAGGTTTGTGGTGTAGACAACATGAGGAATGGTAGATGAAGATGGGTGAACATGTGGGTTTGTGTTTTGGAAAATATGAGGATTGGTATGCGACATGTGTTGGGTGACAATGCGTAATCCTCGGGTTGCATAAGACAGATTGATGGTTTGTGAAGGATTATATGAAGGTGGAGAAGGTGATGTAAGTTGAGTAACATAGGAGACCACAACATTACGATATGCTGGTGATATAGTAGGCGGTTCACTCATGTCAATGAGACTAACATTGGGATTATATGGTATATGAAATGGATTCATGGAAATGGTGGTGACCATGTTAGAGGTACTAGGGATATGAGCATGGGGTATGGTTTCCACATGTGATGCAAGAGGAGTAGAAATGTACAATAGGTACAAAATTTGGGATATTGGAATGGCTTGTGATCCTTGGGGCACTTGTGAAGTTGGTATGGCTTGCAAAACTTGTGGAGTTTGCACTTGTGAAACATGGACAACTTGTGAGATTTGAGGCATGGACATGGTCATGGTAGATGCGGGGATGTGTTGTGAAACATGGAAAGGTGGAAAGCTCAAGTTTTGTGATTGGAAAGGAAGCATCTTAGTTGGTGTTAGCAAAGGTTCTATGGTATACTCCTTGCGTAGTGGGCTTGATGGTGTAGCAATATGCAATGAGGCAGATGGGTTGGAAGGTGGATGAGATTGGATGGACATGTCATGAAATGGTGCGGCAATAGTTGATGGTCCCTTTACAACAACAGCAAGAGTATTTGAATATTGTTTGCAAATGGAAGATAAGTCAAAATTACTTGGTAACTTGGTTCCCATGCGAGATAGTTGCAAAAAGTGATGATTTGGATCTGATAGGTTGAGTTTCTCAGCTTGGTCCCATATGTGTGTATCTCTAAATTTAGATAAGTCCTCTTGGGATTGCTCTTCATAGGTCTCGCAACATGTTGGAGGTTGTACTTGATGTGAGGATGATGGTCTAGGAGTGTATCCTTTGGGAACAAACATGTAAGCAGGCATACCTATTGTAAATTGAGTTGCATCTTTAAGGGACATTGATCAAGATTGTTGCATTTTAGCTTCTATCTTAGCTTGCAATTTTGCTTCTATTTCAGCTCTATATTGGCTCCTAGTTTGAGGCATGATGGTTGATGTTGAAAGTTGGACTTGGCTTGTCAAGGTTGAGACCCAAAATGTGATGGTTGGTTGATTGTTTGGTTGTTGGTTGATGGTTTTCTAGTTTGCTAGTTGTTTGGTTGTTGTTGCTTGGTTGTTGGTTGTTTGGTTTGCTTGGCTGTTGGTTTGCTTGGTTGCTTGGTTGTTGGTTTGCTTGGTTGCCGGTTTGTTTGGTTGCTTGGTTGTTGGTTTGCTTGGTTAAACTTCCCTAGAGGATAGCTCACACACTCAAGGGAAAAGATGGTTGATGTTACTATTTTGCTAATGTTGCTAGGGCTAAGGAAATCTAAAAGGTGATGTTTTTCTATTGGATTGGTTGTTTGATGTTTGGTTTACTGGTTTGGGGTTTTAAGAGGATTGAAAGCTCACAAAGTCTAATTGTTTGGTATGCTCAAGATAGGAGACAAATTTTAGGTGTCTATAAATGATCAAATGCAGGTTTGAAAGTTGATGCTGAAGCTAAGCATTCTGTAAATGTTGTTGATTTTACTGGGTTGCTAAGATTTGCCGATATTTAGCCAGAGGCAACATGTAATAGCTTAAATACGACTCAAATAAGGCCAAAAGTGACTAACAATAGCTTGGAAGCAATCTAATTTCAATTCAGGTGATAGGATACAGTAATAACTAGAGGTGAGCTAGTTTGCTAGAGATGAGCAGTTTTGGTTCAAAGGTGATTCAATTTAAACTGGAAGCAAGCAATTGTTGTTCAAAGGTGATTTGGTTTAAGCAAGGTTGATAACTACTATTCAAAGGTGATTTGAATGTCTGTAAGTAGGCAGTTAAGGCTCAAAAGCGGTCTGTGTCTATCAGAGGATAGATTTTGAATGGTGTTTTTGACAAGAAAATAGTGATTTCAATCACTCACACTCACAACAATCACAAACTTGTACAACCTAGGCTAGGAAAAGATTGTATTTGTTGAGTCCCCTGGCCATGCCTATTCAAAGTGGATAGCTTTAGGATCTTGGTAGCATCGGCTCCTCTCCACGGAACACACTTCTCACACATACCAAGATCTAGGTTTTCCAAGGCTCGTCCCCCCACCCAACCTTAGGATTGTCCCTTCTATCTCTACTAAGAACTACATGAATCAGGGTGGCTTCAAAGGTCCCACCTTTTGCATTAACAAATAGAGTGTTTTTGGCTACTACACAAAGTTGCTAATAAGGGCATCCATTTGGGTGGCTATACGTGCGACAGTACTACTCTCCATTATGGAGTCTCCCAACCTTCAAGGGTTACGCCTTGGAGGGTTTTGGGGGATGTTGGCTGTCGGTATAACACAACAACACCTTTTGTTTGTGGCTTTCAACACAAACACTTTTCTTATATAGTGGTTCAGAAGGACTTGGCTTTAGCCTATTACCGCTTTGGTCATACCCCTTCTCACACCGAGAAGGCAAGCCCTCTAAAGATAATAACAAGTTCTCATGCACCCAAGATCCATTTGATAGGCAAGGGGAGAGGATACTTTTGCTATTAAATTTGGGTTACAAACATGCACATTCAAGAAATCAAGAAAGATAAAGCAAGCAAAGAGAAAACAATGATTGTTTTTATGCACCAAGCCCAAATGTTCCTAATTTAGTGATAAATCAAAAGTCTTGGACTGATCAGAGTTGCAATAGATATGTTAGTAGTTTCATAACCTCCTTTTCTTGGACAATCGATAAGATGCTACACAAATAATTGATTAGTAGCCAAGAAAACTAAACTGTAAATGATAAAGACTGGAAGCGACACAGTTACCAAAGGCGATCAACTGTTGATCAAAAGCATTCTAGATTTGGTTGAAAGAAAAATGTTATTGCTCAGGAGTGATGCCAATAAACCTAGATACAAAATGATAAGACTTAGAAGTGATGCAAAAAATCAACAGGTGTTGATTGTAGGTCATAAGTGACTCAAATCTGAAAAAAACAAGATATAAATAGAAAAACCCTAATTTGCAGAAGGCAATCTAGATAGCTAAAAGCGATCACTATTACATTAAAAGCAATGCAAATCACATAGAAGTGACCAATGTTAGCTCAAAAGCAATGCAAAAAATACTATAAGTGAATACTGTTCACTCAGAAGTGACCCAAAAAATGCTAAAAGCGGTTGGTTTCTACTTGAAAGAAAAGCTTGTTGTAAGCACTCAGAAAATCTAATCTTCACAAAAAACAACTTTAAACAGCAAAGTTAATCAAGAACGTGGGTCCCATCGAGCATGCCAAAATGTGATAGGTAAAAATCAGGTCAGTAAGATCAAGCATTGCAAATGAAAACCTAACCCTACCATCATCAAAGAATTGAATCCAAATGAAATCAAAAGCATGCAATTCAAGAACAATGTCACCTAGATTGTATGATTCCTTGTAGAAGATGTGGATTTCTTCTTCAACAATGAACAATTATGAAGATCAAAACTACCATGATGGATGGATGATAATGATAATAAGATCAATGGATGTTAAAATGCTCAAGATGATAATGTAGATGCTATGAGAATGTTGGATATATGTATGGGAATGAGAGGGTGTTTATATAGACCTCAACCAAAATCAATCAACGGTGGAGATTTGGTAGCTATGTGAATGGCTATGATGAATTGATAGTCATAGGTGAATGTGTAGATGACAAGTGAAGGGAAGATGGGGCTTATGTGTGACCGTGTACATAAAAAGTACTACATGTGAAAGATATTAAATAAAAGATGTAGTACCACACATGCTTTTTTAAATGAAAGAGGCACACATGTCGGCTCATGAAGATAAATGATAAGATAAATTAATAAAATAAATAAAATTTATTTAATTAATTGGAAAGTGGGATTGTGAAATTAATTTTAATTAAATAAATAAGATTTATTTAATAAAATAGATAGAAATAGGGATAATTAAATAATTAAAGATTATTTAATTATAGCTTAGAAGAAATAGATAATGAATTGATTAAACAAATATAAATTTATTTAATTAATAGAATAAATAGGTGCTTTTGAAATTGCTCAAGTGTGTTAGACAAATGCAAATGCTAGGTAATACAATATTTGATGCTAATGATAATGAGTCAATTTTGGGTGTCTACATTTCCTACTGGAGGATAAGGAGCCTTATGTTATACCAATTCATTATGAGCAGGTATTTCTATAACTCAAACAAGAAGCGTTAGTGATCATTAATCTATTAATTCATAGTTTATTACAAATATATACATGTATTTATTAATCAATAAAATTGTTATACCATACGTCTAATATATATATATATATATATATATATATATATATATATATATATATATATATATATATATATATGTCATTCATGTGCAGGTATTTTCTATGAAGCAAAACAATGATGGCCAACAAAATGAGAGAGAGGGATTAGAGAACATCAAAGAAATTGGCATCCATGATGATGTTGAAGATGGTTATGTTCAAGTACAAGAAGACAACAATATAGAGTTAGATGATGTTATGGAAGACAATAATATGGATGGTATAGAAAATGATGATCCAAATACATCTAGTAACAATATAGATGGTCTACAGTCAAATTTCAATGATGATGAAGATGATGCAAGTCAAGATGAGGATGATGATAATATTAAATACTTGAAAGAACATATGAACAATGACAATGATACACTGGATGACATTGTAGCAGACAATAATGTTAATGACCAAGACTTCTAAATTTTTAGAATTATTTGCAATCCATGTTTAAAAAGGATGATTCTTATGGCCTAAACTTTAAAATGCTTCAGTAATATTATTTGTGTTGATACAAATTACCTATTGCAATATCCTTAAATTGTTCAATCATTTGTATGAATTGTTTGAAAAAACAATTAGGATTACTTGGATGCAATTTCCTTTTCATTGCTTTATATTTTGCTTGAATGTCAAGGTCTCAACCTAATCCTCATTTTGCACTAAGAAGAAACCTTAGGCTTAACTCTACAATGGCCTCGATTCATTGTGAGGAAGTTATGATTGAGGATTTGATGACTACTACGTATTTTAATGGGGAAGATGTTTTTCATCATGATGCACATGTTGCACATAAGGATAGGAAAAACATGAATCTTACTACACAAATACTTAGATCAAACCTTTACGAATTTGAGCAATAATGTTAATTAAGTAGATTGATTGATGTTCTTCATAACTTGTTAATGGATAATCCTTATGTGATGGAAGTATTAAGTGATATAGGTCAAAGGATAAGCTCATCAAGTTACTTAAATAGTGTGTCTCCTCCCCTTCCTTTACAAGCCTCTTCATCTACTATGCCTCCTTCCACATCTTCTCCTATATTAGCCATGCCACATACATCTTCTCTTCTCCATATTGCTTATCATTTTTTCATAACTCATGTCATTGATCCTCTCATTGTACCTACTTCTCATATTGTACCTTCCACTCATCCCCTAATTGTGTTTACTTCTCACCCACTACTCATGTTCCCACTTCTAGTGTTGTAATTCCAACTTCATTGTTTGTCCCCCAATCAACCTACACTCCATGTAGTATCTCATGTTGCCACTTCCACTCCCATTTTAATCACAACTATTAATGTTCATCCTTCCAACATAGATGTCATCCAAGTAAAATAATTGATGAGATGCAAAGTAAATTTGATGTATTACCCCTAGTAATCAAAGGATATCATAGGAGAAATCAAGCATAATCCACTTTCATTTGAGTTATTTCTTATCAATTTCTAGTTTGTTCAGTGGCCCCTAGTTTTGTAATGTATAGTGGTAAAGGGGACCTTATGACACAATTGGGATTTTGTTTTGATTGTGTTTATGATGATAAACTTTTTACAAAGATCTTCCCTAGAAACTAAAAGGATTATGCAATCGAATGGCTTTATTGTCTTCCTCATAGTTCTATTCATTCCTTCAATGATTTAACCAATGGTTTTGTACATCACTTAAATATCAATATTGGTTTTGTTGGTACTCAAACTTGCAAATTATAAAACCCTAAAGATATGTCAAATCTTATGATTAGGTTTTATATGTGAATTTAACCAACTAATAGAGCTAATCAGATTAATCAAAGTTCTCTACACTTTAGCCTCTGTTCAAGCCTAGGTGGGTGTTACCTTATTTCACCAATGACAATTTACTTTCAAGTTTGCTGGTGACTTCAAAATAGATTAAGGAGCTTATGTAATTTTTTTAATTAAATCATCCACTTCACTTAACGCAATCTGGAATATGACTTGGATTAATATTTTCTATAAATCTTTAAACCCTACTCCTAAAATAGAAATACAAATTTGGATTTTGAAAATATATACAAAGGAATGATTTTCAAAAGAGAATGACTAGTGCCTACCACATGAGGAGTTTGTTTAGCTTTAATTATTTTTCATATATATCCTTAATTGTATCTATACCATGTTATCTTGTGATAAGTACTTGAGTAATACCATTAATGAAAAATGAAGCATGGACATATTATCATCTATATTAGCTAATTAATTGCACAAATATTTCAATTTATCAACGATCTCATGTTTCTATTCATTTCCAACACTTTTACTAAATACATCATGATCATAATATTCTTCTTCATCATTAGAATGCAACATTGATCATCATAGGAAGTAGGAAAAGAGGTAGTCATGTTTGCAAGGTGAGGGTTTGACCTAGTACTTTGTTGAAGGGGACATAAGGATCCTATATGTTTCTTAGGAATGCAAAATTAAAGGCATTGGGTTGTTTCCAACAAATGTAAACCACAAAAATTGCAAAATAAAAAATCAATCTTTTTTTTATCCTAAACATAGGCATGAAAATTGTGAGTTCAAGAAAATGTAGGGAAATAAATCATACCCTTTAATAGAAGATTTAAGTCCAATCCTAGATTTAATTAAACTTTAAAGTACAAGGAGTTGATAGTAGAATAAAATATTGAGATATTAAGTAATTAAGATAGAGAAATGAAATAGTTGAGAAGAAATACAAAACTTATTTGATCTTTTTAGCATGATGTCAAATGTGAAGTGTGTGATTAACTAACGCATTATGAAAAAAAGAATGAAAACTAGTATTTTCTACTAGAATATATATCATGAGATTGTGGTAGTGATTAAATGATTTTTTGCATTCCTTTTTCACTTGTACTCTTTTTCCATATTTCCAAAACTTTACTCTTATCTTCCTAGGGATTCTATATTTTCCTCTTGACTTGGACTGATATTTATACCATTCCCCTTTAGATCCACTTTTGTCCTTGGGCCTTTGTGCAACATGTAAGGCATCCTTAGAACCTTCATCATTGAACTTTCTCCTCATATCTCCATTGAGTATTGTAACAATAAAGGATTCCATACTCACCTTTACAACACTACCATTTATAACAAGCATTATGTTCTCATAATTTTTGGGTAAATAAAAAAGTGAGAAGATACATTTGTCCTCCTCATCAATTTTAACATTTACTGAACCTATTTGACTCAAAATAATATTAAAGGTGTCAAAATGTTCTATAGTAGAATCACCTTCCTTCATTTTTAAATAATATAAACATATTTTAAGGTATAACTTATTACTTTATAATTTTAGTTTGATAAATATCACCTACCCTCTTTTGTAATGTGAATGCAGGGGTCTCTTTTGATTTGAATAACAAAGAAAAAGTAAATTGGAGACAACCAGATAAATTATGATGTAGGAGCATCCAGTGGTGTAAGGGCAATCTTGCATCACCCAAAAAAAAAAAGTGTTTCAAAATTGTTGATGTTATACCTGTTTCTTCTCAAAATCTGTGGTTCTGGTCCCATAATCACCTGAATAATAATGTAAAACTTTCAGTTTTCCCAAACTACTAAAAATAGTAAACTACTATTTTTAGAAAGTTTGCATTTGGGCATGGAATGAAGTCAAAATTTACAGGAAGTTACATAACAGAAATATAAGACCTTTGGCGAAGGAATCATACGAAGATCATTTGCGAGCTGAAAGATATTAAAGTTTTCATTTCCTAAAAAATGACTAAAAATTATTCAAACTCAGGTTTGAGGCACTAAACGGCCCCGTAGGGGCCCAAAAATGGCCAGAACCAGCAGAGCTCGTTCTTAGCATGTAGAGCACTCCGCAAGCTTTCCAACGCATAAAATGGTTCATCAATCGGAGTCCCGATCAAAAGTTATGGCTCCCGAAAGTTGACCTATTTTTGGAGGGAGATGCAAAATTTGAAATTAGGTTGTTGGCTGCCAAAAAGGCTATTAATAACCATTTTTTGGAACCCTGGGTAGTAGGAGAGTTAAGGGGGCAAGTGTAGAGTCAAGAATAGGCAGGAAAATAGAAACCCTAGCTGATTTGGGGGGTTACAGAAGGTGGAAGATTCCAGAGCCTAGTGATGGTAGCTGTAGTGTGTTGCAGCCTGTAGAGGACTGATTCCTCTGATTGTAATTAAGCTTCTGTAATGTAATGAGTTGCCCAAATCAATAAAAGAAAGTTCTATTCTCTGTGTTCAATTTTTATTATTGTGTGTTTTATGATTTACCTCCTTCATCAAGTGGTATCAGAGTGAGGGTTCCTAAGTGTGTAGACAGATCGCCGACCGTGAGGTAGTTTGCACCAGGACCTGAGGTTGTGGGTTTGCTACAGAGACCAAGATGCCTCCACGAAGAAATCATGTTGGGAGGAATGCTTTGACAGAAGAGGGTTTTAGAGCCCTACAAAGGCTAATCGATGCATTGCAAGAGGAGCTACGAAGAGGGTTTGAGCCGAGGACAAGAGAAGAAAGTGAAGATGAAGTTGAAGAAGAGCTATCTAAGGAAGAACAAGAAGCTGCAGAAGTAAGGTTGTTGAGGGTCATTTTGAAGATCAGAAAGAGGCCTAGGATCAAAGTTTCTACATATTCTGGAGATTTGAATCCAGAACAGCTTATTGATTGGATCAATGACATGGAGGAGTATTTTGAGTATAAAGATATGGAGGACCCAGATCGGGTTAAGTTTGCAAAAACAAAGTTGAAGGGCCACGCCAATATTTGGTGGAAGGAGGTCCAATTAGAGAGGAACAGAAGAGGAAAAGCAAAGATCACCAGATGGGATTGGATGGTTGAGAAACTGAAGAAGCAGTTCATTCCTATGGACTATGAGATGGAGTTGCTGAAGAAGCTGCAAGGACTGAAGCAAGGTAACAAATCTGTTAAGGAGTATACAGAAGAGTTTATAAAATTACTATCAGGATAGGTCATGCAGAGCCCAACAAGGAGAAGGTAGCCCGTTACATTAATGGGTTGAGGCCAAGTATTCAAGAGGAGTTGAGCCTAGTCAGAATGACCACCATAGAAGATACGTAGCAGTTTTCCCTGAAGGTGGAAGAAAAGCTAAACAAAAGATTTGATAGTAAGCAAAGAGGAAGAGGTCAAGGTGGAAGGACTAGTGGAAGACCCTATGGAGGCCATAATGAAGATCAAAAGAAAAGTGAAGAAGCAGGCACTAGTCGAAATCAAAGAGGGGATAATACCTACTGCCCTCGTGACCAGAACAATGGTGATCAAAGAGGAAGAGGAAGAGGTAGACCTAGGCAAGGACCTGGGAGAGGAGGTTTCAGAGGAGCCTGTTTCCAATGTGGAGAAGAAGGGCATCGAGCATATGAGTGTCCACAACATCAAGGAAGGACAAATAGAAGACCTGAAGGTAATGCACGAGTTGCACATGTAGATGAAGATGTACATTCTGAGCATTCTAAAGATGCTGAAAGGGGAGAAACCCTAGTTGTCAGAAGAACCTTGCTGAATGAGGAGAAAGAACCCAATCAGAGGAAGAGTTTATTCCGCACAAGGTGCAAATGTGAGGGTAAGTGTTGTGATATTATTATTGATAGTGGAAGCACTGATAATTTGGTTTCAGAAGAGATGGTTGACAAGTTGAAGTTGACAAGAAGAAAGCATCCACATCCATATCAGATTGCATGGTTGCAGAAGGACCATAGAGCTTTGGTCAATGAGTAGTGTTTAGTGAAGTTCAAGATTGGTGACTACCATGATGAGGTGCTGTGTGATATCATACTGATGGATGCATGTCATATGTTGTTGGGGAGGTCGTGGCAGTATGATAGGAGCGCTGTCCATGATGGCCGTGCAAACACATATTCCCTAACAAAGGATGGAGTTCGTCATAAGTTGAAGCCCTTGAAGGAGGTGGAAGAAAAGGTATGTAGTACTGCCAAAATTTGTTTGGTAGATGGTAGGAAATTTTTGGAGAGTATGAAGCATGAGTGTCATTGCTTTGCATTGATTCCTAAGATTAGTCAAGAGAAATGTGAAGATGTACTAGCAGAAGTTTCAGATATGTTGGAAGTGTTCCAGGACATTATCTCTGATAATGTACCAGAAGGTTTACCACCAGTAAGGAAGATAAGTCATCAAATGGATTTGATACCAGGAGCCAGTTTGCCAAACAAGGCAGCCCATAGAATGACCCCTGCAGAGAATGAAGAGCTAAACAGACAAGTTCAAGAGTTGTTGAGGAAGGGACTGATAAGGGAGAGCCTAAGTCCATGTGCGGTACCTACAGTACTAGTACCAAAGAAAGATGGAGAATGGAGGATGTGTACAAACTCTTGAGCCATCAATAAGATAATGATCAAGTATAGATTTCCATTGCCAAGAATGGATGACATCATGGACTGTTTGAGTGGAGCCAAGTACTTCACAAAAATTAACCTGAAGAGTGGGTATCACCAAATCCATATCAGAGAGGGGATGAGTGGAAGACAGCCTTCAAGACAAAGGAAGGTTTGTATGAGTGGTTAGTCATGCCATTTGGGCTAACCAATGCACCGAGCACATTCATGCGGCTCATGAACGAGGTATTGAAATTTTTTTTGGGAAGTTTTGTTATTGTTTATTTGGATGATATTTTAATTTTCAATAAGACTTGGGATGAGCATTTGATGCATATCAGAAGAGTTCTAGAGAAGCTGAGGGAGGAGAAGTTGTTGATTAATCTGAAGAAATGCAGTTTTGCAAAGAAGGAGTTGGTATACCTGGGATTTGTTGTCTCAGAGGAAGGTCTTAAGATGGACCCAGAAAAAGTAAAGGCTATCATTGAGTGGCCTACACCAAGGAGTGCAACAGAGGTAAGATCTTTTCATGGTTTGGCAAGTTTTTACAGAAAGTTTATCAGGAATTTTAGTAGCATTTGTGCACCCCTAACTAAAACAATGAGAGGGGATAGAAAAGAGTTTAGATGGACTAAAGGGGCAGACAAGAGCTTTGATACATTAAAGCAGAAAGTCGTAGAACAACCTATTTTGGCACTTCCAGATTTCAATAAGGTATTTCAGGTATATTGTGATGCTAGTGGTAGTAGTATAGGAGCTGTTTTGAGCCATGAAGGTAAGCCCATTGCCTATTTTAGTGAGAAGCTTAATGATGCCAAGAAAAATTATTATGTTTATGATCAGGAATTTTATGCAATAGTTCAGGCTTTAAAGAAATGGAGACATTATTTGTTACCAAAAGAGTTTGATTTATATACTGATCATTAGACTTTGTAGTATCTTAGTAGTCAAGGAAAGTTGAACCAAAGGCACTTAAAATGGGTTGAGTTTTTGCAGAGTTATACCTTTGTTTTGAAGCACAGGAGTGGGAAGTCCAACAGAGTTGCAGATGCCTTGAGCAGAAGGCAAAATTTATTGACAGAAATGAAGATAGAGGTTGTTGGGTTCAATGAGCTCAAAAGTTTGTATCCTAAAGATCTAGATTTTGCAAAGGCTTGGAAAGCTTGTCTGGAGCCTATTACTTTAGACAGGACAAGATGGTTGGATTTCATAATCCAAGATGGCATGTTGTTTAAAGGAAGCCAATTGTGCATTCCGAGGAGTTCCATGAGAGAGAACCTGAGTAAAGAGAAGCATAGTGGAGGATTGGCTGGACACTTTGGTCGAGATAAGACCATTTCAATTGTTGGTGAAAATTATTATTGGCCACAGTTGCAGCAAGATGTGAGGAAGTTTGTGCAAAGTTGCAGAGTATGCCAGATGGCAAAAGGAACAAGTCAAAATATAGGGTTGTATCACCCATTACCTATACCAGAGAAGCCCTGGGATGATATCAGTATGGATTTTGTTCTTGGTTTACCAAGGACACAGAGAGGACATGATTCTATTTTTGTGGTGGTGGACAGATTCTCAAAAATGGCACATTTTATTCCTTGTAAGAAGACTAATGATGCTGTTCATATTGTAGAGTTATTTTTTAGGGAAGTGGTGAGACTACATGGTCTACCAAAAAGCATAGTTTCAGATCGAGATACCAAGTTTGTTGGTTATTTCTGGAGGACATTGTGGAAGAAGTTGAAGACAGACTTGAAGTTTAGTTCTGCAGACCATCCATAGACTGATGGACAAACTGAAGTGGTGAATAGGAGTTTGAGTAACCTACTACGATGCTTGGTAGGAGATAAGCCCAAGGGATGGGATTTGATTTTACCATAGTCAGAATTTGCTTACAACAATTCTGTCAATAGGAGTACTGGTAAATCACCATTCCAGATTATATATGGCAATAGTCCAAGAAATGCTTTAGAGTTAAGGAATCTAGATACGGGAGAAAAGACAAGTGCCGAGGCTGAAGACTTTGCAGAACATATCAAGAATTTGCATGAAGAGGTGAGAAAGCACATTAATAAGATGACTACTCAGTACAAGGCTAAGGCAGATCAGAAGTGGAGGTATAAGGAGTTCCAGGTGGGAGATAAAGTTATGGTTCACTTGAGAAAAGAAAGGTTCCCTATTGGAACATACCATAAACTAAAAATGAAGAAATTTGGACCATGCAGAATCTTGAAGAAGCATGATTCCAGAATTGCATATGAGGTAGAGCTGCCGAGTGGGATCAACATTTCCCCTATTTTCAACATTGCTAATTTAACAAAATATCATGAAGGTGGAACAGAGGATGGACCAACAGAAGTGCAGTGGAGTATTCCGGCATCTACTTCAATAGAGGAGATAGAAGAGATCTTGGATAGCCGTGTGGGAAGGAGTACTCGAAACAGGCAATATGAAGAATATCTAATAAAATGGAAAGGAAGGCCTGTTCAAGATTCTTCTTGGTTGTCTAAGGCAGAGGTTGACCATTTGGGTTTTCCTCACACAAACACCTGAGACGTGACAAGGTCACTTCTCAAATTACCCTAGGTGTCTAATGCAGGAGCATCCAGTGGTGTAAGGGCAATCTTGCATCACCCAAAAAAAAAGTGTTTCAAAATTGTTGATGTTCTACCCATTTCTTCTCAAAATCTGTGGTTCTGGTCCCATAATTACCTGAATAATAATGTAGAACTTTCAGTTTTCCCAAACTGCTAAAAATAGTAAACTGCTATTTTTAGAAAGTTTGCATTTGGGCACGGAATGAAGTCAAAATTTACAGAAAGTTACATAATGGAAATATAAGACCTTTGGCAAAGGAATCATACGAAAATCATTTGCGAGCTAAAAGATATTAAAGTTTCCGTTTCCTGAAAAATGCCTAAAAATTATTCAAACTCAGGTTTGAGGCACTAAATGGCCCCGTACGGGCCCAAAAATGGTTGAAACTAGTAGAGCTAGTTCTTAGCACGTAGAGCACTTCGCAAGCTTTCTAATGCATAAAACGGTTCGTCAATCGGAGTCCCAGATCAAAAGTTATGGCTCCCGGAAGTTGACCTATTTTTGGAGGGAGATGCAAATTTTGAAATTAGGTTGTTGGCTGCCAAAAAGGCTATTAATAACCATTTTTGGAAACCCTGGGTAGTAGGAGAGTTAAGGGGGCAAGTGTAGAGTCAAGAATAGGCAGGAAAATAGAAACCCTAGCTGATTTGGGTGGTTATAGAAGGCGGAAGATTCCAGAGCCTAGTGATGGTAGCTGTAGTGTGTTGCAGCCTATAGAGGACTGATTCCTCTAATTGTAATTAAGCTTCTATAATGTAATGAGTTGCCTAGATCAATAAAAGAAAGTTCTATTCTCTATGTTTAATTTCTATTATTGTGTGTTTTATGATTTACCTCCATCAAATTATTAGCAATCCAATTCAACAAACAAATGAGAACCAAAAGTTTACCACCAGAGAATAGTAGCTTTTATATTGATTTTCTTCAAAGTACAGGCAATGCAATGTCTCTTTCAAAAAATCAAAATCCTAGATAGATTCTAATCCATAAGGTCTTGGTTTGCTTTTATAAAAGAAGTAACAAGATTTAGACCTTTCACATTAAAAAATGGCTCTTTGTATTCTTAAACCTTGATATTACAATATTTGCTTTTTATAAGTCCAAGTTAGATTTTCAAATATATTTGAATATATTTTGAAAACATGAAGAAAACATAAACAGACAAAAGGAGAGCATTCAAGATGTGGTGGTGCTATTTAACGCCAGCATCTAGCTCAGTGCTCCTCTGCACTTGAACCTATGTTGTTGATGATTCATCTCTAAGATATTTCTCCTCCCATTTATATATTGTAAAATCACTAGGCTATTGGTAATCCTGAATCTGAAGCAAGTTCTCCAGGTGATCTTTCCATCTTTTATCAAGACAAACTTTGACATCCATCACAAATTTTGCATACTCAGCATCTAAGGCAATTACTTGGTCCAATATCATGTTGAAGTTGAGAATGCTAACATCTCCATCCTTCTTCAAAAAATCCATAACTTGGAATATTGTTTGGCCGAATTCCATCTTCCATGTGTCAAGACTTTTGATTTTCTCTTCTTTTGTTAGTATGAAAGGAATAAATTTATGCTTGAATGTAGAAAAAGATTCAACCTTTGCTTGCATCTTTTGGCTTTCCCCATTCACATACTAGTATTCATCAATGATCATTTTGACAATTTGCTCAGTGGCCTTCAAAGCTATAGGGGCATCAGGATTCCTTTGCACTACTAAGCACATCGTAACCAAAGTGTGATGATAGGGTTTCCATTTTTTTATACAACAAATCCAAAGAAAAGTTTATCTTCAATTGCTCAATGGCTTGAGATAAAGAAGAATAGCAATCATGCACACTCCCGTGCTTATCCACAACTAATTTTACTCTATGCTCCAAAATTTTCTCAAAAAATTTAAAAACTTTCATCTTTGCCTCATTCTCTGTCATTTCATTTTGTTTATTCAAACTTTCAATTTCCTTTTCAGATTTCAATCTTAATGCATTAAATTCTTCAATAGACAATGTGATTGTAAGGAAAGCACAGGTGCAGAATACAGCTTCCCTAATGTCAATTCAAAGGGGATAATGTAGACAGGTAATGTTTAATTCAAATACAAAGATGAACACACCAGAAAATATAGAATAAACATACAAGATAACAGAGAACAACACCAGATGTACGTGGGAAAACCCTTTTGGATAAAAAATCCACCACCACAAGAGAGACAATCTTTATTTACAGTAAGCTTAGAAAGGTTACAATAAAGATCCCAGCCTTCTCACTCAGGTATCAATTCTCAAATCATACACACAGTTCACTTCCTCTGTACATCTACAAAATGAACAATTTGATCTAATCTCATCATCAACCCCAGACGACCTCACCAAATCTAGATATAACACAGTCTTCAAGAGCAAAACTATTTTGAACTTCTACCCTAATTGTTCATTCCAACTGACCCAACATCACTATCTTCCAACCATCGCGTAACTGTTCATATTCATGTGAGACCTTTAGTCCCACATTCACCAGTTTGAGTTTGATATCTCAGTTTACATAAACAAACACTCAATAAGACTATCGTCGGTAATTTTTTTGCCGACGATGCTAGTCTAAGCCTCATCGGAATAGCCCAAGCCATTAGAGACCACTCCACCATCCACACCGATGGTTCCTTGTCCCATCGATGCCCAAGCCTTCATCCTTCATCGAAGTAATAGAAGACCATTGGAGTATCTACCACAGGCTCAATCGATGGCCAACCTTATGCCGATAGACATATCACATTGGTATGACACATATCGATCAGAGAAGAAACACCAATCCAAACTGATAGAGCATGTCAAGCTAATAGCTAGCCCTTCATCGGTGAAACCTTGCAGATCACCCAAAGACTCCTCACTCCCGTGGATACAAAAAGTCTAGCCAATGGGCAAACCACCATCGATGAGAGAAAAGTGATTGGTGTAGCATTAACAAAGTCTACCAAAGCTCCAGTGTGGCTAATGACCAAGCAACTATCAGAGAGACACTATCCATCAGTAGAACAAGTCAAGAGTTTGCCGATAGTTCAAACCTTGCCAATGAATGATGAACGATGAACATGTACTTTCTATGAACAAAACCAATGAATGAATGAGGTTCCAAGAAGTAACTTGAGACATTAGGTCTCTTCAATCTCCCACTTGTCAAAGAGATTACTGCTATCTCTTAATCCTCATACGATTACTGATAATTATGGGCCTGAAGACCCATTTCATCTGAACACCATTTGAACTTGGTCGTGCTCACTAGTTTAGTCAAGGCATCTGCAACATTATCCAAAGTATCAACCTTTTCCATCTTTACCTTTTTGTCTTCCACCATATCACGAACAAAGTGATATTGGACATCAATATGTTTTGTCCTAGTGTGAAAAGTAGGATTTTTTGCCAAACAAATAGTACTTTGACTATCACAATGAATTTGTATCTACCCTGCATCAAAACTAACATTAGAACACAACCTCTTCAACCAAATGGCTTCTTGGCATGCATGAGTAGCTACCATGTACTCTACCTTTGTTGTGGACAAAGCAACTACAACCTGCCGCTAGCTCATCCAACTGATAGCACCACCATTTAACGTGAATACATATCCATTGGTGGATCTTCTACTATCAATGTCCCCTGCCCAATTAGAATCAACATATCCCTAAATGCTGATAGATTTCTAAGATCCAAATGAGTTTCCATGATAGAAACTAGCATAGTTAGAAGTTCCCTTCAAATACCTCATAACTCTCTTCACAGCATCCCAATGTGATCTGCCTAGATTTGCCATAAATTGGCTCAAAAATCTCACCACCTGGGCAATGTCTGGTTTGGTATAGACCATTATGTACATTAAACTACCAACAACACTTGCATAAGGCACCTTTTTCATGTCGTCAATTTCATTTGAAGATTCTAAACAATCTTCAACAAATAGTTTCATTCCCTGCAAAACTGGAACAACTAATTGTTTGTAATTAGACATATTAAATTTATTAAGAACATTGGTAATATACTTGCTCTGGCTGAGCCAAAGCTTTCTACTAGATCTATCCCTTTTGATTTCCATTCCCAGAATGTACTTTGCTGCCCCCAGATTCTTCATCTCAAATTTCAAGGATAATTGAGATTTTAAATCTAAGATCATCCCCTTACCATTGCGAATGAATAACATGTCAACCACATACAATGCAATTATAAGAATCCAATCACCATCAATTTTATAATATACACAATGATTAGATTTAGATCTCACGAATCCCAAAGATAAAACATACGTATCAAATTTTTGATACCACATTCTGGGAGATTACTTCAAGCCATAAAGAGACTTTTTAAGTTTACATACTAGATGTTCTTTACCTTTTACCACAAAATGCTCTGGCAGGGACATATAAATTTCTTCTTCAAGGTCCCCATGAAGAAATACTATCATCACATCCATCTGCTCAGTTTCAAAGTCATATGCTACTGCAATTGACAATAGAAATCTAATGGATGTTAGCTTACCTATAGGAGAAAAGATTTCTCCATAATCTATACCTTCCTTTTGAGAATACCCCTTAGCAACCAATCTTGGCTTGTACTTTTCAATACTACCATATGGACCATATTTCTTTTTAAATACCCACTTACAGCCCATAGGTTTTCTACCTTTAGGCAAGAGCACCAAATCCCAAGTTCCATTTTTCTCCAATGATGACATTTCATTATCCACGGCTTCCAACCAAGAATCTAAATCAAGTAAACTAATAGCTTCTTTCATAGTCCTAGGTTCATCAGTATCAGTAAGTAAAGCATAGGCACAACTTCAATCAAGTACTGAAAATCCATACCTATCTAGTTGTCTTCTTTCACATGTAGACCTCCTCAACGGCTAAGGTGTAGGTTCAAGTTCTTGCTCTGGATCTAAATCTTTGGAGCTACTCGAACTCACTTCTGAATCATCTACACTTGGTGCTTGTTGTTCCTCTTTTACAGGGGTCAAAGGAATATTAACAACACTCTTTTCTTTCTTCTCTTCTGTCTTCTCCAGCTGAGGATCAATAACCAAAGGTTTCAGCTCTCTAAAAATTACATTCCTACTATAAATTACTTTTTTAGTTTTAGGATTCCAAAGCTTGTACCCTTTAACACCAACTCCATAGCCAATAAAGATACATTTGACTGCCTTATAATCCAGCTTAGATATTTTTACCTCAGGAATATGACCATATGCCTCACAACTAAAGACACGAAGATGTCTTAGAGAGGGCTTCTTTCTAAACCATGCTTCCATAGGTGTCTTATCAACCAATACCAAAGTAGGAGAATGATTTAGCAAGTAACAAGCTATAGCAACTGCCTCAGCCCAGAACCTTTGTTCAAGACCAGCATAACTCAACATACTTCTTGCTTTCTCCATCAATGATCGATTCAACCTTTCAACAACTCCATTTTGCTATGGAGCATAAGGTGTAGTCTTATGCCTTTTTATTCCATGATCAATACAATATTTATCAAAATCTGCATTGCAATATTCACCACCTTTATCCATTCTCAAACATTTTATTTTTCTACCAGTCTGAATTTCCACAAGATTTTTAAATTCTTTAAACCGACTGAACACTTCTGATTTATTTTTCAAAAAATATACAAATTCCCTCCTTGAATAATCAGCAATAAACGATACGTAGTATCTTGATTTAGATAGAGAAGGAACATCAACTGGACCAAAAACATCAGAATGTACATAGTCGAGAACACCAGAAGATTTATGAGAACTAGAGTAAAAAGAAACACGAGTCTATTTTTCATATATGCAATGTTCGTAGAAATTGAACTCCAGATTACAATCAATCAGCCTATCTACCAGGTTTTAATTTTTCAAGGTTTTTAAACATTTTTCACCTATGTGACCAAGTCTATGATGCTAGAGCATTATTTTCTCTGCAGGAAGTTTAACTTCCATAGAGTTTGCATCATGTGTTACAATAGTAGATTTTTCAGATTTTATAGAGATATTATTATAGCACAATGTTTTAACATCTAACCTATACAAAGTTCTAATGCATTCACCCTTTGCCAGTACAATAGAACCTCTAGTCATCTTACAGCCACCATTCACAAAAGTAACTTGCACTCCAACATCAATAAGCTTACTAACAGAAAGTAAATTTTGAGCTAGACCTGGTATGTGTAATACTCCATTCATTCCCTTTATTCTGCCATTCGGGAACTAGATTCTGACTCTTCCTTGGCCAACAATTTCCAATGTCAAATCACTTGCCAGGAATACCTTCCCACCAGCATACGGTTCATACTTAGTGAACCATTCTCTATGATATATCATATGAAAAGATGCTCCTGAATCCACCAGCCATACATCTTTAGATGCAGGCATTGCCAAGGCACAGCAATGAAGGCATTAGCATCACTCTAAGAAGAATCAGTGTCAGAGAAGTTCTTCTTCTTCTTTTTCTCCTCTTTGTAGTCTTTTCTAATGTGTCCTTTCTACCCACAATTCCATCACTTCACCTTGGACTTTTTCCAGGAGATTTTGATCTCCCCTCTAATTTGGACTTAGTCTTCTTGTCTTTCTTTTTGCCTCTTTCCTTTGATCTACCTCGAATGGGCAGGGCCTCTTTGGCCATCTCAAAAGATTTCCTCTGTATCTCTTCAGATAACAGTGAGGCAACAACTTCTTTAGTTCTAAATGTGGTTGTTGTACTTCCAATAGCCATCACAAGATGATCCCATGAGTTAGGGAAGGAACACAACAGAAGAATACATCTGTCCTCCTCTTCTATTTTTACACCTACAGGATTCAACTGTGCAACAATCATATTAAATGAGTTTAGATGGTTTGCTACAGATGCTCTTTCATCCATCTTCAGAGAGTACAACTTCTTTATAAGGAAAAGTTTATTCACCAAGGACTTGCCTTGATAAATATCTCCCAACTTCTTCCACAAAGTGTTTGCAGTCTTCTCCTCATGGACGTTCAATAGAATAGAATCTGATAAACTTAATCTTAGCACTCCTCTGGCTTTCCTATCTACCAGGTACCAATCTTCTTACTTCATGCCTGAAGGTTTAGTCCCAGACACAGCAACCCAAAGATCTCTATCAACCAGCAAATCTTCAACCTTAAGCTTCAACAATTCAAAGTTTGTGCCATTAAACTTTTCAATGTCTACTCTTCCTGATGCACTTGCCATCTTATTTAACAAAATAGACCTCTACAAAACTCCCACTCACAGAACTAACACAAAAAATCCAACCTACCAACAAGAATAACACAATAGGCCAGGCTCTGATACCACTTGTAAGGAAAGCATAGGTATGAAAATATGGCTTCCCTAATGTCAATTCAAAGGGGATAATGCATACAAGTAATGTTTAATTCAAGTACAAAGATGAAAACACTAGAAAATATAGAATAAACATACAAGATAATAGAGAACAACACCAAATGTACGTGGGAAAACCCTTTCAGGTAAAAAACCCACCACCACAAGAGAGAATCTTTATTTACAGTAAGCTTAGAAAGGTTACAATAAAGATCCCAGCCTTCTCACTCAGGTATCGATTTTCAAATCATACACATAGTTCACATCCTCTATACATCTATAGAATGAACAATTCGATTGAATCTCATCATCAACCCCAAACAATCTCACCAAATCTGTATATAACACAGTCTTCAAGAGCAAAATTGTTTTGAATTTCTACCCTAACTATTCGTTCCAACTAACCCAGCATCACTATCTTCCAACCATTGCATAACTATTCATATTCATGTGAGACCTTTAGTCCCACATTCACCAGTTTGAGTTTTATATCCCAGTTTACATACATGAACACTCAGTAAGACTATCATCAGCAATTTTGTTTTCAATGATGCTAGTCTAAGCCTCATTGGAATAGCCCAAGCCATCAGAGACCACTCCACCATCCACACCAATGGTTTCTTGTCCCACCAATGCCTGATCCTTCATCCTTCATTGGAGTAACAGAAGACAGTCAGAGTATCTACCACAAGCTCAACTAATGGCCAACCTTATGCCAATAGACATATCACATCAGTATGACACATATCAATTGGAGAAGCAACACCAATCCAAACTGATAGAGCATGTCAACCCGATAGCTAGCCCTTCGTCGGTGAAACCTTGCAGATCACCCAAAGACTCCTCACTCCCACCAATACAGAAAGTCTAGCCGATGGGCAAACCACAATTGATGAGAGCAAAGCAATCGGTGTAGCATTAACAAAGTCTACCAAAGCTCCAGTGTGGCCGATGACCAAGCAACTATCAGAGAGACACTATCCATCAGTAGAACAAGTCAAGAGTTTGCTGACAGTTCAAACCTTGCCAATGAATGATGAACATGTACTTGCTATGAACAAAATTAACGAATGAATGAGGTTCCAAGTAGTAACTTGAGACATTAGGTCTCTTCAGTGACATCACTGGTTGTTTGTGACACAAGGGGCTGATAGGGTACAATGGCTTAACCTTGAGAAGAATTCATAGCTTGCAATTGTTTCTTTAATTTCACATTTTCAAAATACAATTTGTTTACTTCATCATCCATTACTTTCTAAGTTTTCTCACAATCTTGCAACCTTTGTTCTAACTTCACAGCAGCATGAGTAACATAGCAGTATGAACATTGAGAGTAGTTGCTTCAGTTGCTGATGTATCTTGAAGAGTCTTTACCAAAGTTGTACCCCTCATTTCTTGATCAATATCAAGCAATCTTAGTTTTCTTGTATTCTTTTGACTAGTCCAGATTGCAAGGGTCTCTGTCTTCAGATTAAAACCACATCCACTTATACTATCTTCATAATCAAATTCTAAAGTAAGTTGTGGATCATCCTGACTTCTAACTTGGTTAAGCAAAAATACCTTTTTCAATTCAAGGCCAAGGATGATGAGCATATTACTTTTCAACACCATTTGTCTTGCCTCCTCTAGAGTCACATCAATTTCATCTACTTTCAAATATTTAAAAGTTTGTGTAATGATTTGTTCATGTTGTACTTCATCAGCACCCACTTTATTTATTATCACTTTTTCATTATATTCTTTCATTTTCATTTTCAACCAAAAATCCTTAAACTCTAGAGTTTTGATGAAGTCATCATCTTCTCTGAACCCCATGGATGCTATAATCCTTTCATCCTCCTCCAACTCTAGTTTAGCTTGGGTTTTCTCACCCTTCCTAGCCTTAGGCTTATGTGCATTAGTTGGTTGACCAACCAATGGTTGATCAACCTCTTGCTCATCTCCCATGTGCCTCAAGATGTTAACCACCTCAATAGTATCCCCCACCTCTTCAGTCATTTCATAGGAGACAAGTGGAGATAATTCTTCTGTCCTCTGCTTCTTTGTTGGTGGTGATACTGGGACCTATGGATCTTGTACTGACAAAACATCGGGAGAAGACTCATGAATCTCAATCCTTGTAGACCTTTTCACTAGAAGTTTAGTAGCCTTAGGAGGCTGCTTCTCAAATTTAGCATAAAAACTTTCAAAATTATCAATGATTGCATCAATTCTCTTCAGATGGTCTTTTTCTTCAACAAAAAATCAAAGAAATAGGGGATTCTGCTTTTTCTTTTCATCTTCAATCTTTTTCAAGATATCCCATTTTCTCTTCCTACTGTATACCTCATCAAAAGTGACAAGATTTCTTATCACATCCTCATCAAACATGACCTGATGGGATACTCCCATTTTAGTCAAATTGATTTTCTCACAAGATTCATATGACCCTCAGGGTCACAATTCCTCTCGATGCCCAATTTCAAAGAATATTTCGCCTTTAAAAAGGCTTGCAAATTTTCAAGAGTGTCAAGGCCAATAGACCAATCACCAAAAGTTGTAGCATTAGGTAGAAATGTACCTTTCTTTTGTCTTTTCATTACCTCCTTTTCCATCCACATCATTTTCCACATACACTCCATGAATACAATTCTATCTTATACAAATTTTGGAAATATGTGAGGTGGCTAGGGGCAACCATACACCCTAATTATAGTATGATCTGGCATAGAAAACCAATCAAAAAAATTATGTTTGTGGCCCTGCTCTGGTTTGTGTGCAAGTAGCCTCAGCATTACCCTAACTTCCTTAGTCAACCTAGGAAACCCGATACCAAGAGAATTCAATATCTTGACAACAAACAAATCATGAAATAGAATGTAGTTACTATTTCGGTAATAAGAATCCCACATATAACACTAATACTGAGTTGGCAATCTTTGTCCTTTCTCATCAACCATACTCAAATGTATTTTTCTTGACTATCTCCCTCTATTCTGATACAAAATCAAGCAACACAATAAAGAATAGAATTTGAAATCTAAGGGTTGCTTGTTCTCCTTCACACACAAGAATCCTTCATGCAGTTTTTTCTCAATATGAGATGCAAAGTCGTATTCATTGTTCACCTCTAGATGTTGTATTCTCATAGCCATCACAATTAAGCTAGTTGGCATTCTTCCTTGTGAATCAATTCCCAAGACCTGGCACATTGCAAAATAGGTTCTCTTGAAATATAAAGCAAATTCTTCCATGAGGAAAGGCTCAATAGCATTTTATGGAATCTCCATTTTTTTGTTGTTGCCCCCCCTTCTCATATATATTGGCAATTTATCTCTCCTAAGTGTTTTCCTTAGGCTTGTGTAATCTCATTCACTTCTCTACAAATCCACTTGAGTGAGAGCTTGCTTGTTCAACATAAAATAGTCAACAATTGCATTCCTGTTTACTGTCACCAATGGCAATCCATTTGGTATTCTAACTATTTTAGTGGCAGGATGGTAATATTATGCTAGTGCCCTAATCAATTCCACATCCACAAATACAGTGGGCACCACCAACTTTTCCAAATCCAATTTATATGTATTTCCCACTCGTCCCTCGTCATCCTGTTTTGCATAAAAATACCAAAATAAATCCCACCCAGAGATAGGGATTGTAGCATCCTAACACCCTTCTGCTATGTCTCTGAACATCTTCATTGGACCCTTGTCTATGGACTAAGGCAATACTTTGAGCAAATATTGTTGAATTGGTCTTTTCTTGGGAACTACAGGCTCATTACTTTTATTGGTAGACTCAGACCTCTTGGATGCCATGTTTAATGACTTGAACAGGCTAGGGTTTTTCAAAATTCAACTTACTATACCAGTAACTAAAAAATAGAGTGAAAGAGCAAATGAACTTGACATGGCCAATTAATGTAGGTAGACATAGGAATAAAAGAACAATATTTAAAATTAAAAATAAACCCATTCAAGAATCAATAAAAATAGGATTTGTATCTTCGGTCAACATCACAGTCAAATTGGGGAACTTTGCAAGTAGTAGAGATAGAACAGACTATATCCCCCCAACTATATAACACAAAATCTTAGCCCCAACCTATTTTTAAAAGAGAAATTTTATATTAACAAAAGATGTAATTACAAGAACTCCCAGTACTAGAAACTAAAAAATAGAGCAAAATATATGCCAACTTCTAATCAGAAAGTGCAGGAATGAACTTACCCAGTCAATTGCAATTTACAGGAAACACACTGAGCTAAGTTGCACCTTCTCCGAGTTATGTCTGAATTCTCTGAAATGAGTAAATGCCAAGAAATCTTTGAATCTTATTCAGCTAAGGAGTTCATCATATCACCATTACTCTAGTTCATGCCATGAGATCATGAAATCTCAGCATTCACTTCCTTTCAAATATTGGCCATTGACTTGATTTGATTTGACGACTAGGTATGCATATCAATATTTGACAGCAATTCTTGATAACCACGACCCTGCATTAAATGTTCTTTCCATTTATTTCTTTTATTGCATCACTACAAGGCTCGCCCAAACTAGCTATGGGATAGTGGGGGCTTATAGCTAGTACACTTCTATTTCATCCTTTACCACCAGATTGCAAATGCTTAGATTGACCCCTATGGGATCATGGGAAATTATTACCTGATGTCCTTCTATTTGCCGCCCACCCACAAATGTTCTGAATGACCATCGCAGGATAGCGGGGTGAAAACGCATTACATTCTCCTGTTGTCGCTCTACCATGGGCCTCGGTTGAAACCCTTGTGGGGAAGCGATATGTGATACCTCCTGATGTTATTACTGCAATGTCATCAGTTAATTTTCAAACCTCCATGGGACCGTAGGAAGAGACTATCTGCACCCGAACACTGCCAAGCCACAAGCATGAGATGAACTGTCCATGGGGTAGTGGTAGCTTCTTCATATCAACCGCTTCCTACGGCCAAGTTGCAACCTGTTCTTTTATGCTCTGCAGGAATGTGGTATGTGCCATATTTCATTCCTCTTGTTCCTGCATAACCACAACAGATATTCAATTAAGCTGAGGGACAACGGTAATAAACAAAAACAATCATATAGTCAAAAATAGTCAAGATTGTTTCATAATGGCCATGATATATATAACAGAGATTGGTTGTTAGAGCATTTTCGCAAAACTATAATTTCCAAGATAGATTCAAGGAAAAGGAGAGCATCAAACCAAATAGGATCAAGCAAATTTAGGGAGGTCATAATAGGTTTAAAGGTTAAAATTTTAGATTTAGTAGGATGTAAACAAGGATCAAATGAGTGCAATCATGATTATGTTATTGGATTTCAAACTTTGTCAACAAAGATACACTATCAAATTCCTAATGATGAATTGCAAAGAATATTTGTTAAGGGCTTATTACCTACCATCCAAGCTAAGACAATGTAGCTAAACAACTATTATTCTTCCATGGATTTGTGTGCAAATGTAAGAAACATTGAATTGAAACTTCTTAAGTCTAATGCACTTAAATTATGGATCTCACCCTTCAAATTTTCAATAGGAAAATTTAGTTTTCAAAAGGGTGAATATAAGCAAGAAAATCAACAAAATGCTCACCATGTTGTTAATTTACAATCAACTTTAGATGTTATTTAATCTAATTAATTTCCAAGGTGAACTAAGGGACAATCCTATATTATCTATTAATGTTATAAGATCATAGAATACATAAAGGAAAATAGATATGTAAACCAAAACACATTCTAAACACTAAAACGACCTAAACCTCTAAACCTTAACCCCTAAACCCTAAACCTAAGCAACCCTACACCTCTCTCTCTCTCTCTCTCTCAAAGAACACCCTATTTATCAACATATTCCTTGTTAGTATTGACTACTTCTTGAAAAAAGAAAAAAAGAAAACAAATTTATGAATGCAAGCTAGAATAATCATATCCTAAACATCACCTTTTTCATTACCTTTGAAGTCTCTCATTGATGGGTATTTTGTGGACACAAACATGATAGCTAAACAATGTTGCTTTTTAAAGAATAAGAAAAATGTGTACCCCAAAAAAGTTAGAATGTATATCTATTACAAGTTAACAGTGACCCTAAATCTCTAGTTACAACTCTTTATTCTACTCTAAGGCCACGACCACAAAGATTCGAGAGCCTCTATATAGGTTAACTCACTCCATGGTAGGCAACAATAAGAACCATGGAAAAAAACATATGGTTGTTACACTACACTCTCTTCTAGTACACCGGCGTTGGCATAGACCTTGAGTTTCGACCTAGGTGTCGGACCTATTAAGACACATTAAGGGGTATTATATTGTGGACTCCTCTTTTAGGATACCACATGTAATGACAAGAAATGTATTGAAATACGGTAGCTTTTGCTTTCAACTCCAGACAACCCTAATCAGCAACATCATATTTCTTTGTTCTGATAAATCTAGAAGCTTCATAAAGTGCTTCTTTATGAGCTAATCATCCATTCATCCATATTTCAAGAAATAGAATTTCTTGTATCTCATTTTTGCTACAATAGGAATGAATACTATAATTTACACCTTTGTGGTACACCTTATCAACTAAAACTTGAATATAACCATCTTCTCATCTATTACTGGCCATCCTTCAAACGAAAGGACCTCATCTTCAAAAGTAGAGAAATTCAGAGCAGTTCTTAGACACATCCTGTATGAACTTCTATCTTCACTCTGTGAGCTCTAGAATCCTCTATGGTGACTTCCAAGATCTAAAATTAGGAACATACAAACTTCACACTTGTCTCTAACTAACTTCCAAACCACAAGTCCATGTCTCCAAATGTGGAGAAATGTGGAGCATTCTCCTCAGATAATTTAGTGCAGGCTTCAGTTCCTTGGACTTCATGAAACTTTCTCTCAAGAGTAAAGCAATACTTTTCCTTAGGAAACAAAGAACAAAAATTTCATCATATCAGAAACCTTAATCCCATCATCATACATAACAATTACAGTTCTTTTCAATACAATAAGAGTCTTCATGTTAGCACATTCTTCTTCTCACAACCCTCACTTCTACATGAACTTTAGAAGATAGGGTACAATTGTGTATAGATGATATTGATCCAACTAGTATGCATAGTACAAGACATTCATCACCTTACCCTTCTCTTCATAGCTTCTCTAACTTACCCTTCTCTCCATAGCTTCGTTTATCCATCTCCTTTGTCTTCTTCTCTGGTCATTTCTCCACAAACTTCCTTTGACATCAGAATACTGATCAAAACAACATATCAACACATTATGCTATTGCTAACATTACCTCTATTCACTTCACTTCCAACCTTCTTCACCACAACATTGTTGGCAACAATCCTGAATCTCACATTGTTGACATCAATGACAACACAAATGCAACAATCTCCCTCTTTGACATTGATAGCAACACTTAACTAGATATGAAAATTTCCCCCCTTTGACATCAAGGACAAAGGGCTGGAGGTCTTCTTTTGAACTGATCTTCCTTTAGCTCCTCTTTTCTAAATTCTTCATGATTCTTCTTTCACTACTCCTCACCTGTCATCTATGCATATAGTTAGAAGGAGAGGCA
The DNA here is from genome assembly GCA_027924645.1 of Cunninghamia lanceolata. Lineage (NCBI taxonomy): Eukaryota > Viridiplantae > Streptophyta > Pinopsida > Cupressales > Cupressaceae > Cunninghamia > Cunninghamia lanceolata. Next base: position 35,425 of record BSBN01001013.1, on the reverse strand, counting down.
ACAACCCCTAACTTCTATCTAAGATACTCAAAGGTATCCTTATCAAGTGCCTTAGTGAAGATGTATACAACCTAATCTTTTGTAGGTACATACTCCAATCTAACTTCTTGATCTGAAACCTTCTCTATCAAAAAGTGATACTTGATAGATATGTGCTTGGTTCTAGAATGTATCACTAAATTCTTTGAAATATTGATGGCATTTGTATTGTCACTGTTTAGTGGAAAATTGGATTTGTTAATGTTTTAGTGTTTTAATGTTTAAATCATCCTCTCCACTTTATATTCAAGGATCTAGGGTTGCATGGTGAGCATTATCATACCCTAGATTGTTGTGAGATGTAGGGAAACTTGGATTAGGGAATTTAAATATCAATTTCTCTTCTTTTTTGCTCAATTGACCATTAAAACCCTAATTATGCAAATACGGCAATAAAATGATGAATAATGGAAAATTCTCAGGCAGACGGAAGTAAAATAGAAAATCATAGAATACCTATTTTTAGGGTTCTAAGCTGGAATAGTCAGGGACACTAGAGCAGGTGCCCAAGTCCAAGGTACCAGTTTCTTTGTGGGATCCTAACCTCCTTCTGACATTGATCAGCCCTATAACTTCTATTTCTGGGAACTTGGTTGTGGAGGACACTAGAGAGAGTACCCAAGTCCTAGAAATGCTCTGGTGTCCTACTTCTCTTTAGATCCTAAATCCTTGATGCCCACCAATCTTTCCTGCAACTTCACTTCTATTGAATATGACACATGTAACCTGCAATCACAAGACTTGGTTTGGGGGTTGTGGTGTTTAGAGGCTTGCCTCAGTCAAGTCCTAGAGGATACTTAAGTCTCTAAACACCATTGTCAGATAAAGAGTGCATACCCTTGTGAGGCAGAGGCAAAAACCAAAGGAATCAATGATAAAAACACAATATAATGTTACCTTGTAGTGAAGCTCTCATGGGAGGAAGATGCTCTTCATTTCATGTGGAAATTGATGCTCAAATCTGCAAATGCAAACACACAAACCACACAAGTCTACTCTTGCAACACAATGAAAGCCTTGAATCACCTTAGGATACCAAAATTACAAGAACATAATCTAATTGAAATCTAGTTTACAAATGCATGCCTAAGTATGCTTTTATATGCAACTACAAACACTCCCACCAAGATTTTTGTAATTCAAACTTACCGTGTCCGCAAAGGACCCAAATAATGGTCATAAACTGACACCCAAAAATTAGGGCTGCCCCAAAATAGGGCAGGACTAGGGTGTGGGCGCCCAAGTCCTCCCCCCCTATTTTGGGCAGAGTATAGCTCAAGGGTCCTCCTAGGTCCCATTTTTCATGTTACCTAGGGTTCATTCCATCGAGATGCCAAATTATGAAGTAAGATGTCTTAAATACATGCAAAAGACCTGAGAGCTAAACCTTATGAGGGAAAAGCCCCCAAGGGGACATTTTTTGACGTTACATTTAGCCCCCACTTTAATGTATATATAAATGCAAGGCCAATACATGCATTAAAGTAAGGTCACAAACACAACAAACACATCAAGCACGGAGAAGACACACCAATCTCCAAGAGGATAGTAACAAACACACAAAACACAGAGAAGAAAATTATAGTCATACAAAACACAGAGAAGACAGTCAATGCATAGAAGACACATTAATGCATGGAAGACAGGCATGATCTCTTTTCTTTTCTTTTTCTCATATTAATGAAATGCAAATGCAAGTACTGGAAAGTAAACAAACCTCCCATAATATAGGATGCACTCATCGAGCAAGTCTTTAAATTGTATATATGGGGTAACACACACATAAGACATGCAAAACCTCCCAAAATGCAGGATGCACTCATCGAGCAAGTCTTTAGACTGCATATGGGGCAACGAACACATCAAAGAAAATAAGCATGCCAAAACACACACACTTGAAGACACAGAGAAAACATGGCAGACAAGCGATGGTGTGTTCCCTATTTCTAGGCTCATCACCATCTCAGGCACATTACAGGCACACACTGACGATTGGGCTTCGCCACAACAATCATCGAAAACACACTTAAGGGTGAGTTAGTCAGAGAACCAATCCTCACCTCTGTAATATGCTTTGAGAAATACACCATCCCCACCTCCATAGAGGGCTTAAGATAAAAAGGATATACACGATATCCCACCTCTGCAGAGGGCTTACATGATTGATTGATTGATTGTAAACAAACTCAGGATGCAGGATGGACTCATCGAGTAAGTCTTTAGACTACACCTGAGGATAAGCACATAGCTAACATCTACAATAGATAACTTACCTTATATATGGCCCCACCTTAAGGAGGTTGATATCAGTTATCGATATCATGCACGTTAAGGTAGGAAGAAAACACACAAGGGAACACCAGCTTTCACATAGCCCATGCCCCCCAGAGGTGACATGTACTTTATAATCACCAAATGTTCCCATAAACACATCCCCACAAGAAATATGTTAGTGTCTACAACATCATGATAAACAAAAACATCAATGCATATGATTAACCACACAAAGAGCCAAGGTTATACAACAAATTCGAAGTTCGAGGATAACTATGGGGCTATATCATGAAGCTCTCTAGATCAAGTACCACCAAGGCCAGATTCAAAGACAAACAAAGGTGCATAGAGCAGCAGTATTGTTAAGGTTTGTAAATGTGACAAAAACATCATCAAATTCACTACGCGGAAAGCACGAGTGCTTCCACTAGCCAAATGTCGGATAAGATATACAGCCCCATCATCATGTTGGGAACTAAGTCCATTTTTTGATTTCTCTTGAAAGGGACACTAGGTCTACATCAGTATAAATGTTTTTCATCATCTGCCTACTAGGTGGAAACACTAGAGGAAGGGAAACAATAAATCAGAGAGGAGAAACAAGTGTCTTAGGGACAGTCATGTAGGAGGGTGCCCCCAGGTCACCAACTAGGACACTATGTCCGTAAGACACAACACACAACAATGAAATCAGAGAGAGAGGCAATATAGAAGAATGATGATACAAATAGAAGAAGGTCACAAAAAAGGTGGTCTCCTAGTATTTTGGACCTTACAGGAGAATCAGGGGTCATGCCAGGAGGCCTAAACAACATATAACACATCATGGGGGAAGCACATCACAAGAGAGATAAAAGGTTAGAGATACTTACCTATTTGATCTTCGTATCAGATTTGGGAACTTGTAAACCTCATGGAGAGGTACTTGATCATGTTGAGTGCAAAGTTTGAGTGAGTCTTATGAAAGTTTTGTTGATTATCGTGTAATGCTTGATTTGTTACTCCTTGTGTAAATATAAATTTTTGTTGCTTATGAGGAGGGGAACCACTATTTTTTCTAATTTTTGACAGTCGTCTAGCTCTTTTTTGATTTTTATCAAGTTTTTGTTGTTGAATCTTTCTAGCATAGGAACGGGAATCATCTTGTACCATCTTACTCCTTTGTATTGGTTGTTGTTCTTATTTTTCAAATGTATATTGATTGTCTCCCGATCCATATAAGGATAACGGAGGAGGAACCTCAGCATAAATTCCATTTCTTCAAGGATGAGATGGATTGTTTATTTGTTTCTTATTCACTTCAATCATTCCCATGATGCTATCATAGTCTAAGTAATCATCTTTATTTGCTTCAACTAAACCCTATTCCACCATATTGTTTTTAGTATGTTTAGGGAAAGGATTAGTGAAGATTTGTAAGTTTTGATTTAGCGGAGCAACCAATTTGTTTCCATTATCATTCACACCCTATACCTGGATGACATTTGAATCAATAAGGTCCTCTATTTCATGTTTAAGATACATACATCATTCAATGTCATGTCCTTGCATCCGATGATAATGACAAAAGGCATTAGCATCAAAGTAAGGTCCTTGTTTACTAGGATCAATAGGCTTAATCGAGGGAAGCTTTAGAATTTTATTACTCATAGCTTGGTTCATAGTGGAATGGTAGGATTTAGATATCAGAGTAAACTTTCTTGGTTGGTATGATGCTTTCTTTGGATTTGATATAGCTGAAACATTTGAAAAGTTGTTCATATTCAGTCCATTAATCTTAATGAAGTTCCTATTATTATTATTTCTCTTAAAGTTGTTTTGTGATGATCCACCTGTGGATTGACCAACTTGAACTGATGAGTTTTGGTTTTCATACTAACTAGACGAAAGTTGATAATCATGAAGGGCGGTGCATAAATGTTGAAAGGAGTTGTACTTCATCAAGAGGATCTTGTCACAAATATTAGGTTGTAAATTTGTAATAAATATCTTTTGAACATCTTCATCTTTCATCTGATATTGAATCTATGCATAAAGCCTTTGGTACTGACTAATGAATTCAATCAACTTCTCTTTCGGACCCTGTTTGCACTGAACCAAGTCAATTAGAGTGACTTGGGGTCTGATATTTTCTTGAAAATGTTGTAAAAATTGATCAATTAACTGCAAGAAGGAGTGTATTGAATTTGGAGGCAAAGAGAAAAATCATTCTAAAGCAGTATCTTTGAGAGATCACAGGAAACATTTTGCCAACAAATCTTCTTCAAAATAGAAATCACTACACATAGTTGTGAATGCTACCACATGAATATTGGGATCTCCTTTTCCACCATATTTTTCAAAGCGAGGAGTCTCAAACCTCTCAGGCATAGGGGTTCTCAAGATTGCATAGGATAATAGATTACGGGCATGATATGTTGGTAAGTTAGGCTACGAACAATTTGTCAAATTTGTTACCTTTTGTTGTTGTTTATGGGAAAATTGGATTTGTTAATGTTTTAGTGTTTAGATGTTTAAATCCTCCTCTCCACTATAAATTCAAGGATCTAGTGGTGAGTGGCAAGCACTAGCATACCCTAGGTGGCTTACAAATGTAGGGAAACTTGGATTAGGGAATTTAATTATCAATTTTCCTTCTTCTATGCCCAATTGACCATTAAAACCCTAATTATGCAAATACGACAACAAATTGATGAATAACGGAAAAATCTCTTACAAATAGGAGTAAAATACCAAATCATAGAGTACCTATTTTCGGGGTTCCGAAATGGAACAGTCAGGGACACTGAAGCGAGCACCCAAGTCCAAGGTACTAGTTTCTTTACGGGATCCAGACCTCCTTCTGATGCTGATTAGCCCTATAACTTCTATTTTCAAAAACTTAGATATGGAGGACACTAGAGTGAGCACCCAAGTCTTGGAAGTGATCTTGTGTCCTTCTTTTCTTTAGATCCCAAATCCTTCCTACAACTCCACTTTTCCCAAATGTGACACCTATAACCTGCAATCATAAGACTTGGTTTGGGGGTTGTGGTCTTTAGAGGCTTGCCTTAGTCAAGCCCTAGAGGACACTTAAGTCTTTGAACACTGTTATCAGATAAAGAGTGCATGCCCTTGTGAAGCAGAGGCAAAAACTAAAGGAATCAATGATGAAAACACAATATTATGTCACCTTGTAGTAAAGATCTCATGGGAGTAAGATGATCTTCATGCCGTGAGGAAATTGATGCTCAAATCTGCAAATATCAACACAAAAAACACACAAGTCTGCTCTTGCAACACAATAGAAGCCTTGAATCACCTTAGGAACACAATAGCTTGCTAGTAATCATCTAATTGAAATCTAGTTTACAAATGAATGCTTAAGCATGCTTATATATGTAACGACAAACACTCCCACCAAGATTTTCATAATTCAAACTTACTGTGTCGGCAAAGGCACCTAATAACGGTCACAAACTGACACCCAAACATTAGGGCTGCCCAAAATAGGGTAGGACTAAGGTGTGGGTGCCCAAGTCCTCCCCCCTATTTTGGGTAGGGTATAGCTCAAGGGGTCCACCTAGGTCTCATTCCATCAGGATGCCAAAATACGAACTAATATGCCCTAAATGCATACTAAAGACCCATGAGCTAAACCTGATGAGGGAAAAGCCCCCAAGGGGACATTTTCTGACATTACATTTAGCCCCCACTTTAATGTATGTATAAACATGAGGCCAATACATGCATTAAAGTAAGGTCACAAACACAGCAAGCACAGAGAAGACATGCCAATCACATAGAAGACAGTAATAGGCACGCAAAACACAGAGAAGATAGTCACAGTCACACAGAACATGGAGAATACAGTCAATGCATAGAAGACACATTAATGCATGGAAGATAGAAATGATATATTTTCTTTTCTTTTTCTCATATATATGAAATGCAGATGCAAATACTGTAAAGTAAACAAATCTCCCATAATACAGGATGCACTCATCGAACAAGTCTTTAGACTGTATATATGGGGTAACAAAAATGCAAGACATGTAAAAACTCCCAAAATGTAGGATGCACTCATCGAGCAAGTCTTTAGATTACATATGGGGCAACAAACATGCCACACAAAACAAACATGCCAAATACACACTTGAAGACACGGAGAAAACATGATAGACAAATGATGGAGTGTACCTATTTCTAGGTCTAATACCATCTCACGCACATTACAAGCACACACCAATGTTTGTGCTTTGCCACAAAAATTGCTGAAAACACACTTAAGGGTTGAGTTAGTCACAGAACCGCTCCCTGCCTCTGCAGAGGACTTTTGAAAATGATAGGATGATGCAATCTTCTCTGAGAACTACACCATCCCCGCTTCCATAGAGGGCTTAAGATAAAAAGGATATACGCGATATACCGCCTCCACAGAGGGCTTACATGATTGATTGATTGATTGTAAATAGACTCGAGATACAGGATGCACTCACCAAGCAAGTCTTTAGACTACACCTAAGGACACGCACATAGGTAACATCTATAATAGATAGCTTACCTTATATATGCCCCCACCTTAAGGTGGTTGATATCAGTTATCGATATCCAGCATGTTAAGGTAGGAAGAAAACATGCAAGGGAACATCGACTTTCGCAAATCCCATGCCCCCCAGAGGTGACATGTACTTTATGATTGCCAAATGTTCCCACAAACACATCCCTGCAAGAAACATGTTAGTGTCTACAACATCATGATAAACAGAAACATCAATGCATATGATTAACCACACAAAGAGCCAAGGTTATACAACGAATTTGGAGTTTGAGGATACTGTAGGGCTATATCACGAAGCTCTCTGAATCAAGTACCACTAAGGCTAGATTCAAAGATGAACAAAGGTGCATAGAGCAACAGTATTGTTAAGGTTTGTAAATGTGATAGAAACATCATGAAATTCACTACGCAGAAAGCACAAGTGCTTCCACTAGCCAAGCATCAAATAAGAAATACAACCCCATCATCATATTAGGAACTAAGTCCTTTTGTTGATTGCTCTCAAAAGGGACACTAGGTCCACATCAGTATATATGTTTGTCATCATCCACCCGCTAGATGGAAACACTAAAGGAAGGGAAATAATAAATGAGAGGAGAAAAAAGTGTCTTAGGGACAGTCACGTAGGAGGGTTCCCCCAAGTCACCAACCGTGACACTATGTCCATAAGACATAACACACAATGATGAAATCAAAGAGAGGCAATTTAGAAGAATGATGATACAAATAGAATAAGGTCACAACAGAGGCGGTCTCCTAGTATCTCAAACCTTACGAGAGAATCTGATGTCATCCTAGGAGGCCTAAACAACATATAACACATCATGGGGGAAGCACATCACGAGAGAGATAAAAGGTTAGAGATACTTACCTGTAGAGCCCTTGTTAGGCTAGAGATTGTCTATAAGCAAATCATCATCATCATCTTCCCACTCCCTAATGTTGGAGGATAGTGGGACATACGGTACCATAGCCAAATTCATATCATGTTTTTCCTCGTTAGGATCATTGTTGTTTGTTTAAATGTTGGGATCAATATTTTCTTGTTGAGAGGCAAGGTTTATAGCATATTCTTGTCTTCTTTTTCTTCTCTCTTTCTTTTCTATTTCTCTTTCTTCGACCACTTATCTCTTGTAAGACAGGGCCTTGCTCTTTCATAAGTTTTTACAAATTAGAAGATGAAGCACCGAAATCAAACCTCATTTGTCGCAGTGGAATTTTTTGTTGTTGACAATGATCTCTCGATCCTTGTAAGGATTTTAGGGGAGGAACCTCATCATAGCGACCTTGTCCTTTTGTTCTAAAGTTCTCTTCACATGCGGGTTGTTTCTATTTTGTCATTTCTTGTGTAGGAGGACTAGGTGCTGGATGTAATAGTTTCATTTTGTAATTTCTATAGCTCAAAAATGTAAAGTCTGTTCGCAGCTCTAATTTGTTGTTATTTTTATTGCAAAATTAATCCAATGTGAAGTGTTGTTGTGTAGTTGAAGGTTTGTATGTATTTCAATGGATGACATGCACTTGTCCATTCAAAGGAAATTTAACACATTTATAAATAGTTGAAGGGACAGCTTTTATAACCTTTAACTAGGGGATTCCAAGTTTTATGTGAAAGGTATCAGAATCAGGGGAAATATCAAACCATTGTTCAACATGTTTCTCAAATACAGTTACTAACAATGATATCTTACCCAATGGTTTCTTTAAGGTTCCCGTATGTGTCTTAATCATCAAGTTCGAAGGGTTATAGGGACCTTGTATTAAATGATTTGAAAAGAGGAATTTTTTAGTGGCAACATTAGTCATGCAATTAGGATCAATAAGAGTTCCCTCCACATTTTTTTCTCATTATTTTCTTAGTGATGTAAAGAGGTCCTTCAGAATCACCGATTGTTCTATCATGAGGTGTAAAGACAATTTCAGACTTAAGTGCTTTTCTTTCCATGTAAGGTCTAGGAGAGAACCTATTATTGTTATTGTGGCAGGCCATGTTTACATGATCAAATCAATGTCAAATCATATTTTGAAAGCTTTTTAAAATTGGTGGAAAAGACAAGAGCAAAAATAGTCTAAACTGCTTGATTTTTCAATATGTTTTCAATGCTAAAGAGTGCTATAAGGATTTCAGTCAAGGGAAGCAAGTTATATGTCTAATATCAGTCCAAAATAGTTATAATATCAATCTCAACACACTCTTGATGCAATTTCAAGTTGATGCCAAGTCAAAAAATAGTGAAAATATGTCAAAATAGGCACTTTTTTTTCACCAAAACTTAATGCAAGAGAGCATAACAAAGGCTATTGTGAGGAAAATGATGATGGAAATCAAATAATATCAGTAATAATAGCCAATTAGTGCCACAATACCCAACACAAGACACTTTTAGTGCCACTTAAGGTCAAACCCTAGTGAAAATATAGCAAAAAAAGGCTATTTTTCACAGTTTTTCAACTCCAAGACATAGAAAAAGGGGTGTTGTAAGGAATTTTAGGAGGTAAAATAAATAATACCAATAATTTCAGTCACCTCAATCATAAAATTGATCACAACATGCTTGGAGTGCAAACTAGGTCAAACCCTAGGGCAAAAATAGTCAAAATGTGTAGTTTTTCACCAAATTTTCACTACAAGAGCTTGTTAAAAGCGTGTTGTGAAGATTTTTATGAGGGGAAGAAAATTATTACCCTAATAATAGAAAAATAATTTCAAAATACCTTTCACAACACACCTATGGTGCAAGTTTATAAAGTCAATAAGGCCAAATTTAGTGAAAATCATTGTTTTCGAAGCCCTAGGTTTGAAATTTTGGTACAAAATGCTATGCGAATGTTTTGAAGTCTGATTTATGATGGGAATTAAATACTCTTAGATCTGAAAATAATTTCCAAACTTGAACATGCAAAATTCCCATGCAAATTTAATGAAAATGCATCAAAATTGCTAGTTTTTGTTGAAATTTTCTATGCAAATATGCAAATATTTTAAATCTAAATACAAATTTACACTAAATTCAAGACTATAGACAAATGTTAATTTTAATGAGCCTCTAAAATTAGTAGAAAAATATGAGAAAATATTTTGCCTACTAACCCTAGATTTTGGATTTACTAGGTTATTAAAAAAAATTGTCAAAATTTCCACAAAATCCTTGCAATTAAATGATGAAAATGCAATGCAAAATTTTGAAATTTTGTATTTTTCTGTAGTTAATATTAGATCTGATGCAAAAATCATGAATTAGGAAAATTTAGAAAGAAATGATGCAATTTAGTAAGCCCAACAATGCAATTTTTTTGAATTTTCCAAATTTTTCAATTTTTTTGAATTTTTCTCAATGTAATAAAATGAATGACTATATGAATGAATGAAATCAATCCAAATCAGAAGACACACACTCAGCAAGTTGTAATTTAAATCCAAAAACACGGGTTGACCAAAATGTTTAGGGGAAAATTAGATTTGTTAATGTTTTAGTGTTTAGATGTTTAAATCTGCCTCTCTGCTATACATTCAAGGATCTAGGGTTGAGTGGCAAGTACTATCATACCCTAGGTCGCTTACAAATGTAGGGAAACTTGGATTAGGTAATTTAATTATCAATTTTCCTTCTCTTATGCCCAATTGACCATTAAAACCTTAATTATGCAAATACAACAACAAATTGATGAATAATGGAAAAAGCTCTTACAGATAGGAGTAAAATACCAAATCACAGAGTACCTATTTTCAGGGTTCCAAAGAGGAATAATCGGGGACACTAGAGTGGGAGCCCAAGTCCAAGGTACCAATTTCTTCTTGGGATCTGGACCTCCTTCTAACACTGATCAGCCATGTAACTTCCATTTCTTGAAACTCAGATGTGGAGGACACTAGAGCAAGTACCCAAGTCCTGGAAGTGCTCATGTGTCTTGCTTTTCTTCAGATCCTGAATCCTTGATGCTTGCCAATCCTTCTTGCAACTCCACTTTTCCCAAATACAACACCTATAACCTACAATCACAAGACTTAGTTTGGGGGTTTTGGTGTTTAGAGGCTTGCCTCAGTCAATCCCTGGAGGACACTTAAGTCTCCGAACACCATTGTTAGATAAAGAGTGCGTACCCTTGTGAGGCAGAGGCAAAAACCAAAGGAATCAATGATGAAAACACAATATTATGTCACCTTGTAGTGAATCTCTCATGGGAGGAAGATGCTCTTCATGCCATGAGGAAATTGATGTTCAAATCTGTAAATATCAACACACAAAACACACAAGTCTGCACTTGCAACATAATAGAGGCCTTGAATCACCTTGAAACACAATAGCTTGCTAGTAATCATCTAATTGAAATCTAGTTTACAAATGAATGCCTAAGCATGCTTATATATGCAACTACAAACGCTCCCGCCAAGATTCTCATAATTCAAAATTACCATGTTGGAAAAGGTACCTAATAACGGTCACAAAATGACACCTGAAAAGTAGGGCTACCCCAAAATAGGGTAGGACTAGGGTGCGGGCGCCCAAGTCCTCCCCCCTATTTTGGGTAGGGTACAGTTCAAGGGCTCCTCTTAGGTCCAATTTGCCATGGAACCTAGGTCTCATTCCATCGGGATGCCAAAATATGAACTAAGATGCCCTAAATGCATACTAAAGACCTGAGAGCTAAACCTAATGAAGGAAAAGCCCCCAAGGGGACATTTTTCGACGTTACAGTTGTAAAGCATTCATACCCTGTAAAAGTTGGTTTAGGATGACATCATTTGGAGTTGTGGTTTGTTTAGATGAATTGGAACTAAGGTGAGGAGGTGATTGATATTGAGATGTGATAGGTAGAGGCTGGGAATAGGTCAATGGCTATTGGAAATATTGGTAGGTTGAAGATGGTTGCGAATAACTATGTGTGATGGGAGGTTGAGAATAACTATTCATAGGAACAATCACATTATGGACCAAGTTCTGATAATCAAATCCCACATCTTTGTAATTCATGTCATTAGATACTCCAATACTAGTGGTAGCATTACTACAAATATTTTCATCAGTTGTTAAGATCGTTGGTGTGAAGGTTGATACTCCTTTAGTCGGTATAGGTGCTGAGACTTGAGTATGCAACCGCGATGATATGTTGTTAATTACTTTTGCACATTCACTCACTGGCATTACATTAGTTTGCACATTATGTGTTCAATCATGAATAACATTTAGTCCATCTTGTTCTTCTTTTATCAATTCTCTTACATGATGAATCACAGGTAAGGCTTCTTCAGCTATTCTCTTAGTTTGCACATATTCTTGAAATTCGGCAAGGTCTTTATCAAGATTATTGACTTGTTCTGTAGGTACATGTCCTACTACCTCAATAGCATCCTCAACATCATGAAATATTTGGTCTTCCATAATGGTTCGAGGATGTATGATATCTTGCACAATTTGAGTTTTTCCCTTTGTAAAGAAGGTGTGCAAAGAATTGTTAGAGGTAGGGATATTGTTTTTGTCAAGAGCACTAGATCCCATTAATCTTTTACTTCTTCTCAAAGGGATATTGTTTTTAGGACAGCGGGTCATAAAATTTATACAAAAACACATGACACTCAATGCATAAACTAAGATGACAAACCCTAAGAGAATGATATGTTTGAAAGCCAAAAATGCTTGGAATTTTGTACTTTTTTAATGCAAATGAATGAACCAAAGGGTGTTGTAAGGATTTCAGTCAAGGGCAGCAAGTTATATGTCTAATATTAGTCCAAAATAGCAAAATTATCCTTATCAACACACTCTTGATGCAATTTCAAGTTAATGCCAAGTCAAAATATAGTGAAAATCTGTCAAAAAAGGCACTTTTTTCACCAAAATTCAATGAAAAAGGGCATAACCAAGGGTGTTGTAAAGAAAATGATGATATAAAGCAACTTATATCAGAAATAACAGTCACTTAACATTAAAATATCCAACACAACATGCTTTTAGTACCACTTAAGGTCAAACCCTAGTGAAAATATAGCAATAACAGGCTATTTTTCACAATTTCTCATAGTTTTTCAACTCAATCCATAAAATTGATCACAACATGCTTAGAGTGCAAACTAGGTCAAACCCTAGGGCAAAGATAATCAAAATATGTAGTTTTTCACTAAACTTTCAATGTAAGAGGCCAATCAAAGGGTGTTGTGATGTTTTTTAGGAAGGGGATCAATTAATTATGCTAATAAAAACTAATTTGTGAAAAAATACCCTTCACAACATGCCTATGGTGCAAGTTTATAGAGTCGATAAGGCCAAATTTAGTGAAAATCGTTATTTTTCAAGCCCTAGGTTTGAGATGTTGATGCAAAATGCTATGTGAATGTTTTAAGGTCTGATTTATGGTGGAAATAAATTACTCTCAGATATAAAGATGATTATCAATCTCTAACATGCAAAATGCCAATGCAAATTTAATAAAAATGCATCAAAATTGCTAGTTTTTGTTGAAATTTTCTATGCAAAATTGCAAATATTTTAAATCTAAATGAAAATTTGCACTAAAATGAAAGACTACAGAAAAATTAAAATTTAAGTGAGCCTCTAAAATTAGTAGAAAAATATGAAAGAAGATTTTGCCTGCTAACCCTAGATTTTGGAATTACTAGGTTATATGAAAATTTTCAAAATTTCTACAAAGCCCGGCAAATTAATGATGAAAATGCAATGTAAATTTTTGAATTTTTGTATTTTTCTATAGTTTATGTTAGATCTGATGCAAAAATCATGAATTGGGAAAATTTAGAAAGAATTGATACAATTTAGTAAGCCAAACAATGCAATTTTTTTGAATTTTCCTAATTTTTCAATTGTTTTGAATTTTTCTCAATACAATAAAGTGAACTATATGAATGAATGAAGTCAATCCAAATCTAAAGACACACACTTAGCAAGTTGCAATTTAAGTCCAAAAATATGGGTTCACCAAAATGTTTAGTGGAAAATTGGATTTGTTAATATTTTAGTGTTTTGATGTTTAAATCCTCCTCTCCACTTTACATTCAAGGATCTAGGGTCAAGTGGCGAGCACTATCATACCCTAGATCATTGTGAGATGTAGGGAAACTTGGATTAAGGAATTTAAATATCAATTTCTCTTCTCTTATGCTCAATTAACCATTAAAACCCTAATTATGCAAATACGGCAATAAACTAACCAATAATGAAAAATAATCTTGCAGACGGAAGTAAAATAGCAAATCACAAAATACCTATTTTTAGGATTCCAAGGCAGAACAGTCAAGGATAGTGGAGCGGGCACCCAAGTCCAAGGTACTAGTTTCTTTGCGAGATCTTGACATCCTTCTGACACTGATTAGCCTTGTAACTTCTGTTTCTAGGAACTCAGCTGTGGAGGACACTAGAGCGAGTGCCCAAGTCCTAGAAATGCTCTAGTGTCCTGCTTCTCTTCAGATCCCAAATCCTTGATGCCCATCAATCCTTCCTGCAACTTCACTTCTCCCAAATATGACACCTATAACCTACAATCACAAGACTTGGTTTGGGGGTTGTGGTGTTTAGAGGCTTGCCTCAGTTAAGCCCCAAAGGACACTTAAGTTTCTGAACACCATTGTCAGATAAAGAGTGTGCCCTTGTGAGGTAGAGGCAAAAACCAAAGGAATCAATGATAAAAATACAATATAATGTCACCTTGTAGTGAATCTCTCATGGGAGGAAGATGCTCTTCATTCCATGAGAAAATTGATGCTCAAATCTGCAAATGCAAACACAAAAACTACACAAGTCTCCTCTTGCAACAAAATGAAAGCCTTGAATCACCTTAGGATGCCAAAATCACATGAACATAATCTAATTGAAATCTAGTTTACAAATGAATGCCTAAGTATACTTTTATATGCAACTACAAACACTCCTGCCAAGATTTTCATAATTCAAACTTACCGTGTTGGTAAAGGATCCAAATAACGGTCATAAATCGACACCCAAAAATTAGGATTTCCCTAAAATAAGGTAGGACTAGGGCATGAGTACCCAAGTCCTCCCCCCTATTTTGGGTAGGGTATAGCTCAAGGGGTCCTCCTAGGTCCCATTTGTCATGTTACCTAGGGCTCATTCCATCAGGATGCCAAATTATGAAGTAAGATGTCCTAAATGCATGCAAAAGACCTAGGAGATAAACCTGATGAGGAAAAAGCCCCCAAGGGGACATTTTATGATGTTACAGTCACAAAGAATAGGAATAGGCTCATCATATACAACCTTGATATCATTCAATGTTTGCTTCATCCACAACACTTGAGTGTAGTAGGTTGTTGTAGCTATATACTCTACCTCTACTATTAATAAGGGTATTGAATCTTGCTTCTTGATAATCCATGAGACCAATCTATCTCTAAAAAAGAAAGTTCATCCACTGGTACTTCTATCATCAACACTGCCAACCCAATTTGCATTAATATAAGCACTCAGGGAAATGTCGTCACCCTTTTGGTACTAGAATCCATGTACTAGAGTACTCTTCATATATTTGAATATTCTCTTGGCTGCCTTCACATGTGTTTCCTTAGGATCAACATGAAACCTTGCAACAAAACACATAGCTTGCATACTGTTAGGCCTTCATGCTATTAGGTATAGTAGGCCCCCAATCATAGGCCTAGATAGAGTCTGATCAACTTCAAGTGACTCATCATCTTTGCTCAAATGAAAACCAATTACCATAGGAGTAGTCATAAATTTTCAATCTTCCATTCCAAACATCTTCAACATCTCCTTGACATACTTTACTTGAGAGATAAAGATGCCATCATTTGATTGAGAAATTTGAAGTCCAAGAAAGAATGATAGCTCACCTAACATAGACATTTCAAATTCTTTATGTATCTTGTTGAAATGCACCAGACAACTGAGAGGGGGGGTGAATCAGTTGTCTCCAAAACTTTAACCTCTTATGAACATTAGCACATCAAACACTTGATTACTATTATTTAGATTTAACAATGGAAGCATGAATTGAAAAATTCAAGACAACAATATTATCAACACATGAGACACCTGATTTTTACGTGGAAAACCCTATAAGGGAAAAACTGCATTGGGTGTTAGCCCACATAAAAATATAAGTTATAACAATAACGAAAGATAGAGGCTCACTGCCCAATATACTCACTACAAATGTTTAGGCTCACTACCAAGATTGGCTCACTGCCAAGATTGGCTCACTACCCAGGGGTGGCTCACTGCCAAGGGTTGGCTCACTACCAATATTGGTGAATTAGTTTGATAGCATCTACTCCATGCCTAGGTTCAGTTCCATTGAAGCACAGTATATCTCCTCTTCTCTGTTCCTTTACACCTTCACACTTATCTTTTCATTTGCACCTTCCAATGCCTTTTTCATAACCACATTACATGCATTTATACAATTCATCAACCTTGGAATGTACATCAAGGCCATCATTACATTCATCAACCATTGGAATAATCTCCAAGGTCAGCATTACAAACATACATAGAAATAGTTTTGGACCTAAACAAGATTTTCTAAAGGATGTATGTGGATCATTTTATGCCTTAGGTAGGACTCAACTGCAATCTTCCACGTCATGACACACTTCCACAATCTTCAATGAATCTCTGCAAGTGATGAAAATAACCAAGTCGGCCAAGACTGGTGTTAACATTAAGTCTTCTACGAGAAGCCTTCACCCATGATCCAAATTTCTCTCTATGGACCAATCCAAAGGTAGGAACATGACTAGGAGACATCCACCAGCACATTGTAATCACCAGGAGCAACCACACAATCCCTAATCACTCTGTCAAGAAGATTCTTCAAACCAGAGCACATAAACAACACTATCAGCTACTATCATAGAGAAAAGATAGCTTGCGGATCACCAATCATGAACCATTGGATTTGGATGTACTTATCAACATAATAGACTTAACACTAGAACCATGGATCATAATACTTCAATGTAGAGGAATGCGAAGCAAAATATATTCTCCATGTCACTAGTGAAAGTATAGAAAAAGTAGTTTTTTCCTTGGTGAACATTACTCACTCAAATCTTCATATTGGAGGCTCAAACTTGAAACATAGCATCTTTAGACATGCCTATAAATAGCTTCCAATCCACAGACAAAGATTAAGGCATGTATTTTACAATGCATTACTGGATACTGAGCAAAACAATGATGGCCAACAAAATGAGAAAGAGGGATTAGAGAACATCAAATAAATTGACATCCATGATGATGTTGAAGATGGTTATTTTCAAGCATAAGAAAGCAACAATCTAGAGTTAGATGATGTTATGGAAGACAACAATATGGATGGTATAAAAAATGATGATCCAAATACATCTGGTAACAATATAGATGGTCCATAGTAAAATTTCAATGATGATGAAGATGATGCAGGTCAAGATGAGGATGATGATAGTATTAAATACTTGAAAGAACATACGAACATTGAAAATGATACACTAGATGAGATTGTAGCAGACAATAATGTTAATGACCAAGACTTCTAAATTTTTAGAATTATTTTCAATCCATGTTTAAAAAAGGATGATTCTTATGGCCTAAACTTTGAAATCCTTTAGTAATATTATTTTTGTTGATACAAATTAACTATTGTAATATCCTTAAATTGTTCAATCTTTGGTATGAATTGTTGGCAAAAATGTTAATTAAATGGATTGATTGATGTTCTTCATAACTTGTTAATGGATAACCTTATGTGATGGAAGTATTAAGTAATATAGGTCAAAGGATAAGCTCATCAATGGATTGATTGATGTTCTTCATAACTTGTTAATGGATAATCCTTATGTGATGGAAGTATTAAGTGATATAGGTCAAAGGATAAGCTCATCAAGTTCCTTAAATAGTGTGTCTCCTCCCCTTCCTTCACAAGCCTTTTCATCTAGTGTGCCACCTTCCACATCTTCTCCTACATTAGCCATGCCACATATTTCTTCTCTTCTCTGTATTGCTTATCAATTTTTCATAGCTCTTATCATTGATCCTCTCATTATACCTACTTCTCATATTCTACCTTCCACTCATCCCCTGATTGTGTTTACTTCTCACCCACTACTCATGTTCCTACTTCTAGTGTTGTCATTTCAACTTCATTGTTTGTCCCCCAATCAACCTACACTCCACGTATTATCTCATATTGCCACTTCCACTCCCATTTTAATCATAAATCCTAATGTTCATCCTTCCAACATAGATGTCATCCTTAAAATAATTGATGAGATGCAAAGTAAATTTGATGCATTACCCCTAGTAATCAAAGGATATCATAGGAGAAATAAAGCATAATCCACTTTCATTTGATTTATTTCTTATCCATTTCTAGTTTGTTCAGTGGGCCCTAGTTTTGTAATGTATAGTGGTAAACAGGAATTGGGAGTTTGTTTTGATTATGTTTATGATGATAAACTTTTTACAAAGCTCTTCCCTAGAAACTAAAAGGATTATGCAATTGAATGGCCTTATTCTCTTCCTTATAGTTCTATTCATTTCTTCAATGATTTGGCCAATGCTTTTGTACATCACTTTAATGTCAATATTGGTTTTGTTGGTACTCAAATTTGCAAATTATAAAACCCTAAAGATATGCCAAATTGTATGATTAGGTTTTGTATGTGAATTTGGCCAACTAATTGAATTGGTCAGATTAATCAAAATTCTTTGCACTTTAGGCTCTGTTCAAGCCTAGGTGGGTGTTTTTCTTTTTTCTTTTTAAAGCAAAAGTGGTGAACCACTATAATATATATTACTTATAAATAAAAAGTTACAAAATCCTAGTTCAAAGAGCATATCAGCAGGAAAGAACTAGGAAGGAAACCTCCGGTTATAGCTTGATGATTACATTTTTCCAAATAAAGGATTTACAAAATCAAAATTAGGAGAAACTACACTAATACAAAAAGGATTTACAACCTAGTCAAATCCACTAGAACAAAGATAACCAGCTCTCTCTTTCACATTCCAATAAAGCGGGAAATGGAGAACCTAACAACCAGATACCAACTAACTAGAAGCAATTTAATCATCCATTATCAGCTTTTACTATGCATCACTAGACTATACAGGCCCTTACATTAACGGACTTACAAAAGTGATAACAAAAGAAGTTTAATAACATAGAAGTTAGGTAAACACTTTAACCATCAGCTCCATTGTTCAAATCTTGCAACAAAAAATTACCCTCGGCTGCATCCAGATCAACTGGTGACTCGAGAGGAGGAGAAATCTAAGGGTGGAACTGAACTAGGTACAGCAAAGCATGAATTTTCTCTTCCACCCAATTCACCAGAGATTCCCCCAACTCATTCCTATGAGCACGGAGAGAGATGTGCAGAAGACCTCATTTTCAAGATGAATGACTGAGCCAAAGGCCTTGTAAGTACAATTATGAATAAGAAAATGGAGAATATTACATTTAGTGAAAAATCCCCCAATTAATGCACCAGACTTAAACAAGTTGTAATTCTGAAAAGCTTCAAGCAACAATTCCTCTGAATATAGAAAACAGTGAACAAACTTGGTAATTAACTACCTTACCAGTGAAGAGTCCTGAACCAAGTCCATCACATTGGATGTGAACATTGACAAAATTTGAGATTGGTAGAGAGATCTTGCACAGAAGTCCAACAAGTCTTTCCCCACCACCTCATGAACAGCTTCTTCAATGTCTTGGTTTTCAATTGCAAACATAGAGGCTAAACCTTCTGCATTCACATTCCTGAAGAAGGCCGTCTCCCATTTCTGCACAGGGAAGAGAAGTCTGCGATTCAACTGAATCTCCATCTTGCACTCTTTAACAATGAATGAATGAAACAGGGGAAGGCTATGGTTAAATAATCCTAAAGGAATCAAGTAATAAAGGTTCAACATCATTTCTAGATCACTTAAGTGATGTCACGTTACAAGAAACCACTGTAAACTGATAGGAAGTACAAAGAGATAGGATTCAGTGCAAATTTCCCTACTAAAGAAGGAGATCACAAAGCAGATGTCATCATTAAACACTTAATACACACGTATAACCTGCATAAAACAAAGTAAGGATAGAAATAATAGAGTGAGGCATTTAAGCCACACATGTGCTCGATTCATTCCCCACTATGCTTTGAATATTGGGAAAAACTCCAATGTTTTCGCTATCCAGAATCAAAAGTTCCTCCTCCAAATCAAAAGCTAAATTGGCTAAAGCATCTACCAAATGGTTTCCTTCTCTATAACAAGTGATATAAAGAATTTTTCAAAAGTTTGCAAAATATCCCGTGCCTCTTGTAGAAAATAATTAATCTTCCAATTTAAAGAAACATTTTTTTTAAAGCATTTATAATGATCAAAGAGTCCCCTTTTATATGAAGATTAACAATATTCAACTTTTTTGGAAGCTTCAAACCTTCAACCAAATCCATAATTTATGCTTGGTTATTTGTGGTCTCTAGAATTTTATTGGAAAAAGCCAATAGTAATACACCTGAATCACTTCTTAAAGCACCCCCAATCAAGGTAGGGCCTGGGTTACCATGTGAAGCACCATAAAAGTTAAGTTTTACAAAGCCTAGCTCAAGAGGCTTCCATTTAATAGTACTTCTGTCAACTTTTAAAATTGGAGAAATCCCTAAATCTAGCAAAGGCTTCAAGATCTTCCAAACTTTCAAAATTTGATCATCCCAAAAGG
Source organism: Cunninghamia lanceolata (assembly GCA_027924645.1). NCBI lineage: Eukaryota > Viridiplantae > Streptophyta > Pinopsida > Cupressales > Cupressaceae > Cunninghamia > Cunninghamia lanceolata. The sequence goes on along the minus strand of BSBN01001013.1, from coordinate 14,886 downwards.
AGAAACTTAAATTTGAAACACCCTTCCAGTGCAAATTGCTCATGACAACTTCTAAAATAGTCTTCTCAATTACTAATAAAATTCTTTCAATATTTTGAAATTCTCTTCTAAAAATCCTCTGATTTCTTTCTAGCCATAAACTCCATATCACAATTGAAGGAGAAGCAAACCAGATAGAAGAGAAGGTAGAACCTATATAGAGAATTGTCCAACTACAAAACAAATCCAAACTAGAATTAGGTAATGGAGCATACCAATTAAGCTTTGAAAATAGCCAATACCAACAATATGAAGCAAAAGAATAGAGCACAAATAGATGATCATGTTCCTCATCACACTTGCCACAAAAAACACATTTAAAAGGCTCTGCTATTCCAAGCTTACATTATCTTTGACTAGTCAAAATTTTCTTCTTGAGGGCCAACCAAGTAAAAGCACCAACTTTTGGAAGACAAGCAATATTCCAACAAAGAGAATAAGGCCAGTCCAAAATTTGATTTCCCTATTTGAAAACCAATGATCTATACCCATCTCAGATAGAATAAGAACCATTATTAGCAAAGGTCCAAATCAATTCATCTTCTTTTTTAGAGTAACAAATCCTCCTCCTTTGGACCTGATTAGGTAGTAAAACCTTCTGTTCCTAAGGAAAATCACACCCATGAAAATCTTTCCACACAACTAAGAAAAAGGAACCATCCCTTATAATAGAAAAATAATCCTTCACCTTTCTCCCCCAATTCTAAATAAGAAACTCTTTAGCCTAATCCAATCCATGACATTGAGATAGCAGAGGAAAACCATTCCATGAGTCCTCCCAAAAACAAGACTTAGAACCATTAAAAATCTTCCAAGAAAGATAAGGAAGAATAACCCCTGTACAAGCCACCAAAAAATTCCACATATTAGAACCCTTAGGTGGATTCTCCACTATAAAGACTATTTCTAAACAAAAATAATCCAAATATTTATGCTGCATAAGTTTACACCATTTTAACTGGGGTTTATAGAAAAGTTTCCAAGCCAACTTAGCATCCAAAGACTTATTTTGAGCTTCTAAATTATGAATACCTGCTCCTCCTAAAGATTTGGGAATACTGATCTTGTCCCAAGAGATCAATGGGATCTTATTATTACCTTCTGAACTACCTTTCCAAAGAAAATATCTAAGTGATTTATGAATATCCTCTATAGTTCCTTTAGGAATCTTCAAAACTGAAAGCATATAAATTGGGAGTGCAGTCAAAACTAACTTAAGAAGAGTAATCCTACCAGATAGAGTGATCCATCTTCCCTTCCATAGGGCAATTCTATTATGAATTGACTTAGAAATCTTAGCCCAGAATGACCTCCTATTTGGTCTAAAAAACAAAGGAATGCCCAAATACTAACTAGGGAGGGACCCTAATTTAAATTTTAGAAGAGAAATGATTCTATTTTGGATATTTGCCTTGGTATTGAAAAAGAAGACTTTAGATTTCTCTGAATTTACCTCTTGATTTGAAATTGTGTTTTGAATGCATTTGACCTCTCTTAGAGAAGGATAGCCAAACAGTAAGGTATCATCTACAAAAAGAGTATGTGAAATAGGAAAAGGAATGCGAGGAATAACAATACCTTTCCAATTAGAAAGCCTACACTGATTGATAATTTCTTGACTAAAATCTTCTACCATAATAATAAAAAGATAAGGAGACAAAGGGTCCCCTTGTCTAATCCCTTTAGAAACATGAAAAAAATTAGAGGGACTTCTATTAACCAGAACAACAGATCTAACTTTCGAAATGCAGGACCAAATCTATTTACACCATTTTTTTGCAAAACCAAATTTCCCAAGAACCTTCATAAGGAACTCCCATGAGACTCCTTAATAGAGTGAAGAACTTCATGAGTAATTAATGCTCCATCTATTGTCTCCTTTCTTGGAACAAACCCACCTTGTTCATCAGAAATAATCCTAGGAATTAGAGAGGCCAATCTCATTGTGATGGCTTTTGTAAATATTTTATATAAAGTATTACATAGAGAGATAGGTCTAAATTTGGGCAAAAGAAGTTGGAGAGCTGACTTTTGGAATTAGGGCTATAAAAGTAGCATTCAATTCCTTCAATATATTATTGTTCTTCCTTGATTCTTCCAATGCTAGCCAGACATCTCTACCAATAATATCCCAACATTTCTAAAAAAAGGGAGTATAACCATCCAAACCTGGGGCTTTATCTAGATCCAAAGAGAAAACAACACCTCTTACTTCTTCCAAAGAAAACTCTTTTAGCAACATATGCTTGTCTTCCTATTCTACCAAACTTGGGATATTATTCAATAATGACTCACACATTTCTTCTGGAAAAGAGGAATTATTCTTAGAAAAAAGGGAGGAGAAGATGGAGACAACCTCTTTTTGAATAGAACCATGATCAGACACTAAAACCCCTTGTTCATTTTGAATGAGCTAAATTTTATTTACATGTGTGTTCATTTTCACTAAGGCATGAAAAAAAAATTGTGTTTCTATCACTCGCTTGTAACCAAGTTTCTCTCGATTTTTGTCTCCAAAAAATCTCCTCTCTCAAAAGAATTTCTTCCAAATCTGACTGCAATGTTTTTTGTAACTCAAACAACTGATTGTCCAACCCTTGACTAATGATTTGTTGATTAATAAATTGTAGTTTATTTGAAATAATCTCTTTATCTTGAAAAATATTTTTAAAATGAGAAACATTCCAAGACCTTATTTTATCTTTTAAAAGATGAAGCTTTATGTAGATTTGGAACATACAAGATCCCTTACTATAAGGAAGAGATTCCCACCAAATTTTTATAACAGGGCCAAAATTAGGATCACAAAACCACATCGCTTCTAGCTTGAAAGGTTTTTTAAGACCTTGAGAGACTTCCTCAAATTCTAGATTTAACTAAATAGGAAAATGATCAGAACCCGAAAATGATAGAATAGTAGTAGAGAAGGAGCACTGATGAAAAAGCCAAGAGGAAGAAAGAAAGAATCTATCCAATCTTTCAGCTATCTAAAGAAAATCTTTTCATCTATTTGACCAAGTAAATTTCCCATTAATAGGAGGAGAATCAATCAAACCATTATTAGTAATAAATTCTAAAACATCTACCATAGTCTTTAAGGGAGGGCTAATACCACTTGATTTTTCATCCAAATTCAAAATTATATTGAAATCCCCACCTATGATTAATTTCTCATTCTAAAGATCTTGTAAAATAACACTTACCGAGTCCCAAAGTCTTCTTTTGTCAACAATAGAAGTCGGGCCATAAATATTAATAATCCAAAATACTTCTGAACCAAAATGAATTTCTACCAAAAGCCAGTTTGGAGCTGAAGAAACAATCTGAACATCAACTAAAATTGTATTCCAAAACAAGACCAAGCCCCCTGAAGCACTAGAAGCTGCCATAGAAAAAAAAACCCACTTTTTCCATTTACTAAATATATTCTTTGCTAATGATAAAGATAATTTAGTTTCTTGAAGAAAGACTATGTCTACACCTGATAAATCCAATTGTTGTTTTATCAGGCATCTCTTGTTAGGGGTATTAATACCCCTAACATTCCATATAATAATTTTCATGATTTCTGAGGAGAGCTACCAAATATCCTCATTGTTGATCTTGTTAACATTTTCTCCAGAGTAGTCTGAACACTTTCTTGAATTTCTTCTTCTGTAATCTTAGACTTTGGTTTCCTTCCCCTTAGCTTGACAGAAGGAGTTGGACCACTATTTTCTTCCAAAGGAGTTTGAGAAATAGATGAAAAAACATCACTCCCTTCTACATCTTCTTCATTCATCACTTCATCTGCTATTTTATTAATTAACTCCTCCCTGACTTTCGAGATGACTTCATCAATAAACTTTGTTGCCTCCTTTAAAGGGAAAGACTCCTTGAATTGCCCTAAAATCTGATCAACAGATGAAACTAGTGGACCTTCAAACTTTGTATCCTCCAAAATCTGCAAGTCCTTAGAGATATAATCTAAATAGGGATTTTCCAGATCATTAACCAAAGATCCTATATCCTTATTAACTTGAACCCGACACACTACTTCCAGCTCTTGAGGAAAGGGATCAGCATTACTTTCCAACCTCAAAGAAGAGTTAACTAGATAGCCAAAAGATAACTCATTTTCTTTAGACAAAGAGACCCCAACATCCTTAGAAGATGAAGACAAAAAGACATTTGAATGCTCCATATTAGAAACCTCTAATGTTTCTATTCATTTTCAACACTTTTAATAAAGACATCATGATCATAATATTCTTCTTCATCATTAGAATGCAACATGTGATCGTTATAAGAAGTAGGAGAAAGAGGTAGTCATGTTTGCAAGGTGAGGGTTTGACCTAGTACTTTGCTGAATGGGACATAAGGATCCTAGATGTTTCTTAGGAATGCAAAATTAAAGGCATTGGGTTGTTTCCAATAAATGCAAACCACAAAATTCTCAAAATAAAAAATCAATCTTTTTTTATCCTAAACATAGGCATGGAAATTTTGCGAGTTCAAAAAAATGTAGGGAAATAAATCATACCCTATAATAGAAGATTTAAGTCCAATCCTAGATTTAATTAAACTTTGAAGTATAGGGAGTTGAGAGTAGAATAAAATGTTAAGATATTAAGTAATTAAGATAGAGAAATGAAATAGTTGAGAAGAAATACAAAACTTATTTGAGCTTTTTAGCATGATGTCATGAAGTGTGTGATTAACTAATGCATCATGAAAAAAGAATGAAAACTAGGATTTTCTACTAGAATAATGATCATGAGATTGTGATGATTAACTAATTTTTTGCATTCCTTCTTCACTTGTCCTCTTTTTCCATATTTCCAAAACTTTACTCTTATCTTCCTAGGGATTCTAGATTTTCCTCTTGACTTAGATTGATATTTATACAATTCCCCTTTAGATCCACTTTTGTCCTTGGGCCTTTGCAGAACATGCAAGGCATCTAAGGCATCCTTAGAACCTTCATCATTGAACTTTCTCCTCATATCTCCATTGAGCATTGTAACAATAAAGGATTCCATAATCACCTTTGCAACACTACCATTTATAACAAGCATTATGTTCTCCTAATTTTTGGGTAAAGAAAAAAGAGAGAAGATACATTTGTCTACCTCATGAATTTTAACATTTATTGAACCTATTTGATTCAAAATCATATTAAAGGTGTTAAAATGTTCTACAATAGAATCACTTTCCTTCATTTTTAAATAATATAAACATCTTTTGAGATACACCCTATTACTTTATAATTTTAGTTTGATAAATATCACCTATCCTCTTTTGTAATGTGAATACAGGGTCTCTTTTGATATGAATAACAAAGAAAAAGTAAATTGGAGACAACCAGATAAATTGTTAGCAATCCAATTCAACAAACAAATGAGAACCAAAAGTTGACCACCAAAGAATAGCAGCTTTATATTGATTTTCTTCAAAGTACAGGCAGTGCAATGTCTCTTTCAAAAAATCAAAATCCCAGATAGATTATGAGCCATAAGATCTTAGTTTTCTTTTATAAAGGAAGCAACAAGCTTCAAACCTTTCAATTCAAAATGGCTCTTTGTATTCCTAACCCTTGATATTACAATATTTGTCTTTTATAAGTCCAATTTAGATTTTCAAATATATTTGAATACATTTTGAAAACATGAAGAAAACATAAAGAGACAAAAGGAGAGCGTTCAAGATGTGGTGGTGCATTCAAGATGGCTCATTGCTCCTCTGCACCTAAACCTATGTTGTTGATGAGTTATCTCTAAGATATTTATGCTCCCATTTATATATTGTAAAATCACCAGGCCATTGGTAACCCTGAATCTGAGGCAAGTTCTCATGGTGATCTTTCCATCTTTTATCAAGAAAAGCTCTGAAATCAATCACAAATTTTGCAAACCCAGCATCCAAGGAAATTACTCAGTCCAATATCATGTTGAAACTGAGAATCCTGACATCTCCATCCTTCTTCAAAAAATCCATAACTTGGAATATTGTTTGGATGAATTCTATCTTCCATGTGTGAAGACTTTTGATTTTCTCTTCTTCTGTTAGTATGAAAGGAATAGATTTATGCTTGAACACAGTAAAAGATTCAACCTTTGCTTTCATCTTCTAGCTTTCCCCATTCACATACTGGTATTCATTAATAATCATTTTGACCATTTGCTCAGTGGGCTTCAAAGTTGTAGGGGCGTCAGGATTCCTTTGCACTACTAAGCACATCATAACCAAAGTGCGATGATAGGGTTGCCATTTTTTAAACAACAAATCCAAAATAGAAAAGTTTATCTCTAATTGTTCAATGGCCTAAGATTAAGAAGAGTAGCAATCATGCACACTCCAAAGCTTATCCACAACCAATTTTACTCTATGCTCCAAAATTTTCTCAAAATTTTCAAAAACTTTCATCTTTGCCTCATTCTTTGTCATTTTATTTTGTTTTATTTTGTTTATTTAGTCTTTCAATTTCCTTTTCAAATTTTAATCTTGTTGCATTAAATTCTTCAGTAGACATTGTGACATCACTGGATGTTTGTGGCACAGGGGGCTGATAGGGTACAATGGCTTAACCTTGACAAGAATTCACAACTTGTAATTATTTCTTTAATTTCACATTTTCAAAATACAATTTGTTTACTTCATCATTCATTACTTTCTATGTTTTCTCATAATCTGTTAGCCTTTGTTCTAACCTCTTCACAATAGCATGAGTTAACATAGCAGTATGAACATTAAGAGTAGTTGCTTCTATTGCTGATGTATCTTGTAAAGTCTTTACCATAGTTGTACCCCTCATTTCTTGAACAATATTAAGCAATCTTGGTTTTCTTGTATTCTTCTGAGTAGTCTAGATTGCAAGGGTCTCTGTCTTTGGATTAAAACCACATCCACTTATGCCATCTTTATAATCAAATTTTGAAACAAGTTGTGGATCATCTTGACTTCTAACTTGGTCAAGCAAAAATACCTTTTTCAATTCAAGGCCAGGGATGATGAGCATATTAATTTTCAACACCATTTGTCTTGCCTCCTTTGGACTCACATCAATTTCATCTACTTTCAAATCTTTGAAAGTTTGTGTAATGATTTGATCATGTGCTTCATCAGCACCCATTTTATTTATTGCCACTTTTTCATTATATTCTCTCATTTTCACTTTCAGCCAAAAATCCTTAAACTCTAGAGTTTTGATGAAGTCATCATCTTCTATAAACCTGATGGATGCTATAATCCTTTCATCCTCCTCCAACTCTGGTTCAACTTGGGTTTTCTCACCCTTCCTAACCTCAGGCTTATGTGCATCAGTGGGTTGACCAACCAATGGATGATCAACCTCTTTCTCATCTCCCATGTGCCTCAAGATGTTAGCCACACTATTGTATTTGACTACAAATTTTAATGAATGTTTGGTGACATATCGACCAAATATTGTCGACTTACCAACGCAACACTGATTTTATTTTTGTCACTACAATTTCATTGCTTTCACAACTAAATTTTTACATCAAAACCATGACCTGGTATCGTTGGTCAGTCCCACAGAAAATGTTGGTGGTGTCCATCACAAAATTGACATCACTTCATCCATCTATTGACAAAAAAATAGAAACCTTTGTCCCTTTTCTGATGAGGTGGAGCAAACCATGACCCAGCATCGTCTATGAGTGCCACGAAAAATGTTGGCAGTGTTCGTCATAAATTTGATGTAACTTCATCCATCTATCAATGCAAAAAATCACAAACCTTCATCTATTTTTCAACGAGGTGGAGCAAACCATGATCCAGCATCGTCCGTGAGTGCTACAGAAAATGTTGGCAGTGTTCATCGTAACTTCGACGTAACTTCATCCATCTATCGACACACAATAGTAGAAAGCATTGCAGAACACCCATGCGAACTCATCAAAAACCCACCAAATGTTTGTCCATTGTCCGACGAGGTGGAGCAAACCGTTGTTGCCATTACGACGAACAGTGCATCGCGTGTACAACAACCTCTTCACAAATTTTGTGTTTCATCAAAATTGCGACGAAACTTTGTAGTTTTTTTAAAAAAATTATTCGTTCAAACATCTTTTACATTCACTGATGGTGCCTTATTTTATGAGGGGTACTAATGACCCAAAACATTAACTTGAGAAGATCAACTAAACTTTCAACAAAAATTTCCTTCATTTACACTTGATTCCAAGAGGTGAACAATGCACCAAAACACCCAATTAGGGTTCTAAACTCACATCAGACTGTCATACACCATAAACATCATTATTTTGATAGAAACAAAATAGTAACATTCTCTTCCAACACTGTTTTATCAGTTTTCCAATAGCTTGCACCCAAAGGCCAAATTTCTTGTAGAAGTTCACAGACCAAAAATTGGGCATATCTTTTGAAGGAGGTGGAGATTCATAAAACCAGCCACAGATTCTAGGACCCATTTGGGCCTACTAAAACATACTTCAAACTTAGGGTATGTTGTTTTGTAAAGATCAACCTTAAACATGATTGTACCGCAGCAAGAAGGCTCAATTAGGCCTATTTAACAAAGCAAGTGCCATCAAAATCACTCCTCAACATCAAATAACCCTGGATAGTCTATTATCAAGTTATAAAACTCTAGGAATCAACAAGTTTCTGATCACTTAAATCCTTCCAAAGGCCACAAAAAAACAAACCCCTGTTTCTAGGCTTAACAATGCTCAAATGCTGAGGGTTTATTGAAAGTATGCTTACCCAATCTCCAAACACCTTGTAAATGCTTCAAACACCTTGGAATATGCCTGCACATGATAAATTGCTACTCAGATTGAAAGGTGCCCCTCATATGGATCAAATGGCATGTAAGCAACTAGAGATGATTATTGGGAGCAACTGCAGAATCAATAACCTACCAAACAATGGCATGACATCATCACTAACTACTCATCACATAGTGAATTGTGGATGATTTTAGCATTAACCACATAATTACAATATCTGTATGTTTAATGATTTAATACTAGCTATGTTATAGGGCTCTCTCTTAGACTCCTCATACCCAGACCTAGTTCGAACCACCTACCAGTCTCAAGCCAATTCTTGTGCTGAAATGGCTTGGCTCTTCTCTTTTGTTTCTGCGCTACATGAGTACATCCCAAGTTTGTCTAATCCAAACTCGTATATCCCCAGACACGGGATCCATCAGTGGATAGCTTCCCCTACAAAAGCTGTCATCCAGGGTAACATATGAGATGTGTTAAAAAGTAAAATAAGTACAAAGGGTAACATATTGAAGCAAAGAGAACTAATGAAAATCGCATAAGCTTAAAAGCGTAGCATAATGAAATTATTAAAAGTGCATTACCTTATTGATCTTCTCTTTGTTTTGAGAATAGTTTAATATTCTCTACTTAACATAGCCAACCATTTGACAGTGGAATCTCATTTGGCCCCTCCCCCCCCCTCACATCACTCTCAATTCCCCATACTCGATCATATAACATTAATCATTCATTCATCCATTAATAACATATAACATTCATTCATTAACATATTCACATTCATTCATTAACATATAACATTCATTCTTTTAGTTTTTACATATTATCAAAAATATGGTTGTCAAAAATATCAGTTTTCAACATTCATTAACATATTATCAAAAATATGGTTGTCATAATATGATTACAATCACTTTTTTTTTGTTTCTTTTTGTAGCTAAAAAAAGAAGTGGAGTATCATTTTCTAAATCATCTATCCCCCCTTCAGTTGTTCTACCCTCTGGCTCATGATCTTAATGTATGCCTAGTCGTGTACTGATGACATGGAGGCCACTGCAATTGGGGGTCTGTTGCAATAACAAAGAAATGTTAAATTGATATGTTTTATTATTATTGTTACAAGTATTTAATTAATTAAAAGAGCATTAGAGTGGTGCTCTTTACCTAATGGGGCCACATCATGTTCTTGATCTTGTCTTATAGCCTCATGCCTCAACATGCTAAACACCCTCTAAATCCTTTGGATTTGAAACATGAAAGGTTACATTAATTAATACACCAATTGCAATTAAATATGGTTAAAAGAACATTACAGTGGTCCTCTTTACCTGATGGGGCCACATCATGTTCCTAATCTTGTCCTAGCCTGATCATGCTCAACATGTTGATATGCACTACATGCTCTAAAGTTGAAACACGAAAGGTTACATTAATTAATACACCAATTACAATTAAAGATGTTTAATTGTATTAATCCATACTACGTTTTGTATAGCACATGAATACATCCAGTACTAGGATGCACACCATGACCTTCATCTGCAGGTTGTGCCTCCACCCTCACTAGGCTACATTCTAATGTCATCTGTAGTATTATCATTTCTGCCTATTTAAAACAAATAGGCACATAATTACTTTATGGTGGAAATTAATATTGAATAGATTGCACAAGTATTCAATTTTAAATAACTTCATTGAGTTTATTTACCTACATGTCGGATGCAGTGGAAGCTTGTGTTTGCCCAGTCAAGAGTCTTAGGCATTCAGCCACAACTCCATAGCCTTGCTGGAAGGCAATCTTGAGGTCCTCTCTTCAGTGGCCACTTTGTTGAATTCAGAGCCCTACCATTTTTGCACAAGATCATGAATTTTGCTTCTATGGTGTGATAAAACTAAAATTGTTTGCAATTTATTATTTGGATGCAATATTTCATTTATTGATACTTACAATTCATGTGGCTAATTTCATATAATCACCATAGCCAAGTTTGTGTTGTCTGTGTTTTTCTAGTCCTTGCCTTTGTTGCCTTTGATATGTCGGGCAGCCTATGAAAAGTTTGAAATATGTTAGATTATGTAAAAAGAAAGACACATACCTTCCTTGGCCCGGTGGTGTCTTTCCTTTTTTTCTTTTTAGCCTTCTCCTTTCCATCTAACACTAGGTCCTTCCAGTCCCACTCCAGAATCATGGGGGGACGCTCGTACTTTTTGTTCTTCTCTAAATGTGACATATATTGGTCCCCTCACATGCTTTAGATAAGTACCAGCTTTCTTAAGGGACCTTGGTTCAAATGAATGTATTATTACCAAATAGCACAACTAAACGGTTAATGAGCTCATCTTTTAAATCTTGATTTTGGGCATTCCACCATGTACATATGGTGGGCTCAAAGATCTCCAATGTAATATCATTTAGATGTTTATAAATAACATCATTTCCTATAAAATGATCATGGGATCATTAGTCCTAAAAAGAGTGATCAATAAGTAAAATTCAATTGGATTATATATAATAATAATTAAAATATTTTAAAGTCCCTACGACCTTCTCTATCTTTATGGGAATGAAATCCTTGGTCACCACAAATGTGACCGGCAAAGTTCTTGTACTAGTAATATGGGAAGATCCAAGAAATGCTGCTAAAACATCACCAGTACTAGTGGCCTCTGCATCCCCAGGTACATATCCTGATGCATGTTCTGGCATGTGTTCGCTACCAGAGGGTGCACTACTTGATGCCTGCATGCTATGTGTTGCCGACATTTCAGTCGACAATATAGGTACGGATGATGGGGTCAGATGATGTGATGTATGCATAGGAAGATCAGGATCGACACTTGTACTAACCCCTACTCCCCAGGAAGCATCTGCAATACCCTGAACATGGCTAGCAGCATCATGAGGACGCAAAAAATCTTGTAAAAATAACACATATTTTAGTTCATGACATAAAAGAGTACAAAATATAAAACCATGAATGAACTTATGTTATAATTAAAGATCTCATGACAGCTTACTTGCAATTTCCATGCTCTCTCAGTCAATATTTTAACCCTTTCTCCTTATCTCTTCTATTTGAGGTACTATGAATAACAACTAAAGGATTTCTTCATTGTATTTTTTTTGGGTCTTCCTTATCATATCTAGAGGGTTTACAGAATATGCGATGTCATCATCACATAATAGTAAACATTTTGCTCGTATCTAATTTGTACAATTACAATGAGGTAAACCTATTGGGTAGAAGCACCTGAAGATGCATCGTGATCTATGCTCTAGGCCAGAGCCTTCCCCTACGATCAATGTCTCGTTTGTGACAAAAAATTAAATATAAAAAAACATTACCGAAATGAAACCAATAGACTTACGAAAAAACATAATAATAAAATGGTATATTGTAGTCATTAATTGGAGTTTAGGTAAAATGGTATATAGTACATACCACCCCCATAGTAACTGTGTTTGTATCTATGTGATTTAAATTGTAATCGATTAGCAACTCTTCCCCTGCAATTTTTGATTTTATCACACATACGAATACACGATTTCCCTCACGCGCCTCGAATATGTAATTAGGTTGCTTATTTGTTAACCTAGGTCATGTACTATTTATAAACCCTACAATATTCCCTAATGGTTTTGGCCTTCCATCAATGTACATAGCCAATCTTTTATTTGATCCTTATCTTTTAGCTATATATAATTTGCTGATAGTGCATACCTACACATACTTTGTGTATATCGAACTAGCTGCATCCAATCTTTGTAACTATAATAGAGTCTGACATACTCCATCAATTCAGTAACTTTTTCATAATAGACCTTTATGTTGTCATGCAAAATAGGCCTAAACTATGTAATGACAATGGTGCTATGCAATATATCCTCTCGTTGACACCAAAAACAATGTTTATTGGAGGAAGTTCCTTGGGTACCCATTGTTTCCGTAGATGTTTATACCTCAAGGGCACCTTGATGTCACCTATGTTCTCATCATCATAAGAACATGACCCCCCTTGAGCAAGAAAAAATTCCATGTGTTTATGGAATTTTCTTCTAATCTTTTGACCTCTAGTTGATCATCCCTCTTTTAGATGTACTACATGTCTCGCTTTCCTCTTCTCTTCCTGAATTTCCCTCGCTCGAGGAAGACAGATTTGACAAATACCTATTTGGTGGTACCTGCAATCATAAGAATGTTGGATGAAGTTCTTTCAAGGTGATGTGATTCAAGGTATGGGGTTGGAGGATTAAAAACAAAGGTTGTCACTATTAGTCAAATGCATGTGGAAGGTAACAATAGTTTTGTAGGCATGGGAATGGTTTGTAGGGTCACCAACCTTGTGTTTTGAAGCCATTTCCAACCATTGTATGGAATTGTATGGCCTTGAAGGCATGGTAGAATGGTTGGATATGGTAATAATCTCAATCACCCTTCCTGTTACATAAAAGTTCATGCATTTTAGTTAAGATTTGTGTGAGTTATTATGGATTTACTTCATACTACTAAAACCCTCAGTTAGGGTAAGCACGAGACATAAAATAATTATGTTTCTCCTTTATTAATGGTGGAATCTTCTGGTTTCTTGTGAGATTATCCTACTATAAATGTTCTTTCATGTTTCGGTGGATTTAGGGCAAAATAATAAAGATAAGATGTGAGGGAATGAAGTTTTCTTGACTAAAAATTGTGTGTACAGTCTGTGAACAGAGTAATTATGAAGGTTAAGCCCTTAGGGTTTTGTGAATATACTTTGTAAATGGACTTTAAATGCTTTGAAGAGCATATACCAATCAAACTAAAACAAGTCCAAGCACTAGACAAGTCTACTATTGGTCATGAGTTAGTAAAGCAACAAACCCTTATGCAAATCAGGGCCTAATTAGGCCTAAATCTATCTGAGACAACAATATTTGAAGCTTGTGTTGTAAAAGTTTTGATACCCGTTTTGAATATGGTTTTAGATTTGCAAGGAGGGCATTGAAAAGTGTGGATAGACTTGTGTAATAGTGCTTAGATTGTGAATGAAGCCCTGATAAATAGGTGTTAATAGACCTACAAGCGTTGGAAACAGGGTATGAAGGAACCAATGACAGTAAGAAATTTAAGGGCTTTGTGAGTATTAAGTGTGAGTTCTTGGTTGTTTTGGTTAAGATATTACAAGGTTATATTTGATCTCATTTGATATAAGGTTTGGTGTAAGGATGAAGTTAAAAAATTTCATTGCTTTGACTGATCTATCTAATAATAGTCTTGTTTTGGAGACTAAAATGAAAGTATAGTATATGATTTTGTTAAATTGTCAAGAATAAAGGTTGGGAGATGGTTTAAATATTTTTGAAGTGAAATGGAATGGAAATTGTGTGGTCTATATTAGCCTAAATACTATTTTGGATCTGATTTACTTTATGTTGAGTTGAAATTGTGAAGTTTAGGACAGTCATAAAGAGAATTAATGGTAAAATCAAAGGGCAGACTAGGTAATTGTTTGTTTTGATCAAGATGAAATTGACTAAGGTGTTTGAAGGTTTGGTAATGGTTTGGAACTCTAAAGGAAAAGTTGAGTGATTGTGTTGAGTTTTTGTGAAGGGAAATATAGTTGAATAAGTGTTGTTTAAAGAAGGAATGTTCAAGATTGTTTGTGACTTGTCAAATGAGATTGTGTGAGTTTGTTTCCTTCCTCTGACTCTGCATCATGTACTTCTATACATTTTTCTTATGGATAGGCACTAGGCATTTTTCATTGCACTAGGACCATGTATTGTTTTTAGTCCCTTTGATCATTTGTGGACCTCAATATGTAAATTTATTTCATCGAAGTTTAGAAATTTCAACCCTAGTGAACTTCGTGTACTGTTATGTGCTAGGAAATTCCTTTCAATCTTATAGTAGAAAAAATATGCTAAGACAGATACAAAAACTAACAGTTCACAGGCCAAAAAATGGCCACACAACTGATTTGAACATCTCAAATCTTAGTTGTTCAAACTAACTAAACACTAGTACTAGGTAGTACTTCGGGTTTGTCAATGGTACATTGGCTCAAATTGACCAAAATATAGCATGCAACACCTTGATGGGAACAAACA